>OX352772.1:240121250-241321250 GCA_947095535.1 Poecilobothrus nobilitatus
TATGGCAACAACTTCTGTAAAATTTGGTTGTGATGATATGACAGGTTCGGATAGTTGCCATAAAACTTTACTTTTTAAATGAAAATAACTCAGTGTCTATAGAAGCTAGCTTTCTGAAATTTAGTGAAAAAGTGTCGAGTTGCATGCCAAAAACTTTTGTAAAATTTGATTGGTATAAAGCAGCCGGTTCAGACTTCTTGCATTTCCTGGAACTTAATGAAGCTAGGCGCAATACATTCGAGAAGTTCTCGAAATGCATCAGTTTAACGAATTAGACAATCAAAGCATTACAATTAGGTAAGCAATTTAAAAATATTATTTTACATTTATTTTGTATTTATAATTTAGTTTAGTATAGTAAATTCTATTAATGTTTTTAGAAAAAAAGAAACATTAAATGCTATGAATTTATGGAATAGAATGCTGCATTTACATTAGATAACTATACATTTTTTATTGTTTTATAGAAATTATTCTTTGTTGTTGTTTTTGTACTTTTCTTTTAGGTAACACGATAAATGACAACAAAAAATGGATGATCTGCAGTTAACCACTCGTAAACAATGTTTTTTCATCTAACTAATTTCGCAATTTTCTTAATATAAATATACGACGAAGTTTTTTTAATAATATGGTTTATATATTTATGTCATTTAAATATTTTTTCATTTAAATATCAAAATTTTTTTCGCACCCCCCGTTTATTAGCTATTAGAGCCTAAAAATTTTAAATTTTGCTATTTTTATACACTTGTAATTTAAGCATCTGTACACATTTATCTTCGGCAATATATAAAAATTAAAGCTCCAGTAATATATTTTTACGAGCAGTAACGGTTTTTCTTATATATTATCTTTTTTATCTTTTGGAAACCGTTGGCTTACATTTTGCCTTGTTTTTTTTATATCTCAAAAAATTTATATATTCTCGATGCACATTATTCTTTTGTTCATGATGCAAAATTCAAACTGTAAAATTTTTGTTAGCATATTCAATATTAATCTTATGCTTATTTTTAAATGTTGTACTATTATACCAAGTGCATATATTGTAAAGAATTCTTAGCAAAATGTACCCATTAATTTAGCAGCTTTAATTGGAACACCACCTGTCCTTTTGATTACCATTATGATTGGTATGATGATTTTCTTTAATTGTTTATCCCAATTAATATTTCCACCTATAGTTATCCCAAGATGTTTCACATGTTAAACTCTTTCTACCGTGACACATCTTGCTTTTATTGTAATTTCATGATATTTTTTCCCTCTTTTTAGGATACCTACAGAGACCATTTCCGTCCAGCCAAATGCCATATCTTTATGCAGGTCGTTTTCTAATTGAGTTAAAGTTTTAGCCTCTTACTTTTATAGTAATTTATGTCACTTGTGTTAAATACATTGTGTTAGTTCTACTCTCTTTTATGATGTTTTCTCCTATTTCATTAAAATATTTGTTTAGAGTAATAGTAGTTTCAATATCATTAATGGTAATTTCTACATTTTCTTTAATCTGATCACCAATATTAGTATTTTATAATAGTTTTATTTTCTTCTTCTTTATTTTTTATTGTGTAATTTACAATTTTCCATAGTTTTCTGCTATCATTGCCTGCCTTTTAAATGCAATTGCTTGCTGGTGGTGTAATCCAATTATTATTTCTTGACCTTATTCAATAATATATTTCTCAGTTAGTTTATTAGCTACTCTATCAGGCAGTTTATGATCGTCTGTTCTGGTATGTGAAAGCTTTAAATAAGGTTTAAACGAAGGATATTTCATTATCTTCAATTTTATATAAATTTTTATGTTGATCCTCTATATTTGATATAATATGATCAATTAGCGTATTAGTTCTAGCCGTTTGTCTTGTACTATATGTTTTATTTATGATTTTGTAGCCAGAAATGTTTAACATATCTACATATTTAAAAACAGTGTTTGTTTTTTCAAATAGATTTAGAATTGCATCAGGAAAAGAAAATACAGTGTGAGAAGTAAGAAGTGATACTATAAAAAAATACTGTGTGAGAAGTAAGAAAAGATATTATAAAAAAATATAGTGTGAGAGGTAAGAAGTGACATGTTCTCTGTACTTATTACCAATATGCCGCCTATGTATAATGGTAAACCTTTAGCAACCTCTTCATTAGAAATACCTGTACTTTCATGATCTTGTTTGTATAAGTTAGCAGAAGCTATGAGCTAACACATTAATAGTTTTCACATCAACGTAATTCTGTCATTATAATTATGCTGACAAATATTTTTACATAAACTGAACATTTTTCCGTTAAGCACCACACGTTTCTATTTTTAACACATCAAACATTTTTACTGATATTTATTTTCCTTGAAGTTGAACTTGAATTACGAAATCAAAATAATATGTAACCAGACTTAATTAAAATTGTTATTAAACATAGCTATTTCAATTCAAATATTAAATTAAAATTGTTAAAAAGATTTAAGCATATTTCATTCAAAATGTTAAATCAAAACAAAAATTGTAAAACAGATTACTAATTATTTTTCATTCAAAAATAAGTTTAAATAAAGATTGTAATAAAATGAGTTTTTTAATAATAAAATTAACACCGAACATAAGTATTTCGTGTTTTTATTTTTATTCAAACGGCATTGAGTAATTTAATACTCTTGCAAACTTAACTGACACCCAAAAATTCGGATAAATTAAAAAATCTATAGTCTCATAGAGAATAATAGAGCAATTTAAGTTCTTATATAGAGAATAAAAAGTGAAATTTTAACTAAAGGCCCCCAACAAGCCTCCCGCGATTTGCAGGCGAAATTTTATAATTGTTCCAATAAGGAACAAATTCAAAATAAAAACAAAAATTTATAAAAAAAAACTTTGTGAAAAAGACTTTGGAGAAACAAAAACTTTATGGAAAAATTAATAAAAAAATATTTAAAAAAATTAGCTGTCTCCACCACAGCTATTAGCTATTATTCGAAAAGTATAAAGCCTAAATTCATAGATTTTTTACATAATAATTTATATGTATATAAAAGCAAAATAACTTCTAAAAATTTAACAACATTTTGTTTTATTCAATAACAATAATAAGCAATGAAATAGTAAAAATATGTGTACATTCACTCATACATCCATTTGTATGTATGTACTTGATTTTTTTTTTCATTCAAAAATATTAGAAGTAAAAAATAATAAAAACTGTAAACAAATGAAAAGCAAACATAAGATTAATATTGAATCTGCTAACAGAAATTTTACAGTTTGAATTTTGCGTCATCAACAAAAGAATATGCATAGATACATAACCTACATTAATTTTTAGAAGGCCTGGACATTGAGAGAGGAAAGCTAAATAGTAGTCCTTTTTTTCAAAAAAAATACACGTAGTCTTATGGAAAAAAATAGTAGTCCTCCTAGAAATCTCGAAATAACACCAAAACTACAGATTTTTTTTAATTTCGTCCTAAGGGAGCATTAAAGTTCTATCTATTTTACGTTTTTTAGTAAAAAGAAATTTTTAAAATTTTTAAATTTTCATTCATAAATATGCATTTTAAAAAATGTTTTCCAACTACTTTTCAACAAAAAAAAGCTTCTTAAAAACTTTTTAAAAGAGCATTAATTTGGTACATTACTGAGCAAAAAAAATGTTGAAAACGAATTTTTATTACAATATCGATTTGCTTTAATAAATATTGTAAATTTTTTAGAATGCATATAAAATTAAGTGCAAAAAATAAACTATTTAATTATTTTTACAATAAGTTAATTTATGTTAACTTATTTAAATTTTTTATTACTATAATAAAATAAATTAATATTATAAGTTATTCGCCTTTTCCTTTGAGGTAGGAATATGGCGATTATTTTTAAAGTGGTATCGCCTGAAGACTAGGTCTTAAACTAAAATAATAAAAACAAATATATTAATACATACAAATAATATATAAATAATTTTTTAACTAAATAATATGATATATTTAAAATAAAATTTAATAAAACAAAATAAAGTAATTAATTTACAACAAAACAATATTAAAAAAAGTAAAAAACAAAAAAAATATCACAAAAATCAATATTTTCCGGATAGTAATAATAGATCTTGTCAAATAGGTAACTTAGATCGTTATTAATTATTATTATAAATTTAAAATCACATTTAAAGTAATTATTTTCTATTAAAATATATAAAATAATATTATTTTGGC
This sequence comes from Poecilobothrus nobilitatus, assembly GCA_947095535.1. NCBI lineage: Eukaryota > Metazoa > Arthropoda > Insecta > Diptera > Dolichopodidae > Poecilobothrus > Poecilobothrus nobilitatus. The sequence continues at coordinate 240,125,461 of OX352772.1, forward strand.
CTTTATATAATTTCCACTATTTTAAATTTATTTTTTTACTAACATTTAAAACTAAATTAGAGAAATTTAAAATTATATTATCATCGCGTAAGTTTTTATCATTCGTTTCTATTAAATTTACCAAGTAATTGGTGAATATACTTGGAACTGCATCTGGTATTAAACGCGGACTTTTATCATTATTTAATTTAAAACACAATTCTGAAAAATGCAATTTACATATGGAACTATAAGCTGTTGGTTGCCAGTCTGATCTTTGCACAAAGCTCTTTTAAGCTTCTCAAAGGCTCTTTATCCGGAAATTTAAAAGTAGCTACAGATATCGTGCTATTATTATAATTGGATTTACACCCAACAACCGAATATTTTCCACCCACTTTATTTAAGGAAATTATTAAAAAAGGCAATATTGGGCACTAAATAATTGAATTATTTTTTTAAATAGGTATTCATACAATAAAATAGTTTAAAAATAATAATTCAATTCAAAAATTTAACTCTACAAAAATATGACTATATAAAATAAAATATTACTAAAATTTAGAGTTATTTAAAACAAAATATTACCTAATTTTTTTCTAATACTTTTCAAATAGAATTGCAATGTAAAATTTTATTCATAGAAAGATTATTATATTTCATGTAAGTACATGAATATTCTATTTACAATAATTTTTTTTTTATAGACTGTATAGAAAAAAACGAAAATTGCTTAACCAGAATTTGGTACTTCTTTTTTTCTTTTCTTTAAAATATTGCTGAAAAATATGATTTGAAAGTTAATTTTTTTATTGACATAAAGATAAAACTTCAAACTTTATTTTTATATAAATTTTATAATTTTTTAATATAATTAAAAATATAAAAACTTAGTTTGAACTAAAATATATTTTCCAAATTTGCAGTACAATTTATTAGAAAGCTTTTAAATTATTAGGTTATGTTCACTAATTTATTATAATTGTGTACTCTCATAATTTTTGAGAGTATTAAATGGCGACGATATGAAATGCTAGAGAAAAACTAAAAATTTTATTTTGTTGAAAATATGTAAAAATTTTCGAGTTGAAAGCTGAATAGATAGATATCATAACCTACATTAATTTTTAGAAGGCCTGGACATCGAAATACTTAAATGTGCTTTTGCAAATTGTAAATGCATTGTGAGAAAAAGCTCCCAAAAATGACATTTCATAAAGATTTTTTTGTTCTTTTCTGTTTTTGTTTTTGTTTAAGAAAAATGCCGATTTTTAACAATTTTCTTTTCGAGTTTTCGATATGAAATATTTACCCAAACATGCCAAATTGTATATTAAAATAAAATTTGGAAATTTTTCTTTAACATACCAAAATTTCATCTTTCAACTCGAAAATTTTAACATATTTTCAACAAAATAAAATTTTTAGTTTTTTTCTAGCATTTCATGTCGTCGCCATTTAATAATATAGGTAATATAGAAATAAAACAATTTCAAAATATTGAACGATATTGAAAACCGCAAAAAATTAAATAGTATTATTGACTAAATTAACCTTTTTGATATGAATCTATATATAGTTGTATATATAGTACCTATATATAGTTGGGATACAATCGTCATATCATTTTTCATTTTTGCCCATTCAAGATCTATTATTACTATCCGGAAAATATTGATTTTTGTGATATTTTTTTTGTTTTTTACTTTTTTTAATATTGTTTTGTTGTAAATTAATTACTTTATTTTGTTTTATTAAATTTTATTTTAAATATATCATATTATTTAGGTAAAAAATTATTTATATATTATTTGTATGTATTAATATATTTGTTTTTATTATTTTAGTTTAAGACCTAGTCTTCAGGCGATACCACTTTAAAAATAATCGCCATATTCCTACCTCAAAGGAAAAGGCGAATAACTTATAATATTAATTTATTTTATTATAGTAATAAAAAATTTAAATAAGTTAACATAAATTAACTTATTGTAAAAATAATTAAATAGTTTATTTTTTGCACTTAATTTTATATGCATTCTAAAAAATTTACAATATTTATTAAAGCAAATCGATATTGTAATAAAAATTCGTTTTCAACATTTTTTTTGCTCAGTAATGTACCAAATTAATGCTCTTTTAAAAAGTTTTTAAGAAGCTTTTTTTTGTTGAAAAGTAGTTGGAAGACATTTTTTAAAATACATATTTATGAATGAAAATTTAAAAATTTTAAAAATTTCTTTTTACTAAAAAACGTAAAATAGATAGAACTTTAATGCTCCCTTAGGACGAAATTAAAAAAAATCTGCACTCACTCAGTGAGTAAGAGTGTGGTAAGAGTAGATAAGCTATGTGCATTCTGCGACAGTAAATGGAAAAGAAAAAACTGTTGCAATTTTTTTTTTAAATGTTTTATTTATTAATAAGTTTATTTTATTACATATTTCTAAAAACTGAAAAGAATGAATTTAAATTTTATATCCTACTTAACTCATGACTGAGTACTGTCAGCTCTCAAGTTAATATATATATAGTATTTTTATATTGTGTGTTCACTTAATCTAATTTTTTATTTTTATAATTTATTCTTATAATGAATTATTAATATTAATAAATATTTAATATTATTTGTTTAAATTTAATAATTGGTGAAAAAAAAATTTACAAAAAAAAACCACTATGTAATCAAAAGAAAAAACTGTTGCATACGTTTAGTATGGAGTAAAATTTTGGTAAGAAAAAAATTGCATATTTTTAGGATGAAAATGAGAGTATTGAAAAAATCTTGCATATAGTTAGGATGAAAAAAAACTAGCTTGAAAATAAAAGATAGTAATAAAAACAAAAACCAAAAAAAATTTACATTCTGAATTTATAAAACTGCGCAAAAATAAATTGAATTTTATGACGGCAGGGATTCCTTAGTGTTAAGAAAAAAAAAAAAAAAAACAAATAATATTGAAATATTTAAATTATAATATTAACAGTAATAGAAATATAATACTATCACTATTTAAGTGCGTATTTAATGTAGGTATATTTAAGTAATTTTTGTTAGTTGTTCTGTTGTACGGGAGTCGGGAACGTGAATATATGTACGTATGTATAAAAGTTAAGACAAAATGGATCAAGTTAAAAATATTCATGAAAATGCTAAAAAATTAATTAGTATTAAAGAAAATAATCCATTAAAAAATTACAAAACTATTGATATATTAAATAAATATATTAGTGAACTTTATAAATTATTAAAAACGAGCAAAAAAAACAGGTGAAAAATTTAAAATTATAAATGTTATAAGTCTAATAAAAGTTTATCGTTCGAAACGTCAAAAAATAAGGAAACCATTTGGTAATAAATTTAAAAGAATTAGATATAAAATTAAATGCGAAAAAATAAATTGTGCATTTTTAATTAATTAATGTAATAATTAATACAAACTTTTTTAATTAATAATGTAATTTTTAAACATGCAATTAAATTTCTGATCGCTTGCAGAAAAATATTTATAAGATTTTAAAAAATGAACCTTTTATTAAAGTTAATGCAAGATTCTGTGGAAATTTTGTAAAAGCTCTTTCTGATACTACAGTAGAAGAGTATAAATACATAAATACAAAAATTCAAGTTATATCCAGGGATACAAATTTGAACGAATGGTATCACAATTATTTACAGAATATAGTTCTTAAGGACCTGGAAGAATTTCAAGAACGTGATTCAGGTTGGGCACTAAAAAGTGTTATAAATCTGGTAATAAATGTAAATTCTTATACACCTTTAATTCGATCTTCATATATTGAGCTGCCAAAAGAAATTCAGAACAAAAAGACGTGTGTTAATATTAAAATATCCAATAACTGATAATAGCAAAACTTGTTCCCGCGTAATTAGTTATCACACAGTTTTAAAATTAGATGGAATATCGTTACTGGAAACGATCAGACCAAATATAAAAAGATTTAAAAAAATCAATGAAATAAATGTAAATGTATATGAACTAAAAAAAAAAGAAAAAATGAAAGAAAATTTAAAGTACTTCCAGCAAGGTTAACTGAAAACAAGCATAAAAAGCATGTAAATTTATTATTATTGCAAAAGGAATACGTAGAGCAAACTACAGAAAACCAAAATTCAAATATTTCTCATTATATTTGGATTAAAAACTTGTTCAGACTCTTAGCAGGAAGTATTACAGAGCATTCAACAAAATTTATTTGTGATCGTTGTCTTCACTTTTTTTATAATAATAATAAATTTCAACAACATATTAAAGATTGCGAAAAATTTAATGAATATAAGATTACATTTCCAATCGAAAAATTTATTAAATTTAAAAATTTTAAAAATCAACAACGAAATCCATTTATTATATTCTCAGATTTCGATAGTATTCTCAAACCAATTTCTTCTAAAATAAGCTCCAAAACACACCTTTATCATTACAATCAATCTTTATCCTTTTATGAAAGTTATAGGGGTATAAAATGTGCTGAATTGTTTGCTAAACAATTAGAATCGTTTGCTCATGATGTTGAAACAATTTTTCGTAATTCAAAACCAATGAAAGAATTTAGTTAACTACAATACAATGAATTTAATTTGAACAAAACATGTTATATATGTGAAAAAGAATTTAATGAAGCTGATTTTAAAGTAAGAGATCATTGTCACATAACAGGTCAATACAGAGGACCAGCTCATAAAGATTGTAATTAAACTATCAGTGCATCAAAATGATTCCAGTTGCATTTCATAATTTAAGTAAATATGATGTACATTTACTTATCACTGATATACTAATAGTATTTCTGGTCCCCTTAGAATAATACCAAATACTACAGAAAATTATATATCAGTAATTAAATACTTAAACGGATGTGAAATTGTATTTCGATTCATAGATCCATTTCGTTTTATGCCATTATCATTAGATAAATTAGCATCAAATTTAACAGAAAAATAAATTGTACTCTCACAATTCCTTAACCTGAATGATGAAAAAATTAGTCTTCTAACAAGAAAAGCAGTCTTTCCGTATGAATTTGTTAAAAACTGGTCGAATTTGAATGACAATCAACTACCACGAAAAGATGATTTTTTTAATTCATTAAACAAAACTCATGTAAGTGATGCTGATTACGACCATGCAAAAAGAATTTGTACAGAATTTAACATAAAAAATATTGGAGAATATAGTGGTTTATATTTAAAAACAGATGTACTTTTGCTAGCAGATGTTTTCGAAAATTTTCGAGAAGGTTGTCTAAAAAATTTCGATTTAGATGCAGCATATTATTTTACAGTACCAGGTTTTTCACGGGATGCAATGCTAAAACATACTGAAATAGAAATTGAATTAATAGATGATGTGGATATCCTAATGTTTATAGAAAAAGGTATTAGAGGAGGTTTAACGCAATGCATTAAACGTTATGCAAAAGCTAATAACAAATACATATTCGATTATAATGAAAAAGAAGAATCTACTTATCTGATGTATTACGATATAAATGCAATGTATTCGTGGGCTATGACGCAAAATTTACCTTATAAAAATCTTAAGTGGGTTGAAGATGCAGCTAATTTAGATTTCAATGTTGCGGATGATAATGAAATGGGATTTATTCTGGAAGTAGATCTCGAATATCCATTACAAATTCATGATAAGCAAATGGATTTACCAATGACACCTGAAAAATGTGCCCCACCTGGTTTTAAAGAACCAAAAATGTTAGATTGAATAATAAAAAGATTTATATTCTTCATTATACAAATTTAAAGAAATATTTAAATCAAGGGTTTAAATTAGCAAAAATTCATCGTGCTTTAAAATTTTCGCAAAGTAGTTGTATGAAAACATTTATTGAATTATGCGCTGACTTAAGAAAAAATGCGTCAAACGAATTTGAAAAATTAATTTGTAACGCAATCTTTGGAAAAACGATGGAGAATGTAGAATGTAGAAATTACTCACACATTGGGAAGGTCGATACGGAGCTGAATCTTTGATATCTAAACCTAATTTTTATTCTCATACAATTTTTAATGAAAATTTAATTGCAATAGAATTATTAAAATCCGAAGTAATATTCAATAAGCCAATACATATAGGAATGACAATTTTGGATATATCTAAAACGAAACTCTATGAATTTCACTACAATTATATGCAAGAAAAATATAAAAACAATTGTCAACTATGTTATACTGATACTGATTCGTTAATTTACGAAATACGAATGCGAATGCAGATGATGTATACAAGGATATTAAAGAAGATCTTAATCGTTTTAATACATCCGATTACCCTAAAACAATTCGTATGGTATACCTCAAACAAATAAAAAAATTCCTGGATTGATGAAAGACGAAAATTGTGGTAAATTAATACAAAAGTTTGTTGGACTTCGTGCTAAGATATATGCTGTTCAAATGCTTCCGGAAAATTTGCAAGCTAAAACAACTAAAAAGGGTGTCAAAACCTGTATTTTAAATAAGGAAATCACATTTGAAGACTATAAAAATTGTGTTGACAACAATCTGGAATATATTCTTGAACAAAGTACTATAACCTCTTGCAAGCATTTACTTTTCACTACATCTCAGAAAAAAATTACGCTAAGTCCATTTCATAATAAAAGGTATTTACTTTGAAATAGTTACAATACTTTACCTTGGGGTCATCATGAAATTTCCTTTGAATTTAGAGAAGAAGCTGCAGAAAATTTATAAAAAAAAATAAAACAAAACAAAATATTTAAAATTGAATATACTTTTTTTTATTTTAAGTTTCCTTCAAGTTTTTACTTTAACAAAATTATAACTCTACAATTTATTCCCATTTGACTGCATATTTCCAGTATTTACTATACCCAGAAAATAAATAATTTATCCGATCATATTGAGTGATGGTAACATCATTTGATCTTTTTTTTATCAATCTAAATTTAAGCCCATAGCAAAGTTGCTTTAAAAAATATTCCCAATCAACAAAATAATCAATTTCATAAATCTCATTCAACCTTGATTGGAAATAATGCACCTCTGAATATAGTGGTGAGTTTAAAAAACTGCATGCAGATAGCAATCTTAAAGATTGTACTTGATTATTATTTGTCATTAACTTTTAAAAACAAAACCTCTTGTATATTAATTATCAATCCAGTGTTTTAACTTAAACTTGTTTAACTTTTTTTACTTCTAATAATTTGCTAGGGTAGTATAATTAAGATAAAATAAAAAGCATGACACAGTTTTTTAAAATGTTTTAAAAAAAATTTCTTATAAATTTAGAATAACTGTTTGCAATGGAAAGATAAAGCTTAAATAATTGTTTTTCCAAGATCTTATTAGTACACATATAGGAGGAATAAACTAAATATTTAAAATAAATTTTGGTACTATAAAACCACATATATCCTAATTGAATTAGAAGAAAAAAATAGTTCTTATAAATTTTGAATAACTGTTTGCAATAGAAAGATAAAGCTTAATTAATTTTTTTTTAATAGTACACATATAGGAGGAATATTATAAACCACAAAACTTTTTTTTCTTTTTATTTTTAAACTTAACATATACCGCAAATACTATTAGTTTCTACTAATTCTTTCATTTAGAACCAACCACATTGCAAGTATAATGTTTGAACTAAATGTTAGTACTATAAAACCACATATATCAAGTTAAATAAGAGAAAAAACATTTTTTTTTTTTAGATATTCCTCATAATAAATTTATCTAGAATAGAAAATATGTTATATTAAGTTTCCATTAAAATCGTATAAAAACAGAAGCTTAAATATATTTTACAAGTTGTTTAAAATAAAAAATTAAACAATAAGCATCTCAAAACAACTTTAAGTTTTCTTTAAATAAATAACTATAAAGATTAAAATAAAATGAGGAGATCATCTGGCACCACCTTCTATCTTATCAGAAGACGAAAGGAAAAAACGAGCAAAAAGGAATTTGGAGATGGAATTCAACAACATAATTGTAGATGATGAAAGCGATGTAGAAGACGATGATGATGAAGCTTTATTTAATTTAATTGAGCAGGTCAACAACATTCCAGTTTATCGCAAGTATTTTGCGATGACCAACTAACCAATGAACAAAGAGTTCATAATTACAAACATTGAAGAAAAGGACTGTAAATTTGTGAAGCCTGGTGGAGAAATTTTAAAGAGTATAACGATGAAAGATTCTTATACATATTTACCTTTAAATTATGCTGAAATATTTACAGCAAATATAATAAAAAAAACTAACAAAAAAATTAAAAATAATGAAATTTTGTATAAATTCATTATTTTATCAAAAGAAAATAATTCAGTAAAACTGAAATTTGTAATGGAAGAAATTTAATAAATTTTTGTTTAATTTTAAAAACCTATTTTAAAGTTTTTTTCTTTTACTTATTTATTTATTAATTTCAGAAAATGATTTTACAGACTTGATAATTAAAACTATGACAATGGACAACAATTGTCTTTTTGATCCTTTTCTTTTTTCCCTATATTGTACATACTTGCTTATGATGCTGATTTCACACACGATAAGGTGCATGATAGTGATGTTGTTGTTTTTGATGGACTTTTATATTCTTGAAAATTAGTTTTTTTTTTCTGCTCTTTGTTTTCCATTGTTTTTTATTTCAAATATGTATTTATATTGATGTTTACTATTTGATTTTAAGTTTTTGATTAATACTGAATTCAGTATTTGAAAGAGTTTATATATGATTAAATTGCTTATATCAGCTTTTTTATTAAATAAACATTTTGAAGAGCACAATATCCCATATGATTGAATTGACATTTTTTGTATTGATTTTCATAAAGTTTTTTTAATGTTTGCAAACTTGTTGATACTTGTTCATCTAAGTGTATAACGTTATTTCGCTTGAAAAAACTTTGAATAATTTTTTGTTTTTCACCCCCTTTAACGTAAACTATAGTTTGATAATCTATATATCTTTTTAAAAAATTAATTTCATTACAAAAATAAGATGATCCATCATTCCAAGCAAATCCATGATGATTTTTTGTTAACCATTTATTTGTTATTTTTGTTTTATTATTTATAATATGATATCCATAAGGAGCTTTTATAATAAAATGTTGAATTTCACAGTTTGATGATAAGCACGAAATTTCTTTTATAATAAACTTATTTTGATTATCTCGAAAACTTTGAATATCAATTATTACATACTCCATTTTTAGTTTCAAAAGAATTAAATCGATTAAATTTAATATACTTATAAAGTTGTAAATTGAAAAACTTATACAGTGTGATGCAATCATAAAAAAATACAGCAAGATTCCAAGTTTTTTAATGTTTTTTTTTTATTTTTAGAAATTTAAATAATTTTATTTACTTCACCTGTTAACGGTTTAAACTTCACTAAGCGATCATGAATAATGAGACAGAAAGCAGTAGTTCTTTCTGAAATTCTTGTCATAGTTTTCAGTTCAATTTTTATATCAACTGCACCCATTTGCGGATCTTCATTTTGATAACGGGTGTCAATTATAACAATTGAAGATAAATTTTTAAAATTCTCCCATGAAACTGAAGTTTCTGATGTTTGATGATTGTAGTAAGCACTAATTATAGTTTCATCAAAAACAGGTTCACCAAAAAGGTTCATTAAGTTCATTTTAATTGGTATCCAAGTAATTTTAGATATTGCTGATTTTCGACACTAATTTTTATTTTTTATTTGTAGTGCTGCCTTCCTTCTCCTTCTGCTGACTTTAATACATTGAAATGTGAAGATCGACACTGAGAATATATATAAGAATCTTGATTTCGCTTAAACACTAGCATTTTAAACTTTTAAATGCAATCTAATTGTTATTGTTTCTCCTCGAAAATTAATTAAATTGCCGTTCTGATCGAGTAATTTAATAGTGAGAGATCTTATCTGATCAACAGTTACTTGTAGATAAATTACACTTTTAGGAACTTCAATTATTTTACAGCCAGGACACTTATAGAAAATTCATGTAAAATGCATGCTTCCTCTTCATTTATATACGTCCTAATAATATACGGAGATAATATTACATTCTATTCTTACTCTATTTACTTTGTTAATATCAACAAAAAGATCTGAAGTATGATATTTATTAGCGGATAATTTATTTTTGCTGAAGCCTAATAATCCTCCAATAGTATCTTCTCTTGCAAAAGTTTCACACTTTAATGTATTATTATTTGCTCTTAAAATTAATTTTTCCTTATCTGTTTTAGTTATATTTAACGTTCTTCTGAGAAATGTTTCAATATCTTCAATTTCATATGAACCTGTTGGAATTATAATAGATTTATCATCAATAATAAATCTATTATTCTCCTCGTCTATATTCGATATTGAATTATAAGTTTGGAAATCTGCTAAACCGCACGTATATTCTTTCCCCTTTAGGTCTATAGGAGGAAAATAATTAGTTGTCAATATAGAAGAGTTTCCGTTTAAAGTTAATGTTATTGACATATCTTTAATTGAAATAATGAGGTATTTCAGGAATGCATTCTGTCTTTATAAATTTTCAAGGTTAATTCATCACAATAAAAATATGTACGAGTATATGTATATATATATATGTTTCAATTCAATTCAATTTTTCTTTAAATTTCTTTTGGAATAAATTCGAATTATACTTTATCACTACTTTTTGTTTCTTTTTGCTCAAATAGAAAGAAATAACCTTGAACTTGAACCAAATTATTAATGTAGGTTAGTTTTTTAATTAATCCAGACTAATAATAAAGACATTTTTTTTTGTTTTTTTTTCATGTTCATCATTCATTAAACACAGATGACCGCAATTATATGAATTAAAGTTTTGATATTTTTTGTAATTATACACAAGATTATCTCCTAAATATTGAATTACATACAATTGTTTACGAGCAGCACCACCAGAAAGAGCTCCAACAGCTGACAAACCAGCAAATATAGGAATTAAAGGTAAAACTCCTCCAATTTTTGGTGCTGGAATTATTCGAGGGATATAAATTTTCTGGCCCTTAGAAAACTTTCGAGCTGCATGTAAAGCTTTTTTTATAATATTTTTATCTTTCATTGGTTTCTTTGTAGTTTTAATAGCTACTTTAATTTCTTTTATAACATTTTTCAAAGGTTTTTTCTTTGAATTTTTTTTGTTTTCTTTTTTAAACCCATACCGAGTTTAACTTTAGCTTTCATTGCGTTTGTAACTAGATACGAATTTAATCTTTCACTAAAACTTGAGCCTTTAGCTTTAACTCTTTGCCATGCGTTTTCTGCTAGTATATTGTCAGCAATATGACGCTGATTTTGATCAGAACTTTTGGAATATGCTATATCATGCTCTCGACAAGCTTCATCTAAAACATTAATCCCTTTATCACCACGAGCTAATCGTTTTGCTAATTTTCTTCCTGGTCCGCAATAATTATAGCCAGGTAAATGTGCTTCAATTGGTAATTTATTAATTAATGAATTAATAACTCCTCTACCTTTAACAGTTTTTTTATTTCTGCTTAAATATTTATTGCGAAAAAGCATAATATGCAGTTTAGTTTAAGAAAGTCAATCAAACAATAATCACCTTTTAAAACTCATCATAATCATTTAAAAGTAAACATATTTCACTAAGTTAAAGAAATGAAATTTGTAAAAGTAAATAACTCAGTTAAAGATAAAAATTTTGATCAAAATTTAAAGAAAAAAAATAAAAAACATGGTGAATGCTTTCCAGATAGTATAAGAGGATTAAGAGTCGGGCCATCAAATTGTGGTAAAACGAATGCTATGATAAGTATGCTTCTAGATCCTATAGGGCTTAAATTTCAAAACATATATATTTACTCGAAATCATTACATACACCTAAATATGAATATCTAAAAAAAATTAAAAAACCAATCAAAGGAATGGGATATAACGAATTTTCAAATAACGTGAATGTAATTGAACCTTCAGCCTCATAACCGAACTCAATATTTATTTTCGATGATGTAGCTTGCGATAAGCAAGATAGCATACGAAATTATTTTTTGCATGGGGCGACATCACGGAGTTGGTAGCTTTTATTTGTGTCAGTCTTATACAAGAATTCCAAAGCATTAAATTAGAGATAATGCCAACTTTTTGATTATATTCAAACAAGATGATTTAAATTTAAAACATATATATAATGATCTTGTAAATTCTAATATGTCTTATAATGATTTAAAAAAGTTGAGTGCATGCTGCTGAAATGGTAATATGGTTTTCTATTAATTGATAAAGACAGCAATCTAAATAATGGTCGTTATAGAAAAAATGTTGATGCTTTTGCTAAATTTTAGTTAACGAGAAATTAGTTAGCAGTTCGTTACTAACTGAACAGGTCATTTAGCAGATAACAATTAGCAATTAGATGTTACCAATCAGCAGTTAGCAGTTAGCAGTTACCAGTTATCAGTAAGCAATAGAACAGTTCGTCGTTAATTTGTAGTTAATAACTGAACAGATTAGTTTCCATTTAAAAAATGGATGAACCACTTATGAAAAATTTAACTAAAACTCGTAAAAGTTTAAAAACAAAATTCCAATTAAAAGGGAAGAAAATTTCAATCTTTAAAAATTAAGAAGCTTTCAGCAGATCATAATCGGGAAGAAAAATTTACTCCAATTACAAAGCCATTAAAAGAATTAACAAATATTGTTTAACAACAACGAATTTCAGATATCATACCGGAAATTGAATGGGGTGATAATAATGATAAAAATTCTAAATTAATGAGCTCATTTAGGCCGGAAGTTAAAACACCTAGCAACAGAAGTAATACTTACAATGAATTTAAAACTTTAACACCAAATACTTAAAATTTGATAATGATGAATCACCATCAATTTCACAATTTTTGTTTCTAAACAAGTCAGAACTCGATAAGACATATGAACCCTATTTTGATGAATCATTAAATGTGCGAAAATTTGGCAATTCGAATTTCGAAATAGATGAAATTAATAAAAGTATTTTGATTGGAAGTTTTTAAATTAAAAAACCAATTAGATTTATAATAATAATTCAAGAAATTAATTGTGATTAGTTTTCATTTAACTTCCAAAATGGATATACATCAAATAGGATATTCTTTAAATATTTTTTTAAATAAATATGAAGATATTTTATTGGAGGAACATTATGAACAGTTAAAAGATCATTTCAAATTTTTAAGATTATTTAAAAATAGTCTACAAATTGAAACGAAGGAGTATGAATATCATTGGGATATATGCCCCTATACATCAGATAATATTGAAAGTTTTCCAGATACTTGCTCATGCCATTGAGCAGAACAATGTATGTTACACTGCACCAAACTAATGGAATTATTTTGATTATCTCGAAAACTTTGAATATCAATTATTACATACTCCATTTTTATGTTTCAAAAGAATTAAATCGATTAAATTTAATATACTTATAAAGTTGTAAATTGAAAAACTTATACAGTGTGATGCAATCATAAAAAAATACAGCAAGATTCCAAGTTTTTTAATGTTTTTTTTTTATTTTTAGAAATTTAAATAATTTTATTTACTTCACCTGTTAACGGTTTAAACTTCACTAAGCGATCATGAATAATGAGACAGAAAGCAGTAGTTCTTTCTGAAATTCTTGTCATAGTTTTCAGTTCAATTTTTATATCAACTGCACCCATTTGCGGATCTTCATTTTGATAACGGGTGTCAATTATAACAATTGAAGATAAATTTTTAAAATTCTCCCATGAAACTGAAGTTTCTGATGTTTGATGATTGTAGTAAGCACTAATTATAGTTTCATCAAAAACAGGTTCACCAAAAAGGTTCATTAAGTTCATTTTAATTGGTATCCAAGTAATTTTAGATATTGCTGATTTTCGACACTAATTTTTATTTTTTATTTGTAGTGCTGCCTTCCTTCTCCTTCTGCTGACTTTAATACATTGAAATGTGAAGATCGACACTGAGAATATATATAAGAATCTTGATTTCGCTTAAACACTAGCATTTTAAACTTTTAAATGCAATCTAATTGTTATTGTTTCTCCTCGAAAATTAATTAAATTGCCGTTCTGATCGAGTAATTTAATAGTGAGAGATCTTATCTGATCAACAGTTACTGGTAGATAAATTACACTTTTAGGAACTTCAATTATTTTACAGCCAGGACTGACACTTATAGAAAATTCATGTAAAATGCATGCTTCCTCTTCATTTATATACGTCCTAATAATATACGGAGATAATATTACATTCTATTCTTACTCTATTTACTTTGTTAATATCAACAAAAAGATCTGAAGTATGATATTTATTAGCGGATAATTTATTTTTGCTGAAGCCTAATAATCCTCCAATAGTATCTTCTCTTGCAAAAGTTTCACACTTTAATGTATTATTATTTGCTCTTAAAATTAATTTTTCCTTATCTGTTTTAGTTATATTTAACGTTCTTCTGAGAAATGTTTCAATATCTTCAATTTCATATGAACCTGTTGGAATTATAATAGATTTATCATCAATAATAAATCTATTATTCTCCTCGTCTATATTCGATATTGAATTATAAGTTTGGAAATCTGCTAAACCGCACGTATATTCTTTCCCCTTTAGGTCTATAGGAGGAAAATAATTAGTTGTCAATATAGAAGAGTTTCCGTTTAAAGTTAATGTTATTGACATATCTTTAATTGAAATAATGAGGTATTTCAGGAATGCATTCTGTCTTTATAAATTTTCAAGGTTAATTCATCACAATAAAAATATGTACGAGTATATGTATATATATATATGTTTCAATTCAATTCAATTTTTCTTTAAATTTCTTTTGGAATAAATTCGAATTATACTTTATCACTACTTTTTGTTTCTTTTTGCTCAAATAGAAAGAAATAACCTTGAACTTGAACCAAATTATTAATGTAGGTTAGTTTTTTAATTAATCCAGACTAATAATAAAGACATTTTTTTTTGTTTTTTTTTCATGTTCATCATTCATTAAACACAGATGACCGCAATTATATGAATTAAAGTTTTGATATTTTTTGTAATTATACACAAGATTATCTCCTAAATATTGAATTACATACAATTGTTTACGAGCAGCACCACCAGAAAGAGCTCCAACAGCTGACAAACCAGCAAATATAGGAATTAAAGGTAAAACTCCTCCAATTTTTGGTGCCGGAATTATTCGAGGGATATAAATTTTCTGGCCCTTAGAAAACTTTCGAGCTGCATGTAAAGCTTTTTTTATAATATTTTTATCTTTCATTGGTTTCTTGGTAGTTTTAATAGCTACTTTAATTTCTTTTATAACATTTTTCAAAGGTTTTTTCTTTGAATTTTTTTTGTTTTCTTTTTTAAACCCATACCGAGTTTAACTTTAGCTTTCATTGCGTTTGTAACTAGATACGAATTTAATCTTTCACTAAAACTCGAGCCTTTAGCTTTAACTCTTTGCCAAGCGTTTTCTGCTAGTATATTGTCAGCAATATGACGCTGATTTTGATCAGAACTTTTGGAATATGCTATATCATGCTCTCGACAAGCTTCATCTAAAACATTAATCCCTTTATCACCACGAGCTAATCGTTTTGCTAATTTTCTTCCTGGTCCGCAATAATTATAGCCAGGTAAATGTGCTTCAATTGGTAATTTATTAATTAATGAATTAATAACTCCTCTTCCTTTAACAGTTTTTTTATTTCTGCTTAAATATTTATTGCGAAAAAGCATAATATGCAGTTTAGTTTAAGAAAGTCAATCAAACAATAATCACCTTTTAAAACTCATCATAATCATTTAAAAGTAAACATATTTCACTAAGTTAAAGAAATGAAATTTGTAAAAGTAAATAACTCAGTTAAAGATAAAAATTTTGATCAAAATTTAAAGAAAAAAAATAAAAAACATGGTGAATGCTTTCCAGATAGTATAAGAGGATTAAGAGTCGGGCCATCAAATTGTGGTAAAACGAATGCTATGATAAGTATGCTTCTAGATCCTATAGGGCTTAAATTTCAAAACATATATATTTACTCGAAATCATTACATACACCTAAATATGAATATCTAAAAAAAATTAAAAAACCAATCAAAGGAATGGGATATAACGAATTTTCAAATAACGTGAATGTAATTGAACCTTCAGCCTCATAACCGAACTCAATATTTATTTTCGATGATGTAGCTTGCGATAAGCAAGATAGCATACGAAATTATTTTTTGCATGGGGCGACATCACGGAGTTGGTAGCTTTTATTTGTGTCAGTCTTATACAAGAATTCCAAAGCATTAAATTAGAGATAATGCCAACTTTTTGATTATATTCAAACAAGATGATTTAAATTTAAAACATATATATAATGATCTTGTAAATTCTAATATGTCTTATAATGATTTAAAAAAGTTGAGTGCATGCTGCTGAAATGGTAATATGGTTTTCTATTAATTGATAAAGACAGCAATCTAAATAATGGTCGTTATAGAAAAAATGTTGATGCTTTTGCTAAATTTTAGTTAACGAGAAATTAGTTAGCAGTTCGTTGCTAACTGAACAGGTCATTTAGCAGATAACAATTAGCAATTAGATGTTACCAATCAGCAGTTAGCAGTTAGCGGTTACCAGTTATCAGTAAGCAATAGAACAGTTCGTCGTTAATTTGTAGTTAATAACTGAACAGATTAGTTTCCATTTAAAAAATGGATGAACCACTTATGAAAAATTTAACTAAAACTCGTAAAAGTTTAAAAACAAAATTCCAATTAAAAGGGAAGAAAATTTCAATCTTTAAAAATTAAGAAGCTTTCAGCAGATCATAATCGGGAAGAAAAATTTACTCCAATTACAAAGCCATTAAAAGAATTAACAAATATTGTTTAACAACAACGAATTTCAGATATCATACCGGAAATTGAATGGGGTGATAATAATGATAAAAATTCTAAATTAATGAGCTCATTTAGGCCGGAAGTTAAAACACCTAGCAACAGAAGTAATACTTACAATGAATTTAAAACTTTAACACCAAATACTTAAAATTTGATAATGATGAATCACCATCAATTTCACAATTTTTGTTTCTAAACAAGTCAGAACTCGATAAGACATATGAACCCTATTTTGATGAATCATTAAATGTGCGAAAATTTGGCAATTCGAATTTCGAAATAGATGAAATTAATAAAAGTATTTTGATTGGAAGTTTTTAAATTAAAAAACCAATTAGATTTATAATAATAATTCAAGAAATTAATTGTGATTAGTTTTCATTTAACTTCCAAAATGGATATACATCAAATAGGATATTCTTTAAATATTTTTTTAAATAAATATGAAGATATTTTATTGGAGGAACATTATGAACAGTTAAAAGATCATTTCAAATTTTTAAGATTATTTAAAAATAGTCTACAAATTGAAACGAAGGAGTATGAATATCATTGGGATATATGCCCCTATACATCAGATAATATTGAAAGTTTTCCAGATACTTGCTCATGCCATTGAGCAGAACAATGTATGTTACACTGCACCAAACTAATAGAATTATATAAAGAATAGAAAATAGGTTATAATAAAAGTAAAAATACTTGTAAACTATTATATAAAATAAAAAATATAAATTTTACAATTTGAACATTTATTGTTTGTTTTATTTATTCTATTTATAGATGAGTGAATTTTAATTAGTTATTTTCAAGATGAGTAAGGATAAAGTTGTAGATTTATTTGATTGGCTTGATGCTTCAGATTCACCTGATGAAAGCAATGAAAAGGAAAATGGTATTTCATCTGAGGATAGACATGAGGAGGATGATTATGATGATGAAATAAAAGTAAAAAAGAGAGTCAAATTTATGTTAAAGCTTCAAATACATATATTATACAAATGGAATACAACATATAAGTTAGCTCGGCAAAAATATTGGGAAGTTATAGCACTGGATCGCTATAGATTTAATCAAAGAATTCAAAACACTGATATTATTATTTCTCAGATTCTACATAGTAATCATCAGGAAATCATTTTCAATCAAAGATTTTCTAATTAGTTATATAATAATTAATTACATACATTTTATTTTATTTTATTTAAAAATGAGTAAAAGAGAAGTTGTTGAAGAGCTTCATAAGCCTGCACGGAGAAATTGTGATTTTTGAAACGACGTAGAGTTATAATAGAAGGATTTGATGATATTTGGCAAGCTGATTTAGTAGAAATGGGTTTATATGGTAAAGAGAACAAAGGTTTTAAATTTTTATTAACTGTCATTGATACCTTTTCTAAGTATGCATGGGCAATTCCTATAAAAACAAAAAACCTCAGAGAACGTTACAGAAGCAATGCAAAATATTTGATGATAATCTCAAAATTTACAGACCGACGATGGAAAAGAATTTTTTAATAAAATATTTCAAAAATGAATGCATAAATATCATATAAATCATTATTCAACATATAGCACATTAAAAGCATCTATTGTAGAACGTTTTAATAGAACTGTAAAAGAAAAGATGTGGAAAGAATTTAGTTTTAACAGAAATTATAAATGTATTAATATAATTGATGAACTAGTCAAACAATATAACAATACTAAACATCGAACAATTAAGAAAAATCCCTCAGATGTTAATAAACATAATGCTAATGATTTACTCAAAACTGTATACGATAATATAAAAACATCTCCGTCTGCCAAATTTAAAGTTGATGATCCAGTTCGAATAAGCAAATATAAAAAAATTTTTGAAAAAGGTTATACACCCAATTGGACAACTGAAATATTTAAAGTCAAAAAAATTCAGATTACTAACTCTGAAACATATTTATTAAAAGATTATCAAGGTCAACCAATTCAAGGAGGCTTCTATGAATATGAACTATTAAAAGCTAATCAAAAACATGTATACTTGATTGAAAAAATTCTTAAAGCTAAAGATGATAAAATTTTTGTTAAGTGGTTAGAATTTTCTACTAATCATAATTCATGGATAAATAAAAATGATGTATTATAAAAAAAAAAAAGAAATTATTTTTATTAATTTGCAATTACATAATATATTATTTTATTTTATTTGTAAAAATTATAAAATTTCCATTTGATATTATGACTTCTGTTTTATTGACCGCAAATCTAGAACTGTATATTCAGATTTATAATCTGTATCCATAAGTGGAACTGATTCTACCTGTCCAGTACCTGATATTCTATCTGCTAAAATTTGAAAAAGCATTGAATTTTGAGAAATTTTTGTTTGAAATTACTGTCATATGCACATAGGATATGAATTTCTTTATCAGCAGCATTTTCTAATTTAAAATGCCTGTAGAACACATAATCACTATTTATTATTCCACCTATATTACGTTCTTTTAATATAAGTTCTTGTCTAAAAGCTTCAATGGCTTCATCTATAGATACATATTGAGGATCAAAATCAGCTTTATCTCCAAGTAAATAACCATCTGCTTTCAAAGTAGTTATTGTTGTGGATATAGTTGTACTAATTAACGATACTTTGTTTAGTTCATGAGAAATTGAATGTTTTAAAAGCTGAACTGATAAATTTATTTTAACGGTTTCATTATTTGGAAATAATATATTAAAATAAGTGCTTCCAAAAGCTGACTCATCTAACTTGACATCAGGAATTGGGATTGAATTGGTTTGTATAGTTAAGAAACTGAATATAAATATGATATATGATAACATCGTTTTATAAAAAATATGATGTACGTTCATCAAAGGTATACGAAATAATGATTGTTAGAAACTAAAAATATATTACTTATACCTTTTATTTTTCGAAATTTCTTTTTTATATAGACACTTTACTTGACTTATAATAGAACAAATATTCATAAAAAGTGGTAAATAACGTTCTCTTCCACCTGAAAAAGCTTCCATATAATCTAAATATTTCTTTTAAACTTTCAAATAATTTTCTTAAATTAGTTAACATACTCCCAATTTTTGATTTATTATTTTTTTCATTATATGTATTCTCTATTGATGATATAAATATAATTCCACCATCAATTGGTTTCCTTATCATATACTTTTTCATCTCATTTTGATTTTCTTCATATTCATTTGTTTTCATGGAAAATGATTGAATATGTTCCGAAATTCTTTTATCTTTTTCTTATCTTTTGGTAATACATTTAAAATATTTTTCTCAATCAACTCCCAATCATCTTCTTCAGAAAAAGGACAATCACCTCCAAAACTGTTGGTTACTTGATTTTTGATTGGTGATTGTCTGATTGTACCAATAATCAAAATATCTTGATTTTTATTGATTGATTGATTTTATTGATTGAATAAATTGAATATACTTCAATTTTTATATGGTGCCATTCCAATGGAGATAAAAATAATTTATTATTTATTGACTCACAATTTCTAATTATTAAAACACGTGTCTTTTCTCCCCCATCTAGAATTAGATATATCTAAAAAAAATCGTAGAATATTTTCCAATTAATTATCTTGATTGAAGCCCATTTCCGGCCACAAATACAATATTTATAACCTTGTAAAATCTTATCAGCCCAAAACATATCGATCTTTTCACTTGTTAAACTTACCGTCTTATAACACTTTCTAATATTAAAATTAAACTTTTATACGATTTTGAATAAAAATATGATTATCAGAAAAAAAAAAACAAAACGCCTTCTCTGGATAAGATCATAGAATTGGGATCGAACCTAAACGTAATACATTCATAAACTTACCTAATACCTAATAGAATCCTACGCCCCTTAGTACTCCTACCCACAAAAGATTTATTTAATTCTTAGTATTTTCATATTTGAATTACTGGCTTAATTAGTTTTCTTTAGTTTTAAACATACAATGGAGTTTACAAGAACAATTGTCGTATTTAATAAATTTTTTATATACTAATTAATTATATAATATAATAAATAATAATTTAGTTATATAATAATTAATTACATACATTTTATTTTATTTAAAAATGAGTAAAAGAGAAGTTGTTGAAGAGCTTCATAAGCCTGCACGGAGAAATTGTGATTTTTGAAACGACGTAGAGTTATAATAAAAGGATTTGATGACCTTTGGCAAGCTGATTTAGTAAAAATGGGTTTATATGGTAAAGAGAACAGTTTTGAGTAAGGTTTTAAATTTTTATTAACTGTCATTGATACCTTTTCTAAGTATGCATGGGCAATTCCTATAAAAACAAAAACTTCAGAGAACGTTACAGAAGCAATGCAAAATATTTTTGTAAATTATTAATTATAAATTATTGTAAAATTTGTAAAATACAATGGAGTTTGCAAGAATTTAATAAATTTTTTCTTGAAAATAAAAAAAATTTTAATACGAAATATTGGCGTGAAATTCAATATCATATAAAATTTTTGAGAAATTATGCTGAGTCAATACTGATCCAATTCAATTCAATGAGAAAAGGTAAAGATGATAAATGGACTACTTACTCAGAGCTCAATCAAATTTCCTAAGACATGCCTATTACGATTAGGTAAAATTGTAAAGAAATTTCAAGAAAAAAAATGTAAATATCGAAAAACATTAAATAAATAAAAAAATTTTGTAGTATACATTTCGTTGCTTTTTCTTTAAATTGATTTAATCAAAGGAATTGCCTGATGTACTTTTTAGTTTATACATATACATATATATATATTTTTGGTTTATATGTAGGTGTTCTAAAGTTTGTGTGGGCGTATACAACAAATTTTTAAACTAGCCTTTTCATCCTAAATATATGCAAGATTTTTCAATACTCTTATTTTTATCCTAAACGTATGCAATTTTTTTCTTACCAAATTTTTAGTCCATACTAAGAGTGAGCAACAGTTTTTTCTTTTCCATTTCCCGTCGCAGAATGCACATAGCTTAACCATTTCCGGCCACAAATACAATATTTATAACCTTGTAAAATGGTATCAGCCCAAAACATATCGATTTTTTCACTTGTTAAACTTACCGTCTTATAACACTTTCTAATATTAAAATTAAACTTTTATACGATTTTGAATAAAAATATGATTATCAGAAAAAAAAAACAAAACGCCTTCTCTGGATAAGATCATAGAATTGCGATCGAACATAAACTTAATACATTCATAAACTTACCTAATACCTAATAGAATCCTACGCCCCTTAGTACTCCTACCCACAAAAGATTTATTTAATTCTTAGTATTTTCATATTTGAATTACTGGCTTAATTAGTTTTCTTTAGTTTTAAACATACAATGGAGTTTGCAAGAACAATTGTCGTATTTAATAAATTTTTTATATATTAATTAATTATATAATATAATAAATAATAATTTAGTTATATAATAATTAATTACATACATTTTATTTTATTTTATTTAAAAATGAGTAAAAGAGAAGTTGTTGAAGAGCTTCATAAGCCTGCACGGAGAAATTGTGATTTTTGAAACGACGTAGAGTTATAATAAAAGGATTTGATGATCTTTGGCAAGCTGATTTAGTAGAAATGGGTTTATATGGTAAAGAAAACAAAGGTTTTAAATTTTTATTAACTGTCATTGATACCTATTCTAAGTATGCATGAGCAATTCCTATAAAAACAAAAACTTCAGAGAACGTTACAGAAGCAATGCAAAATATTTTTGTAAATTATTAATTATAAATTATTGTAAAATTTGTAAAATACAATGGAGTTTGCAAGAATTTAATAAATTTTTTCTTGAAAATAAAAAAAATTTTAATACGAAATATTGACGTGAAATTCAATATCATATAAAATTTTTGAGAAATTATGCTGAGTCAATACTGATCCAATTCAATTCATTGAGAAAAGGTAAAGATGATAGATGGACTACTTACTCAGAGCTCAATCAAATTTCCTAAGACATGCCTATTACGATTAGGTAAAATTGTAAAGAAATTTCAAGAAAAAAAATGTAAATGTCGAAAAACATTAAATAAATAAAAAAATTTTGTAGTATACATTTCGTTGCTTTTTCTTTAAATTGATTTAATCGAAGGAATTGCCTGATGTACTTTTTAGTTTATACATATACATATATAAATATTTTTGGTTTATATGTAGGTGTTCTAAAGTTTGTGTGGGCGTATACAACAAATTTTTAAACTAGCCTTTTCATCCTTTTCATCAATTTCTTGTATACTTATATACTTTTGTATAATATATGTAAAACTTCTACACCGTTAAAGATAGAAAAAAAAAATTTTAACCATGGATAGATCTCATAAAAAACTTATACTAATTTCTTTTTTCAATTTTTTAAATTTAGTATTTAAATTTACCGTTATGTGAAAACCAAATTTTGCATGATTTTTCTACTTTCATAACTCCGGCACGCTTTCAGATAGAGGCTTGAAATTTTGAGGCAAGAAAGAAATTTTAGAATTAGTATAAGTTTGTTCAGAAATTTTTTTGGACCACCCCCTGTTTATGAGCTATTAGGGCTTAAAAATTGAAAATTTGCTATTTTCAAACACCTGTAACTTAGGAACCTGTACACATTTCACTTCTGCAAGATATAAAAATTAAAGCTACAGTAATATATTTTAACGTGTGTTAAAGGTTTATTTTAGTTGTAAAGCGTTCCAAAGTTGCAGCTCTTCAAAATTGCGAAAAAGCCTAATTTTCAGATGATCTCAGGCTCTGCGTAATAGTTTTTCAATCTAAAACTGCCAGAAGGTCGAATATTTTATTATCTATATAAAACAATATCAAAACTATGTAATATTTTGTAATTTACTATTTAAATTTACCGTTATGTGAAAACCACATTTTGCATGAAATTTCTTTTTTCATAACTCCGGCACGCCTTCAGATAGGAACCTGAACCTGAAAGAACTTTTAGAATTAGTATAAGTTTCCTCAGAAAATTTTTGGGTAACTCCCCCTCTTTTAGAGTTATTACGCCACAAAAATTGAAAATTTGCTATATTTAGACACCTGTAACTTAGGCACCTGTAAAAATTTTTCTTCGGCAAGACATGAAAATTAAAGGTTCAATAATATACTTTTATGTGTGTTAACGGCTTTTCTTAGTTATATAGGATTCCGGACTTACGGCCCCTCAAAATTTCAAAAATGTCCTATTTTCACGTTTTTTCTTATTACATGAAATTTTCAAATTTTTGTGCAAGTCACACTTTTAAACAGTTTGTATTGAGTTTTGGAAATGTGCGCTTTTAAAAACCGTTGGTTTACATTCCACCTTGTTTCTTTTCCATTTCCCGTCGCAGAATGTACATAGCTTAACCAGATTAAATATTGATTTTTATAACCGAATTTTTGCAATGTAAAAAAAGAAGAATAAAATATTATTTTGATACAAAAATTATTTTGAAAATTAAATTAAGAATTAGACAGATAACTAACAAAAAAATTAAAGATTAATTTAAATATTAATATAAAAAAAAAATAAGCAAAGATGCCGTTTTTTATAAACTTTTTCTAGGCTAAGATATATTTAAGATTGTATTTAAAGGTATAAATAAAAGGTTATTAATAAAAAAAAAAAAAAAACATAGCTTATCTACTAGTAAGTTTTGAAAATAGAATTATAAAAGAGAACTTTAGTAGTAATTCGGAAAAAATTATAAAATTTGCATTGATTCGTAATAGAATTATAATTTCAGATCTAACAAACCTTCTTAATGATATATTGATATTGCATTCGCGAAATTAGACATTGTAAATCTAGCTATTCTAAATTTATTCGAAATAGATAAAATACTAGAATTCAATTATTATACTATACCTATCTCAGATTTTATGTCATTTTCTAAAATCAAAATTTATAGTTCTTTATATTTAATCAAATATTTTGTTAAAATTCCAAAAGTCACAGAAATTTGTAAACATATTATTTTCTATCCCGTGATACAAAAACTTTCAAATAAAGTTTACAACAATACTTTTCCACTTTAATGACTTTAGAGAATTAATTTCTGTCTATTCAACATTTTACTTTTTAAATATTAGAATATAATTGAAATATTTAAGCATAGCATACTTTTACTAATTTTTACTTGAATATTTATTGCAGTAAGATATCAAATAACTTGTCATAAGAAATAAAATATTAAAAAAAGCAGATAGGTAATAAAATGCATATAAAAATAAAAGTAAAGCAAACAGATTGTATGTTTAAAATATATTATTTTTTAGTTTAATTCAGCAGTTATTTTGTCCTTTTTAAAATTTAGTTATTTTTTTTTATATTATTGTATTGTATAATAGTAAATTTAAACATTAACCTTAGCAATTTTGTAACGACCTTGTTTTGGTTGATAAATAAATAAATATACAAAAACAATAAAATAATTTTATTAGAAACTAAATATATAGCAAAATGAGGAGAAATGTACAAACCCATTTGTCAGCATGCAACTTCATTATCAATATGAGCTGAAATAATTCATGCTCTCTGTACTATAGCGTTAATGAATAACAGCTCTGCTACTTGTTCTACGGTTATAACTACTAAAATTATTAAAATCCAAACAGTGAAGGGGACTAAAAATAATTAACTACTCACCAGAATTATTACTATCAATAATCAAGAACCAGAAAAACAGTGTTCTTTAACCTCGAAACAAATGGAAACAGCAACTATAAATGTCATAGAAGAAACAACACACTTGTTAGCAACAGCTATTAGCTAACACATTAATACTTTTCATATCGACGTAATTCTGTCATTATAATTACAAATTACAAATATTTTTTAAATAAACTGAACATCCTTCCGTTAAACACCAGACGTTTCAATTTTTAACATATGAAATATTTTTGTTGATATTTATTTTCCTTGAACTTGAATTGCGAAATTAAAAATAAGATGTAACCAGCCAGACTTATAGTACGTTCCCAAACACTTGATTTTGAGAAATTGAAATGATTTCGAAAATAGAGTTGATTTCCTCCTTTTTTTTTTGATTTCCCATACATTTTTTAAAAATTTATCTTTCAAACAAAATCAACTCGCTACTTGAAATCACCTCAAAATCACGTCATTCGTCCATGAAATTTCGAATTTTGTATTGATTATTTAAAATTTTTTTTCCATAACCCTTGATTTGTTTTTATTTGTCAAAATAAATATTCAAAAAAGATTCAAAATCATAACAATAAAAAATCAAAATTTTCTATTTTATTTTTGAAATTATGTTATTATTTATGTTTTGTTGCTGCTTATTTAAAAAAAAAACAATAATATAAATATGCCAAAAATTAAATTTTTGATTTTAAAAAACGATTGTGAACACTGGACATTTTACTTGATTTTGTACATGATAATCAACTCGATTTCGGAGTTTGTGAACATACTATTAATTAAAATTATTAAAAATATTATTAAGGATATTTCATTCAAAATGTTAAATCAAAAAAAAAAAAATTGTAAAATAGATTACTAATCATTTTTCATTCAAAAATAAGTTTAAATAAAGATTGTAATAAAATTAGTTTTTTAACAAGTAAATGTAACAGTAAGTCGATGCAATTAATAACCTACAATTATTAACGTTGCAATTAATATATAAGTATTCTAACGAAGAAAATATCTTGATTTGGAATCCAACTCTACTATCTCTCCTAATTGAAAATCTCACGTATACATATATATAAATATTCTGGAAACTTTAAAATCCCAATAATAATTCACAATTTTACATAACATATGTACATATATATGTAAATATTCTGGAAAAAACGGCAATTCCGATTTTGAATCCAACTCTAAAATTAACACTAAAGTATACCAAAGCATAGAGATTCCATTCAAAAGCATTTTTTCAAACCAACATTAAACAGCAACTGTATGCATACATAAAAATTTTAAGTTCAGAACTTTCAGAAACCCTAGAAATTGTAAAACTTTGACATTTAAACAACGTTAAATTAATTACATAAAAATTCAAATTTTTTTTGTCAAATTCTTTGTCCATTGTCCACAAAATATGCATGCCAAGAGAAACGACACCTCTGCCTAAATCATACTTACTTCGTGATTTGGCTGGTTTACATCATTACCGCTTCAGACCAATAACACTCAGCTCGAGCTCCGTTTTGCTGGACTTTATTAACTCATTTTAAAAAAAATTAAAATAAAAAAATTCAAAAAAAATATATCTTAGGTCTATACTTAAACTTAATTCATTAACTTATTTATTCATTTATTTATAATTTGATTTTTTTTTTTTAATATGTAATTATAAAAAAGTTTTAATACAAACTTCCTTTTTTTTCGTTTATAATCCATTTCTTTCCATATTACAATAATTATTCATATATTATTTATATAAAAATTATTATAAGTAACTTAAATTTTTTTTTTGGGTAAAAGAGTCATAATTCACTTTTTTTATTTTAAATATACCTTTCGTAATTACATATTTTTAAGTTCTTTTTTTCTGTGTATAAAATAATTTACATTGCAAACAAAAATTCTAAAAAGTAACAATATTTTTATAATATTGGACATAAATTAAAATTATTTGTAATTAAAGTATTCTCATATAATTTTCGTGTTCGGTTTATATTTATAAAAATTAAATTAAGTAAATTCATATTAAGTATGTATAAGTAAATCAAAAATAAATTTAAAGCAATGTATAAGTGATTTTTAAAATTACTTATACATCTGACTCATGGCGCAGTGATTAAGTCGCCATTCTTTCAATCGAAGGGTCTTGTTTTCAAACCCCGGTCAGGTCATAAATAAAATATACATATATAAATATATATGTAGTACTTTTATGTAATAATGTATATTGTATAATTAATATTAGTAATAATAACAATAATAATATTAATAATAATAATAATAATAATAGTAATAGTAATAACAATAATTATAATAATAATAATAGCTGCTACAGTGGAGCCATCTTTGGTTATATCATGCAAGTAAGGTGTTATATACTGCTGCATGTTGTAATTCACGGATGGCGCTGACTCTGTGGTAAAAATAATATTAATAATATTAACAATAATATTATAATATTAATAATATTAACAATAATATTATAACAATAATAATAGAAATAATAATAGTAATAATAATAATAACAATTAATAATAATAATATTAACAATAATATTATAACAATAATAATAGAAATAATAATAATAATAATAATAATAACAATTAATAATAATAATAATAATAATAATAGTACAATAATTAAATATAAATAGTACAATAATAATATAACAATAATTATAATAATAATAATAGCTACTACAGTGGGGCTATCTTTTGTTATATTATGCAAGTAAGGTGTTATATACTGCTGCATGTTGTAATCCACAGATGGCGCTGACTCTGTAGAAAAATAATAATAATATTAATAAGAATATTAATACCAAAAATAACAGCCGCTACAGTGACAGTGGGGGTTGTCTTCAATAATTACCTCATGTAGTAATATATATACTACTACTACATGTTGTAACTGTTGTAACGGCTTTAGTCACTGTTAGCAAAATAATAATAATAGGCGGATTCATTGTTTCCTTACAGTCCCACTCCCAATTCAATGTTTCCGTATCCATTTTCCTATTCTTTCCTATCCCTACTCCCTAGGCAATATACTGCGTTCGCAGGTAAGGGTTTTCATCCCACTATATTGGCTAAAAGGGGGAGATGGGTTTAGTCAGTAAGAATCTGACACTACCAAGGGGTAATTCTTGGTGTCTTTGGAAGATTCCTACGTCCCTTAGGAAAAAAAAATAAATAAAAATAATAATAAAAATAATAAATGAACAACAACAATTAACTTATTAATTAACTTAATATGTTTCAATATAATTCATCAAGTATTAATTTATTTCTCTTTGGCATCTACTTTTTATACAATTATTTTCACTACTAAATTACATATAGATTTTTTTATTGCTTTATTAAAGCAAAACTATACAAATAATTATTATGTATTCAAAGCAATATGTTCAAAACTTTTTTTATTTTTTAAAACAAATTTATACTTTAATTCTATAATTACAATATTTCTTTCTCTAAAATTAATTTACAATAATACACTTTTTTTTAACATTCTTTATAATAATTCCAATCAATATAAATATTTTCATTCTTCGATTAAATTCAATATTAACTTTATCTATATTATACAATTTGGTAGTGATTGATATACTGATTTTAATCACTGATAAGTTACATATTAAATTCTTTCTCAATCTAACTTTTAACATAACCTGTAACATTGCTTTTGAAAATGTTTACATTCATATATCAAATTTAATTTTTTTTTCTCATTTAATCTAAAATAAATTGTTAATTAAATCAACAACAACAATTAACTTAACCTATAACATTCCTTTACTAATATGGTTCAATATAATTAATCAAATAATAATTTATTTCTCTTTGGCATCTACTTTTTATTCAATAATATTCACTATACTAAATTGCATATAAATTTTTTTTTATTGCTTTATTAAAACAAAACTATGCAAGTAATTACTATGTATACAAAGTAATATGCTCAAAACTTTTTTTATTTTTTAAAACAAATTTATACTTTAATTCTATAATTACAATATTTTTTCTAAAATTAATTTACAATAATACACTTTTTTCTTATTTTACTTTCTCATTTTATATATTTCACTTTGCTTCACATTATTTAATTATTTTAATAATTTAATTTACTTATTATTCTTAATTAAAAAATAACAATTGTTAATAACAATTGTATCTTATAAAAACCCGTTTTACAAAAATGTTGACAAATCAAGCTCAAATGTGAAATATTATTTAAAAATAATATTAATTGCTCTTATTGATCAGCTGACACAATGTTTATCCAAATTGTTTTTTTTTATTACAAATGCACTTAGATGAAACAGAGAACGTAGAAAATTTTAGAGTGGAACATTACCTACATTATGATTCAAGTTCAATGAGATTAAAATATCAAAATAACTTTAAAAATTTGTACTTAAACATATAAAGTTTAAGAAAAAAATTGTTTGAAGTAGAAACTTTAACATCTTAAATGTGATGTAGATATAATTGCCTTAACTGAGATATGGCTTCTTTCTTCTGAAAATATTTTCTTTAATATACTAGGCTATGATTCATACTTTATTAATCGAGAAAAACCTTACGTTGGAATTGCTATCTACATAAGAAATCACTTTCCTAGTAATATTCTTATTAGTGAGGAATTTGAAAATAGCAAAATATTGGGAATTAAGCTAACGAAGGAAAATTATAATATTATTGGCATATACAGATCACACAAGACAAACCTTAAGTTTATTAATAGATTTGATGAGCTAACTTCAAACCTTAAAAGAGCTATAATAGTAGGTGATTTTAATCTAGATTTATTAACTGTTAACAACTTTGAAATAATATCGTATAAAAATATGTAGTTAAGTAATGGTTTTTTGATTTGCAATAAGATATTGTAACACAATTTGCAACGAAAAATTTGCAACTAGGTTTGGAACACAATCAAAAACAATAATTGATCATTTTGTAACTGATATGGTAGAGAAGGAATATCATATACCTATAGTCATATGTCCTATAATATATCATATGTCCTAGACTGTTCTTTGTCTGATTATCAAATGCTTTTTTTCAGTACTGATCGGAAGGGCAAAAAAAGTAATAACGTAAAATATAAAACGGTTTTAAACTACACTAACATTGATACTGATGATTTCTGGTTAACCATTGAATCTTACAATGAAGCTGATGAAATAATTGATAATCTTAATTCTTTAATAAATAATAATACTGTACGTATCGAAATGAAAAATATTAAAAAACGAGGAAGAATACAATTGCCTTTGTCAACTCTTAGATACCCGTACGACCCGTTAGTATGTTCATAGCCTGTCACTCTGCTTATAATATTATTTTTTTAAGTTTTTAGTATTTTAAAATAATTTGGGTGAATTTTATAATTTCTAGAACTATGGGTTGTACATATATATATTCAAACTATATGTTTATACATTCTTTGACCCGTACGACCCGTTTGACCCGTACGACCCATTCCCGTACGACCCGTTAGTATGTTCATAGCCTGTCACTCTGCTTATAATATTATTTTTTTAAGTTTTTAGTATTTTAAAATAATTTGGGTGAATTTTATAATTTCTAGAACTATGGGTTGTACTTGTACATATGTATATTCAAACTATATGTTTATACATTCTTTAAAAGAAGATTCTAACCTTCCACATAACGATTGTCAATGCAAAACTTTTTCAAATATTCTATAGTACCATTTAATACTAAGCGGTAAATGTATATTAAATTTACTTAGTACAAAATAGTAAATACAATTTTAAATATTATATTATATTAATGCGCACATAGTATATTTATATTGTTGTAAGTATATCGCCATACATTGCAATATTTCTTTAAAAATATTTCCATTCATAGAATAATTTCTTATAAGTACAATAAAATATATATATGTATGTAAATACGGCGCTATATAATATACATCTATACTCTTATCATTCATTCATAAGTGACATACATTCATTCATTCATTATTTACATACGATATGTAAATAAACATGATATTATATAAGTATGTATGTATATCAATATCGTATAAATAAAAATTCTTCAAGCAACCGTTATGATGTTTATTTATTTAAAATTTATTTTTTGCACTACGCATTATATGCTCAACAATTTCAAATTATCGAGTAAAACAAAATGCAAAAAATTCGTTAAAAAAATTTGTTAGAAAATTTGAAAAAATCAAGTAACACTTTCGTCAATTATAAAGTAACCCTATATTATTAAAAAAAGTTGTTAACAGATATAAGAGTATAATGTTGAAGCTTTAATTTTTATGTATTACTTCAAAAAAATGTTAACTGGTGTTCAAGTTACAGGTGTTTAAAAATAGGAAATTTTCAGTTTTTGACCCCTTACAGCTCCTAAACGGGGGGTGAGACAAAAAAAATTTCTGAAATGACTCATACTTATTTTCAAAGATCTAACTTCTGTCAAAATTTCAAGTTTTCAACTTAAACCGTTTAGAAAATAGAAGGGTTAAAGGATTTTGCAAAACTTGAGTTTCGCATAACGGTAAATTAAGACACCGTATGCCACAAATATATATTTATTATATACATGTTTGTAAACATGTATATACACCCTTTTTAAAATGAAGATATACTTTATACAACTTGTGCTATAACAATTTAAATTTAGAGCTTTTTTGAACCTTTGGGAAGCTGTAGCTCCGTAACGGATGGGGCTACAAAAAAAGGTTATTAAAAATAAAATTAATATTTTTATAAGATCTATCAGCAGTTAAAATTTCATAGCTCTATTTCAAAAAAATTGTGGAGATCTAAAAGTTAGTTGTTCGGGAGCTACCCGAAGTTTTGGTCGGAACTCAACCAAAAAAAATACGGAACCTACAAATTGCTCCCGGAATATTTTGTGTAAATTTCAAGATTCTAGCTTTCTTAGTTTTTGAGTTAGCGTGCTGACGGATGCACGGACGGAGGGACGGACATGGCTCAATCGACTTAGAATTGTCTTCTGATCCGATCAATACATTTGAAGGTATATCTAGCTCGCTTATTTCGAGGTGTTACAAACGAAGGAGTAATTTTATTATACCCGATACTTATCGTACGGGTATAAAAAAGGACATGGATGACTGAGGAGATTCTAAGGGTAATGAAAATCAGAGACTCATTTAACAAGTACAGAAAAAAATATGTGGGTAATGAACGCATTACTATATATTAAATATAGAGATAGGGCTAAAAAATTAATCACCGAGGAAAAAAAAATACTGCTCGGACAGAATATCTTTACACCCCAGTGATACTAAAAGATTGTGGAAATTATATAAAGAGATCATTTTTAACGAGCAAAAAAATACAACTAAAATAATATGTCAGAATGATAAAACAATCGAAAATGAAAAGGAAATCTCAGAATGTTTTAATAACTTTGTAAATGTAACGAAAGAAATTGACGTACCTAATTCTACCCTTGATCATGTTTATATGAACCAATTCAGACATACTATCTTCTCAAACTTTCAATTGACTGAAACAAATTACGAAGACGTCTGCACAGCTATCAGCACATTCAATGCGGCAGCAGCTACTGAAATTGATAATATTTTTACGAAATTTATCAAACACTTTGCAAATCGTTTGGTTCCAACTTTCGTTAAGTTAATTAATAAATCATTTCGTAACGGTATTTTTCCGAATAAACTTAAATCGGCTATTATAATTCCAATTTATAAAAGCGGAAATAATACAGATTGCGCAAACTACAGGCCCATTTCTATTCTATCTGCTATTTCTAAAATTTTTGAAATAGTTATAAAAAATTTATTGAATTATTTTATTTCTAATAATAATATTTTAAGCGAGCAACAATTTGGTTTCCAAACGAAATCTAATACTACAGCTGCATGTTTGAATCTAACCGACTTTATATCGAAAAGTATTTTGACAGCAAAAAATATACTATTCTTTGATCTAAAAAAAGCATTTGATTGTATTGACTACCAAATATTATTGCTAAACTTGCTAAATTTAATTTTACCAGTATACAACAACAATTTTTTAAATCATATTTACAAAAGAGAATGCAAAGAGTTCGCATTAATAACACATATAGTTCGGAAAAGGTTATGTATAAAGGTGTACCGCAAGGCTCGATTTTAGGACCAGATCTTTTAAAGATATATATTGATGATCTAGCTCGGCTAAACTTAAAAGGATATGTACAATTATATGCAGATGATGCGGTCCTAAAATATGCTGAAGCTAGTGAAGAAAGTACAAAACTTTAAATTCAAAATGATCTTGAAATAATTCAAGAATGGTTAAATAAGCACAGGATTAGTTTAAATGCAAAGAAAACAAAAATAATTATTTTTCAAAATAAATCGTGGAACTTAGGAACAAATATACCTTTTGAAAATGAGAATATTGAAATTGTCCAAAAATTTTAATTACTTAGGATTAAAAATAGATTACAAATTAAACTGGAGCAATCACATTGATAATGTAATAAAAAGAATAGGGCCATACATATTCATCTTACATAGATTAAAAAATTTTCTTTCTAAGGAAGCTTACGATCTATACATCTTATATAAAATCACACATCTGTTACCTCAACCCAATTTGGGGTAGAGCCGCGAATACCTATCTAAACAAGCTAGATATCGTACAAAAAAAATATAAAGGTAATTAATCGATACCCCATTCGACATCCGACAAGCTTGTTATACGGTAAACAATATATTAGTTTAGTAAACATAAGTAAATATGAACTATATGTTTTATCGTTTAAGATTATTAATAATGATATTAAGCATAATTTCATACTAAACAGAATGATTGATATTCATAAGCGTAACACTGGTAACAAAGCTAATTACTACCTTACATTATTAGATTGTACAATCGTACAAATAGCCAAACAAAAAATGTCGTATAATGAGCTTCCAGAGAATTTTAAACGGATTGAAAATCTACCTAAGTTTAAATCAATGATTAGAACATTTGTGTTGGAAGGTTAGCATCTTGTATTCGATTGTTGAACTACATGCAAAAAAAAAAAATATCTGTTGTTGTTAAGGAGAATTAAATGAATTTAATTTAAAAACTTGATGAATGAATTGTTTACTGTATTAATTACTTATGTTAAATACTTTAATACTATATTTTTATCACAGTTATTAAATAAAGGTGTTGTTTTTTGGTTTTTTTTCTCTTTTGTTATGTTTTTGTATTAATGTAGCTTTTATATTAATTTCACAGACTTTAAAACTTATATATACTTATATTTATATATATATTTGACATATTGAAATAAACTTTTTCAAAGAAATCTTGATTGTAACAATATAGTTTAGAAAATTACAGAAAAATTTGCTATTAAAAATTTATTTTCTACTTTTTAGTTCAAAAAAGCTGTTTTTTTAAAAATTTTTTTTATTTATTTTATTTTATTCTTTTTAGTAACGACAAATATAAGTATCGAATTGATATTTTTTTTTTCCTTGTTTAATTTTGAATTTTTACAGTTACCCTCACAGTCTATAATTATATTATTACCTGTTATAATATAGAATATATTGAATTTTTTTATTATTAATTTATTGTGGCAAAATTTTTAAAAAATTAAGAAAACGTTGCATAGCTAAATTCAAAATTTAAATAAAAATATTGCAATTTTATAATGTTCTTTATTTCCACTTAAAAATGCGACCCTTTGAAAACTTTGATTTATATACTGCCTTGTTTTTTCTTTCTTTTATAGCATGACATTTTAATATTTTTTTTTTTTATCTGTTATGTACGGAAATATCAAACGTATGTTTCTTTCTTTTAAAATCATAACATTTTAATAGTTCTTTGTTTCTATCTGTTATGTGGGTAAATATCAGATCTGCACATATACATAAGAAATAGCCTTTAAAAATATTTAAAAACAATGAAAGTAACATTTTTTGTTCTCTTTTTTTCTATTCGTTTTTATTTTTCTTCCAGTATTACATTTTCCTTTTTTTTTCTGTTATTTAGGTACACTAAGAACTAATTTTTTGTACCCGTATGAACTATGTTCAAGGGTATAATAAATTTGCCATTACGTTTGTGACACCTTAAAGGAGCCGAGCTAGATATAGTGTCAAACGTATGGATCGGCTCAGAATCGAATTCTGAGTCGATTAAGCCATGTACGTCCGTCCGTCCACACGATAACTCAAAAAATAAAGGAGCTAGAAGGCTGAAATTTTTTTTACGTCACTTTTGCAAAATTGTTAGTTTTGCTATTTAAATCCAACATTTTCGGTCGGCGGGTTCGAGTAGCTGCCATACAACTTTTTTCTTTATATAGAAATAACTCAGTATCTATTCAAGCTAGGTTTCTGAAATTTGGCGAATGATGATCAAGTTTTATGGCAACAACTTCTGCAAAATTTGGTTGTGGTGGTGTCACGGGTTCGGGTAGCCGCCATACAACTTATCCGATTAAATGAGAATAACTCAGTGTTTATTGAAGCTAGGAATCTGAAATTTAGTAAAGAGGTGTCGAGTTACATGCCAACAACTTTTGTAAAATTTGGTTGGTCTAGAGCAGCCGGTTCAGGCTTCTTGCACCTCTTGGAAGTTAATAAAGCTAGGCGTCTGAAATCTTGCAAATGATGATCAAGTTTTATGGCAACAACTTTTGCAAAATTTGGTTGTGGTGGTGCGACGGGTTCGGGTTGCTGCCATACAACTTATCAGGTTAAATGAGAATAACTCAGTGTTTATTGAAGCTAGGAATCTGAAATTTAGTAAAGAGGTGTCGAGTTACATGCCAACAACTTTTGTAAAATTTGGTTGGTCTAGAGCAGCCTGTTCAGGCTTCTTGCACCTCTTGGAAGTTAATAAAGCTAGGCGTTTGAAATCTTGCAAATGATGATCAAGTTTTATGGCAACAACTTCTGCAAAATTTGGTTGTGGTGGTGCGACGGGTTCGGGTAGCTACCATACAAAATCTCTTTTTAAATGAAAAGAACTCAGTGTCCGTCCGCACGATAACTCAAAAAATAGAGGAGCTAGGAGACTGAAAATTTTTGTACGTCACTTTTGTAAAATTGTTAGTTTTGCTATTTAACTCCAGCATTTTCGGCCCCCGGGTTCGAGTAGCTGCCATACAACTTCTTTCTTTAAATGGAAATAACCCAGTGTCTATTCAATCTAGGTATCTGAAATTTTGCGAATGATAATCCAATTTTATGGCAATAACTTCTGTAAAATTTGGTTGTGGTGCTATGACAGGTTCGGGTAGTTGCCATACAACTTCTCTTTTTAAATGAAAATAACTCAGTGTCTATTGAATCTAGCTACCTGAAATTTAGTGAAAAAGTGTCGAGTTGCATGCCAAAAACTTTTGTAAAACTTGATTGATCTAATGCAGCCGGTTTAGGCTTCTTGCATTTCTTGGAACTTAATGAAGCTAGGCGCAATAGATTCAGGTAGCTGTCATACAACTCCACAATTTACATAAATATATCTCTGTAGTTCGGTACTAAAACATCTGAATGTTTTTAAAAGATGATCAAGTTTTATAATAGGATATATTACGTTCATACGGGCATCCCAGAGTTGACACAGTCTACTCTACTGCACTCTTCCTCGTTTTTTTTTAATATTAAATTTATGCATACAGTCTCTTTCAAAAATAGAAATTATTAGCTATAGAACATTCTGAATTTTTTTTTTGTTCGTTTATGTTAAACGTCCATTCATATGCATACATAAAATTTTTTTTGTTCGTTTATGTTTACCCTCCATTCATATAAATATAACTGTTGCCTATATATTAAAAAATAATAAATCGATAAATCAACTAAATAATAATAGTTGGGAATTTGGGAATTTGGTGTGACTGTGTTAGCAGATTTTTAATAGTCAGCACACATAAAAATATGCATACCATTTTTGTACATGTTTGTTCCTATATACATATTATGTAGTAAAAAAATTTGGTTTTAAAAGTATGTAATTGAGAATATATTAAATTGCTTACTTCTAAATGCTAATGTTTTTGAATTAAAAAAAAATTATTTTGCTTTTTCTAGACGATGTAGATATACATATATGTATGTATATGTATGTATGTACATAACATATATTTTATGATTAATTCATAATTATTGTTATTGAAAAGAAAAATATTGTTGTTATTTACTATTCTTAAAAAAGACTGGATTTCTTATTTTTAATAGGTATATTCTTTTTGTTATTTAATGTTTTTACATAATTGGAAATATATTCTTAGTTTTTATACTTCAGAAAAAGGCATTAGTGGTGCAGATCATCATTCCCTAATAGATCTTAATTTAAAGGCAGCTCCCAATTTAGATATCAATGTTAGGGCCATAATATGCCATTTTAATATGTTAAGAGTTTCAAAAGAAAAGCCCTATTTTAATTATAATTAAGAAAGGAAAAACACATATCTATATAAATATTATAAATAAACACATTGCTTTTATAAATAACAAGGTAGAATGTAAACCAACGGTTTTTAAAAGCGCACATTTCCAAAACTCAATACAAATTGTTTAGAAGTGTGACTTACACAAAAATTTGAAAATTTCATGTAATAAGAAAAAAACGTGAAAATAGGACATTTTTGAGATTTTGAGGGGCCGTAAGTCCGGAATCCTATATAACTAAGAAAAGCTGTTAACACACGTAAAAATATATTATTGAAGCTTTAATTTTTATGTCTTGCCGAAGAAAAGTTTTTACAGGTGCCTAAGTTACAGGTGTCTAAAAATAGCAAAATTTCAATTTTTGAGGCGTAATAACTCTTAAAGAGGGGGCGTTACCAAAAAATTTTCTGAGGAAACTTATACTAATTCTAAAAGTTCTTTCTTGTCTCAAAATTTCAGGTTCCTATCTAAAGGGGTGCCGGAGTTATGAAAAAAGAAATTTCATGCAAAATGTGGTTTTCACATAACGGTAAATTTAAATCGTAAATTACAAAATATTACATAATTTTGATATTGTTTTATATAGATAATAAAATTTTTGATCTTCTGGCGGTTTTAGATTGCAAAACTATTACGCAAAGCCCGAGATATATACATCTGAAAATGGGGCTTTTTTACAATTTTGAAGAGCTGCAACTTTGGAACCCTTTACAATTAAAATAAACCTTTCACACACGTAAAAATATATTATTGTAGCTTTAATTTTTACATCTTGCAGAAGTAAAATGTGTGCAGGTTCCTAAGTTACAGGTGTTTAAAAATAGCAAATTTTCAATTTTTAAGCCCTAATAGCTCATAAACAGGGGGTGGTCCGAAAAAATTTTCTGAGGAAACTTATACTAATTCTAAAAGTTCTTTCTTGCCTCAAAATTTCAAGCTTGTATCTAGAAGCGTGCCGGAGTTATGAAAGTAGAAAAATCATGCAAAATTTGGTTTTCACATAACGGTAAATTTAAATACTAAATTTAAAAAAATTGTATAATTTTGATATTAATTTACAAAGATAAAAGAAATACCTGTCGAATGACGTTTTCAGATTGAAAAAATCTTAAGCAGAACATAAGATATATGCATTTAAAAATAGGGCTTTTTCAAAGTTTGAGGGGGTGTAGCTCCGTAATGGGGGGGGCTACATGAAAAAGTTGTTCCACAAAATTATTTTTTTTATAAGACCTACCTATGGTTAAAATTTTTTTTCTCTATCTTTAACGGTGTAGAAGTTTTGTAAACAGACGGACGGACGGACGGACGGACGGACGGACGGACGGACGGACAGAGTGAAACTAATAAGCACATTTTTTCAAAATTTTTTTGGAAATGTGCTAAAAATGTATACTAAAAATCAATTGATTTGATGAAAAAAAACTTAAATTTAACATTTGCTAACTAAATTTTAAGTAAATGCATATTAAGTTTTACACTGTGTTCTCAAGTGCGGCACATTAATTTGTTTACACATTCATATCTTTCAAATTCATCGCTTTCAAACCAAAAATATTTTCGAAGCACATATTATTACATATTTTTAAGTATGTACCTATATGTATATGTACACATACAATGCAATGGCTATATAAAAAACAATAGGCTTTTATAGAAAAAAAAAACATTTATGTATTACGTATACGTATTGGTGAGTTTAGATAAAATGTTTTATTTTATATAAATTTAGATAAAATGTTTTATTTTGGTTCTGTAATAATTCTGTTAAAAATTCTGTTATATCTTTGTATGCAAATTTAATTTTGAAATTAAGCTACTTTTTCTAATGTTTTTCGATATTATTATTTTAAAATCATGTATTGTCATCGGGATCTGATCTAATGAAGAAAATTTCAAGAGTCTAGCTCAACGGAAAGTGTGTTTAAAATGGCTTCTAAGATTCCATTCTTTACCCAACCAAGTTAATAAAAAGCTGTTAAAAACAAACAACACATTTCATATTTGTAATACAGTAGTATGGTACCTACGATAGTCGGTAGTAGGTAGTAACAAAACGTACACAACAAAACAGAATAACAAAAAAAAAACAAAATTATAAGAGATATTCTCACTTACTCTCTTTAAAATTGTGTATTCTTTTTTTCCTCTCGAGTCACGAGTCTCGACTCGACACGACTCGACCTCAACGGCTCAACTATTCTTTGGCTATATGTAATGTACTTAACATATGCATGTGTAAAGAAAAAAATTTAAAAATTGATAAAAATCGTCATTTATCACAATATTTATTGAAATAAAGACAACCGAAATATGTTCCCAGAAATAAACAAACTATTCAGAAAAAAGCAAATAGAAGATATAAAACAGTTACACATAGACCAACAAGACCTAAACTTACTAATTAATAATGATATCGACGTCAATAATCTATGCACAACTAGTTCAAATCAATTTATAATAAAAGAAAAAGAACAAATAACTAAAATATTAGAAATATACTTAGAAAACAGTCACAAAATAACACTATCTAATAATAACCAATTTCATCAAAAAGTCCATAATAGAATACAAACATTTAAACATATTAGCTCACAAAAGCAACAAAATAACGAAACTTTGGTCATATTTGACACCATCAATACATCCTCTAATACGTTAAATAGAAACAACTTCTTTACAAACTATGACGACCTTTTTACAAGACTTAAGAATTTAAACAACAAAACATCAGCAGGAATTGACGGTATTCCTAATATTGTATTAAAAAATCTAAGTACTAAAATTATAGAAAAGTTAGTTATTCTTTTTAACAACGCATTAAACTACTGCTATTTTCCAAAAGCTTGGAAAATAGCAAGAGTTATTATGCTAAAAAAACCGGGTAAGGATCCCACAAATCCCGGCAATTACAGACCCATAAGCTTGTTACCAAACATTAGCAAAGTCTATGAGACTATAATCAATGACAAGATAATAGATTTTGTTAACAAAAAAAAAATACTACCTGAAAACCAATTCGGTTTCAGGTACAAGCACAGTACAAATCATGCTATTAATAAACTCGCATCTGATATTTGCTGGTATATTAATAAAAAAGAATGCGTTGGCGCTTGTCTTATAGACCTCGAAAAAGCTTTTAATAGCGTATGGATAGAAGGTTTAATATATAAATTAATAAAACGAATGTTCCCAAACAATCTAATTAGATTAATATTAGATATGATTACTGGAAATAGTTTCGTAATAGCAAACAAATCGAATACAGAGAATTTATTCCAAATTAAGAGTGGTTTACAACAAGGCACTGTAAATTCACCAATATTATTTTCTTTGTACACAACAGATCTGCTAAATATGCTCAATGATATCAAGGGTGATAATTACTCCATCGCCTTTGCTGACGATCTGATTATATACTCTTCAGCTAATAATATAAAAGAGGTTCAAACTAATGTTCAAAAACAATTTAACCGTACCGTAGACTATTGTAAAGTATGGTTACTGAAAATGAACATAGACAAATGTGAAGCGATATTATTCCGTAACACAGTGGACAAAGTTAATAGTAATATTAAAAAACACTGGAAAGAATTTGAAATTAAAGCTCCAAATAATAGGAAAATCAATAAAAAAAAAATAGTTAAATATTTAGGTGTACACCTCCACCAAAATCTGAATTTTATTTTCCACGTAAATAAAGCAGTGGAAAAAGGCACAAAAGCTTTTATGGCGTGTCAGAAATTGTTTTATAACAAAAATATAAGTAGTAGAGTAAA
Organism: Poecilobothrus nobilitatus; assembly: GCA_947095535.1. Lineage (NCBI taxonomy): Eukaryota > Metazoa > Arthropoda > Insecta > Diptera > Dolichopodidae > Poecilobothrus > Poecilobothrus nobilitatus. The sequence goes on from OX352772.1 coordinate 240,167,254, forward strand.
AATTTTAGCTTATCAGGGCCTTATTAGGCCAATTATTTCATATGCTGGACCAATTTGGTTCAATATTAGTGCAAGCCAAATGGAAAAAATCAGGAAATTTGAAAGGAAATGCATAAGAGCCTGCGTAAATCTACATAGAAAACCAGAAACGGACTACAAGCATTTTTATTCCAATAAATGCTTGTACCGAAAAGCAAATATTATAAGATTCGATAACTTTTTAATAAAAATTATTCGCAATCATTTCAAAAGATCTCTTAACACGTTAGAAAATGGTCTAATATATAATATATATTACCATAACGAGGAGTACATTAAAAATACTTTAAAAACGGATTTCATTGCGCCCGAACACTTTATTTATCTTGACTCTAAAGGGTATATTCAAAATCACGAGCATGTCCCTCTATTATATCACTATAATAGACGGGCTACATGCAAGTGTATAGAATATAACCCTCAGAATATTGAGACTAATCTATTAAAATATGACATGTTTATTCCTGAAAAGGATAAACAATTATCAACAAACTATTGGTGGTTGCATAGTTCATAAAAGTAAGAATAAAATAGTAACAATATATCAATAGAATAGGTTTAGGTTAAGTTAGTTAGGGTTAGATTAAGTATAGTTCTAAATTAAATTTAAGCTAGTATAAGTTTTATTTTAATAAAAAAAAAAAGTTTAGAAAAATTTTGGTTTTTATGGAAATTTTCCAAAATAATAAAAAAAAATCATAATAAAATTTTTACTATAAAAATAACAAATAAGAATACTAATAATATGTAAATAATAATGTATAGAAAAAACTAAACAAATTAAATAACTGTTAAGTGTTAAGGCTTTAGTTCTAAGTAAATTAAGAAATAATATTAGTTTTATAAAACTTTTTTCTCTAATTGTAAAAAAAAATGAAACAAGAAAATAAAATAAAAGTTAAAAAAAAAAAAAAAAAAAAAATTTAAAAACTTGATGAATGAATTGTTTACTATATTAATTACTTATGTTAAATACTTCAATACTTTATTTTTATCACAGTTATTAAATAAAGGTGTTTTTTTTCTCTTTTGTTATGTTTTTGTTTTTTATTCTTTCTTTTTTTATTTATTCTTTTATTAGATATAAGAAAAAAAAAAAAGAAATCTTTATACTTTTGATCTAAATTTTGAATTTAACAGACCATACAGCCCAGGCTACGGTAAAAGTAGTAACTTAATCCTAATGTTATTTATTTTAAATGTTAATTGATTTATTGTAATTTATAAATACTAGAAAATACTAAAATATAATGAAAAAAAAAAAAAAAAAACAGTAAGATATTGGAAAAAAAGGGACATAACAACATACGTGAGAGAAACGCGGTGCGAAGTTTTGTACTACTCTTCGGTAGCAATTTCTGAAACTGAATATATAGAACTAAGTGAAGTTTCACAACTGAGTCAAATAATGAAAACATTAAATATCAATTAAAATTACCTATTAAAAATCAATAAACTTAAAAAAAGGGGTGAAAAAAATATTGAAAAAAATAAATAAAAAAGTTAATAAGAACATTTAACAAAAACACTAGTAATTAAATAAATAAATTAAATAATATATAATGAAAATTAAATAAAAACAGTAATAAACAACAAATAACATAACAAAAAAAAAACAAAAAACATTAGTAATTAAATAAATAAATAACTTAATTAAATAACTAAATAATGGGCGGATCAAAATCAAAAATAGATTGTAATAGTCAAGTGAACAATAATATCATCATCGATATATTACAAGACAACAATGAGAGTCTAAGAATAATGCTGATAATCATCACGGCAGTAAAAGTATTGGAAGCCGTCAACATTATCTATCAACATATCAGAAAGAACATAAAGAGGAGATGAAGAGGAGACCAAGTACGAGTGCCGCAGTTGGAATAAAGTTGGAAAAAAGATAAGTAATATAAAATACATAAGTAATGTACAGCATAATGAATTGCCCGTATTAAATAAAAGATAAAGATAAGATTTATCCGTATCGTAGTAATAGGATCCGTATTTTAGTAATAGGAAAAGCAAATATGGGGGTGTTGCAATATATATTAATAATAAAATTAGTAGTAATTGTATATATAATGAAGAATTTGAAAATTCTAATATTCTAGGTGTTAAGTTAATCAAACATAATATAAATATATTTGCATTTTATAGGTCCCACAGAACGAATTTTGATATATTCGTAGAAAAAATAGAAGATTTACTAAAACACAGGAGATCAATCTTTGTAGGTGATATAAATTTTAATTTATTAAATAAAGATACAAATACCAAAGACTACCTTAATATGCTACATAGTAATGGATTTATAATTCTCAACAAGATCTCAATTGAATACGCAACTAGAATAGGTAATACCACTAGGACAATTATAGATCATTTAATTTCTGATCTCATTGACTTGAAATACAATGTTCATGTGTTAGACACAATTTTATCTGATCACCAAATGCTTTTTGTCAGTATTGACTTCAAACCCATAAAAGAAAAAATCAACAGTCACAAAATCATTCTAGATTATGACAACATTGATAAAAATAAATTTTGGAACAATATGAATAACATAAATTCTTTTGATGATATGGTTTGCAAACTTACCGAATTGATTGAAGCAAATACAAAAACAATTCAATCAAAATTTAATAACAATAAAAGCATTTGGATGACAGCTGAAATTCTAGAAAATATGAAAATCCGCGACTCTTTCTTAAAATTCAAAAAAAAATATCCGAATGATACTCATGTCAATAACTTGTATTTACATTATAAGTCAAAAGTTTTTAAGCTAATTGTGAATGCAAAAAAGAACAATTGCTCAAATTTCATTTCACAAGATCCTAGTAATGGTAAAAAACTGTGGAGTCTGTATAAGCAAATAATGTTCAACAACGATCAATCTTATAATAACCAAACCATTAAAACCATTAAGTATAATAATAATATATATTCTAATGAAGAGGAAATTGCTAACACTATGAATGACTTTTTTATCAACGTTACTAATGATTTAAACATTTCAGATGAACCTGTTGACTTCGAATATTTCGATTTCTTTCAATATAATGTAAACTCAACAACTTTTAGTCTTGATCTTACAACATATGAGGAAGTTAGTGAAGCTATCAAAAATCTCAAACCCTCAGCAGCTACTGGATTTGATAAGATATCGAGTAAATTTGTAAAAAAATTCGCAAACCGATTGACTCCAATATTAGTTAAATTTATTAATTCATCTTTTAGTTCAAAAATATTTCCAAACATTTTAAAACTGCAATAGTAACACCTATTTTCAAAAGCGGCGATGCTACAAATCGACCTAATTACAGACCAATTTCAATTCTTAGTACGTTTTCCAAAATTTTTGAAATAATCATTAGAAATCGTTTAAACACTTTTATGACAGTTAACTGTTTACTAAGTGTAAATCAGTTTGGTTTTGAAAGAAACTCGAATACAGCAGCAGCCTGTCTTAACCTAACCGATTTCATTAGTAAAAATATTGATTCTAAGAAATATGTAGGTTGTATCTTTCTTAATTTAAAAAAAGCTTTCGACTGTGTTGACTATGATATACTTCTTCACAAATTTTCTCAACTAGGTTTCGCTACAGAATACATTAGCTTTTTTAAATCGTACTTGTTAAATCGAAAGCAGAAAGTTCGATTAAATAATTGTTTTAGCAATATAAAATCTGTAATTAAAGGAGTACCACAAAGTTCAATTTTAGGTCCCGACCTCTTTAAGCTTTATATAAATGATATTTGTAAACTAAGTTTGATAGGATCTTTGCAATTGTATGCTGATGACGCTGTATTAAAATATGGTTTAGGAAATGAAAATGAATTAAAACGAACTATAGACTCTGACCTTCAAAAAATCAATATTTGGCTAAGAAAGCACAAATTTTCTTTAAATATAAGTAAAACTAAAATATTATTATTCCATAACAAAAAGTTTCAAAGCACCAATTTCACATTTAGTATTCGACAATCGAAGTTGTCAATAAGTTTAACTATCTAGGTTTAATATTGGATAAAAGTCTAAAATGGGATGAGCATATTGACTACATATCTAGAAAAATTTCACCTTACGTTTTTATCCTAAAAAGGTTACGAAATTTTCTATTAGATAAAACTTTATTTGTCATATACTCTTCTTATATTTTATCTAATTTAACATATCTTAATCCAATTTGGAGTGGTTCTTCTCAATATCTTCTAAGGAAGTTAGATATTTTGAATAAGAAGGCTATTAAAACAATACACGGATTGCCAATAAGTTTTTCTTCAGCATCTCTTTACAATTGCAGATATCTAAGTTTTGCTAATATATGTAAAAAAGAATTGTTTCTCACAGCTTTTAAAATAATTAACAATAAAATAAAACACCACTTTATTCTTAACCGTATGATCGATATTCATAATCACAATACGAGAAATAAAACTAACTTTTATTTATCAATTTTTAAAACTGAACAACAAAAGAAAAATTGTCTTTATAATTGTTTAAAAGCATTCAATGAGTTGCCTTTAGCAATAAAATCTCTCAGTGAAATATGTGTGTTTAAAAAAGAAATGGTGCAATATATTATAGCAAATAATCAGTTGTAGTTTCATTACTTTTTTTTTTTTTGTTTTTACGCATTTAGTTAAGATAATTTATAATTTTAGTCTATTTTTTTTTTTTTAATTTTAATTTTACGTTACGTCTTTGTTCTCATCTATTTGCAACTTTTGGAAAAATTATTAATTGTAAATTATGTAAAGAAATGATAGTCAAAAGTTTTCTGATTATTAAATAATTAATCGAAATCAAAATATTGTAGAAATATGAAATGAAAATTGTGATATAAATTAGAAATAATGTCAAACAATATTTATAACTAAATAATAAGACCTAGCTGTCTGGTACGCTACGGTCGTATACCATTATACATTATTTATATACAAATTAAATATTTTGTTTTTTAAATTACTAACTTAGAATTAAAGTAAAACTAAAATTGTATATAAACTTTAAAATTGTTTATTAAAATAAAGAAAAAAAAAAAAAAAAAAAAGAATTATACAGGTCGTCAACCTTTCGTTGAATTTGCATTCGTTACTAAAATTAATATGAATGCATTGACCGACCTGATTAAGATAAACTTGATATATTATTTATAATTCTAATTTAGTAGTTTTCAGCCACACACTACGTATTATGAATTCCGTTTCAAGCTTTGAACATCAGTAACTATAATTTACATCAGTAACATAATTTTTACGATTTTTCTACTATAAAACCTATAGATAATATTAATAATAAATAAAATAAATAAAAAAAATTTTTAAAAAAACAGCTTTTTTGAACTAAAAAGTAGAAAATAAATTTTTAATAGCAAATTTTTCTGTAATTTTCTAAACTATATTGTTACAATCAGGATTTCTTTGAAAACGTTTATTTCAATATGTCAAATATATATATAAGTATATATAAGTTTTACAGTCTGTGAAATTAAAATAAAAGCTGGAGGCAACAAACGCATAACTATAAACTTATATTTTTAAATTTTGTCTCCAGCTTTTATATTAATTTCACAGACTTTAAAACTTATATATACTTATATTTATATATATATTTGACATATTGAAATAAACTTTTTCAAAGAAATCTTGATCGTAACAATATAGTTTAGAAAATTACAGAAAAATTTGCTATTAAAAATTTATTTTCTACTTTTTAGTTCAAAAAAGCTGTTTTTTTAAAAATTTTTTTTTTTTTATTTTATTTTATTCTTTTTAGTAACGACAAATATAAGTATTGAATTGATATTCTTTTTTTTTCTTGTTTAATTTTGAATTTTTACAGTTGCCCTCACAGTCTATAATTATATTATTACCTGTTATAATATAGAATATATTGAATTTTTTTATTATTAATTTATTGTGGCAAAATTTTTAAAAAATTAAGAAAACGTTGCATAGCTAAATTCAAAATTTAAATAAAAATATTGCAATTTTATAATGTTCTTTATTTCCACTTAAAAATGCGACCCTTTAAAAACTTTGATTCATACACTGCCTTGTTTTTTCTTTCTTTTCATAACATAACATTTTAATATTTTTTTTTGTTTATATGTTATGTACGGAAATATCAAACGTATGTTTCTTTCTTTTAAAATCATAACATTTTAATAGTTCTTTTTTTCTATCTGTTATGTGGGTAAATATCAGATGTGCACAATATATACATAAGAAATAGACTTTAAAAATATTTAAAAACAATCAAAGTAACATTTTTTGTTCTCTTTTTTTCTTATTCGTTTTTATTTTTCTTCCATTATTACATTTTCCTTTTTTTTGTTTTCTGTTATTTAGGTACGCTAAGTATTTCTTTAAAATAATATGTCAGAATGATAAAACAATCGAAAATGAAAAGGAAATCTCAGAATGTTTTAATAACTTTGTAAATGTAACGAAAGAAATTAACGTACCTAATTCTACCCTTGATCATGTTTATATGAACCAATTCAGACGTACTATCTTCTCAAACTTTCAATTGACTGAAACAAATTACGAAGAGGTCTGCACAGCTATCAGCACATTAAATGCGGCAGCAGCTACTGAAATTGATAATATTTTTACGAAATTGTATCAAACACTTTGCAAATCGTTTGGTTCCAACTTTCGTTAAGTTAATTAATAAATCATTTCGTAACGGTATTTTTCCGAATAAACTTAAATCGGCTATTATAATTCCAATTTATAAAAGCGGAAATAATACAGATTGCGTAAACTAGAGGCCCATTTCTATTCTACCTGCTATTTCTAAGATTTTTGAAATAGTTATAAAAAATAGATTGAATTATTTTATTTCTAATAATAATATTTTAAGCGAGAAATATGTTTTCCTTTAAAAAAGGTTGTAAAAAAAAAACAATTTCTATTTAATAATGAACAATTTATTGTCAAAACTTGATTGATTTGTTTCTTTAATTCTACAGGTATTTATATATTATAAAATATGCAAGGTTTACAATTTAATCTATTTCAACATATTAATAAAAATCAATTGCATTATAAAAACAGTTACAAAAGAAATGCTTAATTCGCAATTTGAACGTTAATTAATTAATAATAAGAACATACTAATATAAATGCAAGATTTGCATTTTTAAGTTTAAATTTAATTTAACAAATATTTTAATATTTCGAAATTTACAAAGTTCATTTAGGTTTATTGATTTTAATATTTATTGATACAAAGTTTATATAAAAAAAATATAATGTTGATGTGGTTGTGTGCTGGTCACATAACTTCTCCCCTCTTAGATGGATGTTACGGTCAAATAAATTTTTGTTTGGGTGGAACATCTGGGTTCGTTATGGTTGGAACAACTGAAGTAGTAGCAATAGGAATGACTGAAGCTGTTGCTGTATGATAGGTTCTCCTTTTAGCGAAAATTTTGTAATTATATATTTGGAATGCTATAAGTATAAAAAATATGATTAATATTGCAATTATTATAATTTGAAAGTTGTCCTGATATGTGTAAATTTGTCGAGTATCTGTAATTTTCCTTTTGATAAATTGATAGTTTTTGAGTGTTGTTAATTTTGTGCTATTATGAGTGAAAGTGATATTTACTCCGTTGAAACTTGTAGGATGGATATTAATTTCATCCCAATGATAATTTTCTAATGAAGAGTAAATAATATCGTTAATTTGAATTTGGCAATTATCATAGTGAATAAGTTTATTTCCCTTTAAATTGTTGATATTTGGATTACAGCTTGTTTGTATTTTTGTTTCAGGAACATTTATTAAGATGATGTAGCCAGGTTCGGGTGTGTAAATTTCTACTGATTTCTCTAATTCTTGTAATTCACATTTATCAGGTTTATTTTTTATTAAATTTTCAATGCATAGATTAGGTTCTTGATGAACTGGTTCAGAGCAAAGGTAAGTGCTTTCTATTTTTGAACACTTTTCATTTATATAAAACGTACAATTATTACCCATTAGAATATATGGTTGTTTTAATATTATGGATTTAGTATCATTAATAGGTAAGGTTATGATATGAAATAAGGAGTAGGATAATTTAGAAATATTAGGAATTTGAACATTAAAAATAATATTTGTATTATTATAGTACGCTTGTAATTTAAGTAATTCATATATATGTTCTATAGATTTAATATTAAAATTTTGATTTTTAAAAGTTTCGAATATCTCCGAAAGTTCTGATGGATTTAAAATTTGTTTAGAAATTAGATTTAATTTGGCTAAAACTACAGTTTCAGCTATGTTATTTAAGTGATTGTTAAGTAAGTCTATATGATAATTTATTTCATTTAGATATTGGAAACTTATAAAATTATTTTCAGATTGTCTGATGCTATTGTCTATTGAATCTTGATGATATTTCAAATTTTGGAAAATTACTTCTTGTTTTTTATTTATATGATCGGTTACATTCTCAAATCGTTCTATCATTTGATTATTTAAAATAGCTTGCTGGTTAATTTCATCTTTAATATTTTTGTCATTAATTATTAGTTCATCTATTTGTTTATTTAGTTTAATAGCGTCGTCGTCGTCTAAATTGCCTGTTATTTTTTTTATTAATGTGCCAAGCCCATTGATCAGTCCACGTTTTATTCTAAAACTAGGTATTAGTAAATTATATTTCAATTTTAATTCGTCGAATTTAAGATTCGTTATGTTTAAAGAGCGTTCAATTGCTGTTGTTTTTGGAAAAGAATTTAATGAGTTTTGAATTTGTTCTATACTTTGTTCATATGAGTTTAGTCTAACTACATGAAGGAAGTTTGTATATCCATGGATTATTTTAGTTGTTCCAAGATTCATTAATAAAATACCGTTATTGTTCGTCAAGTCTTGTATTTCCATCTTCTGGCCTATTATCGGGTAGGTTGTCAGAAGTCGGAAATTTTGATTTCTTTTTAATTTTCGATTTATGAAATTTTTTATTTTTGTTAGTAATTATAGTGACATGATTATTTTTTTTTACTTTATGTTTAGAAAATTTTGGTTTTAATTTATTATGACGATTTTCTGTTCTATATATGATGGTACCTTCTTTTAGTTCGGGCGGGTCTTTTCTGGTTTCATTTAATTTTTCTATATTTTTTGTACTTTTTTCTTCAAGACGATTTTTGATTTGAGGGAAAAGTTCAGTTTGAAATTCTTGAAGTTTTTCTAAATATTCGTGAATAGTTTGATAATTTTGCTTTTCAAATTGATAAGTTTTACCATAAAATATTTCATAAGGGGTATATTGAGTACTAGAGTGGATTGCATTGTTATATGTAATAAGGGTTTCTGAAAGGATTTCGTCATGGTCTCTATTTTTTAATTTTTCATGGATAATTCTGTAAATTTCAGTTAAAGTCGAATGTAGCCTTTCTACGGGTGAGTTGCTAGTGCTTTGTTGGATGGATGTATGATGAAGTTCTATTTTGTATTGTTTACAAAAATCTTTAAATATTATAGAAGTGAATTCAGTAGCAGAATCTGCAATTAATTTTTTAGGTATGCCGTGAAGGCTCATAAAATGTTTAAGAAATTTAATAACTGTAAGGCTATTTCTAGAAATTAGGGTATAAGCGGAAGCAAATTTAGAAAATTTATCAATAACTGTTAGAATTTGTTGATTATTTATGCTATAAACATCTATGTGGATTATATCTAAAGGTTTATTAGGGATTTCCGGAATTAAATGTTTAATTATTTGTGGATGTCTGTCATATTTCATTGTCTGACAAGTTTCGCAGTTGTTAATTATTTTAACAATTTTGGCTTTCATAAAGGGAAAATAGAATTTTCGTTTTAAATGTTGGAATGTTTCATTGATACCACGATGGTTATTATTAGTATGATATTCGTTAATAAGTTCGTCTTGTTTGTCTGTTTCTGTTATGTCTTCTAGTAAGTCAGTACATCTTATTAACTTAAATAATTTTGATTGAGAGAAATATTTAGAATAAATATTTTGTATTAATTTAAATATATCATTATTTTTTGTGAAAATTGCGTTTAAACGATTTGGTGCTATAAATTTTTTAAATAACTGTATCATATTATCTTCTGAGAAGTTAGTCATTTTAATAGTTCTCCTTTGTTTATTTTTAAAGAGCATTTTTAATTCGTTGGAAGGAGTTTCGTTTGTTTCTTCAAAAATTATTTGTAGGGCAAATTCATTAATAGGTCTCTCAGAAATATAAATGCCGTCGCCCATGTCTTCTTGGGCTGAGTGTATGGTAGCAGCATCGGTGTTAATTTCGCATTCATTTGTATTAATTTCCTCAGGTAATGGTATAATATTTTCAATTCTTATTCTACTTAACGCATCCGCATTTTTATTTAGACTTCCTTTTTTGTAAATAACTTCGTAGTCATATTCCTCTAATTTCAGACGCCACCGGACTAACCTTGAATTTGGATCTTTAAAACTCATTATCCAAGTTAGCGGTTTATGGTCTGTAACGATTTTAAATTTTCTTCCGAAAAGATAGGGCCTAAAATATTTTGTTGCCCAGACTATCGCTAATAGCTCTTTTTCTATTGTAGAATAATTAATTTCTGAATCTGTCAAGGTTCTGCTAGCGTTACATATAGGTCTGTCACTACCTATTGGTCCTTGGGATAGAACTGCGCCTACAGCGTAGTTACTCGCGTCAGTTGTTAACACAAATGGTTTATTGAAATCTGGGTATTGTAATAACGGATCATTACTCAATAAATCCTTACATAGTTGGAAAGTTTTAATAAAATTTTCATTGTGTTCTATAGTTTTACCCTTTTTTAGACATGAAGTCAGAGGTTTTGTCAGTTTTGAAAAATCTTTAATGAACTTCCTGTAATAACCAAGGAGTCCAAGAAATGCTTTTATATCTTTTGGAGTCTTTGGAATTGGGAATTGTTTAATAGCTCGTATTTTAGAAGGATTGGGTTTTATTACTTCAGTGGTTACAACATGCCCGAGAAATTCAATTTCTTTACGTAAAAATTCACTTTTATCTAATTGCACTTTAAGGTTAGCTTTTTGAAGTGCTTGGAATACTTTTCTAATACTTTCAAGATGTTCCTGCAGTGAAGTTGAATAAATTATTATATCGTCTAAATAAACGAGACAGATAGTATCTTGAAGTTCTTTAAGAACGTTGTCCATTACATGTTGAAAGGTACTTGGAGCATTTTTGAGTCCGAAGGGCATACGAACGTACTCGAAATGTCCGCCTTCTACCGTAAAAGCAGTTTTTTGAATATCTTCGGATTTCATTTCAATTTGGTGGAACCCACTAGCCAAATCGAGAGTACTAAAATACATACATTTTCCTAACTTATCCAATATATCAGTAATATTTGGGATCGGATATTTGTCGCTTATTGTCTTTTCGTTTAACTTTCTGTAGTCTATTACCAGACGCCATTTTTGTTTCCCACTGGCGTCCAACTTTTTTGGCACAGCCCAAACGGATGAACTCCAGGGAGAGTAAGAAGGTCTTATAATACCTTGTTCAAGCATGTCGTTAATTTGACGTTTGACTTCTTGTTTATGTACATATGGATACCTGTACGACTTCGTATATATTGGTATATCGTCCGTAGTTTTGATACTACGTTTAACTTCGTTCGTAAAACTTAAGTTTGTACCCTCTCTAAAGAATATTTCGTCAAATTCTTTACATACTTTAATTATTCCCTTTTTTTCTTTGTCATTTAAATGGTCAGTTCTGATAAGATCTAGTAAGTTTTTAGAAGTTTTAACTTTTCCAAACTCAACGGGCTGGACATTAAAATTATTTATTTCAATAAAATTTTGTGACAAATAGTTTTCGACTTTTATTGGTTGTTCTAAATAAAGATTTTGTTCATAATTATCTAAGTTTACAATTTCAATATTGCTAGACCAATTTTTACAAGTATATATTCCTTCAGAAATAATAAGATTGGGTTTTAATTGAACTTTTTGTATGAAAATTTCACCATTTTTAATATCTACAGGTAATTTACAAATAACCTTTGATTTTGCTGGAATACTAAATTTTTCTGATACGAGATTGGGTTTAAAATATAAAGGTAATACGGCATTTTCGGTTGCGAGAACATGATTCTCTAAGTCAATTTTACAATTTAAAGATTGTAATACATCTAATCTAAGTAAACCGTGAAAATATTTATGAAACCGAAATATTAGGAAACGAATAAATCCATTTTGTTTGAATTCGTGAAATTTTGGAATTAAAACTTGCTTATCTAATTTATGTTGATTAAATACAGTTGAGATAATTACGGGTTTTGTTTCTATTGTTTTGAAGTGGGTAGTAAGTTCAGGGTTTATAAAAGAAGTAGAGGCCCCTGTGTCAATTAGGAATCTCAAGGAGCGACCAAATGGCGAAGATATCATAATATATGGTAACGAATCACCATGTTTGTTTAAATCTATGTATCCAATTGGGTCATAGAAGCTGGTTTGATAAAATTTTCGGAATTATTTTCAAAAGTAGGTTGGTATTCATAAAATTGATCTAAATCTTGATAAGGAGAACTATTTACTTCAATATCAGGTGCTAATGGTCCATCTTCTTCTGTTATATGGAAAAGTTCTTTGCTAGTAAAATTTGGTTTAACTTGAGGTCGTTCGAAATTTCTTAAGTAACGTGTCGATGGCGGAATGTCCATTGGTTCAGGACGTTGAGTCCCTTTTTGTTGTTGGTTATGGAAGTTTCCGAATCTTTGTTGCTGCTGAAAAGGTGGTTTAAATTGAGGTGAAAATGGTCGATTATTTGATTGAGAAACGAAAGGTCTTGGCTGGAAATTATTTGATTGAGAAAAGAAAGGTTTTGATTGAAAATTATTTGATTGAGGGAAGAAAGATTTTGACTGAAAATTATTTGATTGAGAGAAGAAAGGTTTTGGCTGAAAATTATTTGATCTATTTAAATTAATATTGTTATTTCTTACTGAATTATTAGATTTATTTATTGAATTGTTTTGAGAGTCGGATTTATTATAAAAAATGTTTTGTTCTTTAATACAGAAGGAGAATGCTTCTGCTAATGAACTTGGTTTCATGGCACGAATTGTTGAACCTAGGGGTTCTCTTAAACCGGTAAGAAATGCATTAAGACTTATTTCTTCATATAATTTTCTTTTGGCTTGAATGACACTACGATCATTTTCATGGATGTTAATATGATTTGTTATACTAGAGAGAATTTCTATTATGTCACTATAAAATTTTTTAACAGTCGTACTTTTTTGTCTCATTTTGTGTAAGTCCTGAATTAGTGACGTTTCATTTCTTTTGTCTGAGTAATGAAGGATTAAGTTTTCTTTAATATTGTCCCAGTTCAACGGCGTACCATACATATTGAGTACCTCGTTAGCAGGGCCACAATTTTATTGCGAATAGCTCTCAAAAGTAGTTGTCCATAGCTAGTACCACTAGTACAAGAAATTAAGTCTAAAATTTCGTCAATATTCCCTAAGAAGTCATGCAAAAGTCGTGGATTGCCATCAAATTTTGGCAAATCTTTAATAGCGTCAGGGATTCTTAATTGATTATATATATCATTACAAGGGATTTGAACTTGAGCTTGAGGTAAAACAGGAACAGGTGCAGGACCTGGAATTCCATTTTCATTATTCATATTTAAATTACACCAATGGATAGGCGATTTGAGAGAATTAAAATTGTTAGAAGTATTTTTATTTGAGATATTTAAAGAATTATCTGGTAATCCGCCAGATATAAATGAATTATTTAAAATATTTTCAAGACTCAAATTATTTTCTGATAAACCGTCAGAAATATCTGAACTTGTGCCGATTTCTAAATTAATGTTCAAATTACCACTATTTTTAAAAAGTTTTTCTTTAATGGTAGAAAAAAAAGGGTTATGTTTTCTTTTGGGCATATATATATTATATTCTTAATAAGTAACAATTTACGCTTAATATAAAAGAAAATTTAGTTTACCGTAAAATTTACTTACAGAACCAAGTTGATGATGTTTTTGTTGTTCATTGATATAGGCAATTAAAGGTTGACACCTAAATCTATCTTCGTTGTCTGCTTTTATGAATGTGATTTGAAGTTCTTGATCAATTATCCGTTGATTTTACTTTCACTTTTCACTTTTCACTTTTAGCACAAAACACTCACTTTATTATAATTGTTATTTATTTATATTATTAGTAAACTGTGCCCAAGGCAGCCTCACCTTAGGTATGATTATGGCTTAATTCACAGTTTTAATATAAATTTAGTTTATTAGTGTTTTGTTTTTATTATAGTTAAGTTTTTATAGCGATAAACCGTCGCGTTTTTACTTCACTATTTTCGAACGAGGATAGATTTTGCCTATCCTACCGACTGCGCCAAATATGTTTTCCTTTAAAAAAGGTTGTAAAAAAAAAAATTTCTATTTAATAATGAACAATTTATTGTCAAAACTTGATTGATTTGTTTCTTTAATTCTACAGGTATTTATATATTATAAAATATGCAAGGTTTACAATTTAATCTATTTCAACATATTAATAAAAATCAATTACATTATAAAAACAGTTACAAAAGAAATGCTTAATTCGCAATTTGAACGTTAATTAATTAATAATAAGAACATACTAATATAAATGCAAGATTTGCATTTTTAAGTTTAAATTTAATTTAACAAATATTTTAATATTTCGAAATTTACAAAGTTCATTTAGGTTTATTGATTTTAATATTTATTGATACAAAGTTTATATAAAAAAAATATAATGTTGATGTGGTTGTGTGCTGGTCACATAACTCGAGCAACAATTTGGTTTCCAAACGAAATCTAATACTACAGCTGCATGTCTGAATCTAACCGACTTTATATCGAAAAGTATTTTGACAGCAAAAAATATACTATTCTTTGATCTAAAAAAAGCATTTGATTGTATTGACTACCAAATATTATTGCTAAACTTGCTAAATTTAATTTTACCAGTATACAACAACAATTTTTTAAATCATATTTACAAAAGAGAATGCAAAGAGTTCGCATTAATAACACATATAGCTCGGAAAAGGTTATGTATAAAGGTGTACCGCAAGGCTCGATTTTAGGACCAGATCTTTTAAAGATATATATTGATGATCTAGCTCGGCTAAACTTAAAAGGATATGTACAATTATATGCAGATGATGCGGTCCTAAAATATGCTGAAGCTAGTGAAGAAAGTACAAAACTTTAAATTCAAAATGATCTTGAAATAATTCAAGAATGGTTAAATAAGCACAGGATTAGTTTAAATGCAAAGAAAACAAAAATAATTATTTTTCAAAATAAATCGTGGAACTTAGGAACAAATATACCTTTTGAAAATGAGAATATTGAAATTGTCCAAAAATTTTAATTACTTAGGATTAAAAATAGATTACAAATTAAACTGGAGCAATCACATTGATAATGTAATAAAAAGAATAGGGCCATACATATTCATCTTACATAGATTAAAAAATTTTCTTTCTAAGGAAGCTTACGATCTATACATCTTATATAAAATCACACATCTGTTACCTCAACCCAATTTGGGGTAGAGCCGCGAATACCTATCTAAACAAGCTAGATATCGTACAAAAAAAAATATAAAGGTAATTAATCGATACCCCATTCGACATCCGACAAGCTTGTTATACGGTAAACAATATATTAGTTTAGTAAACATAAGTAAATATGAACTATATGTTTTATCGTTTAAGATTATTAATAATGATATTAAGCATAATTTCATACTAAACAGAATAATTGATATTCATAACCGTAACACTGGTAACAAAGCTAATTACTACCTTACATTATTAGATTGTACAATCGTACAAATAACCAAACAAAATTTTAAACGGATTGAAAATCTACCTAAGTTTAAATCAATGATTAGAACATTTGTGTTGGAAGGTTAGCATCTTGTATTCGATTGTTGAACTACATGCAAAAAAAAAAAATATCTGTTGTTGTTAAGGAGAATTAAATGAATTTAATTTAAAAACTTGATGAATGAATTGTTTACTGTATTAATTACTTATGTTAAATACTTTAATACTATATTTTTATCACAGTTATTAAATAAAGGTGTTGTTTTTTGGTTTTTTTTCTCTTTTGTTATGTTTTTGTATTAATGTAGCTTTTATATTAATTTCACAGACTTTAAAACTTATATATACTTATATTTATATATATATTTGACATATTGAAATAAACTTTTTCAAAGAAATCTTGATTGTAACAATATAGTTTAGAAAATTACAGAAAAATTTGCTATTAAAAATTTATTTTCTACTTTTTAGTTCAAAAAAGCTGTTTTTTTAAAAATTTTTTTTATTTATTTTATTTTATTCTTTTTAGTAACGACAAATATAAGTATCGAATTGATATTTTTTTTTTCCTTGTTTAATTTTGAATTTTTACAGTTACCCTCACAGTCTATAATTATATTATTACCTGTTATAATATAGAATATATTGAATTTTTTTATTATTAATTTATTGTGGCAAAATTTTTAAAAAATTAAGAAAACGTTGCATAGCTAAATTCAAAATTTAAATAAAAATATTGCAATTTTATAATGTTCTTTATTTCCACTTAAAAATGCGACCCTTTGAAAACTTTGATTTATATACTGCCTTGTTTTTTCTTTCTTTTATAGCATGACATTTTAATATTTTTTTTTTTTTATCTGTTATGTACGGAAATATCAAACGTATGTTTCTTTCTTTTAAAATCATAACATTTTAATAGTTCTTTGTTTCTATCTGTTATGTGGGTAAATATCAGATCTGCACATATACATAAGAAATAGCCTTTAAAAATATTTAAAAACAATGAAAGTAACATTTTTTGTTCTCTTTTTTTCTATTCGTTTTTATTTTTCTTCCAGTATTACATTTTCCTTTTTTTTTCTGTTATTTAGGTACACTAAGAACTAATTTTTTGTACCCGTATGAACTATGTTCAAGGGTATAATAAATTTGCCATTACGTTTGTGACACCTTAAAGGAGCCGAGCTAGATATAGTGTCAAACGTATGGATCGGCTCAGAATCGAATTCTGAGTCGATTAAGCCATGTACGTCCGTCCGTCCACACGATAACTCAAAAAATAAAGGAGCTAGGAGGCTGAAATTTTTTTTACGTCACTTTTGCAAAATTGTTAGTTTTGCTATTTAAATCCAACATTTTCGGTCGGCGGGTTCGAGTAGCTGCCATACAACTTTTTTCTTTATATAGAAATAACTCAGTATCTATTCAAGCTAGATTTCTGAAATTTGGCGAATGATGATCAAGTTTTATGGCAACAACTTCTGCAAAATTTGGTTGTGGTGGTGTCACGGGTTCGGGTAGCCGCCATACAACTTATCCGATTAAATGAGAATAACTCAGTGTTTATTGAAGCTAGGAATCTGAAATTTAGTAAAGAGGTGTCGAGTTACATGCCAACAACTTTTGTAAAATTTGGTTGGTCTAGAGCAGCCGGTTCAGGCTTCTTGCACCTCTTGGAAGTTAATAAAGCTAGGCGTCTGAAATCTTGCAAATGATGATCAAGTTTTATGGCAACAACTTTTGCAAAATTTGGTTGTGGTGGTGCGACGGGTTCGGGTTGCTGCCATACAACTTATCCGGTTAAATGAGAATAACTCAGTGTTTATTGAAGCTAGGAATCTGAAATTTAGTAAAGAGGTGTCGAGTTACATGCCAACAACTTTTGTAAAATTTGGTTGGTCTAGAGCAGCCCGTTCAGGCTTCTTGCACCTCTTGGAAGTTAATAAAGCTAGGCGTCTGAAATCTTGCAAATGATGATCAAGTTTTATGGCAACAACTTCTGCAAAATTTGGTTGTGGTGGTGCGACGGGTTCGGGTAGCTGCCATACAAAATCTCTTTTTAAATGAAAAGAACTCAGTGTCCGTCCGCACGATAACTCAAAAAATAGAGGAGCTAGGAGACTGAAAATTTTTGTACGTCACTTTTGTAAAATTGTTAGTTTTGCTATTTAACTCCAGCATTTTCGGCCCCCGGGTTCAAGTAGCTGCCATACAACTTCTTTCTTTAAATGGAAATAACCCAGTGTCTATTCAATCTAGGTATCTGAAATTTTGCGAATGATAATCCAATTTTATGGCAATAACTTCTGTAAAATTTGGTTGTGGTGCTATGACAGGTTCGGGTAGTTGCCATACAACTTCTCTTTTTAAATGAAAATAACTCAGTGTCTATTGAATCTAGCTACCTGAAATTTAGTGAAAAAGTGTCGAGTTGCATGCCAAAAACTTTTGTAAAACTTGATTGATCTAATGCAGCCGGTTTAGGCTTCTTGCATTTCTTGGAACTTAATGAAGCTAGGCGCAATAGATTCAGGTAGCTGTCATACAACTCCACAATTTACATAAATATATCTCTGTAGTTCGGTACTAAAACATCTGAATGTTTTTAAAAGATGATCAAGTTTTATAATAGGATATATTACGTTCATACGGGCATCCCAGAGTTGACACAGTCTACTCTACTGCACTCTTCCTCGTTTTTTTTTAATATTAAATTTATGCATACAGTCTCTTTCAAAAATAGAAATTATTAGCTATAGAACATTCTGAATTTTTTTTTTGTTCGTTTATGTTAAACGTCCATTCATATGCATACATAAAATTTTTTTTTGTTCGTTTATGTTTACCCTCCATTCATATAAATATAACTGTTGCCTACATATTAAAAAATAATAAATCGATAAATCAACTAAATAATAATAGTTGGGAATTTGGGAATTTGGTGTGACTGTGTTAGCAGATTTTTAATAGTCAGAACACATAAAAATATGCATACCATTTTTCTACATGTTTGTTCCTACATACATATTATGTAGTAAAAAAATTTGGTTTTAAAAGTATGTAATTGAGAATATATTAAATTGCTTACTTCTAAATGCTAATGTTTTTGAATTAAAAAAAAATTATTTTGCTTTTTCTAGACGATGTAGATATACATATATGTATGTATATGTATGTATGTACATAACATATATTTTATGATTAATTCATAATTATTGTTATTGAAAAGAAAAATATTGTTGTTATTTACTATTCTTAAAAAAGACTGGATTTCTTATTTTTAATAGGTATATTCTTTTTGTTATTTAATGTTTTTACATAATTGGAAATATATTCTTAGTTTTTATACTTCAGAAAAAGGCATTAGTGGTGCAGATCATCATTCCCTAATAGATCTTAATTTAAAGGCAGCTCCCAATTTAGATATCAATGTTAGGGCCATAATATGCCATTTTAATATGTTAAGAGTTTCAAAAGAAAAGCCCTATTTTAATTATAATTAAGAAAGGAAAAACACATATCTATATAAATATTATAAATAAACACATTGCTTTTATAAATAAAAATGTATACTAAAAATCAATTGATTTGATGAAAAAAAACTTAAATTTAACATTTGCTAACTAAATTTTAAGTAAATGCATATTAAGTTTTACACTGTGTTCTCAAGTGCGGCACATTAATTTGTTTACACATTCATATCTTTCAAATTCATCGCTTTCAAACCAAAAATATTTTCGAAGCACATATTATTACATATTTTTAAGTATGTACCTATATGTATATGTACACATACAATGCAATGGCTATATAAAAAACAATAGGCTTTTATAGAAAAAAAACGAGGAAGAGTGCAGTAGAGTAGACTGTGTCAACTCTGGGATACCCGTATGAACGTAATATATCCTGTTTCTATAAAACTTGATCATCTTTTAAAAACATTCAGAGTTTTAGTACCGAACTACAGAGATATATTTATGTAAATTGTGGAGTTGTATGATAGCTACCCGAATCTATTGCGCCTAGCTTCATTAAGTTCCAAGAAATGCAAAAAGCCTGAACCGGCTGCTTTAGACCATTCAAATTTTACAAAAGTTTTTGGCATGCAACTCGACACTTTTTCACTAAATTTCAGATAGCTAGCTTTAATAGACACTGAGTTATTTTCATTTAAAAAGAGAAGTTGTATGGCAACTATCCGAACCTGTCATATCATCACAACAAAATTTTACAGAAGTTGTTGCCATAAAACTCGATCATCATTTGAAAAAATTTCAGATACCTAGATTGAATAGAGACTGGGTTATTTCCATTTAAAGAAAGAAGTTGTATGGCAGCTACTCGAACCCGGCGGCCGAAAATGCTGGAGTTAAATAGCAAAACTAACAATTTTGTAAAAGTGACGTAAAAAAAAATTCAGCCTCCTAACTCTTTTATTTTTTGAGTTATCGTGCGGACGGACACTGAGTTATTTTCATTTAAAAAGAGAAGTTGTATGGCAGCTACCCGAACCCGTCGCACCACCAAAACCAAATTTTGCAGAAGTTGTTGCCATAAAACTTGATCATCATTCGCAAAATTGCAGATACCTAGATTGAACAGACACTGGGTTATTTCCATTTAAAGAAAGACGTTGTATGGCAGCTACTCGAACCCGGCGGCCGAAAATGCTGGAGTTAAATAGCAAAACTAACAATTTTACAAAAGTAACGTAAAAAAATTTTCAGCCTCGTAGCTCCTCTATTTTTTGAGTTATAGTGCGGACGGACACTGAGTTCTTTCATTTAAAAAGAGATTTTGTATGGCAGCTACCCGAACCCGTCACACCACCACAACCAAATTTTGCAGAAGTTGTTGCCATAAAACTTGATCATCATTCGCAAAATTTCAGATACCTAGATTGAACAGACACTGGGTTATTTCTATTTAAAGAAAGACGTTGTATGGCAGCTACCCGAACCCGGGGACGGAAAATGCTGGAGTTATATAGCAAAACCAACAATTTTACAAAAGTGACGTAAAAAACTTTTCAGCCTAATAGCTCCTCTATTTTTTGAGTTATCGTGCGGACGAACACTGAGTTCTTTTCATTTAAAAAGAGATTTTGTATGGCAGCTACCCGAACCCGTTGCACCAGCACAACCAAATTTTGTAGAAGTTGTTGCCATAAAACTTGATCATCATTTGCAAGATTTCAGACGCCTAGCTTTATTAACTTCCAAGAGGTGCAAGAAGTCTGAACCGGCTGTTCTAAGCCAAACAAATTTTACAAAAGTTGTTGGCATATAACTCGACACTTCTTTACTAAATTTCAGATTCCTAGCTTCAATAAACACTGAGTTATTCTCATTTAACTGGATAAGTTGTATGGCAGCTACCCGAACCCGCCGCACCACCACAACCAAATTTTACAAAAGTTGTTGCCATAAAACTTGATCATCATTTGCAAAATTTCAGACGCCTAGCTTCATTAGGTTCCAAGAGGTGCAAGAAGTCTGAACCGGCTGCTCTAGACCAACCAAATTTTACAAAAGTTGTTGGCATGTAACTCGACACCTCTTTACTAAATTTCAGATTCCTAGCTTCAATAAACACTGAGTTATTCTCATTTAAACGGAGAAGTTGTATGGCAGCTACCCGAACCCGCTGCACCAGCACAACCAAATTTTACAGAAGTTGTTGCCATAAAAGTTGATCATCACTTGCAAAATTTCAGAAACCTAGCTTGAATAGATACTGAGTTATTTCTATATAAAGATAGAAGTTGTATGGCAGCTACTCGAACCCGCCGACCGAAAATGTTGGATTTAAATAGCAAAACTAACAATTTTGCAAAAGTGACGTAAAAAAAATTTCAGCCCCCTAGCTCCTTTATTTTTTGAGTTATCGTGCGGACGGACGGACGGACGGACGTACATGGCTTAATCGACTCAGAATTCGATTCTGAGCCGATCCATACCTTTGACACTATATCTAGCTCGACTCCTTTAAGGTGTCACAAACGTAATGGCAAATTTATTATACCCTTGAACATAGTTCATACGGGTATAAAAACATTTATGTATTACGTATACGTATTGGTGAGTTTAGATAAAATGTTTTATTTTATATAAATTTAGATAAAATGTTTTATTTTGGTTCTGTAATAATTCTGTTAAAAATTCTGTTATATCTTTGTATGCAAATTTAATTTTGAAATTAAGCTACTTTTTCTAATGTTTTTCGATATTATTATTTTAAAATCATGTATTGTCATCGGGATCTGATCTAATGAAGAAAATTTCAAGAGTCTAGCTCAACGGAAAGTGTGTTTAAAATGGCTTCTAAGATTCCATTCTTTACCCAACCAAGTTAATAAAAAGCTGTTAAAAACAAACAACACATTTCATATTTGTATTACAGTAGTATGGTACCTACGATAGTCGGTAGTAGGTAGTAACAAAACGTACACAACAAAACAGAATAACAAAAAAAAAACAAAATTATAAGAGATATTCTCACTTACTCTCTTTAAAATTGTGTATTCTTGTTTTCCTCTCGAGTCACGAGTCTCGACTCGACACGACTCGACCTCAACGGCTCAACTATTCTTTGGCTATATGTAATGTACTTAACATATGCATGTGTAAAGAAAAAAATTTAAAAATTGATAAAAAATCGTCATTTATCACAATATTTATTGAAATTTTAAATAATAATGAATGATATTAATCTGATATTAATAATCAATACGTATCTAAGTATGTACTTATGAATAACCAGCGGACGAGTCTCCTTAAAATTCAAATATATAATTTTTCTGGTTTTTTACTTTTCTATTAAATTGTTGCATTTATGTATGAATGATTGTATATTATTTGAAGCGATTTTCTAATTGTATTCTTTTTTGAATTCAATTTCTTCTCATATACTTAAATTTGAGTATACAGCAGTTCTTTTAACCAAAATTAAATTTGAATAATTTTTTAGTTTTAAATATTTTATATGTCAATTTTGTGCAGGGTTACCATTTGTACAATTGTGGTAATATTTGTACGGTTTTCTCGCCCTCTGTACCATGTTACACGTACAATCTTAATCAAGGATTGCACAACAAATACCTATACGGTCTTTTTATATCTTAAATTTTTCACATTAGGGCAAGGTAGAACGAACAACTGCAATATTGTTACAGACAACGTTGCTCATTAAAAAAATTTAACTGTATTTTGCTCCAACCTTTGTTTGTGCATTTTCCGAATGCTTTACGGATACCTATTCTGTTTTCACCACGTACCTTTAAAACATTTATTTCGAACTCGATAAATAAATAGACATAATAGCTCACTCACAATACCAAATAATCTAAATTCTAAATATACGTAAACCAACTACAGGCTCTTTATACAATTTAATTCTATTTTGGCGTTATTTTAAAAATAATTTCAGTTAGTGTTTTGACGAATTTGGTTTTGCTTTCTGAATTTTTACGGATTGTACTTTTTCCATAAATTCTATTTTTCTAAACTGCAACTGTCTATTATATGCATTGGGATTCAACATAAAATTTGACTACACATTAACAGGGGCCCCTAGTAATTATTATATTAATGCATTGTATGCAATGAATTGAGTTATCATAATTAACCATATCTGATACTATCTTTGTTTAATGTCAATAACCTAAGGAATGCAATAATTATGCTATGCTTTACTTAATGTATCAATTAGCGATAAGAATGTAAATGGTATTGATTACCAATTAATAATATCATTATACCCGTACGATAGGATCGGGTATAATAAAATTACTCCTCCGTTTGTAACACCTCGAAATAAGCGAGCCAGATATACCTTCAAAGGTATGGATCGGATCAGAAAAAAATTCTAAGACTTGAGCCATGTCCGTCCGTCCGTCCGCCAGCACGCTAACTCAAAACCTAAGAAAGCTAGAATCTTGAAATTTACACAAAATATGTTGGGAGTAATTTGTAGGTTCCCTATGTTTTTTTTGGTTGAGTTTGGACCAAGCCTTAGGGTAGCTCTCGAACACCTAACTTTTAGATCCCCCCATTTTTTTTGCAATAGAGCTATGAAAGTTTAACTACTGATAGATCTCACAAAAATATTAATTTTATTTTTAATAACTTTTTTTGTAGCCCCACCCGTTACGGAGCTACAGCTCCCCAAAGGTTCAAAAAAGCTCTATATTTAAATTGTTATAGCACAAGTTGTATAAGGTATATCTTCATTTTGAAAACACCAAACGATTACTACTTTTATTAGCTTTAAAAGTATATATACAATAAACATATATTTGTGGCATACGGTGTCTTAATTTACCGTTATGCGAAACTAAAATTTTGCAAAATTCTTTAACCCTTTTATCTTCTAAACGGTTTAAGTTGGAAACTTGAAATTTTGACAGAAGTTAGATCTTTGAAAATAATGAGTCATTTCAGAAATTTTTTTTGTATCACCCCCCGTTTAGGAGCTGTAAGGAGTCAAAAACTGAAAATTTCCTATTTTTAAACACCTGTAACTTGAACACCTGTTCAAATTTTTTTGAAGTAATACACAAAAATTAAAGCTTCAACATCATACTCTTATTTCTGTTAACAACTTTTTTAATAATTGACGAAAGTGTTACTTGATTTTTTCAAATTTTCTAACAAATTTCTTCAACAAATTTTTTGCATTTGTTTTATTCGATAATTTGAAATTGTTGAGGATATAATGCGTAGTACATAAAAATGTAAATAAATATACAACATAACGGTTGCTTGAAGAATTTTTATTTATATGATATTGATATACATACATACTTATATAATATCATGTTTATTTACATATCGTATATGTCACTGATGAATGAATGATAAGAGTATAGATGTATATTATATAGCGCCGTATTTCCATACATATACATATATATATTATTGTACTTATAAGAAATTATTCTGTCAATGGAATATTTAAATATATAATATTTAAAATTATATTTACTATTTTGTATTAAGTAAATTTAATATACATTTACCGCTTAGTATTAAATGGTACTATAGAATATTTGAAAAAGTTTTGGATTGATAATCGTTATGTGAAAGGTTAAAATCTGCTTTCGAAGAATGTACATATAAAATATAGTTTGAATATATGTACAACCCATAGTTCTAGAAATTATAAAATTCACCCAAATTATTTTAAAATACTAAAATATTAAAAAAATAATATTGTGAGCAGAGTGACAGGCTGTTAACATACTAACGGTTCGTACGGGTATCTAAGAGTTGACAAAGGCAACTGTATTCTTTCTCGTTTTATATGATTTATAATTAAATGTAATGTATTACTATTCTCACTACAATGACTTCCAAACATATATTACATTAATGTTAGATAACGTTTAAATTTTGTTTTCGAAAAATTTAATTTTTTTTATATATTTTTTTTTTCAAATTTCTATTTGATTTTACATATAGTTTTACATTATAGCGTGCTTCAATTTCTTTATATTATATATATTTACTTAAATCAAATTACTCTATTGCTTCCAAAAAATTCAAAAGTAAAAGTAAAATATAAGTAAAATAAAAACAAGTAAATATAACAGAAAGTCGATGCAACCGACTTATTAATATCCTACACCTGAATAATTGCAATTAAATTAAAAATCCATATAGTAGGTAGTTTACATCAGTCGGTAGTCTTTTCTGGTTGATAAGTTCTTTGATGTTTGTTTGGATTATTCCATCATAACAAATATCATTTTGGTCATAAAAATAAGACAAATATAGTTTAACGTTATTGTATATTCGGTGTTCACAAAAACATGAGAGCATAGTATATACATCTGATTTCTCAATTCCGCTTTTGGTCATTCTAACTATTGGTGGAGTCATTGGATCAATGAAAATGCTTTCTCAAAACTCTATTCTCAATAGTAATACTCCTAATATTATTACTAGACGAATTGCTTTGTTTTCTATTAATGTTCCTACTACTTTCATTATTACTATTGGTATTGTTGTTATAACTGAAATTAAAATTTACGCTATATTTAAAGTTCTCACAAGAAGAACTTTTGCTTTTTTGTTTATCAATTTTTAATTTTTTCTTGTACAAAATTTAGGAATGTAACTAAATATTTTTATTGCTTTTCTTTATTTCTTTATATCATTAATTGTAGTAGTACTATTGTTGATATCGCAATTAATTTCAGTGTTACGAGTAACATGATCTATTGATTTTTTTACTTTTTTTAATATTTATATTCATAATGACATTTTAATTTCCTGTATATTTGTTAGTAATAAACAACTTTCGGTGTTTGCTAGTAACCAATGATTTTTTGTTCTTTGACATAATTTCTGTTGATAAGCCATACAAAGCTTTCTGAATGTTGTATGATTAACATCCACATTTAATATCAATTTTTAACTGTATTTTAGACAATTTATGCATTTAATAATCTCATCACTTTTACAGTCGCTGGTCTTATGATGTTGGTGACATTTTAAGCATGTTTTCTTATTCGTGCAATCTGTCGATTCGTGTTTGAATTTCTTACATTTATAGCACTTCATAACATTAACAGCATCGAATACTTTGCATCTCTCCCATCCAGTACACACTTTTTCATTTTGCAATATCTTTCGAAAGTTCTCCTTATCCACTTGAATAACTGCGTTGTAAATTTCTTTGTTAAATTTGTTCACAGTGTATACCTTTATAACCTTATAGTGCCGACATTTCCGTAAAAGGATTATGCTTTTTCAATATTTCAACGATTTCCTCGCCACTGAATTTGTAATTCATATTAATAAACTCAAATTTTGGTTTTATATCAATTGGTATTTTAATTTTATAATTATCATTAATTTGTTTTTAAACTCCAATTTTATTTTATCACGTTTTTCTACAGTATCAGTTTCAATTAAAATTATTCCATTTGTTCTATTTCAATATTCTTAATTTTCACATTTTTTGGATCAACATTTTTATTTAAATCAGTTTTTGTGTATTCACTTTTTTGTTTACTTTTCGTAAATCAATTTGTTTATTTTTTGTAAAAAAAACAATCAGTGGCAATTTTTTTTTTTCATTTTCATTCAATTTTTTCGATTTTTTATAACATTGACAAATGACACTGTTTACCTACTTTTAATTGTTTATCGTTAACCACATTATTTAATTTACTACTTATCTTATAATTTTTTTTAAATTGTTTATTAGCTTTTTCACTTTGATTTTTAAAGACTTCTGTATATTTAGCAATCTTATCTAACTCCTTCTGTTGGCTATTTTTTTTCATCTAAGCGCCTCATATAATTGGTTTAAATAGCTTTTAATAATTCAATTAATTCCTTCTCATTATTTTTTATAGCAGTTTCCAATTTTTTCTTATACTCATTGTTTACTCATTGTTTTTCGATACCGCAGTTTCCATATTCTGTAAAACTACATCTAAAGTCAACATTTTGTAGATATTGAATATAGTATTCACAAATAAATTTTATTTTGTTATTTGGAAATAACAAATTTATTGTTGATTGATATAGTCCTAAACATTTCAAAGCCTCGTGATAAATTTTTTTACAAGCTCCAAAACATGCTATATCAGTTTCTTCCTTTATTTTCAATTTGAATTTTTGCGTGAAGCCATTTCCAATTTTATTTAAAATAAATTTGAAAAAAAAGGAAAAAAAAAACCGCTGACTAGATTTTATTATTTTCAATTAAAAATAAAAGAAAAAGAAGTATATTTATTGCTTTTTTGATTATAATTTTCCGATTAATAAATACACGCCTATAAAGGACAAAGTCGCGATATAAACCCATTTCAAAACAGTTTTCGGCTTACTGAATGTGTTTAGAAGTTTGACTCGTTGTGTTCTGTTTTTTAAATACGACTAGAAATATAAGATCTAATTCATATTAAAGTTTACTTGAGTTAATTTATGAATTAGAAAAATATCAACACAGTTAAATGCTTCTTTACGATGTAAAAATATACCACCAACATAATTGCGTTCAATTGGGTCGCGTTTTTTATATACTGACGTGACTATCGAAGTTTTAAGAGACTGAGGAAATATAGTTTTGGAACGATATGTTTATGAATTTGATAAGTGTAGGGCAAAGCTTTCCCGAATATCTTTTAATAAATATAGTCGAAATGTGGTTATAACCAGTAGCTACTGCAGCCTTTAATTTAGCTATTGTTTGACTCATTTCGTCTATGTTGGTTGGATATAACTCAAAATTTTGAATAAAATTTTTTGAGAAATTTTTTAATTAATCAAAATCTAGTGGTTCATTCAACATGTTTAGCTTGCCAGTTATGTTTACAAAGCTCTCGTTTATATAGTTAGCAATATCACTATTATCAACAATAGTGCATTAATAGTTTTTATGACATTAATAAAACATTTTGAAGTATAAGATACTTTATTAAACATTATTTCTTTACATATATTCTACGATTTCTTACAATTATTATGATTTTTTTCCAATTCATTCCAATATATTTGTTTGGCCTGCAGAATTAACTGTTTGGTTTTTTGTTGATATTTTTTATGTAAAACCTATAAGTGTTTGTACTATAGATACCTTTTCCTAAATTTATAGAAAGGATCACTATTATTTATTATATCCAAGATTTCATCACTCATCCAATCATGTTTGTGACGTCTGCTTTTTCTAATAGGAATTTTTTTAGTCTCATTTTCAATTAGTGCACTTTTTTTAAAAACTAGATGGTAAAATTCATTATTTCATCTAATTCAGCACCACTTTTTAAGAAATATGTTCGACTTCAGATTGAACTTTTTTAGAAAAAGATTAAAGGGTTAAAAAGTTTAATGAACTATCTAATGACATTAAAATTGAAACTAACTACACAAAATTTAAGGAAAAAATTACTAAACACATTAAAATGAATTATTAAAAAGAAAAGATAATGAATTATAAATTTTTTTTTTGTTTTTTAAATGGTTTATGTTCTAAATTTCAATAGTATTAAATACTAAATAAATGAAATAAAAAAAATATATTCCAAATATCATGGATGTTAATTATATCATTATCCAGTACGGTTTAATAGCACGTACTGGTTTGGAATACAGGTTTCATACTTATTCTAATTGTTAATAAAAGTTGATGATCTGACAAATCTATATTTCATTTAATGAAAATGGTACTTAAATTTAATTATTTCCGTCATAAGATGGTCAATCATAGTTTTCGTATTTATTCCGTATCTAGTAGCAGAGTCTTCGGATATTTAGTTACAGATCAAATAACGGTTACTAAGGAGCGTATCTGCGTAGTTTCTAACTTTTAAACTATCCTTAAGTAAATTTATATTAAAATCTCCCAAGATAACTAAGTTTTTATAATTTAAGGTATCTATATTCATCCACTTTTTGAATAAAATCATCGTAACTAATGTTTTGAGATTTGTACACCGCAATAAAATTAATATTGTGACTTGGTCAAATCACATTTTTGGTATAACTAAAAATGCAGCTAAATGTTTGGGTTTCTTGTATAGCTGCAAATCTACTTTTTTGCATCTGATTTTCTCAATATCTATTAAACGTACATTAGGCCGAAAATGGCGTACAATACACACATTTGGGCTGCAGGCTCTCAAACACCGCTGGGTTATCTAGCTAATGTACAAAACAGAGCTATTCGTCTTATAAATGACCCTAGTGTAACTTAAATTCTCACTTCACTCAGCCATCGCCGTACAGTTCGACCACTGACCTTGTTTTATAGATATCTCGTAGGGATTAACACCTGTTCCAAAGAAATAAAATAGTTAATGCAAGGAGTCCAACAGAAGGTCATCCCTACCATGCAGAGTTATCAAGATGGCGAAATACAGCCTATGGAACTCGTTTGTCATGCGCACGTCCCATTTGTGAAACCATATACCGTCATTGTGCTCCGTAAAGTTGGTTATTCATATTTATATGATTTTCTTAAGTTTAAGGAGAACATTAACATCTCTCTTCAAATTTTCCTACCTATCCCTCATAATACCAAATTTCCTAATTCCAATTTCCCCAATCATCCTTCCCACATTCCTATCCATAAAAGCAAACTGCACTTTTGTATAAAGGTTCTATCCTAAAGTTTGGTTTTAAAAGCGAGGTGGTTTTAGTTGGTTAAAGTCCAACACTACCCTGAGGAATTACGTGCAGTTCTACCAACCCTCGTAAAAAAAAAAATATAAAAAAAAAGTTGTACTACCAGAATATTAGAATCATAGTGTATGTCATGGTGTGTACAGTGAATCATAGTGTATATAAGGTGTAAATAAGGAAATAAGGTGTATAACGTGGAATATTGAAAAGATATTTTCGTATTCATTAAGTCAAAACTAATACTATCATAGGATTAAATTAACAATTTTCTGCCAAATTTCTGTCAAAACTAATACAATCATAGTATTTCATTAACAATTCCACTTCATTTAGTTTATTTTGTAAGCTGCGTCTCTTAAGATATAGTATATTAAAATTTTCTTTATAGAAATGTTTGTGTTTCTGGTTATCAACGCTATAAAATGACATATATTAAATTTATCTACAAGAGCTATTTGATCAACTGACATAAATTAAAATAAGAAATTACATATAGATAAACTACAATCTATATGGTAAAAGACTTTAACATTTGCATACTTTTCCATTTTAATTACATTGTGATACATGTTATTATATTTATAAATTATAAATTAAATAAAACAAATTTTTAAAATTACATATGGATAAACAAAATTAAATATGCATTAAAATCTTTATCATATAGATATTTTGATTTTGTATTAATATTGTTCTATATATTATTATCATTATTACATAAATCGTCAAACATGAATTTGTGTCACATTTTCATTGGAGAGATATTTTTCAGGAGAAGTGCACAAAGTTATTTTTTTAAATCGGACTCGTAGTTTAGGAAATATAGCCCTTTGAAGTTTCAAAATACGTATGCGTTGTTTTACATGACTTTCTATTTGTTTACATATTAATTCTTTTTTTTATTTTTGTAGGTACTTGCTTTTCATTAGCTCGTAAATCGTATTAGTATTTGTTGAGGTAGGTACATATTTATTTTTATTTCAGAATGAATTTGTATTAATTATAGAGAATTTAGATGCATTCTCGCGTATATTATTGAAAATAGCATATTTGCATTACTCTGATTATAAAATATGAATATATGCTCCATATGAGGGTGTAAAATGCATTGGATTGGTGGATGTTTTAAAAATTTTGTTTTAGAGTTTTGTAAGAAATGGGAGGCAGTTTTTTTTTTTCTAGTACACTGTAAAAAAAATTATACGTAAGTTAGTGTAGGTTTTTTTAGTATTTTATTTTAACATAATTAATTTTATTAATTTTAATAATCACAAAATAATACTTAAATTTAGTTCAATTATCAGATATAATATAAGTAAATACACAAAAGCAAACTTTATGTAGGTACCTATATACTCATTGTGCAATAAATTCCAATTCTTGTTTTTGTTATTGGAATTTTTTCTTTTTGTTTTTGGAATTTACGTTTTTGATAATAACGTTTTTACATAATGAAAGTTTCAGAAGTTCAATATAAAATTCATATACATTATTAAGTATGTATGTTTTATTTATCAAATTAACAGTATTTTTGAATTTCGTAAATTTGACCGCATAAAATTTTTGGGGAGTGCTTTAAATCAAAATTATTACGATTTACGAATTTAATTTTTGTATAGCAATGAACAATACCTAATTTTTTAAGCAATAATATACATTTACTATATAAATTTTAATGCCATTTTATTTAAACACTAGCAGAAATACCCGGCGTTTGCCAGAGTATTTTGTTGGCTTTATGAAATAAAAATTAGTAACTTTTGCTTTGTGTTAATATAATTTAATTAATATAGTTAATTTATTAATATGCATTAACAGATGCTGGTAGTTACTATTTTAATTTTTATTACATTTAATTAATATCATTTAATTATATTTCATTCAATTTTTTAATAAATTGAATAAACAGAGCAAAGGATTAGAGACAATTCATTTACGAAAAAACTTTAAAGGAATCAGTAATTTATTAAGTATAACGGGTGTTTTTTTTAGAATGACAGAACTTTCAATTGAAATATAAAACATTTAAATTAAGATTGAAACCAAATTTTTTTTTATTTACCGAAACATAAAATCGCATTTTAATTATAAAAGACCATAATGTAATACTTTTATTTTTATACCCTACACTTAAAGTATAGGGTATATTAACTTTGGTATGGTGTTTGTAACCACCAAAAGGAAGCGAGTTAGATATGGACATGTATATATATTCCGAATCAGGATCACCTCCTGAGTCGATTTAGCGATGTCCGTCCGTCCGTCCGTACGCACGATAACTCAAAAAATAATGATGCTATTTTGATGTAATTTATACTGTAGGTTAACAATGACTAAAGTAAGGCGGGGATTGCAAAATGGCGAAATCGAACCATGGATAGAAACTTCAAATTTGATACTAGGGTGCTGTTTCCTGAATCCCTGATTTGCCTAAAACTTGAGATTATTTGGAGGGGTTGGAGGGTTTTTAATTTAATTTGAATTTTTTAGGTGTAGCGTATAAATAAGTCGGTCGACTTACTGTTACTTTTACTTGTTTTTTCGTAAGTAATGTCACTTCAGGTTTTTATGAATTATCTTTTTAAGCACATTTTGAAAAATTTGCTATTAGTTTGACTCTGTCCGTCCGTCTGTTTACAAAACTTATATACTGTTTAATAAAGAGCAATGAAATAGTAACCATGCATAGATCTCTTCATAAAGCAATGTTGTAGAACAACTTTTTTATAAAACCTTACCGTTACAGCTCCTACAGCACCAACAGCTTATTACATTCATACTTTATTATACATTCATTTTAAAGATTAAAAAAAAAAAAGAAATACATTATTTAAAATTAATTCATCATAATGTAAAATTCATTATTTCAAATTACTTAAAACTAGTGAATAAGAATATGGCATTATATACTTCATAATAAGAAGCAGTGTTTAATGCCAGAAAAAACATTAATGTTATTTTTTCTGTTGTGGGGTGAGAAAAATTAAAGTGAAAAAACAAAAAAAAAAAAAAAACAAATTTATATGAAATCTTTATCCATTTTAAAAAGAGAGAAGAGATATTATGCGAAGCATAGTTAAAAAAAAGCAACAGTTTCAGTATTTATATATACTAGTATTTGCCCGCTGCTCGAAAATCAAGCAAATCTAGATTAAAATACAGCTACATAGTGTACATCTTGTCCGTTTTCGAAAGCCGAAAGTTGTTGTCTAAGTTCGTGAAGTGTAAGCGAGGATTCGTTCTGTTTCAGGGATGGATTGGTTGTTACAGCCGTACTATCACTTTAGCAAACCGTACTATCACTTATTAATAAGAGATTCACATATAAAACATTTTATAATTACAATTACTTTTTTGAATTACATATTATTATAAAATTTTCATGTAGACAACTTACGGCCCACGCTTTATACGCACAGTAAGATGGCTCAGTAAAAAGCCAGAGAGTTCCAGTACACAAACCATAAATACTCTTTATTGTATTAAAAAAAACGTATTAAAATTTTTTGAATTCATAAATTCATATTTATATATGTATTTTTAATTCTTATAAATAAATTTATTATAAAATAAACTGAAAAATTTCTTATTATAATAGGCATTTACATATTAGTTCTTAACTGAAACTCATAAAGTTTGCATTTAATATAAGACCTATTATTTTAAAAATGTTTCCATTCTAAAATTTTCAAATGTGCATGCACCCCATACATAGCAAAAATTTATCTATTATCCAGTAAATACAGAAATACATATGTATGTATATGTACTTATTATTTAACATTTTTAAAATTCATACTCGATCCAGTCAAAAAGAAATCGATTTTAATTCGATTGTAATAGTAACCTCTTTCAACATCTTTTATATTTTGAATTCCAAATCTTTCAAATGAGAGAAGCTGTTGAACAATTTAAAAAAGTTCACCACTGGCCTGCCACTGACCACAATACAATATAGAACATACATAAGCAAAATGCTATAAACAAAAAAAAATAATCATTTAGAAAATTACATATTTTAATTTTTTTATCATATTATTGATATTTTTCCTGTACGCTAAAATTTTTATTGTTGTTTTTACAAAATACATATGTACGTATATGTATTATCCTACTACAGCTAACACAAATATTTTTTTTTAACTTAAAAATTTCTATTTCTTAATTTGAATCAAGTTTTGAACGTAAATATAATAAGCATGGATATATAAACAAATATATATACATTCACATTTAATAAAAACGTTTTAAATTTATTGTTGTTGGTTTAAGCATGAAATTTAAGTTTAAAGCCGAAAGCGCATACTTACATAATGTGTATGCATGAATATTATGAGATGACGTTGTTATCATGTTGTAAGTTGTAACCATGTATGGTTACAATGTTACATATATACAATCGATGATTCGAGGTATTAAAAAGTAGAAAAACAGTTTTTTTTATACCCGTACGATAAGATCGGGTATAATAAAATTACTCCTCCGTTTGTAACACCTCGAAATAAGCGAGCTAGATATACCTTCAAAGGTATGGATTGGATCAGAAAAAAATTCTAAGTCGATTGAGCCATGTCCGTCCGCCCGTCAGCACGCTAACTCTTAAAATAAGAAAGCTAGAATCTTGAAATTTACAGAAAATATTCTAGGAGCAATTTGTAGGTTCCCTATATTTTTTGGTTGAGTTCCAACCAAAACTTCGGGTAGCTCTCGAATACCTAACTGTTAGATCCCCACATTTTTTTTTAAATAGAGCTATGAAATTTTAACTGCTGATAGATGTCCCAAAAATATTGATTTTATTTTTAATAACTTTTTTTTGTAGCCCCACCCGTTACGGAGCAATAGCTCTCCAAAGGTTCAAAAAAGCTCTATATTTAAATTGTTATAGCACAAGTTGTATAAAGTATATCTTCATTTTGAAAACGGCAAACGATTACTGCTTTTATTAGCTTTAAAAGTATATATACAATAAATATATAGTTGTGGCATACGGTGTCTTAATTTACCGTTATGCGAAACTTAAATTTTGCAAAATCCTTTAACTCTTCTATCTTCTAAACGGTTTAAGTTGGAAACTTGAAATTAGATCTTGACAGAAGTTAGATCTTTGAAAATAAGTATGAGTCATTTCAGAAATTTTTTTGTATCACCCCCCGTTTAGGAGCTGTAAGGGGTCAAAAACTGAAAATTTCTTATTTCTAAACACCTTTAACTTGAACACCTGTTAAAATTTTTTTGAAGTAATACACAAAAATTAAAGCTTCAACATTATACTCTTATTTTTGTTAACAACTTTTTTTAATAATATAGGGTTACTTGATAATTGACGAAAGTGTTACTTGATTTTTTCAAATTTTCTAACAAATTTCTTTAACGAATTTTTTCCATTTTGTTTAACTCGATAATTTGAAATTGTTGAAGATATAATGCGTAGTACAAAAAAATGTAAATAAATAAACAACATAACGAAGAATTTGAAGAATTTTTATTTATATGATATTGATATACATACATACTTATATAATATCATGTTTATTTACATATCGTATATGTCACTGATGAATGAATGATAATAGTATAGATGAATATATAAAGCGCCGTATTTACATACAACATA
Organism: Poecilobothrus nobilitatus; assembly: GCA_947095535.1. Classification (NCBI taxonomy): domain Eukaryota; kingdom Metazoa; phylum Arthropoda; class Insecta; order Diptera; family Dolichopodidae; genus Poecilobothrus; species Poecilobothrus nobilitatus. The sequence continues at coordinate 240,202,916 of OX352772.1, forward strand.
TATGTATTTTATTGTACATATAAGAAATTATTCTATGAATGGAAATATTTTTAAAGAAATATTGCAATGTATGGCGATATACTTATAACAATATAAATATACTATGTACGCATTAATATAATATAATATTTAAAATTATATTTACTATTTTGTACTTAGTAAATTTAATATACATTTACCGCTTGGTATAAAATGGTACTATAGAATACATATTTGAAAAAGTTTTGGATTGATAATCGTTATGTGGAAGGTTAAAATCTGCTTTTGAAGAATGTATAAACATATAGTTTGAATATATGTACAACCCATAGTTCTAGAAATTATAAAATTCACCCAAATTATTTTAAAATACTAAAATATTAAAAAAATAATATTGTAAGCAGAGTGACAGGCTGTGAACATACTAACTGTTCGTACGGGTATCTAAGAGTTGACAAAGGCAACTGTATTCTTACTCGTTTATTCTTATTATACATGCATACGTACGTCTTTACATATTGTAAATCAAAATAGAATCCATTTTTTTGAAAAATTTTATTTTCTGATTTTGTTTATTTTTTTTTTTAAATTATATTGTCATACATAACATATACATAGGTATGTATGGATTTTATAAAGAGCTTCTGAAACTTTTCATTTAAGTAATTATCAAAAACAAAACATAATATTCCAATAAAAAAAAAAAAAATTGGAATTCATTGCAAATTGAATCTAGGTAGTTGGTACCTAATACTTATATACATATATTATGTCTGACAATTAAACTAAATTTAACTATTATAATTTTATTTATTATATAATTAACTATATAATTATCTATTATAAATTTGTTTTAACTATTATTAATTTAGATTATTAAAATACCAATATAAGTTCTAACCTAAAATTTGTTTTATCAGTGTACTAAAAAAAAATTGCTACCAATTTCATCCAAAACTTCCAAACAAAATATTTGAAAAATTAAAATAATTAATAAAATCCACCAATCCAATACAATTTAAAAATTTTTGCACCCTCATCATATTCATATAACCATATTCATTCTATACTAACTCAGTGTAAATATACAATACTAAATTATAATATATGCGAGAGGCAAACACAAATACATATTTACATTTTGAAGTATAAATAATCACCTACCTCTAAAAATACTATTAAGATTTACGAACTAATAAAAAGCATGTATGTACTGAAAAGAAAGAAAAAATTAATATGTAAACACATAGAAAGCCGTGTAAAAAAATGCATATGTGGCAAGAAATTTTGATAAGCCGTATTTCCTAAACTACCACCCCGATCAGAAAGGTAAAAGCAAATTTTGTTCTTCCTCCCCTCATTCTTTCTAATGATGTATAAACCATGTAAATCGGTCCAGTAGTTTTTTATGAAAAGGGACCCAAAAAACAATGCTGGTGTATTGATACAATGATGATGATGATGATGTACATAAAAAAAATTTTTAAGTTAAAGATGATAGTAAACTCTCGATTTCGCCGTGATCAAAACTTAGGAGCCAAAATTTTACTTTATTAACAAATTTATTTGCATTTCTAAGCAATCGTATTGATTCTGGTAGCCTATTAAACAAACGAATAGCCCCCACGTCAAAAAAGTTACGATAACTTGTAGTTCGGAAAGCTGGAACATTAACAAAAAAATCCCTGATTAGAACGGAAAGAATAAACATTAGAAATTCTGCTATTTAGATATCCACCTCTAGTAAAAAATATTTTTAGAACTTTATAGTAATATAGCTGTCTAGCAGGAAGAATAAAAAATCTATTTCTGTTGCACATATGTCTTATAATACATTTTTGTAAAATTAGTGCTTACAAATTTTATTTCTGTAAGCACCATCGCAACAGCTAACGCCGTACTGTAACTTATGAATGAAAAATCCCAAAGTAGAACATTTCAAGTACATTTAGCGAACATAAGTTTTAAGGTGATAAAAATTCCTTAGTGTGCAACGTAAGTATGACTTTAGTGTGATGTTATGTTGTGACCAACTAAGATATTAAAACAAACAGAGCTACAGGAAATGGCAGCATTAAAAGTAACGCCTTGTCCATTCATGGCAAGTTTATTACAATTAGTCCCATGAAAAACAAAATCTATATCAGGAGTATCCTGCTGACTAAGGCTAAAAAACATTAGCTTAGTTTTATTGCTAACAACTAACCTATGTTTCGACAACCAGATCCTAAAAACACTTAAATCATTATTAATATCACAGACTAAATTAAAAGCACTATCACAACAATATGACACACCAACATCATCATTGAATACTGTTAAGCTTCCTTTAAACTTTTGGTGAAAAAGCGAATTTATATAGATTAAGAATAAGATTGGGCCTAATACAGATCCTTGCGGTACCCCCAAATATATATTTTTAAAGCTACTGTAACTATTGCCTACTTTTACATATTGTGATCTGTCAATTAAATATGACACAAACCAATTAAACATAAAACCACGAAACCCTATAGCAGAAAACTTCTGCAAAAGAATGGAGTGATCTACCATATCGAACGCCTTTGTAACATCGACAAAATTACCCGCACAAATTTTTTTATTATCTAAACCCTTATTAATATCTGAGCAAAACGCCAGAAGAGCGTGTTCGGTAGAACTACCATTCCTAAACCCAAATTGTTTATTGCTAAAAAATTTAATCTATTTAAGTAAATTAAGACTCTATGCTTAATAGCTTTTTCAAAGATTTTCGATATTATTGATAACAAAGAAATGGGTCTATAATTATTAGCGTCAGTTAGAATACTCTTTTTGAAAAGCGGTAACAGCAGATTTTAATTGACTAGGAAAAACGCCACACAATACACTAAAATTGAAAATGTACGTTAAAACATTGACAACATTAAATGCAATGCATTTTAAAGGTTTGTTAGAAATTCCATCAAAACCAGCAGAATTTGAATTATCCATTAACTTTATAATATTCAAAAGCTCATGTGAAGTGATACTATCATAAAAGAAACTATCACACAAATTAACTTCATCGGCAATACTATGGTGACTACCCTCAAAGCCAGAGGATAACTCAATTGCAGTAGAGGAGAAATGATTATTAAACTCACAAGCAATTGAAGTTTCATCAGAAATAAGTTGACCATTTTTATTTAGTTGAATTCTTTTAATACTATCCTGAGGTTTTTTAACAAACTATTTAAGAGTCGCCATTCACTTTTTAAATCACCCTTACATTTAACGAATTCCAAACGATAAAATTCATCTCGACATTTCGATATATCATTTTTAACGGATTTACATAACTTATTATAACGTACCTTCAATCTAAAATTATTTCTCTGTTTGTACAACATAATTCTTAATTTGTTTTTCAACCTAATTTTACTTAGAAGGTCATCATTCATCGACGATTTTAGTTTTAAATTTTCATTTCTATTTCTAATTTCAGAAGTACTTAACACAATATACTTTTTTAATTTTATAATAAAATTACTATACGCAACACAAACATCTACCTCATCATACACATCTTCCCAAAATTCAAATCTTAGCAAGTTATTCAATTTATTATAATTAACTACCTTCTTAACTGAAAATTCATTAGACTTGCTATTTTTTTCAACATTAACATTTTTTATTAGCAATCCTGTCATCGAATGATCTGTAATATTAAAATTGAATAAACCTTTTTCACAAAAACTTAATGGAATAGTGACCAAACGAACATGGACGTGATCTATACACGTTCCAGAAGATTGTCTAGTCGGTTCATTTATAATAGAAGCCAAACCATTCTCAGCTAGTATTGTCAAGTAAGAATCAACACACTCACTATTATTCAAAATGTCTAAATTCGTATCTCCTAAAACAATTAAGTTAGTAGCAGTTTGATCTCTCAAAAATTTTGAAAATTCATCGAGAAACAAATTCATTGTGTAACTATGCAGCCTATACACACAAATAAAAGTAAAAGGTACGCTGTTAATGGTACAATTAATTTTAATAACATCAGCCGAAGTGAAATTGCAATAAAATACATCACACACATAAATTATTTTTAACAAACACACCAACGCCACCATCACAATACGATTCATTAATTGTTGTAATTACTTTTCTCATTATTGAAAATCCAAAGCTCGAAAACAAAAATTAAATCCGGAATATTTCTAAAAACTTCTAAGTGGGCCACAAGCGAATTAAAATTCTGCCTCAAACTTCTAACATTTTGATGCACTAAAAATAAAGAACTATTAAGATTTGTAAATTCAAAAACACTATCACAGTTATTATATTCAGGATCAATGTTAGGATAATCAATAAAAAGATCAAAATTTAAATTAACAGTCATTATATAAAGAAGAAAAAAAGAAAAATACTACAAAGGATTTAAATCATCAAAAGACGTAATAATGAATACCCTATTATTGTCCTGTTTTTTCATTAAAATATTATTATTTCTAAACCACAAATATTTATAATGTTTTTCCTCCTTCGCCTTCTTTGCCATGCACAGTGCTTTAACAAAGCTAGTGAAACCATCATTTATGTAAATTTTTGCTTTATCAACATCTTCAAATAAACCAGTATCAAGATTTTTGAAATTTTTTCCCTTCGACTTCATTATATCTTGCTTGACATCGTTTTAAGAAAGACGAACACACAAAGTACTTTTCACCTCACTATTTATTCTTTTTTTTTATTTTTTACGTAGCAGTTGGTAATATGTCCCTCATTTATATTAATTTTTAAACCTTTATTAAAAATTTGATTTACAACTTTTATGGCATTATCTTTGTTTACATTTTTAACTCCACTTATTTCTATTTCATTTGTTTTTTCTTTCTGCACAAGCCACCTAATTTTATTTTCTAATCTGCATACTTTAGTTTTTAAGAATTTTTTTAGTCTTTTAGTTCAGACAAAGCTGCAAGACACTCACAATTTATTTTTTTAAATTAACAATTTCTTCATATAAATCTTCAAGAGAAATTTTTTTTGAGTTGCTAATACCACCACCAGTAATATTAATGTTGTCAATTATTTCATACTGTTTCTCTTTTTCGAAATTTGACAGACTTTTTCGAAGCTAACTATTGGGATCTTTCTATCGAAGTTAGCTGTATGGGTTTGATTTTTCTGCGCAAAATCAGCAATTGAAGTATCATTACGTATTAAAGATGATACGTTAGAAAGAGTAGACTGCTGTGTAATGTTGGAATCGATAATACTTGCTGCAGAAGTAATATTAGAAACAGTAGATGTAGGCGTAATAGAACTGGAAGTAGATGCCTTTTAAATTATCTCTTTGAGAGATAATTTATCTCTCTCTAGTATCTCCAACTCTTAAAATTTGCACAGATTAAACATTTAATTTTTAATTCGTATCTTTCAACTTTCTTGTTGCATATATTACATTTGTCATTTTAGAGATAAATAATTGCTTGTTAAGTTAAAACGGAACATAAAATTAATTAAACTATTACTAAATTAATGTGAAATTTTTAAATTTTAACAAATTTTAGGATTTGTTCACCCCACAGGTATAAGAACTAAACTGGTAAGTTTAGGTAAGATTCATATTTTCTTCCTCTGGCTCTTACAAATTTGTTATTAATTAACAAATATAAATAATTATATTTCATTTAGATTCTGAGTACCCTACATACTTAATTTTTTATACCCTACACTTAAAGTATAGGGTATATTAACTTTGGTATGGTGTTTGTAACCACCAAAAGGAAGCGAGTAAGATATGGACATGTATATATATTCGGAATCAGGATCACCTCCTGAGTCAATTTAGCGATGTCCGTTCATCCGTCCGTTCGCACGATAACTCAAAAACTAGTGAAGCTATCTTGATGAAATTTACATAGTATATGGACATGTATATATATTCTGAATCAGGATCACCTCCTGAGTCAATTTAGCGATGTCCGTTCATCCGTCCGTTCGCACGATAACTCAAAAACTAGTGAAGCTATCTTGATGAAATTTACATAGTAGGTTACTAATTACGAAAGGAAGGCTAAGTTCGAATTTGGACAAAATAGCAAATGGCAAAATGTCCATGGCAAAGATAGAATCTTCAAATTTGGTACTAGCGTGTTGTTTCCTGAATTCCTGATTTGTTCAAAATTTGAGATGAATTGGAGGAGTTGTTCGGGTACCTCCCACACAACTCCCAAAACCGAACAAGCATATCTTCGAAATTAATAAAGATAAAAACTGCAAATTTGATACGAGGGTGTTGTTTCCTGAATCCTTGATTTGCCTAAAATTTCAGATGAATTGGAATGGTTGTTCGGGTATCTCCCACACAACTCCCAAAACCGAACAAGCATATATTTCTAATTAATAAAGATAGAATCTTCAAATTTGGTCCTAGGGTGTTGTTTCCTGAATCCCTGATTTGTCCAAAATTTGAGATGAATTGGAGGAGTTGTTCGGGTATCTCCCACACAACTCCCAAAACCGAACAAGCATATCTTCGAAATTAATAAAGATAGAAACTGCAAATTTGATACGAGGGTGTTGTTTCCTGAATCCCTGATTTGCCTAAAATTTCAGATGAATTGGAATGGTTGTTCGGGTATCTCCCACACAACTCCGAAAACCGAACGAGCATATATTCGAAATTAATAAAGATAGAATCTTCAAATTTGGTACTAGGGTGTTGTTTCCTGAATTCCTGATTTGCCTAAAATTTCAGATGAATTGGAATGGTTGGTCGGGTATCTCTCACACAACTCCCAAGACCGAACAAGCATATCTTCGAAATTAATAAATATAAAAACTTGAAATTTTATATAAGAGTGCTCTATCCTGTTCTGATGATGACTCTAAAATTTGAGATGAATTCGAGTGGTGGTCCGCGTGCCTTCACACACTTCCCAAGACCTAACAAGCATATTTTCGAATTTTATAAGGAAAGAAACCTGAAATTTTGTGCAGAGGTTGTAAAAGTATTTATTTTTTTAGCTTATATTAAATACCTAACTAAAATTACTTATGGATTTTTAATTTAAATTGGATTTTTTAGGTGTAGGGTATAAATAAGTCGGTTGCATCGACTTACTGTTACATTTACTTGTTTTATATTAATTTTTTTTTTATGTCATTCGCCACTTCCTAAGAGCATTTTGTTTTTTATAAAATTTCTTAAAAAATTTCAAATAATTTTTTTTTTTTTATGCTGTTAAACTCATATATTTAATGTATTCCTCTAGTTTTAATTTTGAATTTATGTTAGAAATTATGTTATTTATGTTATGAATTTATGTTATTTATGTATAGAAAAATGTAAAAATATTGAATAAAAAACTTTGTTTTACTTTCCCATTTGTTTATAAAAAAGCGTCGGTCCTAAGTTTTCTAAATGAAAATTTTAAAATAATAATTAAAAAAAGCAAAAATTTGTAAAATTTTTTATATGTGGCTCTCTCAATAGTATATGTGTACCTGACATAATATGTAGTTGAATTTTAGAGATTTGTTTTTAATAATTTAAGAGTACTTATTAAATCAACCTTTGGTATTGTGCGTCGCTAAACTGGTAATCCGTCTGTAACACCAAATCTATCCATGAAATGAAAGAATCCTTGTTTATACATTATGAACTTAGAACTTCGAAAACGGAGAAGATGTAAAAGATGTAGCTGAAGTTTTATCTAGTTTAGCTCGATTTTCGAGCAACGGGTAAAAACTAGTTGTTATAAATTTTCAAAAACAATAAAACAAATTTAATAGGGGCCTCGGTGATCTGGTGGATAAAAGCGTATGAAATACATTGTAAATACTGAGGGATTGTGGATTTGAATCCCACACACGTCGTAAGAATAATTAAATCTTACGACATTTACAGCCTGAAAAAGGTAAGGCTGTGATATTTCCTTGTTACGTTTATGTGGCATGTGGAATGTACTAAAAAAAAAAAACAAATTTAATTAAGATACAAACCTATGTAATTTAAAATATCATTATATAACGTGTTCTGTGGAACTAAGTTAATTGGGAACAGTTATTTGTTTCCAAAAACTATCTGTAATGTATTAAATAAACAAACACTTGAGTTCAATAACTAATTCAGAACTGCTTTACTATAATATTTAAATGTAAAATTAAACCTAATTTGTTGACAGTAAATATATACAAAGTGTTACCAATACCCAACACGCTCCTCCTTAAGTTTATTTATGTATTGTATAATTAAAGTGATAAAAAATTTGTTTGTTTACATAAAGATAATATAAAATTAAATGTAATTCCAAAAAAAAATTAAAAGGTGTAATCATACAATTTCTTTAAATATTATTTGTTAATTCAAAAGTAAATTCAATATTAACATAATATATGTTATGAAAATGTAATAATATATATGTTATAAAAATGTAATACAATAATATGTTTGAAATAATTTTTGTAATAGAACAAAAATATAAAAATATACTTGTGAAAACTTAAATTTTAGCTACCCTACCATCTATCCTTGGTCTTAATCTACGGGGTATACTAACAATTTCATTTTACTGTTCGTTGTGAATTTCAGCACTTGTACCAAGCATGTCTCTCTCATCAGCATCAACAGCAGAAATAATGGACGAAGAGCTATGCGTGTGTTGTAGTGATGAGTTCTGTTCTATTTTCATATTTTGAAAATTAATGTGTTCTATCATATTTTTTTGATTGGTATCTCTAATTTAATTTAGATGCCGTTTTATTTCTTTATTATTGTGTGAATAAATGCAATAATAAGATCGTAGACCAAGTTTCTTTTTTATAATAGCTGGAGACCAGTTAGGTTTGTCCGGATTTTTATAATTACGAATATAAACTTCTTGACCTTCATAAAATTCTACATTGCGCTTGTCCTTGTAATTTTCTTAAGCCTTATATTGACTTTTGATTATGTTATGTCTAATTAAAGATGGTATCAATTTACTAAAACGAGTTTTTAATGAACGACCAAAAAATAACTTTGCAAGTGATTCACCAGTAGTGCAATGTTTTTTATTTCGATAATCAACTAGAAATTTATTTATGGTAATTTCTAAGTCAATTGTCTGATTTTTTTTCTTTTAATATTGCAAAAATAGATTTTTTTATCATTCTGAGTTTTCAGCCTACCCATTTGTTGATGGGTTACCAAGAGAAGTGAATTTATGTATTATATTATTTATCTTCATAAAATTTTTAAATTCATCAGAGGTGAATTGTCACTAACCAGTGTATCTACTAAACCACATCGGCAGAACAGTTTATTAATGGTAAAGGTTGATGTTATATCTTTTGTTTTAAAAATTTCTGCCCACTTGGAAAATGAATGAACAACTATAAGTAAATAATTGTTCTTGATTGAACCGGCAAAACTTATGTGGATTCTGCTCCAGACCGACTCAGAAGGTGTCCACGAAATTAACGAACTTTTTTCAGCGTTAGATTGCAATTCTTGACATGGTAAACAATTTTTTATGACATTTTCAATGTTTGTATCTATTTTGGGCCATCAAATATACGATCTGGCTAAGGCTTTGGTTTTAACTATGCCCAAATGAGCTTTATGCAATTCTTGTAAAATAGTTTTACGTAGTTTCAATGGTACTACTGTTCGATAGACGTATAAGATGCAGCCAATTTCAACTGTTAATTCCATTTCTTTGTTTTTAAATGATTTGAATTGTATATTATTCAATTTTTTTTACGGTACCTTGTTGAATTGCATCACATACCTTGGATAAACTAGGATCTCGCCTAGTTTCGTTAGCGATATTTTTGAAATTGATCCTAAAAGAATCGTCGTTTTCTATATAATTAATAAAACTATTTTCTCCAACTGATTTAATTAAATGAGACTGCGGATATCAAAATAATTCATCCACTTCATTTGTTTTTCCCTTAATGTACTTAATTGAATAATTCAAATCTGATAATATGAAAGCCCATCGCTGCATATTAGCAGCTGCCATAACCGGTAAAGTTTTGTTTTCACCTAGAATTGTGATTAAAGGTTTGTGATCTGTACGTATTGTAAATTTATTTCAAATTAAAAATTGTTTCAATTTTGTAAGAGAAAATATAAATGCTAATGCTTCCTTTTCTAATGTGCTATAATTGTTTTCAGTTCTTGTTAATGCCCTTGAAATAAACGCTATTGTTTTAATTTGATTGTCAGAAAATTTATGTGAAAGAACATCAGCAATTGCATTGTTACAGCCGTCCGTCGTTAAAACTATAGGTAATTTGGGATTAAAGTGAACAATACTTGATCAGATGTGATATCTTTCTTTATCAAATCAAAAGTCTTTAGACATTCCTACGACCATTTAAATGTTACTGCCTTTTGTAATAACTGATAAAGTGAACTCTTTTTTTATGTTAAAATTGTTTATAAATTTTGAATAATAATTAACCATTCCAATAATGACTCTAACCTCAGAAATGTTTTTCGGTTCTAGTGCTTTCAGTACAATAGCTATGCGTTCGTTAACATCAAAACGTAATATTTTCATTTTTAATGTAACTATTTGAGTACTCCACGTACATAAAAGTTGAAATTTTTCATCTAACATTAATTGGTTGTACCCATTTGACAAGTCTAATTTTGTGAAAAGTTCACCACCTTTTAATGAGGCAAAAATTTCCTCTATACGGGGTAATGGGTATTTAAAATCGGTTAAAAATTTGTTAATTGTGACTTTATAATCACCACAAATGCGTATGTCACCATTAGGTTTTAAAAGTGAAAACTCCTTTATCCCCAATCTGAGCTATCGACTGATTCAAGAACATCTTTTTGTATTAGGTCCTGTAATTGTTTTTATATTTTGTTCTTCCATGCAAATGGAACTGATCGTTGTTTAAGAAACACTGGTTTAGCATTTCACAAATTGGCAAATAAATTTTACTAACATTCTAAGAACCTAATTCATCCTTGAAAATTTCAATAAATTCACTTTTTATTTGATCAACAATTATAGAATATTTTTCATTACTTTGAATAGAATTTATTTGAGTTAATTCAAAATTGAATTCTCTTAATACCTTTCGACCGAGCAATGGAGGATTTTCCGTATTGGTCATAACAATATTTATTTGTTTTTTTTTATCTCGATATTATATAAAACCACTGTACTCACCAATTACTTCAATTTTACGACCAATATAATCCAAATTTGGAATTTAGCATTTCTTTAATTCTTTATAATAAAAATATTTCTTGAATAATGAAATCGGCATTAATGTACACGGAGAACTAGTATCATACGCAATCGTAATCTTCAATCCATCAGTACTGGAAGAGAGTAAATGTTGGTAGAACTACTGGAACCCACACTAAAAATAGAAAAATCAAAATTATCATTAAAATTATTATTTAAATTAGAATTATTTATAAAATTGATTCATTTTTTATTTCTACAAACTGATGATAAATTGCCTATCTTTCCACAGTTGTGGCAGGAACTATTTTTGAATTTGCATGTGTTATCTTCTCTTGTTGAAATTTTAGTTTCCATAATTAATGCTTTCTTAAGTGCAACATTTAATGTTAATTTTTCATATTCTTCACAGGTTCGCTCATAAATTTTATTGGATAATCCAATGACAAATTTGTCCAAAACAAAAGCATGCAAATTTGTGCCAAATTTAGCAAATCTTTACTTTTGCAAACCACTGTGATATTGTTTCATCTTCATTCTTTGTTGTTGAGTAAAAAATTTCCCGTTCACGAAATACAATAGTTGGGGGAGTGAAATGTTTTTCCAAAATTTCACATAACTCTTTAAATGTTTTAGACAGTGGGATTTGCGGAATGCATAAACTGGGTAGAAGGCTGTATGAACTAGCACCAATTGATTTTAATAAAATGCTTTTTTTATCATTTTCTTCAATTACATTTATCTCATATAAATGTATGTCCAATTTTTCTTTCCAAATGAACCACGTTTCTTGATTTGGAGAAAATTCTGAAAGGTTCGTAGTTTGCACTAACGTGGTTGTTGTATTTGCAGTTTCATTCTCAGGCATTTTTTCAGGTGTTTTTTTATATTAAATGTTAATTGATTTATCAATTTTTAAATGTATTTTACTCTTATTATTTTTATATAAGTAACAAAAAAAAACAATGTTACTTATACTTTGAGAACAACATTTTTTTTTATAACTGTATGATAGACTGTACCTATGTATATCTTTTTGATTTGTATTTTACAAAAAAAGAATAGGTATTTAATTTTATTTATTATGTTGAAATTCAACTTCATTATTGTTTTTTTTTTTATTGCAACACAATTTTTATTAAAATTTGCAAATTAAGAAAAAATAAATATGCCTTTTTTATTTTTTTTTTCTTCTTCTTAATTTTATTCTCGTCGCAAATTATGTAATGTATTAAATAAACAAACACTTGAGTTTCATAGCTAATTCAGAACTGCTTTATTATAATACTTAAATGTAAAAAAAATAATATACGTAAAAAAAAATATTTTTTAAAATATGCTTTTATCAAAACCGAATTCGCCCCCTAAAAAGTAGAAAATAAAATTGATTGCAAAACTTTAGCTTTTTGGAATGTTATAATATAAAAGTAAATTACTAGTGCAAGCATGTTGGACTGTTATAATATAAAAGTAAATTGATGGAATAAGGTTAAATAAAAATCTGTGGAATTTGGGGTTCGTGTTTCTTTTTTATTCCAGCAATTTATTTTTATATTATAACAGTCCAAAATGCTTTCACTAGCAATTTATTTTTATATTATAACGTCCAAAAAGCTAAAGTTTCAATTTTACTTTCAACTTTTTAGGGGGCGAATCCGGTTTTGATAAAAGCATATTTTAAAAAATATTTTTTTTTACATAATATTTAATTTTATACTTTTTAGTTTTAAATGAAACACATAATTTCAATTTAAAAAATATGGCATATTTTTTATTCACACATACATTATTGTTTCTCATATAAAATACGTTTTACAATTTTATACCAAATGTTTAAGTAAATTAAGAGACTTAGGTAGTTTTAATTTTTTGTGACAAAATTTTATTTGTAAATCATAATTCGTTATGCGCAAAAGCATAATTTTGTAATGATCTTTACTTTTTCTATGTACAAAAATAATATTATATTATGTAAGTAAGTAGTTTGAATTTGGCAATTGGAATTATTTTGAAAAAAATTTTATATGTATATCTATATACACAATATACATAATAAATGTTCCTAAACACATAAAACATTAATTTTTAATGCCATGCATATTCAAAATACAATAAAGAAAATACAATATTCTGATTTATATCCTAAACAAATGTTTTAAAACAAAATAATTTAGCAACATAAAAATATTGTACCTAAATATTTTGTGTTTTGCTAAATCCTATACAGTTAAAAAAAAAAAAAAAAGTATACATACATGAATTGGATTCGAACCAAATCTCCCCCACTTTCAAAACCTGTACACTTTCCTTTGCACTATACAACACTTAAATATTTTCTGAACACATTACGGACATAAAATCTTAATTTTTAAGACCATGCATATTCAATATGCATAAAGAATGTTGACAGCAAATATTTTGATTTAAATCCTAAACAAATGTTGTAAAACAAAATAATTTAGCAACATACATAAAAATATTGTATGTATTGTGTTTTGCTAAATATGCTAGCTAATACAAGACATCATGGACAATGGACATCGACATTACTATATATATAAGAGGAAAGATCAAAAATATAATGTGTGTGTATTGTAACCTGTACACTTTCCTCTGCACCATACAAAACTTGCAAATGTTGCTAACAGATTACGAAGATAATTAAAAGCGTGACAGAATAACAAATAAATAAATAAATAAATAAATAAACCGACACCGACACCGACGAGTTAACATAAAAGCATATAATTAAACCTAATTTGTTGACAGTAACTATATACAAAGTATTACCAATACCTAACACTACCTATATGAGAATCATTTTTAAAGCAAAAATATTAAGCCTTTTAAAGTAAATAAGCAAATAAGTAAATAAGAGCTCGTTGTTTGCTTCTGAATTAAAAAGTGAAGTAAATAATAAATAACCGAAAACGTAAATAACCAAATAATGAAACAACTCGTTGTGTGCTTTTGAATTAAAAAGTGTAAGTGAAATTAATATGAAATTTAAATAGAAATTGATTGAAATAAAATAGCGACAATTATAAATCACTTATGGTGAATTCGTGTCTCAAAAAAATGTTGCCTACATTCTGCACTTTTTTTACAAGACAGCATTTTTTGCGTCTTTTTTATTTTATCTTTATACCTGTACGATGAGTATCGATTCTGAGTCGATTAAGCCATGTTTGTCCGTCCGTCCGTCAGCACGCTAACTCAAAAACTAAGTAAGCTAGAGTCTTGAAATCTGATTTCTTTCATTGAGTTCCGACCAAAACTTCGAGTAGCTCCCGAACAACTAACTTTTAGATCTCCACAATTTTTTTGAAATAGAGCCATGAAATTTTAACTGCTGATAGATATCATAAAAATATTAAATTTATGAATATATTAATTTTTCTGTAGCCCCACCCGTTAAGGAGCTACAGCCCCCCAAAGTTCGAAAAATCTCTATATTTAAATTGTTATAACACAAGCTCTATAAGCTATATCTTCAATCTGAAAATTCCAAACGATAGGTGCTATTATGAGCTTTACAAACATGTATATAATAAATATATACTTGTGCTATACGGTGTCTTAATTTACCGTTATGCAAAACTGAATTATTGCAAAATCCTTTAACCCTTCTATCTTCTAAAAGGTGAAATTTTGACAGAAGTTAGATCTTTGAAAATAAGCATGAGTCATTTCAGAAATTTTTTTTGTATCACTCCCCGTTTAGGAACTGTAAGCGGTCAAAAACTGAAAATTTCTTATTTTTAAACACCATTTTTAAACACCTCAAAAACAACTTGAACACCTGTTAAAATTTTTTTGAACTAATACATAAAAATTAAAACTTCAACATTATACTCTTATTTCTGTTAACAACTTTTTTTAATAATGTAGGGTTACTTTATAATTGACGAAAGTGTTACTTTATACAATGGATTTCAACTATAACTAACTCTTAAGTTATATTACATATAGCTTGCACATAATCTACTTATAAAACTTTTTGATTTTTGATTTTATTATGAATTTGTGATGGATTCTGAATTAGGACGAATTTTACAGTTGGATTCGAAATCAGGGTATTCCCATTATCTAGAGTATTTATGTGTATATGTTACATATCAATTTTTAATTTTTAATAATCCAGATATATTTATTTTGATGCGTCTTATTTCAATTAACTGTATTGGAAAAATTAAATACCATACAATAAAATTTTTTGTAAATTTATTCATTCTATTGTATGGCATTCTATTGTACTCCTGTTTATCATGGTTTCGATAATGATTATGATAGCTTATGATTCTGTTTTTCATAGTTTTATATATTCTGACTAAACAAGTTTAATATAATGCATTCACTATTTAGTAAATATTTAAAAAGGTGTGAAATTGTTGTATTACTTTATTTATAATAATATTAAATAAAAAAATCTGCTATCTCCACATCAAAACCGACCGCAACTATACCAAAAATACAATGCCAAAATTTATAGAATTTTTACATAATAATTTATATCAAAGCAAAATAACTTCTAATAATTTAACAAAATTTTGTTTTATTCAATAACATTAATTATAAGCAATGAAATCGTAAAAATATATGTGAATTATTCATACATCCATTTACATTATTATGTAATGTACATGATTTTTTTTTAATTCAAAAATATTAAAAGTAAAAAGTAATAAAAACTGTAAACAAATACAAAACAAACATAACATTAATATTGAACCTACTAACAAAAATTTTACCGTTTTAATTTTATGTCATCAACAAAAGGATAATATGCATAGATACATTTTTCTGTTACTAAATATTCGTAAAAAACTTAAAAAGTACACTAGTAAACTACCACTTGTCCGATTTGCTCCAAAAGTTTATCAATCCGAGATATTCACGTCAAAACCTTAAATATGAAATTGCAAAAAATTTCATTCAGTCATTTAAGCTATACACGTGCCCATAGACATACCCACACATGCACCCACACACACACAGACGGCCATCATGCTAAAAAAATGTTTACAATCTTCTCCACACCGAAGTAGTGCATATTTGCCAAAATCTCGGGTACAAATTTTTAGTATGAAAACAATACCTACCTTATACATTAATGTATGCGGCCAGTAAAAATAAAATCAAGACTCTTTAATGCTTACTCAACGAGAAAATAACAAGGTAGAATGTAGAGCAATGGTTTTTAAAAGCGCACATTTCCAAAAGACAATACAAGCTGTTTAGAATTGTGACTTGCACAAAAATTTGAAAATTTCATGTAATAAGAAAAAACGTGAAAATAGGACTTTTCTGGAATTTTGAATGGCTGTAAGTCTGGAACCCTATGTAACTAAGAAAAACCGTTAACACACGTAAACATATATTATTGAACCTTTAATTTTCATGTCTTGCCGAAGAAAACTATTTACAGGTGCCTAAGTTACAGGTGTCTAAAAATAGCAAATTTTGAATTTTTGAGGCGTAATAAATTTTAATCAGGGGGTGCTACAAAAAAACACACTTACTTTTCTGAGCACACTTACACTAATTCTGAAAGTTCTTTCTTGCCTCAAAATTTCAAGCCCCCATCTAAAAGCCTGCCGGAGTTATGAAGGTAGAAAAATCATGCAAAATTTGGTTTTCACATAACGGTAAATTTAAATACTAAATTTAAAAACTATATATAATTTTGATATTGATTTATACTTGATCATCTTTCAACAAATTTCAGATGTTTTAGTACCGACGTTAATTACCGAGATGTATTTATGTAAATTGTGGAGTTGTATGAAAGCTACCCAAATCTATTGCACCGGAACAATCAAATTTTATGAAAGTTATTGCCATAAAAATTGATCATCCTTTGTAAGATTTGAGTCGTTTAGCTTCATAAAGTTTCAATATGTGCAAGAAGTCTGAACCAACTGGTTTAGCCGAACTAAATTTTACAGTAGGTATTAGCATGCAATCAAAAAATCAACATCTTTTTACAGAATTTCAGAGGTTTAGCTTCAATAGGTTCAGAGTTATTTTCATTTAAAAAGAGAAGTTGTATGGCAGTTACTAGAACTTGTTGCACCAGCATAACCAAATTTTATAGAAGTTATTGCCATAAAACTTGATCATCATTTCCAAGAGTTCAGACGCCTAGCTTCATTAAGTTCCAAGAGTTGCAAGAAAGCTGAACCGGCTGCTATAGACCAACCAAATTTTATAAAAGTATTTGCAACAGTTATGTAAAAAAAATTGCAGCTTCGTACGTAGCTCCTTTATTTTATGAGAGATCGTGCGGATGAATGAACGTACATGTTTTAATCGACTCAGTGTTCGATTCTGAGCCGATGCATGTCTGTGACACTATATCTAGCTCGACTTCTTTATGGTGTCACAAAATGGCAAATTTTTTATACCCTTGAGCGGGTATAAAAATTCATATAGGTATATAGGTACATATTGTAGTACGTCTTGACAACTTGTTCCCAAAAATATTTTCATAATTGTAAAGTAACTTTTTAATTACAAATTCAAACATTTACCTTTTTTTTTATTAAATAGACTCAGTTATTTTTTAAATGTGTTTACAAATTTTTCATTTACACTGAAAATCAAATACTGTTTTAATATTAGTGGTCTGTGTGCGAGTGTTACCATCGCGAAGGATGTCTATTTTTTCTAATTCAGAACTCATACCATTAATTGACTTTTTTTTTGAAAGACGCTGAATGAAGACAGTAGCTGGAAGATTGAATGGTAATAAATTCAGGCTTTTTATTTGAGCTCCCGCGAGGACCATCTTCCAGACTAGGAACCATCCTTCAGACTTTAAAAAATTATTTTTTTTCTCTAATTTTTTTAACCAAATACCTAATAATAGAAAAGCAGTAAAGAACACTTAGTTTTTATAGAAAATTTGGGTGCTTTATTTTAAGAAAAAATGAGAATTCCTCTCTTCACGCGATTACCTGATAAACCAGCAAAGTCTGTGTGTTGTAAATTATTTTGTTTTCTTTTTCTTAATTAATTTTTTTGTTGAATTACATTGCCTTACTTAATCGAATTACATTGTACTCATCAATCCATTCTACATTAAATTTTCTTTTACACTTTTATTACTTTAAATAAATACATAGTTTAAAATATTTTTATATAATTTACAAACTCTGGCAAGATCAAGCTTTTTTAGATATAATAATAAAAACAACAATATTAATAATTTATTTTTATATAATTGCGGTGAATTTAACAGTTTTTTTAAGCGCAAAATATTTATCTTCTCCGATACTTTGCTTATCCGATTAGTTTTCTAACTTAAAAACTTTTCAAGTTATAGAGCAAAAATCTTGCACGTTCTGGAAGAAAAATTTATTTCAAATGTCCAATACCAACAAGAAAACCGAAATTATCTTCTAGTTCTATTGGAATTTCATTTTCTAAATATTCGTAAAAAATTAAAAAAAGCACAAATTTTTATGCTGAAAAATTCACAGAGTTACAAAAACTAATCCAATTATTCGATATAGAAATAAAAGTTTTTTGCTTGAAAAAAAAAATTTATATATCTCAAAACCTTACCTCTAAAGAAAACTTAAGATAAAATTACAAATTATAAAGAAGGTTTTTTAACTACTATAGATGAAATTGATTACATAAATAATAATGGTAAATTCGTAATTAATTGGTAATTGGTAATGGTAATTCAACACTTAATTAAAATGGTAGTTGCCAAGTGTTCTACTCGAAATATTGAATACCTATCTGATCATAACTTGAACATTCATTACAAATCTAGCTCAACATATATATTTCTGAGCGATAGACTAAAATTAAATTAATCATACAATGTTTCGATTTACAGAGCGACATCCATTACGCATTTAACGCCTGGATTCAATTAATTTTGGCTTTTTTGATTCGAGGCGATTTTAGTGACTGGAAAAGCATTATTAATTATTATGCCTCTAAGCATTATTAATTAAGGGAGATAAATTGGAATCTTTAAAATTTACAGAATTTTGGTTTCAGATGGGTTTATAACTCTATAATTTGTGATCAGACAGGAACCAACTAACGTGCACATAACGGAGTGCAAAATATAAAGACCAACTATTCATTATGTGTATTAATAAAAAATGTATGTGATTTATAATATCTGTCTAACTAGGCCATGCTTCCGACATTACATTACATGAACGGAAAAAACACCATAAAGCTTTATCCAAATTTAACAAATAATCATGTTAAGCTAAATACGTTTCAAAAGATGAACGGAATCGTAGCTACAGGCATATTATGTACCAGCTCTGCCGCTACAATAAAAATAAGTTTAGTTCAAGATTTATTTTCTTCAAACATACCGCAGAAAGCACTTGCAACTACTTTATTTTTTTCAAAAAATTAATAATACATTTGATTGCTTAAACAGTAAAAAGTAGAAAATAAATTTTGAATTGCCAACTTCTATTTTAATTTTACGGCCATTATGATTGTTTTTAAAATATTTTTAAAATACATTAGAAGACAAAAAATTTCATACTTTTATTTTGTTCTGTAATAATTATGATAAAAATTCTGTAATATTTTTGCAAGAAAATTTAAAATTGTTAATTTAGTCAACTTTTATGATGTTTTTGGTATAATTATTTTAAAATGATTATTATTATCACGGGATCCAAACTGTGTACAAAGTTTCAAGTTTCTAGCTGATTGGCAAGTGTGTCTAAAACAACGTCAAAGATTCTATGACTCCTTTAGCCAGGAGTAGGTTCAATAAAAGCTTTAAATAATAATTAATGGAATAAAAGTTTTTCTTAATTTTATTTCATTTGGAATATTAAATTTAACAAACAAAATAATTTAAAAATTATAGTTTTTTATAATTGTGTTTTTTTCATATTACAATTATAAAATTCTTATAAAAAAACAAATTCTTACACGTGCTTATGTAGTATGTATATACAGTAGTCGTAGTTATGAATATGAATACATTACGCATAAAATAAAAATCAAAAACCATAAAAAAACGCATATTACATTTTTTTTCATTCTTTCTTAATCTAGAAAACGGTTTTAATA
Source organism: Poecilobothrus nobilitatus (assembly GCA_947095535.1). Lineage (NCBI taxonomy): Eukaryota > Metazoa > Arthropoda > Insecta > Diptera > Dolichopodidae > Poecilobothrus > Poecilobothrus nobilitatus. Next base: position 240,223,141 of record OX352772.1, read on the forward strand.
AATTATGGTAGCATGTCACTTGACTGCATGTCATTTCCATGTAATATTATTTGATTGAATTTCAATTGACTGCACTTCATTTGAATGGATTTCATTGTAACAATCACTAAAATGCTCTTCCCCAAAGCTCCGCTAAACAAAATACTAAAACCCTGATTTTTTAGCCAACTCTAAAATCGCCTTAAGAAAACAAACATTTAAATAAAATAAGCTCGTGAAAAAGTTTTACCGCTACGTGTGGCTGGAACTTCAGTAAGTGGGAAAGGAAAGGGGCCGAAGTAGCAGCAGCAAAACGGAGTTACGTATCAAAAAAATTAAGGGAAGTAACAGCCCAGAAAAACACACGACCACTGCACAAATTTTCAAATGTTGGTCCTGACAATCCTGTAAGTCTTGTTTTTATAATTAAAAGAAAAAAACTTACCTGAAAAGAAAAGAAAAATTAATTTTAATAAAAAAAATTAATTAATGAAAAATTAAATAAAATTTTTGGCCTAAGTAGGTATAAAAGTATAAAATTTTCATCAAGAAGAATCCTAATAAAGAAGAAATGAAACTTTTTATGCTAATTTAAAGAATATTACAAAGAAACAGAAAATTAAATAAAGTTAAAATTATATTACTGAAAAAAAATATCTGCACTAACAAATAAAATCGGTAAAAATATACTACACCTTACTAATAATTAACATTCAATAAAACCCCAAAATTTTTTATTGTTAAGGAAATTCAATATCAATAACTAAGAAATTTAACCAACTATTCATTATGTGTATTAATAAAAAATGTATGTGATTTATAATATCTGTTTAACTAGGCCATGCTTCCGACATTACATTACATGAACGAAAAAAACACCATAAAGCTTTATCCAAATTTCACAAATAATTATGTTAATCTAAATACGTTTCTAAAGATGAACGGAATCGTAGCTACAGGCATATTATGTACCAGCTCTGCTACAATAAATAAGTTTAGTTCAAGATTTATTTCCTTCAAACATACCACAGAAAGCACTTGCAACTACTTTATTTTTTCAAAAAATTAATAATACATTTGATTGCTTAAACAGTAAAAAGTAGAAAATAAATTTTGAATTGCCAACTTCTATTTTAATTTTACGGCCATTATGATTGTTTTTAAAATATTTTTAAAATACATTAGAAGACAAAAAATTTCATACTTTTATTTTGTTCTGTAATAATTATGATAAAAATTCTGTAATATTTTTGCAAGAAAATTTAAAATTGTTAATTTAGTCAACTTTTATGATGTTTTTGGTATAATTATTTTAAAATGATTATTATTATCACGGGATCCAAACTGTGTACAAAGTTTCAAGTCTCTAGCTGATTGGCAAGTGTGTCTAAAACAACGTCAAAGATTCTATGACTCCTTTAGCCAGGAGTAGGTTCAATAAAAGCTTTAAATAATAATTAATGGAATAAAAGTTTTTCTTAATTTTATTTCATTTGGAATATTAAATTTAACAAACAAAATAGTTTAAAAATTATAGTTTTTTATAATTGTGTTTTTTTCATATTACAATTATAAAATTCTTATAAAAAAGCAAATTCTTACACGTGCTTATGTAGTATGTATATACAGTAGTCGTAGTTATGAATATGAATACATTACGCATAAAATAAAAATCAAAAACCATGAAAAAACGCATATTACATTTTTTTTCATTCTTTCTTAATCTAGAAAACGGTTTTAATAAATTATGGTAGCATGTCACTTGACTGCATGTCATTTCCATGTAATATTATTTGATTGAATTTCAATTGACTGCACTTCATTTGAATGGATTTCATTGTAACAATCACTAAAATGCTCTTCCCCAAAGCTCAGCTAAACAAAATACTAAAACCCTGATTTTTTAGCCAACTCTAAAATCGCCTTAATTATGTGTTTTATATACATGTTTCAACAAGAAAATATTTAAGTGAATGGACTTGCCGTCCTCAAACCTATGCTAAACAAATTACTGAAAGTCTAATTTTCTAACCAACTGTAAAATCCCCACTAATTATATTTCAAATTATTTTACATACATATTTCAAAAAAAAAAAATTTATTTTTTATATTTAAATATTTTAAAATAAGGGGGGACCTGCTTAATAAAGTATTAAAAACCAGATTTTGTTACCAACGCTAAAATCTCCGCTAATTATATGTACATACAGTCAAACGAAATACAATCAAATGAAATGCAGGCAAATAAAATTAAGTCAAATGAAATACAGTTAAATTCAAATACAAATACTTCAGAATTTTATATGATTTGTTTAAAATTATTCTTAACAAAATAAAAAGAAGAATTGTAATAGAAAACAATAGACAAAAATATAAGATTTATCAATTAATAAAAATATTTATAAATAAGTACTGATCATGTAAAAGGTTAATCTGTATGTAATCATTTAAATATTAATACAATATTATTATTATAAACGTGCAAAATATTATTAAAATAAGTTAATAAGAATTATAATATTATACTAGCGGTCCTTACGGCTTGTGTGATTATCACTTTTGACATCATCTTTCATAGTAACGGTGTTGAACTTTAAAAAAAACGATGGCACAATAATTAAATACAATAAATTTTATAAAATAAATCTAGTACTCAATGTTATTAATTCGACTACAGTTTTTATAATATAGCCGAATTCATTATTTTTATTTTTATGAATTTGATAAAAAATTCATTATTTTGATTTTTAAATATTTTATTTATTTTTTAATTTGAAGATTCGATTTTTCTAATTGGCGCCTGAGCAATCGATTTGAAGGTGTGTAATAAAGTGATTAGTGGTGGAAGGAAACAAAATTTTTACTAAGTGAAGTCACTAAAACTTTTATCGAAAAAACTAAAACTTTTAAAGAAAAACCAGAATTAATCGGAAAAATAATGTGAACTATTTATAAAAAGAAAAGAAATAAATACTAGAAAATTAAAAACTATAAAAAATTTTTAAGACAAAAGATAATAAAATTAAATACAAACTAAAAATAAAATATTATAATGCAAATATAAATCTTTTTAAGAAAACAAGCATTTAAATAAAATAAGCTCGTGAAAAAGTTTTACCGCTACGTGTGGCTGGAACTTCAGTAAGTGGGAAAGGAAAGGGGCCGAAGTAGCAGCAGCAAAACGGAGTTACGTATCAAAAAAATCAAGGGAAGTAACAGCCCGCTAAAGGCAGAAAAACACACGACCACTGCACAAATTTTCAAATGTTTGTCCTGACAATCCTGTAAGTCTTGTTTTTATAATTAAAAGAAAAAAACTTACCTGAAAAGAAAAGAAAAATTAATTTTAATAAAAAAAATTAATTAATGAAAAATTAAATAAAATTTTTGCCCTAAGTAGGTATAAAAGTATAAAATTTTCATCAAGAAGAATCCTAATAAAGAAGAAATGAAACTTTTTATGCTAATTTAAAGACTATTACAAAGAAACAGAAAATTAAATAAAGTTAAAATTATATTACTGAAAAAAAATATCTGCACTAACAAATAAAATCGGTAAAAATATACTACACCTTACTAATAATTAACATTCAATAAAACCCCAAAATTTTTTATTGTTAAGGAAATTCAATATCAATAACTAAGAAATTTTAAAATAAGTGAAAAATAAATAAATTTTAAAAATAAATCAATAAATTTTAAATTTTAAAATCAATAAATTGACAAATTTACAAGAATTTTAAAAGTTTCATTTACTATTTCAATTTTTATCAATTAACAAATTTAATAAAAAAAATAATTAATAAATTATAGTTTTTACAAAATTTAAGATTTTAGTATAAGCAAGTTTTATAATAAATTTTATAATATATTTTATAATTTTATAATAAATAGATAAATAGAAATAAAGTAGATTATTATAATAGATAAATAAATTTTATTTTTTTCCTGAATAAAAATAGGGAATACATTTGTTGCTTTATTCTTGTAAAAATAAATAAAAATTATAACAATTTAATTGAATAATTCTAATAAATAAATAAAGTTCTTTTTTTGAAATAGCCGAATAAGTGCCTTATATATACATAATTTAAAATATTTTAGATTAATAGATAACTTTTATACTTTGAATTTATGAAGTGGAAATATAGAGTACAGAAGAAGCCAGTATGAGATATTAAATTAGATATCAATTACTAAAAATAATTTAAAAATAATTTTGTTAATAAATAAAATAACATTTTATTTTTCTTTCTCCATTTCCAATTGCGAAATAAATATTCCAGTTCAAGTTTTGATATTAAACCCCTTTACTACTACTAAAGTAGTAAAAACCATTCTTATAGCTTGACTATTTTTAATTGCTTATTTCATTTCGATTTTTGATTGGTCAGAGTTCGTTTTCTGTTTTTATTTTTAACCCTTTTAGTTTTTTGACTTTATTTTGTTATTCTCAATTTGTGTATGTCTCCACCACCATGCATACCCTTTTTAGAACCAAATGTAGTTGGAGTCAGCAGGAAAAAGCAGCAGTCAGCCCCATTAGAAGATCGCAAACCCCAGAAAGAGTTTTTAAAGAAGGAATTGACGATTTCTCAGACTCAGATTTAGATTTACAGATAAACATTGAGGCAGACATTAATCTTCAAGGAATGGACAGAGTCCCAAATGTTGTAAAAAATTTGAAAGAATTCACGGGGCAAGCCGGAGGGTCGTGGAGGAAAAGTGTGGAAAGTATACTTTACATGTATCAACATCTGAAAGGAACAACACAATATTTCAGCATCTTAAATACAGTTCAAAACAAAATCAGAGGTCAAAGTAACAACAGTCAAAGTAAGAGACACGGTTCATACTAAGGCAGATCTTTAACAACTTCACCTAAAAGAAACGATTTTCACAGAAAATCAATAGACCAACAACAAAGACATTTTTTCCCAAAAACAATATAATGATTTCCAAAGACAATCGTCAAGCCAAAAACAAAAGTCTTTTTACCCGCACTAACAATAATATAAGCAATATAATTCATGAAGGAACAGAAATCCCTTTAATTATCAAAACGTCTACCAACGACCGTGCTTCCAGACTCAACGAAACCAACACCGGTGCCAAACATATATAGTAAAAATCGAAGCTTGAAGCTCAAATCAATCACAACATGGAAGATTTAGTCCCCCCAAAAAGGGGGCAGTTCATTATACAAGAAATGAATCAGAAAAACCTGCTGAGTCAAAGAATAATGCCCAAAAACATGACTAAACAAACTCGTTCTGCTGTCATAGATGCAATCATAAGTTTTTAGATTAGAGTATTCTTCGCTTCCTTATCTCGAATATCTTACAGGCAGCGGAGAAAACATAAAATTTCTCATCGACAAGGGAAGAAATAAAATTTCATCCATCACATATTTATACGTAATTCTTTAGCCAATGAAAATGTATTCGAAGTAAACTCATTGGGTGGGAATGTTACGATTACTCACCATTCCAACTTCGATATTTTGAGACAAGAAATTTTTGAAATAAAATTTTATTTAATACCTAACCTAACAAAATTCGAAGGGATCACATGTAATTAAGAAAGAGCTGAAATTATGAATGACCGAAAATTGTCTAATAATAAATGAAACGATAAAAATACCTCTAAACAACTTAAATCCTAGTCCATCAACGAGACCGAAATAAGAATATACCATCTGAGCGAATCACAAAAGCAACGACATGAATTTCGTATAAAAGAATGCCTTAATTTGTTCGACGACCCGAATTAAAGACTGACGTACACAACAATGATGAGAGCAGAAATTATGACGTCTGGGTATCGACTACAGGAAAATGAACAAAATAACAATCCCAGATAAATACCCAATACCAGAGATAAAGGATAACTACCAACTAAGGACAAAACAAGTTTTTTTCGGTTATTGAACTCAAAAGCGGTTTCCATGATATACTGTTGAAGGAAGAAAACATTGAAAAAACTGCATTCTCGATTATTAACTATAAACACGAATTTACAAGAGTACAGTTTGGTTTAAGAAAGGTGCCATCCATCTTTTAAGGGAATTTATATGACATCTTAAGAGACTGCTCCGTCTACAGTGATATTATTATAATATTCGGAAAGGATTAAGATGATCATTTCGAAAACCTGTGGAACATATTCGGAACTTTAGAACAAGGAAACATCAAGATTCAATTAGACAAGAGCGAATTACTAAAAAAAGAGGTAGAGTTCCTTGGTTTCAAAATATTTTCGGAAGGTATCAAAACAAACAAAAAAATGGTACAAGTAATTTACGATCCAAATTCTTAAAAGAATTACAAACTGTTTTAGGTATATCAGAGTACCATCGCAGATTCATCTGCGAATATGCGAGAACCACACAAAGCATGATATCCCTGAAAAGGTGGCAATCAATCTTGGAATAATACAAGTACTAGTTAAAATAGAAGTCAGGCTGCAGATGAACGTGGTTGCATTTTATCTAGGTTAGTTCCCAGGGCAGAGATGAATAAAATAACAATTAGACATCATAAAAATGGCGGTCCAACCCATGGGTACATCCAGCCCGTCAAAGTCAGTTTATTTTAGAAATGGGAAAAACTACAGAACAAAAAACTTCTAACCCTTCCTAAAATTATACAAGAAATGAAATAATAAGAACGGATTTTTCAGAACAGGAATTAATAAATATCTAAAAAACTTATTAAAATCCCAAAACAGTAAATGTAATAAAAACCCATAACGACATTGTGGAAAAATTATAAAAAAATTATGTTAATCATTTTACAAGTTACAAAATTAGATTTACCCAAACAGCAGTAGAAGACATTACCGATCAGATTAAACAAAAGAAAATAATATTGGAAATGCACAGATGAGCGCATAGAAATGCAGTAGAAAATAAGGCGGAAATATTACAGAGCTACAACTTCCCAAGTTTGTCTAAAAAGATATCAAACTTGGTAAAGAGCCTTAGGACGTGCCAAGAGAACAAGTACGACAGACATCCTGTCAACCCAGAAATCAAGCATACTCCGATTCCAAACTTCACGAGTTACACAGTCTACATCTACATCTTCTCGATGGAATCCAAATTAGCCTTCATAGCAATTGACAAACTTACAAAATTTGCTCAGGCTAGATTGATAGGAAGTAGGTCAATAGAGCACATTAGAAGAAAAATTAATTCTGTCTCCTTAATAGCCATGTTGAAGAACGAAATAAAGATATTTACAACTCCGCCTTATAAAAGTGAGGTGAACGGGCAAGTGGAAAAGTTCCACTTCACCATTTGGTTGTCTCAAAGGAGAAGGAGTCCACAGAGATTTTTAGCAACTGCTACAAAAAGGTGTAAATGAATATAACTACTCTATTCATTCAGTAATCAAAAGGAAACTAATCGAAAAGTTCGAGTGGGGATCCAAATTTAACACTAGAAGACTTCGAGGAGACTCGCCTAGCAAACATTTAAAAGCTAAAGGACAAACAAGAGAAAGCAATCAAATTTAATAACAAAAATAGAAGACCAATTCAACAATATGGCAACAATCCAGCTAATGGTGTAGGGTTAAGACACCGGCCTTTCATACGAAAGGTCTCGGGTTCAAACCCCAGCTGGGTCATATAAATTAATAAAATAATATAGATTTTTCTTATAAATATATAATTAGTAGAATATAATTAAATTAAAAATAAAGTATAATATATCTTATAAATTATAATTAATATCATATTGTAATAGCTATATAATAAAATAATAATAAAAAAAAACCATAATTCTTGTATAAGGTAATAGATGGCGTAGAATTAAAAGAACCGTCTTTCTTGTACAATAGCTACAGCCGAGTAACCAACGGTTTAGTGAAACTAATGATTCACGAAACTGAAGCTTAGTCAAATATGAATAATAAATGACTTAGTGAATGCCCTATACTCCCTCTGCCTCTGGAGTGGCAAGGAAAAAAAAAAAAAATTCAACAATATGAAGTAGGCGAAACTGTGTATGTGAAATATAACAAATATTGAAATCTAAATTAACCTTTATATATAAAAAGGTGATAATTACGGAAAAGAGAAACACAACAATACTCACTAAGTCCGAAAGAATGGTTCACAAATCAAGTATCAATTCTTAAAAAAATATATTTAGTTTTATTCACATTACTTTTCTCTACTTGGCACTTCCATGCAAGATATTTTCTTTTAATAATAAATTATCTTTATCTAAATATAATTTCGCCTACTATTAAATTAAACACTATTTTAAACTCTTTCTATGTACCTAATTTTCACATTTTTTTTTCATATAATTTTAGTACAAATTTAACAGTCCATACATACCACGGTGGCAGAAATTCAAATCCTTGATTACACTGGATCACATATAATAGAATCAGTCTTATAAAAACAAAAATACAGGAAGAAAATTTAGGCTTATCCACACAAGCGATAACATAGTATTTGAAGAATCCCTAAAAGAAATATCCAGCATTTTGGAAGAAAGGAACACCAAGTCACATCGATTGTACTCATACCTACATTATGAATCATTGCAGATACAGAACTTATTAAATGAATTTAAGCTTTTCAAAAAAAGATCCATCAATGCAATCGAAACAGGAGGGAAATGGATTGCAGGAGCACTTGTCCACAACGATTTCATAATAATAAAGAAAAGGATGATACTGGAAAATAACAATAGATAGGTGGTAATCAACAAGATATTTAGCGAAAGTATCAAAAATATAACTCAAACTACAAACGAAATTTTATAACAAATTAGATTAGGGCAAAATTTTAATAATCAATATTCTTTAATAATTTATTATAAACTTCAATTACTAGAAGAAGAAATTATTAACTTAGTTTACGCAGTACACCAGACTAAAGGGACAATAAACTATATAATTTTTTCAAAATCGGTACTAGAAATAGTAATTAAAATTCTAAATACCGAAAATTTTCCTTATCTAACAGCCGAACAGGTTTTGGACTATCCTTAGTAAACCTAATAACGAAAAGCACTTGTTTATTTTATTTAATTTCAGTAACTAATAAAAATGTTTATGATAAAATGTTAATTAAATCAATAAAATCAAAAATACTGTTATAAAAACTAATTTTAAAGAAATATTGTTAAATAAAGAAGAATTATATAGAATAAAAAATGATTACAAAAATTTATACTTTATAGATCTCTAAGAAAAGTAATATTGTAAAATTAGGAAATTTTAACTGCATTACAACTAGAAGGTATAAATTCAACATGTGATGTGACTAACAGCAACCACATTCCAACTATAGAACAAATTGCAGAAGGACTAATTCTACTTAACCAGTTTGACGGAGATATTAGATATTATAAACAGAAGAACATCAATAGATGTGATAGACCTATTTATTAACCATTCACAACTCAAAAAAAAGAACAGCAGATCAAACATTTACTTCAAAGGAAATGTCAACACTAAGGGTGTTGCCAGTAATCGTACAACCGCAATTTACAAAAACGAATGGAAAGATCATTTTGTCGTTAGAATTGCTAAGGGATATACACATAAATAATACTGAGGTAATTAAACTACTAAAAAAGATAAATCTGTGAATCATGTGTTACCCTTAATAAGTATAGGTCCAATAATAACAGCTGCAGCCCTCCTTATAATTATGATCCTCATAACAAGCTGCAGGAAGAAAAAAGAAAAGATATTCATCAACAACCAATAATAACAAAAGCACGAATTAGAAGAAATAGTAAACGACAAATCAAAACCAACTGTCCTGCAAACATCAGTATCAAAAGAACAGCCACTACCAAAATTAGCAATACCAACCAGAAAGATTGAGGCGGCACCTTACAAAACACTATTTAAAAATTTATATAGGCTAGATTTAGATCAAGTGAGACACTTGATTTTTAAAAGAGAGGATTAACGATAGGAAGTTAACACCCGCTCATAAATATTGTATTTATTGGGAAACCAAATAATTTCATTTTCCCATAAATATTTGAACACGCGTAAACCATGAAATTAATGGCCAGCAGTTATTATTGGGGAACAAAATTAATTTCAGTTTACATAAAAGGTTCAAAGCAATTAAGTAATCATTAAAAATTAATATTTGTTTTGCTTTATGATTTTAATTTATAAATATTTTTTTTTTTAGGATTAGGTTTAGAATTGGGCTTTAGTTTATAGTTTCTCATAATTTGTTAATATAACGTTTTTCTAACTTTTTTCAAACTACTAGACAAAAATCAAACTATTGTTAAAAGATATTTAAAAGTAGTAGTAATATTGTATAATAATGAACTATAGGTACCATAAGAGTCATAGTTATAAAATACTTAAATAAATTTAATTCTTGTTGTTTAAGTTATAAATTAGAAAAAAGCTTGAATTGTAAATTATAAGAAAATAAAAATAAAACTTATATAAAAAAAATATTTAAAGGTCAAATGCTTAAAAGCCACATAATATTATATGTATATGAAATCAAACATCTGTTTAAAATTTTTTTCCTATAAAAAAAATATATGTACTTTAATTTCAAAGATTATTCACTGTACACTCAAATTTCAGGCTATCGTTTTACAACAATTTTCACTCATAGTATAAATACAGAGTGTTGTGATGGGCTTTGGAATAAAAAAAGTGATTTCGCTGAATTTCATTTTCTGGTCGTTTTTAAGGGTGTAGAATCTAGAAAAACAAAAATAAAATTATTTGTTTTTGCAAATCCGTGTCCGCAAAAACTTGTTATGAGCATAACACAATTCTTATTCGATTAGAATGACATTAGGGCTAGTGTTGTGATTAGACTCTCTGCTCTCTGCAAAAAACTTTGAGGCCGGATACTGTAGTAGAATCCTTTCAGCCTCGGATTTCAATCAAATTTGGTATACCATAAACTATAGCTATAGACTTCAAATTTTGTGTCTTGCGTCAGGACACAAAATTTGAAGTCTATAGCTTCAGTGGGTCTGCCTTAAAATATTCGAATTCGTATTATTTGAAATGTTCTAGAGCACGTAGTAATTGTTATACGATTTGAATGAAATTTGGTATAAATGTTACTCTTGCGATATAGTTGATACTAAAACATTGCAAAAACAAAACTTTAGATCATGAAAATGTTGCTACAACTTGAAACTGTTGCTGAACTTTGATGCAACATAAAAATTCAAAAGCAGATTTTAACCTTCCACATAATTCCACATAACGATTATCAATCCAAAACTTTTTCCAATATTCTATAGTACCATTTAATACTAAGCGGTAAATGTATATTAAATTACAAAATAGTAAATATAATTTTAAATATTATAACATATTAATGCGCACATAGTATATTTATATTGTTATAAGTATATAGCCATACATTGCAATATTTCTTTAAAAATATTTCCATTCATAGAATAATTTCTTATAAGTACAATAAAATACATATATGTATGTAAATACGGCGCTATATAATATACATCTATACTCTTATCATTCATTCATCAGTGACATATACGATATGTAAATAAACATGATATTATATAAGTATGTATGTATATCAATATCATATAAATAAAAATTCTTCAAGCAAGCGTCATGTTGTTTATTTATTTAAATTTTTTTGCACTACGCATTATATCCTCAACAATTACAAATTATCGAGTAAAACAAAATGCAAAACATTCGAGAAATTTGTTAGAAAATTTGAAAAAATCAAGTAACATTTTCGTCAATTATAAAGTAACCTTATATTATTAAAAAAATATGTTAACAGAAATAAGAGTATAATGTTGAAGCTTTAATTTTTATGTATTACTTCAAAAAAATTTGAACAGGTGTTCAAGTTACAGGTGTTTAAAAATAGGAAATTTTCAGTTTTTGACCCCTTACAGCTCCTAAATGGGAAGTAATACAAAAAAAATTTCTGAAATGACTCATACTTATTTTCAAAGATCTAACTTCTGTCAAAATTTCACCGTTTAGAAGATAGAAAGGTTAAAGGATTTTGCAATAATTCAGTTTCGCTAGAGATGTTTCGAAGTTTGAGGGGCTGTAGCTCCTTAACGGGTGGGCTACAGAAAAATTCATATTAACATAAAACTAATATTTTCATGATATATATCAGCAGTTAAAATTTCATGGCTCTATTTCAAAAAAATTGTGGAGATCTGAAAGTTAGTTGTTCGGGACCTACTCGAAGTTATGGTCGGAACTCAACCAAAAAAAATAGGGAACCTACAAATTGCTCCCGGAATATTTTGTGTAAATTTCAAGATTCTAGCTTTCTTAGTTTTTGAGTTAGCGTGCTGACAGACGGACGGACGGACATGGCTTAATCGACTCAGAATTTGATTCTGATCCGATCCATACCTTTGAAGCTATATCTAGCTCTCTTATTTCGAGGTGTTACAAACGGAGGAGTAACTTTATTATACCCGATACTTATCGTACGGGTATAATGATTATTTAAAAATTTTTGCTGTTTTTATTTTCATATTTCTATAATTTACTATACTTTTATAAACTTAAGTTCATTTCTTCTTATTAGTATACATATTTAGTATATGTGACTCTGACACGTTGCTGTACAGGTTCGATTCCTATATAGATTTTTAATTTACTGCATTATTTGGCAAACCACAAATTATACATTATTCCGAAATTGCAAAAACAAATGTGTATGTATATAAAAATGAAATCTAATTTACCATAACTAACCCCGTCATTCTATGACGGGTCAACAGCTAATTATATAATATACATTTAGCTTTGTCTATAGCTTATTAAAAGGCAACAACTAAACTAACAGAGGTCAAGGCAAATTTCATATTTATTTTATTCTGTAATAATTCTGTTAAAAAATCTGTAATGTCTTTGTATGAAAATTTTATTTTGTTAATTGAGTTAATTTCTCTGCTGGTTTTGGTATAATTATTCTAAAATCATGCATTGTCACCAGGATCTAAGCTGTGTCTAAAATTCCAAGTCTCTAGCTGGACGGGAAGAGTGTCTAAAATAACTTGCAAGATTCCTCGATTCTTTTAACCACGAGTAAGTTCAATAAAAGCTATTAATATATTTGTTTAATATTTTTATTATTTTTTACTTCTTCTATTTTTGAATAAAAAAAAAATCGTGTGCATATGGCTGGATGTTTGTATAATGTACATATTTTTACGATTAATTGATTGCCTAGTTATTGAATAAAATAAAATGTTGCTGTATTATTAGTAATTGCAGTCGGTTTTGTGGTGGACATAGCTGATTTTTTCGTTAAATTAGAGACTTATTTTTTAATGAAACTTATTTCTAATTGACTGGTTAGCAGTATTTAATTAATAATAATTTTAAAATTGAGAAGTGAATGAAAACCAATTTCTTCCTTTTATATTATTTTTTGTTTCGTTAAAAGTCTTAACTTAATGTAATCTAAATTAACCTAACTTATTCTAACTTAAGCTTAGTGTTAGTTATTAACATTTTTTAATTTAATTTTTTCTAACGTTGTGACATTTCTAACCACCAACAGTTTTCTCTTAAAATTGTATCTTTAAATAATATACTCATAAAGCATTTTAAATTATCTCCGTTAATATTACACGGATTATAATCAATTTTACATATACCCCGTCTGCTATAGTGATATAGTAGTGCCATATGTTTCTCAGTTTGTATAAAACCGTTTATATAGAGAAATATGAAATGTACTTGTCGTTGTGATAAAGTATATATAACTATAGATTCTATTTATGTTTGGTTCTTTGTACAAATATTTATTGGAGCAAAAATATTTGTAGTAAGATTCGGGTTTCCTTGATTTGTTCATTCAAACTCCTATGCATTTTCTTACAAATTTCCTGAGCTTTTCAATCATACTAACTTACTTATATTGTACCAAAACGGCGTAGCATATGTCAATGTAGAGCCTGATAAAGGACTGGGATGCAATAACTTTAACATTATGATTAATTGTTTTGTTATAAAATAATCTTTTACAAGTTTCATGCTTTATTGCCGTTTTCTTATGCCTATTTCATATGCTCGATCCACTTTAAGTTTCGTTGTAAACGTACTTTTAAGTATTTTACAGATCTTTTTTCGTTTAGTTCTACGTTACCAGGATCTTTAATTCTTATTATTTGGAACAATTATTGTTTGGTATTCTTCAAAATTTATGTTTAGTAGCCATATTTGACAATAGTCGATAACTATTTTACACATTTTTTGAACATCATATTGTCTACTTTCTACCTCTTGATTGGCTGAGTAAATTATTGTTTCGTTTACAAATACAATATAATAAGTTGCGCGTTTTACTTTTTTTAGCATTTGCAATAGTTCTACTATGTAGATAGCATTACGTTTCAAAAATTGACAACAAACTTTATATTAATCAGTAAAGCAAGTGAAAATAGATTAAGTACAGAATTTAACAGAATGAATGCTATAATAAAAATAATTTGGTTGAGAAAATAATGGTTGTAAAAAAGGTAAAAAATTTATATACCTATTTACCAAGAGACTAAAAATGAAAGTTGCTTTAGTATTGCGAATAAAAATAAAAATATGAGAATAATTTAAATTTAATGCAAAAATGGCAAATGGTTCGACGTTTCAATTTTGGAAAACTTTGAAGACTGTCATTTAAAAGTGCGACTAGGACAACCAAAGGGATATTAGAAGTGATTCACAGCGATATATGTGGCGCTATGAGAACAACATCACTTGGTGGTGCAGGGTAGGTAGTCAGATAGGATAGTGACCTTCACGATGCTACGTGAATGTCTCAATTAGCACTAGATTGCTTCATTTTGGTACCACTGCACTTACGTGACCTATGTTTTAAGATTGTTTAAGGCTTTGTTTAATATCCACCCGGAGGAGTTCAGATACGAAATCAATTCTTTGATTTTGGGTTCAGAGAGCTCGCAGAAGTTGCGGTAGAACGGTTTTCCGAGTGAGAGGAGTCTACCTCTAGTTAGAACCACTGTCGTTTGTTTCTTTACAACTCCTGCAGGAGTTGTTGTGAGGGATTCCTAGTTCTGCTGCATGCGTGCCCAATGACGAGTGACATGTTATGAATGCCACTAACCTGGCGATGTCTATTCGTGATTTGGATATATCTTTTTTTGTTGTACGTAAAGGTAGATATGGTGCAATTGCTCAAATTACTGCACTCCACTTTTGCGATTGCGCAATTTACAAAGAAAAGATCCGCTCCTTTAGGGCATTTATTGGACAACTGACTCTTTCAGGAAAATTAGTGTTCAGAGTAACTCCTTTCTTTGCTAGTTCGTCAGCTTTTTCGTTTCCTTCAATATTACTATTGCCTGGCGCCCACATGAAGGTTATGTTTGGCTTTTTGCTTCTTAGGGCAACTTCCTCTTAACACTACCAAACAAATTTTTAGGTTGTAATGTTCGCGTTACCAGCCTTAATCGCTGACTGACTGTCCACACAAATGACAACCCCTCTCATTTGTGTGTTATTTCCATTCAAAATTCGAGCAGGCTCTCTAACCGCTAGTATCTCCGTCTGAAAAATGTTAGCTGTGTCGGGGAGTCTGTAGAATTTTGAAATATTGAGTTTTACCACCGAGAAAATACCAGAACCGACTCCTTCTTTCACCTTGGATTCGTCGGTGAAGATAGTTACAACGAAGTTCTTTGTCACATCCCCGCCCCCCAATTTCGCTCTAGTCGGGAACTTTACGGCTAAATTCTTCCCGAAGTTTAGTTTCGGAACGGTGTAGACGGCCAGGGTTGGTATAGAATCCTTTGGTAATATCTCCAAAATAATACCAGGGCTATAACTTGTGGATCAGTTATGCATCTTGCTTAGAGTTCTATCCATTATCTCACTAATCACGGATATATACTATCCTGATACTAGTATCACCACATCATCCGCATACTACACTTTTATTTGCTTACTATACTTTTATTGCTTCCTCATTCAGTGCTATTAAAATTTTGTTTATAAGAATTAGCTCAAGTAAAGATGATATTACACCTTCCTGTGGTGTACCGCTGTTGACTATTTAGTAACACTACTTTTTCCAATTTTCCAATGAATTATTCTAGAATGCAGTATGGATTCTAGCATACTAAGCATGGAGAATATCCAACATTTCACCTTAGGTTACAAGTGGAGGGATTCTCTTGGTTTCGGATCTCACCTGCAGCCTTATCGCTGGTGCTGGTGGTGGAGCTGGTGTAAAGTATTATATTTTATTTGTTGATGATTTTTCCCGAAAATATTTTATCTACTTTATAAGAGAAAAAAGTGAAGTATTTGATTCCTTTAAACATTTTGAAGCTCTAGTTCAGAACCAAAATAATAATGATAGAAATCAAAATTAAGAAGTAATAATCGTGATGAATATGTAAATAAGAACTTCAAAGAATTTTTAAGTGTTAATGGAATAGAATATCAACTTACAACACCTCCAACGTTGCAACAAAATGGCGTCGCTGGGCAGAAGCAATAAATAATTGGACCTATTTGAAAAATTATTCACCAACAAAAATATTAAAAACACTTTATGAAGCCTGGAGCGGTATAAAAGCTAATGTGTCGCATTTAAATATTATCTGTTGTAAAACTATCATGTTGGACAAATGTGAAGAAAGAGGAAAATTTCAACCCTAAAGAATATAGTGTAAAATGATTGGCTATGCTGGTAGCTCAAAAGCTTACAGATTGTATGATCCAAAATCTAGAAAATATATACAAGTCGTGATGTCAAATTTTTGCAACATCCAGGTAATCATGATTGTAAATTTACTAATGATTTGTTATTTCTAGATATTGTTAAAAACTATGAAAGGTCTGAAAGCAAACCAAACGAGGACGAGGATGATATTCAAAATAATAATTTAGAAAGTCAACACATTTGCAATAATAATTATAAAGATATTATAATCGATATATCAAAAACAGTTTCACCAAAAATAGATATTGTTAATGGACTATTACAGGATAAAGACATACAATCTTAAAACGCTAGAAGAACGGAAATTTTCTTACCTTTATAAAACAAACGTTATGTGAAAATAAAATTTTGCAAGATTTCTCCTTCTGTGGCAAGCTTTTTATTGGAATCTTAAAATTTTAAGTGAATGAAGTTCTTCTAGAATGAGTGTAAGTCGTAAAAAAAATTTTTTTTGGTACCATCCCCTGTACAAAATTTTAAATAAGGTCTATTAGGACTCAAAAATTGAAATTTTTTTTATTTTTAAACACCTGTAACTTAGGCACCTCATGTGTTAATGATTTTTATTAATTATGTAGAACTCTCTTAAAATTGATAATAGTGTCTCTTTATATTTCACATTCTTCTTATATGAAATTCTAAGAAAATTTTCATTTTAGTGCAAATCGGAAATCTAAAGAGTTTGTATTGTCTTTTGGAAATATGCACCTTTTAAAACCTTTACATACTGCCTTGTTATTTTTGCATTCAAAGCAATAAAGAAGTGTATTTCTAATTTAATTTGTGTAGTTTATTTTCTAACACGTTGGATGTACTTCTTACAGACGGAATGTTTTCGTGGTTATATGGCGCTAGGTAAAATTTGTTATCGCTAATCATGCTTTATATTCGGGAGTTCGGTTTTGACCGTCGGTTTGACAACATCATTTAGAACAATTAAAAATATAAATAATATCTACTTAATTTTTAAATTTACCTTAATCTATTTTATTTTAATTTTAATTTTAATTTAACTAATAAATTCACTTGTTTTTTTTTTTTATTTTTATCTATATTTTTTATTTTTTTTATTTTGTTTTAATTTTAATTATGTGTAAAGTAAAAGGTGCAAAATAAATATAAAACATGTTTTAAACCTTGGCTGCACTCCCAATGGCGGCAGTAAGATAAGTACTTTTGCTTTTTGCTTTTTAATAACACATTTCTTTTTTTTTTAATATCACATTTATTTATCTTTCTAATATCACATTTTTTTATCTTCTGTTATTTAATTCCACTTTTTTTTTGTTTTGTTTTATATATTTATTTGATATTTAGTATATTGACTAATTTATTTTATTTTATTTTTTAAAAATTTTTTTTAATTCAACGCGTGCGGTGGCTTTGTTTACAATTAATTAATTTTAATTTTTTTTTTTTTTTTTGTTCTTTTCTTTCTACCATCTCCTAGTTGTAAACAAAGCAAAAACAATATCCTTCTCACTCCATCCCCTTGATAGATGTCAGTGTTCTAATTCTTCTCTTCTCAATAATCAATACCACCATAACTTAAACAGTAATTTTAATTTGTAATTTCTGGTGGTATTTACTTATTATAATTTCCTTTTACTTTATCATAAAAGATCTTGAGAAGAGTCTAATATTATTGTAAATTTTACGATTATTTATAATAATGTGTGTAAAAATCAACTTAATTAATCAATAACTTTTATAACGCACATATTTGGGCTGGAGCACCCCAAACAGCGCTGGGTTATCTCGACAAAGTGCAAAACAGAGCTATTCGCCTTATTGGCGACCCCAGTGTTACCTCAACGCTCACTCCACTTTGCCATCGCCGTACTGTTGGGTCATTGACCCTCTTTTATAGATAGCTTGTAGGGGTGAACACCTGTTCTAAAGAAATAAAACAATTGATGCCTCTACTCAAAGTTTTCCAAAGTGAAACGAGGAGTGCAACAGATGCCCACCCATACACTGTCGAACTGTCAAGATGGCGCAATACAGCATTCGGGAATTCGTTTGTCATGCGCACGTCGCGTTTATGGAACATTATGCCCGCACATGTGTTCCCAAAACTTGGTAATTCATTTGTGTACGATATATCGAAATTCAAGAAGAACACTAACATCTTTCTTCAAAATAACTATTCAAATTTTTCCCTTCATCCTCCATAATCCCAATTTTCCTATATTCAAACACCCAAGTATTCCTTCCCCCATCCTTTTTCCCAAAACCAAGCTGTACATTATATTATTATGTATTAAAGGACCAATCCTATAGTTTGGTTTTAAAGGGGGTGGTTTTGGTTGGTTAAAGTCCAACACTACTCAGAGGAACCTCGTGCAGTTCCTTTGGGTGACTTTTGATGTTTTCCACCGTCCCTCGTAAAAAAAAAAAAAAAAAAAAATACTAGACACCAAATGTTGCGAAAATTTAAGTTGCAATATTTGGTAGATTAATGCACGGATCTAAACTGAATTGAAAGCTTCTTTGAAATTAATAACACATACTTCAAATGCGCATCTTTTGTTAAAGTGCTAGTTAATATCAGATGTTATCTTTGTAATGGTATATATATTGTGTTTATGTCTGAATCCAAATCGGTTTTATTGTTTCATATATCTTGCTTATGATAGGCAAGTGGCTTATGGAACGGTAGTGGTTTGGATTCGTTGGGTCACTGCTGGTTAGAGAGAGAATTTAAAAAATAAGAACCAAATTTTGCCAATTTAGTATGAAAAAATATAATTTTTCAACTTAAATTTGAAGGATCTTATTGTTCTGCACTAGAAAATAATAAATTATATTATTTTATTAAATATTTTCTATTAACTGTGAAAATCATTTTAAAAATTTAATCATTTGAATGCTCAAAATTGAGTTTTAAAAAAACTCTACTGAAATTGAAAAATACACATCCACTTCGATTAAAGTGCTTAAGCAAACTAAACTAAAAAATAAAAAAGCGAATTCATATTTTTAATATTAATATTTAAAATTTTCTACAAGATTGCCTGGTATATTACCGACAGTGGTTGGGTCCTTTTCCGGTTTTTTAATTATTGCAAACAGTGATTTTTTTCCATATGTTTCCTATAGCACGAATAGTTAAGCTTATTGTTAAATATTATAACATACTTAAGATAGTTTTATAGCTTTAATTTTAGTACTATGCTGGAAATTCCATTCATACCATATGATGTTTCGTTTTTTAAACTTTTAATCTTACTTTTCGAACTTTTAATCTTACTTAGTTCGTCGAAATTTGTGAAGTAGCTATTTGAATCATTTTGTTATATTATTATACCCGTATGAACTATGTTCAAGGGTATAATAAATTGCGATTACGTTTGTGACACCTTAAAGAAGTCGAGCTAGATATAGTGTCAAAGGTATGGATCTGCTTTGAATCGAATTCTGAGTCGATTAAGCCATGTAAGCCATGTACGCCAGCTAGGGGTGTGCAATCTTGCAAATGAAGATCAAGCTTTATGGGAACAACTTCTGTAAAATTCAAAATTTTCTGTTGCAATAGATTTGGGTAGCTGTCATACAACTCCATAATTTACATAAATATATCTAGCTAGTTATAACATCGGTACTAAATATCTGAAATTGTTGAAAAGATGATCAAGTTATATAGAAACAGCATATATAACGTTCGTACGGGTATTTCAGAGTTGACATAGTCTATTCTACTGCACTCTTTCTTTGTATTTATTTTAATATTGTTTTCAAAGAATTTTATTATGTTGTGAAAAGTATTATTTAAAATGGTAGTTTTATGTGTCTTTTTGATAAATGAACTTGAAGACATATAGAGCGGTCTTTTTGTTCTTTTAGAAAATATTTATTATGACTAGTTGTATAAAGGTTTGCTGGATTTATACTGTTTGATGTTAGTAGTATTTTAGAATCAATTTGTAGACTGCTAGTATTTGGATTGGTTTTGGCTTTAAACATTTTATTAATTTTTGGAAACATATTTCATTTTTGCGGTGTGATTTTGCTAATTCTGTTTTCCCAGTATTTATTAATTTCGTTTCTATTTGTTGTTTTATTTTGGGAAGTAAAATTTGTTTATATTATTTCGTTTTTGTGTTTTTGGTATAATTTCATTTATTGTTTTTATTATTATATTGCCTATTTTTTTTAGGTGGTGAAGTTCTATGTTTTCTATTATAAAATTAGTACTATCTTCTATTTTATTATTGTTATTTAAGAATACGTTTTTGAAATTTTTATCTAGAATTTTTTCAAATTTTTTTGCAATTTGTATATTTGAATAGAAATTTACTGTGATGTGGCAATTAATTAAATTTCATTATTTGGTACGGAAAAGTTGATTTTAATTGGGTTACGATCACTATCATAATATGGAGTAGTTACTAATTTGTTATAAGTATTTGGGTATTTTACCTTTTTTTTTTACTAGGGATGTACTCTAACCAACCAAAACCACCCTTTTTAGAAACTTATGGATGAGTCTTTTAATACATAATAATATAATGTACAACTTGGTTTTAGGGAAAAGGATGATGGAAGGATTATTTGGCAAATTGTATTTAAGATAATTGGAATAATGGAGGATGAGGGAAATAATTGGGGTAGTTATTTTGAAGAAGGATGTTAATATTCTTCTTGCATTTAGTTAAATCGTACACAAATGAATTGCCAACTTTTGGGAACACATGTTTGAACAACACATTTGGTATAAGGTTCCATAAATGCGACGTGCGCATGACAAATGAATTTCCGAATGTTGGTTTACGCAATCTTGACAATTCGACAGTGTATGGGTGCGCATATGTTGCACTCCTCCTTTCACGTTGGAAAACTTTGAGTGGAGCCATTTGTTCTTTTATTTATTTTGAAAAGGTGTTCACCCCTACAAGTTATCTATAAAACAGGATCAATGACCCAACAGTACGACGATGGCAGAGTGGAGTGAGCGTTGAGGTAACACCGGCGTTCCCAATAAGTCTAATAGCTCTGTTTTGCACTTTCTCGAGATAACCCAGCGATGTTTGGAAAGCTCCAGCCCAAATATTTGCATTATACTCCATTTTCGGCTTAATGTACATTTTATAGATGTCGAGAAGACCGGCTGGAAAAAAGTATGATTTACAAACATTTAGCAACATCTTTAATTATACCAAAAATATGATTTGACCAAGCAAATTTCTGATTTAACTCGATGTCCAGAATGTTTAAATTGGTTCTGTGCTTCAAATATTCAGCCTAAAATTTCAGATTGGGTGTAGTGGTAGCTATTTTACATGAGATTAAGCAGCGCGTTTTTTGGTGGTGACTTCACTCTATTTTTAAATTTTTACTAAATCGTTATTTAGCTCGCTGATAGTGAAATTTCTTACAGTTCCATTAATCTAGTGATTAATGTTACAGCGACTATAAAATTAATAGAAAGCTACAAGGGTGCTGTCATCTGCGAAGCTATGGATTGGATTGAAGGTTATTGTATAAGTAGGTTATTGTAAAATATTTAGTAGAGAGTTGGAGATAAAACCGATCCATGCGTTTATTATAAAATTGTCAGATGAATATCCATCAAGAAGTACCTAAATCATGCGATTCGAAAGGAAATCTCCATTTCACTTTAAAAGAACTCTACCTAATTCTAATGCTTGTATTGTGCTAATAAAGCATCATGTCAGACTCGGTCGAAAGCCTTAGAAATATCCAGAGCCACTACTAACCAGAGCCACTAAAAATATTTGCCTGTGGATAACTCTATTGCATCTGTTGCGAACCACTATAAAGAGTACTCTGAGAGCCTCTGACCTATTACTTTAGTACCTTTTAAAAGCTTCCTCCTTTTTAACATTCTGCTTTACTGCAGATGCGATTAATCCAAGATTTGGACTTCCGTTTAATTGTTCTCATGGAGTGAGGAATAAATAACCTTATTCCATGCAAAATAGTTTCAATTGAAGCACAATGACCAATCAAAGGATCTGAAAAAGTTGAAGAGACCCTCCCAGTTCGCATGGCTGGGCAACCCAAGGGCAACCAACTGAAACCACATATTTTTGAGGGTGTGTGGTCAGGAACGGATCCAAGAAGTGACTTTCTTGATCAGCACGGTTCGGGATCCTAGTGGTATCTTGGACAAGTTGAGAAAGGTGAAACAGAGATGAGAATAGTTCAACTTCTTTCCCAATTGAGTTTCGACTCAGAGAAGTGTTATTAGAAAAGTCAAGCCAGTCTCTATTATGAATATTGAAATCACCCACCACAACAATTTGAGTTTCTGGAGATGAATCTAAAATTTCATTGATTTGGTTTGAGAGATTTCCAATTTCCACAACACTTTCCTCTTTACTTGAGTTGGGTGATCTGTACAAGAAACAGAAATGTATGACTTGCTTTCTAACGAGGATTTTTACCCAAACATAGTGGAAAGTTGGGCTAGAACATTTGAATTTATTAAGAGTGTTGAAAGCTGTGTCATTTTTAATATAGATGGCGATACCTATTTTAGACACAAAGTGTGAAACGAGTGTGTAGCCAGTAATATTAAAATTATCATTCTGACCATTAACTTGAGTTTCACATGGGGCAAGGATTGTTGGTTTGCTTGAGTTTAAACGGCAAGCGATGTGAAATTCGTCTGTAAACTGCATATGTTGCAGAAATCTACATTAAGGTTGGTAATTTTGTGAAATAAAATCAAATAAAAAGTAAAATATTACATTAAAATTTAAAATTAACCAAAAAAAAAAAAAAATAAATAAATAAACAAATTATATATGTATATCTACGATATGAATACCGCGAGCTTGATTACACAATTTGCTTATAAATTGATAGTTTGTCCTGAATGTGAAGATTTATAAACAGTTTGTAGCATACACTCACTCTTAAGTGACCTTATTGAACGCAGTTACAACCACAACACACACCTAAAGCAAACCGTACGTGGAATACAGAAAAAATGAAAAAAAGAGCAAGCTATAAAAAATAAAATTTATTGAATATTTAAGTTAATACTTACGCACACTATTGTAAGTAATAATATATAATTCTCAATAATTAACTCTTTTCAATATCTTTTATGATAGTAAAAGTAAACAATAGTAATATACGTACAGATTACCGACAGAAAAAAATTAGCAGTAAAAAATATTAATATTTAGTATAGATTACCACCAGAAATTATATATTAAAATTACAGTTTAAGTTATGATGGTATTAATTATTGAGAAGAGAAGAAATAAGAACATTAACATCCATGAACGGGATGGAGTGTGAAGGATATTGATTATGCTTTGTTTACTATTAGGAGATGTTAGAAAGAAAACGAGGAAGAATACAGTTGCCTTTGTCAACTCTTAGATACCCGTACGAACCGTTAGTATATTCATAGCCTGTCACTCTGCTTACAATATTATTTTTTTAATATTTTAGTATTTTAAAATAATTTGGGTGAATTTTATAATTTCTAGAACTATGGGTTGTACATATATTCAAACTATATGTTTATATGTACATTCTTCAAAAGCAGATTCTAATCTTCCACATAACGATTATCAATCCTAAACTTTTTCAAATATTCTGTAGTACCATTTAATACTAAGCGGTAAATGTATATTAAATTTACTTAGTACAAAATAGTAAATATAATTTTAAATATTATATTATATTATATTTAAAAATTCAATTGACAGAATAATTTCTTATAAGTACAATAAAATACATATATGTATGTAAATACGGCACTATATAATATATACATCTATACTCTTATCATTCATTCATCAGTGACATATACGATATGTAAATAAACATAATATTATATAAGTATGTATGTATATCAATATCATATAAATAAAAATTCTTCAAGCAACCGTTATGTTGTTTATTTATTTACATTTTTTTGTACTACGCATTGTATCTTCAACAATTTCAAATTATCGAGTAAAACAAAATGCAAAAAACTCGTTAAAGAAATTTGTTAGAAAAGTAACTCTATATTATTAAAAAAAGTTGTTAACAGAAATAAGAGTATAATGTTGAAGCTTTAATTTTTGTGTATTACTTCAAAAAAATTTTAACAGGTGTTCAGTTACAGGTGTTTAAAAATAGGAAATTTTCAGTTTTTGACCCCTTACAGCTCCTAAACGGGGGGTGATACAAAAAAAATTTCTAAAATGACGCATACTTATTTTCAAAGATCTAACTTCTGTCAAAATTTCAAATTTCCAACTTAAACCGTTTAGAAGATATAAGGGTTAAAGGATTTTGCAAAATTTTAGTTTTGCATAACGGTAAATTAAGACACCGTATGCCACAAATATATATTTATTGTATATACACTTTTAAAGCTAATAAAAGTAGTAATCGTTTGGCGTTTTCAAAATGAAGATATACCTTATACAGCTTGTGCTATAACAATTTAAATATAGAGCTTTTTTGAACCTTTGGGAGCTGTAGCTCCGTAACGGGTGGGGATCTAAAAGTTAGGTGTTCGAGAGCTACCGTAAGTTTTCGTCCAAACTCAACCAAAAAAAATAAGAATAAATTTCAAGCTTCTAACTTTCTTTGTTTTTGAGTTAGCGTGCTGACGGACAGACGGATGGACATGGCTCAAACGTCTTAGAATTTTTTTCTGATCCGATCCATACATTTGAAGATATATCTAGCTCGCTTATTTCTAGGTGTTACAAATGGAGGAGTAATTTTATTATACCCGATCCTATCGTACGGGTATAAAAACAAAAAAAAAATTAACAAAATTAAAGTTAATTTATTATAAACAAAACAACCGCTCGCGTTTAATTAGAAAATTAAAAAAAGAAGCGGCCTCAGTAGCCTACTGGGTAAGAGCGTATAATATTGGCTGTAAACACCAATGGATTGTGGGTTCGAATCCCACACACGTCGTTAAAGTTATTTCCCCTTACAACATTTACAACCACGGCTGAGCAGACTGTAATTTCCTGTCCACTTATGCATTAAATTATGCGTCCAGAGATATGCATTAAAAAAAAATAAAAATAAAAAAAATAATTTTAGTGATGAATAAATATATTAAATATCAAAAAAATATATCAAAATTAAAACTAAACTTAATTATAAAAATAAAAATTTACAAATTAGTATAAATAAATGTGTTGCTAAAAAATTAAAAAAAACAAAGTACTTATCGTAAAATGTAGGAAATGCAGCCAATGCTAAAAATTGATTGGTATTATTTTATTACACACTTCTACTATTACTTTAAAATTAAACAAAATAACAAAAAATGCAAGAATAATTAAAATTATAACAAAATAAAAGATAAAGAAAACAAGTGAATTAATTATTTAAAATTAAATAAGTAAATTTTAAGCTAGCTATAAGTAAATATTATTTTAAGATGCTGTTAAACCGACCGATAACCGACGAAAAAAGTCTTACATCGTTAAGTAGTAAATCAATATCGATCTCGTCTAATTATATCATATTTGTCAATAAATATATGATTTTTCTTCCCTTCACCTAAAATATATTTTACATGTGGCGAGTATATATAATATAATTACAATATGAATACAATACGGCTACATATCTAATTAATGACAAGAGTATTCCCATCTCTTATCTGTATGATAAGAGATGGTGAGTTCTCACAATTCTTACAAAATAAGTGTTATACGCGTACTTTACATAATTTAGCTTTAAGTACTAATTTAAGATATATTGTAGGCTCACTTGGGTATGAACCTTGTTATAAGAAAGATAAAATAAAATAAAAATTAATTAAGAATAAAATAAAATACGGATATACCGTAGAAACTGGTGACCCCGACATATTTAAAAAAAAAAAAAAGCAGTAAATAAATTTGACAAAAATTTAGTATAAAAACATAAATTGTAAATAAATTTAATTCATTAGTGTAATATTTAACAAAAAAGAACAAGAAGTAATAAAAATGAAATAACTAAACAAATGAATCAAAAAAAAAATTTTAAATCGATATCTTTTATTTATTTAAAATAAAAACTGGTACACATTGCCTAGCACGTGCAAATAGATTTAATAATTAAAATAAGCAAAAAGAACTTTATAAAAAAAAAATATTTATATACTTTATAAAATAAAGTATTTTTACTTTATAAAATAAATGACAAAATCATCCAATAAACCATCAAAATCTTAATAGATCAACAAAATTTTGACCGATTTCTTTTTACTCTCGTCTGCAAAGAACGTGGTCAGTAGCCAGAATTTAACATATCATATAACAAATTATATTACATACATATATACAACTCATCAACCAACAATACCGTCAATCACGCCATCGTAGCGTTCAAAGCACATGGTCAACAACCAGAGTTTAACGCACATCATAATATAAAAATTATAATATACATATATGCAAATATATCAACCAACAATGCTGTCAATAACGCCATCACAGGTTTCAAAACAAATAGTCGGCAGCCAGAGTGCAGCACACCATGTAAAAATTATAATATGAAGATATACAAACACAACAATCATTAATCTACAATACCATCAATTTACTACATCCAAGGTTCCATTAACATCAAGTAAAATAATAAAGTAATATAGTAATAAAAAAAAATAAAGTAATATATAATAAAGTAAACAATAACCTATAGGTAATTGAAAATCCTATTTTCATTTGAATATTGTATAATAAATAATTTGTTTTCAATTATAATAATAATAAATTGTTACAACAAGGTTATTTACAAAAAAAATATCAAACAAAAAATAAAATTTATAAAATTGTATTTAAATTTAGCAAAACATAAAACAAAAAAAAAAAAAACAAAAAATATATTGTATGTACGTACATTTGTATATAGTATATAATATAAAAAACAAAACATTAATATGTAATACATACATACATAAGTATGTATGTAATTATTAATTATAAATGTACCGAAAATTAATAAGAAGAAAAGAATATTTTTAACTAATATTATAATTTATACTTTATACTAAAATTGATATTTTGAATTATTGTTTTGATATTTTAATTATTTTGAATATTTAGTATTCTCAGTTTATAAAACGAAAAGAAAATTTCTTACTTTCGTATGTTCTACATACATATATACATGCCATTTAACTTTTGTTTTATATCATTCATACTCTTATCTACCCGCATGTAGAAAGTTTTATTATTAACATATTAAAATATTGATAAAATGATAAAATATTTGTTAATGGCATTTTTAATATTAATATAAATTCTATAATTATATAATAAAATTTTTTTTTCTCACTTTTCATTCAGAATTTTTTAACAACTTTAAAATAAATACATTACATACATATGAATTTATATCAGATTATCCTGTAATTTAGGACATTTTCAATAATAATAATTTTATCGTAATACTAGATACATATTGTTTCGTAATACTAGATACATATTATTTATTGTTGATAATACTATAACACATATTGTTTTTTAAAGAAAATTTATAAAACAGCATATATTATTACAATTACATATATTCACAAAAAAATTATTTTTTATCTACTTTGCATTTGAAAACTTACAATACAAAAATAGATACATAGGTATTTTATCAATTATTTACTTTATTAAAAAAAAATTAACATCATACGTAATGAAAATAAAAATATCAATGATCTACCCGCTACATTAACTATGGCGAGTACTTCAAAAGAGACAACTGATCTCACACAATACATAGCCACACTTAAAATCTACCAGACCTGATCTGTGGTTTGTCCAAGTAGAAACCCAATTCAAAATAAAAAATATATCATCGTCGAACACCAAATACGACTATCTCGTAGCAAGCCCCCTCACAGAAACTATGGAATTAGTGTCGGACTTTATATTAAATCCACCAATTATAAATAAATACGAAAACTTAAAAAAGCTCTTATTAGCAAGAAATAGGGACTCGCATGAACGTAAACTTGACACGCTGTTACATAAAGTAGAATTAGGTGATTCACACCTTCTGAATTATATAGAAGAATAGTCTCCTTGATAGGAGGGAACAGTTTAGTTAACGAACCATTATTAAAGAAACTATGGTTAGATATACTGCCTACTACGATTCAAACGTGTTTAATTGTTATAGATTCCTCAACTGCAGAGGAGGATCTATTTAACATGGCAGATAAAATTTGTATGCAACATCGACTTGTGCATCTAAAATTTCTGCAGTTGGAAACCCCAATCATAACGAAAATCATATTAATGAGCTAGAAAGACGCATTAGGAAATTAGAAATAGGAAATTTATGGTTAAGGAGCAGAAGTTCTGCAAGAAACAGAAATTTCTTAAAAAATAAATACTTTCCAAAAAATTGACGATCTGATAATAACACTAGCCCAATTAACTCAGGTATTTGTTGGTACCATAAAAAATTTGGTAAAAAAGCCCAACGTTGTGAGCTTTTCTGTAAAAATTATGACGCCAAACTAAATAATGCTAATTCAAAAAACGGGTTAAAATACCTTCGTTATTCAAGACTAAGGAACACAAAAACTTCTGTCGTCTTTTTATTCACGATCCGTCCACGAAAACTAACTTTCTTATTGATGCTGGAACTGAAGTGTCAATTATACCCAAAAAACTGTTTCCTCATTTAAGCAGATCAACCCATCACAATCTTGTAACCGCTAATGGTTATATATAATTACCCATTATAACTTATGGGTTTAAAGTCTTAACTCTTACTCTAAATCTTCGGCGGCATTTCGATCATGTTTTTACTGTAGCAGCGACAGATCATGCTATTTTAGGGGCAGACTTTTTATATAAATTCAGTTTACTAGTAGATATTAGAAAAAAATGGCCAGTTGACAAAACAACTACTTTCTCGGTTAACTACCTCACACGTGATATCAAAGTTTTTTCGCCAAAGTTGTACGCAATTCATGATGAATATGGTGCAATTTTAGATATATTCCAACAGCTTAAAGCGCCTCCAGATTTCAACGCTTCAGTGCAGCATAACGTAGTGCACCACATACCCACACAAGGTCAATTACAATCGGACCTCGTCGACTAGACCCAATAAAATATAAAATAGCGAAAGCCGAATTTGAGCTCATGGCAAGATTAGGCATATGTCGCCCATCGTCCTTACCAGCCGCGTCACCTTTATTTATGGCGCCCAAAAAGTCAAGTAATGAATGGAGGCCCTGCGGCGATTATAGACAGCTAATTACAGCCATCGTAGCCGAAGAAGACTTATAAAATACGGTTAAAATGTGATTCCCAATAAGTGTGTACTCGGTTCAAACGAAATTAACTTCCTCGGAGATCACTCAAAGAAAAGAAATTGCCCCATCGCCAGATAGAGTAGAAGTTATCACAAATCTTCCGACACCTAAATCTGTGAAACAACTACAACTTTTTTTAGGTATGACAAATTTCTATCATAGATTTATACCAAAAATGGCCAATTTTTCCATACCTCTTTACGATTTGTTTAAAGAAAATAACAAAAAAACAAATAACAAACAGCAAATATTTATTTGGCATGAGATACATGACCAAGCTTTCGCAAAAATTAAAGAATGTTTTAAAAATAATGTATTACCCATAAAAAATATGTGTACACCCAGACCCAAACGCAAGTATTAGCTTATGCACAGATGCATCTAAAGACGCCATAAGAGCTGTAACAAAACATAGAAAAAAGTGGGAATCCCTAGCGTTCTTTTCAAAAAGCTCAAATCAGCAGAAATCAAATATTCTACTTTTGACAAAGAGCTGCTTACGATTTTTCTCGCAATAAAACATTTCCTACAGTTCGTAGAAGGAAAAGACTTAACAGTACTTACCGATCATGAACCGCTAACAACAGCCCTCTACTCTAAAACAGAAAAATCGCCTAGCCAAACAAGACAACTCGATTACATTTCCCAATTTGCAAATAATATTATATATGTAAAAGGGGTTGATAATGTTGTCGCAGGTACTTTGTCTAGCATATACATAAGTTCAATAGAGCAACCTCCGGACCTAAAGGTCTTTATAGAGGAACAAAAACAAGAGAACGAAATAGCTAATTTCACAAAAGGTAAAAATACTAGTTCCCATTCTTTTACTTTATAAAAATTTATATTCCATCTGAAAACCAATATATGTGGTGTGAAGTTTCAACGGGCCATAACACACCATTCGTTCCTAGGAAAATGCGACAATTAATTAAAAAAAAAATTATGTTTTATCGCATCCTAGCATACGAACAACTCGTAAGCTCATTTCGGCAAAATATTTTGGACCAGGGATGAACAAAGAGATAAACATCTGGGCAAGAAGTTGCATTAAATGCCAGCAAGCTAAAATTCATAGACACGTTGTCTCGCCGCACGGCAATTTTAAAACCCCGGAAGGCAGATTTCGCAAAACCCATATGAATTCTTTACCTCTATCCAACGGTTATACTTACTTTTTAACTATAAAGGATCGATTTTTACATTGGACAGAAATAACAAACATAGCGGCAGAAACGGTCTTATACATATTATACAAACCCTTATACATAACTGGGTATCCCGCTATGGTGTACCAGAAACTGCAACCACATCAGGGGACACAATTTGAGCCTTCATTTTTTAATGAAATTTCGAAAGTACTCGGATTTCACCGAATTCGGACCACTGCCTACCACCCGCAATGGCTTTATCGAAAGATTCCACAGAAGTTTAAAAACTTCCATTAAAACCTCAGACGAGCCCAAAAAATGGTTTTCAAAAACCTGATCAAAACTTTTAATTTTTTTTTATGTTCTGTCCATTGGGTTTTAATTATACTAAATTCAGAATAAATATGTAAAAAAGTATTTTTTATGTTAGTTAATAAATTATTATTAGAGTTTTTTTTTTTTTTTTTTTTTTCATCATTTAATTTATTTTTCATAATAATACATTAAAAAACAAAATAATAATTCAAATTAAATATTGGTGTTTTATGGTATAATTCTATTCTAAGAGAAAAAAAAAAAAAGAATATATTGATTTATTAATTTAATGTAAAAAAATAATTGAAAAATAAAAAATTTCTGTGACCTTAGCTTTTTCACAGCTGTGTGGTCTTATAAATTCAGTTAGAAATATTTTGCAACAATTTTATTATAAAAGTTTATTTTGATATAGCACTATAATTAAAAACTTAAAAAAAGAAATGAAAGAAAAAAAAAATAAAATAAAAAAAAAAAAAAAAATCCAATTGCAGAACCAAAAGCCAAAACATCTGTTTAATTATTAATTTAATATAATTTCTTTAATTTTTCTTTTAAAAGTACAAAAGTGGGTTATTTTCTTTATATCGTTTGGAAGCTCGTTATATAATTTTAAACTATTGTAGAGACAGTTATTTTTTTGTCTGTTTGTTCGAAAAAGTGTTAAATAAAAATTACTTTTATTTCTTGTGTTATGGTTGTGAATCTCAAACCTCCTATTCAGTATAAAATTATGCTTAATTTCATTATGAATTATTTTAAATGCTATTATATATAATTCTAATTTGCAAATGTTTGTCAGACTTAAATATTGGCTAGAGTATAGAATATTAGTAGGAATTCTAACAGGATAGTTATGAATTGCTTTTATGGCTTTTTTATGAACTATATCAAGTCTGCCTAAAGGAACTTGACATGTGTTACTCCATATTGGGTTAAGATACATAATATTTGATAGTATATATGAAGAATATATTATTTTTAGAACCGATTTATTAAAGAAATTTCTCATGCGACGTAAGACAAAAATGTACGGTGTTATCTTTTTAATGACGTGATTTATGTGCTCTTGCCATTTCAGCCGGCTATGTAGAAGCAACCCTATTAATTAGAGTTTGTGGTGTTATTTATTTTTTACTTAATTAAAGCATTTAAATTTACAAATAATTATACTTAATCTAAAATTAATATTAAAGTTATACAAAGCAAAATTTATTTTATAAAAAAAATATATTATTTTATATTTATATTCCACAGAATTTTTACAGCTGTTGATGGTGATGAATAATTACGGAACAACAAAATGGTGATGAATAACTACGGAATAATTTTGAATAGTGATTTTTTTATCATATCTTTACTCATGTTTATATTTATTATAGTTTTGTATTGAGTCACATTCATCAACATTCTATTAATCGGTTCGTATTTGCCATAATCAGTTTGCCAAAACGTGTTTGTGTGTTAATTGAGTTAATTAATATGTTGTTAATCAATATAGTTATGAAAAACTGGAGTAATAAAAACAATACCCATAACTGTTCGTCTGTATTCTAAAGTATTCATGTTAAGTAATTTGAAACGATCAACATATTGAGGCAATATAAAGGGATTAGTCCAATTTAGATTTCTTAAGATGACTCTTAGGAAATTTCTTTGTATTACTTCTATTCTAACAATATGTTGATCTTTTTATAAAACCCAGCTTCTTAAAATATCTTGTAATTATGTGCATAAAATATCTTGTAATTATGTGCATTAATGGTAAGGTACAATCAAAAGTTACACAAAGATCATTAAATTCAGTGACTCTTTTTATTATTTTATTTTATTTTAATTACCAAAACAAGGTATGTACATATTTAAAAAAAAAAAAAAAGACAAAAAATAACAGAAATTATAACATTGATATTGAAAATACAGCAATTCTTAATGACTAATTAATATGTATAATATTAAAAATATATTTCAGACTTAAAAAATAAAAGTTATACAATACAAAATTTGATTACCTACATAAAAACTTAAATTCTTAAGTAAATTTTATAATTCTTAATGATATGTAAGTGT
Organism: Poecilobothrus nobilitatus; assembly: GCA_947095535.1. Taxonomy (NCBI): domain Eukaryota; kingdom Metazoa; phylum Arthropoda; class Insecta; order Diptera; family Dolichopodidae; genus Poecilobothrus; species Poecilobothrus nobilitatus. Next base: position 240,256,642 of record OX352772.1, read on the forward strand.
GTAAACAATAAATAGTACTACTAAAAAGAAAAGAAAAAATAAAAATAAAACATGATGACATAATCAAAATATGCTTTAAATACTTAATGTAGAATTATGAATGTACGAACATAATTGTGAAATTAAATTACAAAAACTTTTTTGTGAAAATTAATACAAAAAAAAAAATTATACATTTGAATAAATTTATGGAAAGTATATTTATGAATTGATTAGAATTAATTGTCTGAGGTCAGTAAATTTAAAAAGTGTTGATGTAAAGTGTTTTTGAAGGTATTTCTGGAAATTGTTGAAGAATAGAGATAACTGATTTTATTGAATGTAATACAACATCTGTTTATCGGTTCATTTCTTCCGTATTCTGTACTGTGTTTATATTCCACTAAAAATTTCGTGTATCTTGTTTGTCTAACTCTATCATTAAGTCTAAATTTGTAATTAAGAGATTTTATAGGGGAGATGATTGACAAGTGGAGCATGTTTAAGAATTTAAGTCTTGTTGTGTAGCTAGAAAGATTTAAAAAGTCTGAAGGGTTATATTGGTTTCTTAATGCAAATAGAAGAAACTGTTTTTGAACTGATTCAATTTTGTTAGAATGAACCTGAAAAGCTGGATACCATATAATGCTACCGTATTCTAATATAGAACGAACTAGCGAACAATATAGTGTTTTTGTCACAGCTAAGTCACTAAATTTTTTAGCTCTTCTTTTAATGAAACCTAACATTTTATTTCCTCTTGAAAATAAGTGGTCATAGTGCAGATTAAAGGTAAGTTTATTATCAAGTAGAATTAAAAGCTCAGTAATACTAAAAACCCTTTCAAGTATTAGATTATCTATTCTGTAGTCATACAGTAAAGAAGAACGTTTACGGGTAAAACTGATAACCCTGCATTTCAGTATATTGAGCTCGAATTTATTGGTTATACACCAATCATGTAATGATGATAAGCTTGATTGAAGTAAAGCTGCATCAGAACTGTCATTTACGACTTGATATATTTTTAGATCGTCAGCAAAGGCTATGTGCGGTATGGCACCCAAATATTCTGAAAAATCGGAGATAAATATATTGAATAAAAGTGGCCCTAAATGGCTACCTTGAGGTACACCAGAAGTAACCTCGATTATACTGGACAATATACCTTGATATTTAACGTTTTGTGCCCTTTCTGATAAATAAGAGTAAAGCCATGCAAGAAAAGAACCCGATATGCCAAAAGTTGTAAGTTTGTTTAGCAAAGTGTAATGATCTACACGATCGAATGCTTTGCTAAAATCAGTGTAAATTGCATCAACTTGATATGCTTTCTCCATTTTATTCAGGATTTCAGATATGTATAACATAAGGTTCGTTGTAGTGGAACGACCCTTTCTGAAACCGTTTGTTGTTCGTTAAGTTTGGCATTTATTACAGGAGTAATTTTATCGACAACAATTTTTTCGAATAATTTTGGAATAGTCGATTGAATGGCTATACCTCGATAGTTTCCTACTGATGATCGTTCACCTTTTTTGTAGATGGGGGTTAAATGAGAGGATTTCCACACATGTGGAAAAACACCATTCGAAAGCGATTTATTTAAAATGAAATGAAGAGGAGTAATTAGATAATGAGCACAGCTATATAAAAAGAGTGGAGGGATTAGGTCAGGTCCGGTACCCTTCTTTGTGTCAAGGCTCATAATAGCTTCATAAATGTCCCTTTCGGAAAGATATAGATCTGTAATTAACAAATTGGAGCTATTAGGTAAAGAAATAGCAGATCTATCAAATTGTTCTTTTGGACGATAAACTATTTGAAAACTGTCAGAAAAAAAGTTACAAATTAATTTCGGGCAAGAGGAAAAAGTATTGTCCTTGGACATTGAATTAGGGTAGCCGAATATTTTTCGTTTAATGTTGACAAATTCGAAAAATTTTTTGGGATCACTAATTAATTTGTTACCTATACTAATGACATAGTTTTCATAGGCTGTATGAGCTTTCAGTTTGAATTCATTTGCAAGTAGTTTGTACGAATTCAATAAGTTATCGTTAGGTGCTATTGTGTGTTTAATTTTCTTGTATATTTTATTGCACTGGTTACGCAAAGTCCTAAGTTCTCTATTTAACCATGGTTCCGTATTTTTGTTTTTCTTACGGATTTTAGGTACAAAAACATTTATAATTTCAAAAATTTTTAAATAAAAGATAGAGATTATTTAGTTGATATCCTGTTGTGCTAACAGTTCGTCCCAGTTAGTAGATGATAAAGCATTATTAATGCTTTGGTAGTCAGCATTACGGAAATCATATACAATTTCATTATTGTAAGTTTTGCTCGAGAGTGGAATGAAAGTAGAGAACTCAAAGATGATTGCGTTATGATGATTAGTGTTAGTAAAAGATTATCTGCATCATCAGCGAGCTTTACCACAACTCTATCATATGCATTTGAAAATGCAAGATCTAACCATTTATTATTGTTGTTGGGATAACTAATAATCTGCTGTAAATCATTGCCATAAAACTCACTAATAAGACCGAAATCAATCCCATCCTGGAAGTTAATTGGTAATAGCAAATCGTCAGAATCATCAACAACAAAAGAAAGAGCCGGGCGATTGAAATCGCCAAAGACGAAAATTGAGTCTCCTCATGTATATTTAAAATGATATTATGATATACACTATAAAATTCAGAATAAGAGGAATTGTCAGAGTTCGGAGGGAAATAAACAATACCTAGGTATAAGTTACTCGTACCTAAATTAATTTTAATAAATTGGTGTTCAAATGATTGAAAAGTACTAGTAATTACAGGTACACTAGTTAAGTTATTACCTACGGCAAATAATACACCACCACCTCGCGAACTATTAGTAAACTGATAATTACGATCGCTCCTGTAAATGGACCAATTACCATCAAGAATTTCTTCGTTTTTAAACGATTCATTAAGCCATGTTTCAGTTAGAGTTAGTACATTAAAATTGCATGACTTAGCATCAATATAAAGTTTTTTAAGCTTTCCTCTCATACCACTACAGTTATGATAAAAAATTTTAATGTTATTTATCTGGTTAGTATTTTGAGAGGTTTTTATTTTATTTAACGAGTTAGATAAAGAGATGAGATTTGCATATTTACTTGGAGTTCGAACGAAAAAACTGGTTGTAGTTCTCACGAGATTGATTTAGGTGATTATAGTAATTACTGTCGCAATGACTACGATAAGCCATAAAGTCCTCTTCAACCTCTTTTGTTGTGAAGCCTATATCTTTGTGGTATCTAAGGTAAAGATTATACAAATCTTTGAAGTTAGATGGTAGGCCCTCATTGTGGATGAGAACAGATAAATGAGTTCTAGTTTTACCCTCTATAACGCGATTATATGAATCGTTATGTAAATAAGCAAGGAAAAGTCTTACATTATGAAGAATTTTCTGATCTCTAAACCTTGATAAAGCGTATTGCCAGTCCTCTGTTAGTGATTGTTTTGTCATTCTAACAATAGGGGGTATTAGTGGATTTATTGATAATGAATCATTTATATTAATTTTATTATTATCATTGTTATTAATATTATTATTATTGTCATTGTTGTTATTGTTATTAATGATATTATTATTATTATTATTATTATCATTACTAGTATTATTGTTATTGTTGTTATCAATGTTATTATCAATGTTGTTAATATCAAGATTATCATTATTAATATCATTATTATTATTATTGTTATTATTATTATTAATATTATTATTATTATTATTAATATTATTATAATTATTAATATTATTATTATTATTATTAATATTATTATTATTATTCTGATTAATATTATTATTAAAAATCTTTTTTTTTTACTTTTTTTATTGCTTTTATTATTGTTATTATTATTGTTAATCTTATTAGTAGTATTTTTTTTATTACTTTTATTATTATTATTATTAATATTATTATTATTATTATTATTAATATTATTATTATTATTATTATTATTATTAATATTATTATTATTATAATTCTTATTACTTATTTCATTTCTATATTTATTATTATTATTGTTAATGCTATTATAATTAATATAATTTTCACTATTATTATTAATTAGATTGGCCGAGCAAGCGGCTCCTAGTTTTAAAATTCCCCCTTGAACAAAGTTAGGATATTTAGAACCTCTAATTGATGTTGTACTATTAATAGCAAGTTTTTATTGTTGTTTGTGCTAGAAAACGGAATAGCAAAAGGATTTAATAACAGTTTATATTTGTCAGTGTTAAACTTCGTTTTAGTGTTAGTAGGTGAAGTCTCTAGATTAGTATTGCATACAAATTTTTTTATTATTGTACCTTTTTTCCATCGCTTGTAATTAATTATATCGCAAACTTTGGATATGGGTACAACACCTTTGAAAGATTTGTATTTTGGTTTATATCTAAGATTCTTAGGAGTAAGATTGACTACTTTAACACTATTTAAATTAAAAGTATTTTTTAAAAACTTACTAAGATAACTAGCAGTTGTTAACGCTGCAAAATTGGAAAAGTATAGGATAGTTACAGGTTCATGATGTTCCTTAGTTTTTTTCTGATCGATAACAGTATTAGTATCTTTAATATTTGGAAGAATAAACCGAACTTTCTTTGCAGTAGAACTGTGTTGAACTTCTTCTGTTGATGCTAAAGCTGAGGATGAAGGTGGTAAGATAGCCAAATTGTTACTACATTGAAGAATTTCACTAAGTAATGAATTGTCATTGGTGTTATTAGATGTTGCATTTGATTTTGAATCCAAAGCATTATTAGTCACTTTATTAGTGAATTCCACCGTTTGAGAGGTTATAGGCTTGAACAAAAAAGAATTGTGAAATGAACTGTAGCTGAACGGTTCGTCAGTTTGAGTCCAAATGTCCTTTCAATTTTGACTTGATACATTTGGTTGTATCTAAATGTGTCGAAAGATGTATCCAAACTAGCATCTAACTTAACCCCCATATGAACCTATTTGATCAGTCAGTTTATCTGCAATATCTTAAGGTTGACTATTTAGCTTTGAATCAACAAGTTTCTGTAGCTGTAAGTTAATAGATGACATTAACTCACTAGTCAACCTATTTAAAGATTCATTTAGTCTATTTAGTGCGGAGAGAAACTCATCATTTTTAGAAACCAAATTCTGCTTCAGTTGATCTTTTTGTTTGTCAGATGTACTGCTCAGGGTCATATTCAGTGACTCGTAGTCTTTTGCCATTTCATTAAAAGATGCTGAGTTATATTTTATAGTGTCATGACATTTAGCTGCAAGTCCTGTGTATTCATCGTTAATGTTATTAAAGGATGTTTTGACTTCGTTCAATAACATATTCATACTGGCATGATAATCCAAACATGATTCACATACAAAATACTGAGCCAAGAACGTGGAATACCACCCTCTAGGAGCATTTAGGCAGATTCCGTGGAAGCGTTTCTTGCAAAACCTATTGCCTGTTACAAATTCAGTTTTTGCATCGAAAACTGTACAGATAGAGCTGTCACATTTATTTGTATTCATATTTATTTATTTATTTTTTTTTTAAATTGAGTCAAAAAGATAAAAAATTTTATTTTTAATTATAAAAATTTAAAATATTGTATCAGCAAATATTGTATTTGTTATATTTAATACAAAAACACAGCACAGTTTTATAGTTTTTTTTTAAAGAAAAAAAAAAATGAGTTCAAGTTCTTTTAAATTCTTTTATCTGTGATGTAATTAACTTTTTTTTTATGTTGGTTTGTTTATATTTTTTTTTTTTTTATTATTCTTATACTTAAGTTATGACTATAGGTAAAGAATTTAAAATTAGCACGTCTACTTAATTCAGCGTCAGAAATATGAAAGTTGTTATTATGTTATGTTATGTTGTTATTAAAAGTGTAATTATTTGTGATTAAGTTTAAGGAGCGGGTAAATGAAATGACGGCATATTTATCAAAATTAAAATAAAATTGTTACATTTACACCAGTTCCTAAAGTTATTTAGATCTTATTGAAACGAATCTGCATCATTCATTGAGCACACTTCTTCAAAGATTTTAATGTGGTCTTCGTAAATTTTTATGGAACTGTTCTGCATAATGTGAGTTACATCATTTATTGAGATAATAAACAACTATGGTCCAAGATGACTACCCTGTGGTACTCCAGAATTAGCCAGCTATAACCGTAGCTATAGGGTTCTGGAAAGAACCCTATAGCTATGGTTGTTTAGGTATGAGTCAATCTAGTTAATTAAGAAATAAGGAAAACGAATAGTTTATAGAGAATCACACTATGAGGCAGAAGATCAAATGCTTTACTTAAGTCAGTGTAAACCATGACAGTTTGGCGTCCAACTTCCATTGTTCTCAAAATAGTTGGTCGGATTTAGGCTTTTCTAAATCCCTTTGATCCAGCCAACAGTTCATACGAAAGGTCTCGGGTTCAAACTCCGGCTGGGTCATATAGATTAATAAAAAAATAGAGATTTTTCTTATAATATATAATAATTAGTAGAATATAATTAAATTAAAAATAAGTATGTATGTCCTATAATAAAGTATCCTATAAAAATATTGTATCTTGTATAAGTATCCTATAATAATCTCGCATAAGATAATATATGGCGTAGAAATAAAAAGGAAAGGCCTTAGACTTATACAATAGCTACAGCCGAGTAATCAACGGCTTAGTGAAATTAATGATTCAGGAAATTGAAGCTTATATTGAAAATATACTGCTCCTCAAAGGAAAAAAAAAATCCCTTTGATTAATTTTATTGATTTTATATTTATTTAAACTAATAATATATAAAAATACAAGAATGTATTTTTATTTTAGATATTCCAAAAAAAGAGTTATTGAAAGCAAAACAACTTCTTTCCAGTTCGATTTTAATTCTAATGAATTTTCATTAATTTTTATAATTTGCATAAGCTAAATACATAATAATAAAAACACTTTTTGTGAGCTTTATGTCAAAACGATTTTACTTAAAATAAAAAAAATTTAAATGTTTTCGGAAATGTTTTCTAAAAGAATTTGATGTGACAATGAAGAATTCCCTGCTTCGAAGGCGTTTATTTTGTGTAAATGTTGGTATGGCAGAATCGACTGGCAATGGGCAAACTTTTGTAATGGAACGCTTGAAGATACCGTGTTTCGTTTTAACCTCCACCGCTCGTACTAAACTATAATTTCCTGGAAAAATATTTGTTATTCTACCCAAACACCATTTACTAGAAGGTAGGTATATTATCCTCAATTACTAAGACCGTAGTATTTAATTTTATATTCTCTTGTTTATTAGACCACTTTGAATATTATTGTAGCATATGTAAGTATTCCAAGAGCCATCTTGACCAAAGGTGTTGATACATTTTAGCTACACGTTGCCATCTTGATAAAAAGTTTTCGCTTTTGTAGAAAATTTGTTTGTAATTTACAAAGGTTGGTTCGGTAAGATTTATCAATGAGCCACCAACTAGCCACCAACAATAAAAAATAAAAAGGTCATTCGGATCATTTGATATTGGACATAGTGACCTGGAATTTACGATGCTTTCAATTAGAGTTAGTAGAGTTTGAAATTCTTCAAATGTAACTGGTTTGGGTTTGTTTAAAATTTCTTTGATCATCTTTACAGAACTTTCCCACATACACCCAAGTGTGGCGATCTGGGACGTATCAATTTCCACAAAATTGATTCACCAGAGCAATATTTGATGATTTCGTCTTTAGTTTGTTGTAATCCAAATAATTTCTTCAACTCATGAAGTTTGTTGTTACCGCCAATGAAGATAGTTGCGTTGTCAGATGATATTACCGCCGGTTTGCCCCTACATGTTATGAATCGTTTTAAAGCAGCTAAGAATGCATCTGTAGATAAATTTGAAACTATTTCAAGATGTAAGGCTTTAGTGAAAAAGCAAAAAAATACACAACCATATGCTTTCACTGGAGGACGATCTCTAATTAGTTGTGTTATCCAAAAGGGAGCAAAAAAATCTACTCCAGTGTGAAAAAATGTTATTGCAATTGAAAACAATATTTTTTGATAAGCTTTTTCCTACAATCGGCCAAAATCTTGTACGAATTATTGAAAGAAATGTCTGCATTCCAACATGAAAGTTTTTTATGTGATAATATTTCATTGACGCTTTCGTTATTTGATGTTCGGGTGAAATCATTTGGTAAATTTTGGAGTATATATGTAAAATATATGTTCATTATTTTTAATAATTAGAGAAACTTTATTAGATATTTCTGGTAGATCATGAAAATTTAATGCCAAGTTATAGTTTACAGTTGGTTCTGTATATAAAAGTTCTGATCCATTAAACCAAAACTTTGATTCTAAAAGTTTAGTTGTAGTTGTGCCCATGGAAACTAAATCAGCAGAATTATCAGCACTGGCTACTTATTTCCAAATATAGTCAGAAGAAAAGTTTTGATTTTAGCGACGAGGTTTGCAACATAGCGATTCAAATTGCTGGGGCTGGCATTTATCCATCCTAAAACAGTGGTTGAATCAGTCCAACAAACGATTTTACAAAATTTAATTTCCAAAATAGAAATGATACGACTAACTAGTTCGGTCATCATGAGAGCCCCATTTAGTTCAATACGATTAATGGTTAGCTTCTTTATAGGTGCAACACGAGATTTTGCAGTTAATAAATGCACTGAAATGTTATTAACTTCGTCTTTGTTTTTGATATAAATGCAACAAGCTAAACCACTTACATCGAAAAATGCGTGAAGTTCTAATTTTGATACTAATTTTATCGATGTTTTTTAAATCTTCGTGAAATTTCTTCCACTCATGCACAAATTTTTGGAGTAAAGACTCGTCCTAGTCTACTTTTAATTGCCATAAAGTTTGCATAAAAATTTTCGCTTTAACTATAATCGGGTTTAATAAATCAAGTGGGTGGAAAAGTTTTGCAATTGATGATAACACGGTTCGTTTAGTTAGTTTTCGTGAAATTCAATTGTTGGAGAATGAAAAGCAAAATATGTCATGATTGGGTTGCCACATCATGCCGAGAGTTTTTACTACTTCGTTTTCATCATTCTGAAGAAATATTTCTCGATTTTTTGGTTAAATTGTGTTCAAAATTTTCATGTTATTTGAGCACCATTTGTGTAATGATAACCACTATTTTGTATTTTTTCTACTTCATATCTCATTTTAATGGCTTTTTGTAAGGTATCACTACCGCATTAGGTTATCATAATAGAAATTATGTTTAACTACAGTAGCACCTAAGGGTAGTTTCGATTTTTCTTCTTCAGCAATTTGTTAAAGTGCTCGGCAGGCCAGAACAGAAGCATAAGTAATTCCATATGTAACGGTTCTAAGTCGGTAAATTTTTAAATCTTGTTTTGGATTTTCGCTCCACAAAATCTATTGAAAATTTTTATCAGGATATTTAACTTCAATTTGGCGATACATTTTTGCAATGTCTGAAAGCATAACGATAAGTTTTAAAGCGAATTAATTGTGTGAAAAGATCATATTGAATTACTGGTCCATTTGCTAAAATTTCATTAAGCGAACGGTTGTGATTAGTTTTAGCAGAGCCGTTAAAAACAACCCTTAATTTGGTTGTGCTACTCTCCGGTCAACACAGTGGTGAGGTAAAAAGTAATTATCTTTGCTCAAATCTTGCCAATGTCTATACTCCATGTGTTGTAAGTCAAGATAATCACGCATGAATTTAATATATTGAGACTTGATTTCAGGTGCCTTCTGAATCCCTTTTCTCTAATTTTAAAAATTGTCGTTTAGCATTTTCAATTGAATCGCCAAGCGTAGAAGGATTTTCAATAAAAGGTAGACTAACGGCAATTTTCCCATTTTCGAGTCTGGAAAAATTTTCTATGAAATGTTTTTCACAATCAAAATTAGTATTATTTTCAATTTCTTGTTTTTCAAATGACTCATTTTCCCAAAAGCATTTAATAAGATTTTCTAAATTGGATTCTTCTGAAAGTGTTGGAGTTTCTTCAGGATACATTGATGCAGCAAGTGATAGATTTCGAAAAACTGGTTCTTGTTAGTAGTTTCCAACTACTATCCAACCAAGTTGAGTTTTCTGCAAGATTGGCAAATTTTCTTTCATTTTAATTTGACCAACGCAAAGCAAATCAAAAAATAAAGAAGATCTGATTAGCATGTCAATTATTTATATTAAATTGTGGGTGATATTGGCAGGTGTATCCAATCGACAATATCAACAAATTTTTCAGGTTGTGAAACTGTTATCTTGTTCAATAGAAATGTCTCTATTTTATCTTCAAAGTTATACCCAACTGATTTAACAGAAAAATTAACCTTTGAACTGACTGACTTTGATGATATGCGGCAAACTACAATTAAAGATTTTTGCTTTTTTAATGAAATGATTTGAGATGAAATGAATTTGCGATCCGGAATCAAGAAGTGCTCGACAAGTATTGTTATGAATAAAGTAAAAACTATTTTTTTTATAAAATTAGTTTTATTTATTATTAAAAAAAAACATATATATATATATATATATATATTATTTGAATGCTATGAATCAAATAAAATAAAAACTCTTTTTTTTATAAAATTAGTTATTCTTTATTAAAAACATATATGTATTATTGGTTCTTTTTGACTGTTAAACTCTGACTGACTCGTCCATTTTTTGAACGTTTTTATATATCTTGGTGATCAGGAAAAGAAAATAAAAGAATATCAAGCGTTCCAGTTTTAAGTGTTACGCTTGTTAAGATATCATTTTAATTTTGGTCAATGTGCATTGCACATGTTAAATTATATAATTTGGACTTTCTTATCTACTAAAGAATGTACAAATTATATAATTTAACATTTAAGCATTTTTATTGCGAAAAATGAATAAACTGACCTATTTCAATTTTACATTGTAAATTTATTTATTTATAACTTCACTATATGCATAATATTACTGAATCATAATATTGCTTTTAGTATGTCATATTTAACTGTGTTAAATAGAAACATATTTGAACAACATATGAATTATATGTTAGTGAAATATGATTTGTTTTAATCTTTTGTTTTAATCGTATTTACTATGAATTTTCGTCATTTAGAGAAAAATCAAAAATTTTGTGAACAATTTAAATTAAAAATTGTTACGTCAGTCAGAATTTTTAATGCTTAAATTTAAAATGTAAAGAAAAAAAAACATTTTCTAAGCTCACAAAAAAAATTTTTTTTATATTTTAATGTTTAATATTTAATTAATATTTATATTTTAATGCTTAATTTTTATATTTTAATGCTTAATATTTTAATAGCTTTTTAATGCTTAAATTTAAAATACAAAGAAAAACAAAACATTTCTAAGCTTACAAAAAAAATTTTATGTTGACAAAGTACTTATAATTGTTTTGCTAGTTTTTGAGTTGAATGATCATATTAAAAAATTCTTTATTAAATTTATTATTGACATTGATTTTATTATTTTTTGCTGTTTTTTTTTATAAAAAAAAATCAGTGTGCATAGTATTAACTTGTTTTATTACATCATTTATTTTTTGTTTTTTTTTTTTTTTTGTTATAAAATTTGTTACATAACTTTATAAATGATTTAAAAAACTAAACTCTATATTAAGTGGTATTTACTGGTATAAAAATTTTTTTTTTATACCCGTATGAACTATGTTCAAGGGTATAATAAATTTGAAATTACGTTTGTGACACCTTAAAGGAGTCGAGCTAGATATAGTGTCAAAGGTATGGATCGGCTCAGAATCGAATTCTGAGTCGATTAAGCCATGTACGTCCGTCCGTCCGTCCGTCCGCACGATAACTCAAAAAATAAAGGAGCTAGGAGGCTGAAATTTTTTTTACGTCGCTTTTACAAAATTGTTAGTTTTGCTATTTAAATCCAACATTTTCGGTCGGCGGGTTCGAGTAGCTGCCATACAACTTCTATCTTTATATAGAAATAACTCAGTATCTATTCAAGCTAGGTTTCTGAAATTTTGCAAATGATGATCAAGTTTTATGGCAACAACTTCCGTAAAATTTGGTTGTGGTGGTGCGACGGGTTCGAGTAGCTGCCATACAACTTATCCGTTTAAACGAGAATAACTCAGTGTCTATTGAAGCTAGGAACCTGAAATTTAGTAAAGAGGTGTCGAGTTACATGCCAACAATTTTTGTAAAATTTGGTTGGTCTAGAGCAGCCGGTTCAGACTTCTTGCACCTCTTGGAACTTAATGAAGCTAGGCGTCTGAAATCTTGCTAATGATGATCAAGTTTTATGGCAACAACTTTTGCAAAATTTGGTTGTGGTGCTGCGACGGGTTCGGGTAGCTGCCATACAACTTATCCGTTTAAATGAGAATAACTCAGTGTCTCTTGAAGCTAGGAACCTGAAATTTAGTAAAGAGGTGTCGAGTTACAGGCCAACAATTTTTGTAAAATTTGGTTGGTCTAGAGCAGCCGGTTCAGGCTTCTTGCACCTCTTGCAACTTAATGAAGCTAGGCGTCTCAAATCTTGCAAATGATGATCAAGTTTTATGGCAACAACTTTTGCAAAATTTGGTTGTGGTGGTGCGACGGGTTCGGGTAGCTGTCATACAACTTATCGGTTTAAATGAGAATAACTCAGTGTCTCTTGAAGCTAGGAACCTGCAATTTAGTAAAGAGGTGTCGAGTTACAGGCCAACAACTTTTGTAAAATTTGGTTGGTCTAGAGCAGCCGGTTCAGGCTTCTTGCACCTCTTGGAACTTAATGAAGCTAGGCGTCTGAAATCTTGCTAATGATGATCAAGTTTTATGGCAACAACTTTTGCAAAATTTGGTTGTGGTGCTGCGACGGGTTCGGGTAGCTGCCATACAACTTATCCGTTTAAATGAGAATAACTCAGTGTCTCTTGAAGCTAGGAACCTGCAATTTAGTAAAGAGGTGTCGAGTTACAGGCCAACAACTTTTGTAAAATTTGGTTGGCCCAGAGCAGCCGGTTCAGGCTTCTTGCACCTCTTGGAACTTAATGAAGATACGCGCAATAGCTTCGGGTAGCTGTCATACAACTCCACAATTTACATAAATATATCTCTGTAGTTCGGTACTACAACATCTGAATGTTTTTAAAAGATGCTCAAGTTTTATAGAAACAGGATATATTACGTTCATACGGGTATCCCAGAGTTGACACAGTCTACTCTACTGCACTCTTCCTCGTTTTTTGATTGATTCCTTTTTATTTTTCTACTCTTCTACTTCATCTTCTTTAATCCTCTCTTGTAGGAGGATGTTTACTGAATTACCAGTATTTACATTTTGATCATTTGATATTTTATTACATTTTAGTTTAACATATTTCTTATATAAAATTGACAGTATTATAAGAAAGGAAAGAAGAGAAAATGTAGAAATCAAAGAAATATGTAAGTGAGTTACCGTAGTAGGTTGTTCAATGTCAGTAAGTTTAATTGATTGTAATTCTGTATTGAATTCATTTAATTTGAAATCCTTCATATTGTTAATAGCAGGTGGAATTGAAACTATTCCTTGTGTAAGTTCGAAAGATGTTTCATTTAGAATAAATTCATAAGAGAAAATATTTGTATGGGATATTGATTTTGTTACTTGAGATTGTAAACTGACAGTCTGAGTAAAAGCTTTGCAATTAGGTTTTAAAGTAAAAATTCCACTGTTATATAATTTTTCAATACTTATATCGTTTCCACAACGATATCGCTTTGACGGACATTCCCATAACCATTGTAAACGATTTAACATGTAAACGAATTTACTCAGGTAATTTTCATAATTATATATTGGTTCTGCGACTCGAGTTAATGACGAAGGGATTTCCGCTTGAAATCCAAATAATACTTCGTAAGGTCAAAACCCAGTTGCAGTATGCGGTGTCGTATTATAACAAAACGAAAAATATTCTAATAAGGTGTCCCAACCTGGGCCGTGCCGTTTAAGTGGGTTTCGTCGGTAATATAACTGCGAAGGTAAACCCCCAAACTTTAATGTATTCGTTCAAGTGCCTCATTTGACTCAGGATGGAAGGGACTTGTATGGATTTTCTTTATTTTCAATAATTTACAAATTTATTTTATTTTTTTCTATTCTTAATTTCTTCTGGTGTTGTAAGTTCAATTAGATTTTTGTTTATTAGGTTTTGTGATTGATTCTTTGTATTAAAATTTTCTTCTGTAATAAATGAACTTTGATTTTCTACAATATCGGATCGGGTTACATAGTTTAAATTAGCTTTACTTCTTGTTACGACTTTTACTCCAATAGTTTCAAGTCGGGAGAGAGCGTCTGCATTTGTATTCAGATATCCTGCTTTGTGTTTTACCGTAAAGGTGTATTCTTCTAGTTTTATTCGCCAGCGAATAATTCTAGAAGTTGGATCTTTTAGGTTGAAAATCCAAACCAAAGGATTATGATCTGTTATAAGAGTGAATTATCGCCCATAAATATAAGGGCGGAAATGAGTCGCAGCCCACACTATTGCCAAAGTTCTCTTTTTTATAGTGGAGTAGTTTTTTCTGCTTCATTTAGAACTAGACTAGCATATGCTATCGGTAAGTCTAATTTTTTAAGATTGCAATTTTGTGAAAGAACTGCTCTTATTGCATTATTACTAGCATCAGTTGTTATAAAAAAATGTTCTGAAAAATTTGGGTACTGTAAAATGTGTGGTTTTACAATGACTTTCTTTAATTTTTGAAAAGATTCTTCAACGAAAGCGTCCCAAACAAATGGCACATTTTTTCTCAAAAGTTTGTTTAATGGTTGAGCTAGTTTTGAAAAATTTTCAATAAATTTCCTATAGTATCCAGCCAATCATAAGAAAGATTTGACTAGCTTAGGTGTAGTTGGAGGTAATATATTTTGTATAGCTTGCGTTTTTTCTGGATTAGGCTGAACTCCTTCATCCAAAATTACTTGCCCTAAATACATAACCTCTTTATGTAGAAATTTACATTTTCCGGTTTGTAATTTTAAGTTATATTTTTCAAGAGCGTTTAATACGTCTATTAATTTTTTATTATGGTATTCTAAATTTTTGCCATAAATAATTATGTCATCAAAACATACTAGACAACGAATTTCTTGTAAACCGTTAACTTTATTCATCAATCTCTGGAAAGTAGGAGGTGCATTTCGTAGGCCGAATGGCATACGGTTAAATTCGTAATGACCTTGGGCAGTACTAAAATCTGTTTTAGACTTATCGGATTCCTTCACTTGTATTTGGTGAAATCCATTTGCCCAGTCTAAAGTCGTAAAATACTTTGAATCCCCCAGTTGTCCTAAAATATCCTCGATGTTGGGCAAAGGGAAACCGACTGGTATGGTGATTTCATTTAATTTTTGAAAATCTACCACTAACCGCCATTTCTTTTCTCCATCTGGACCGGGTTTTTAGGTACAACTAATAAAGGTGAGTTCTAAGGGCTAGAACTTGGTCGCACTATTTCATTGGAAACCATAGTGTCTACTTGTCTCTTAATTTCCTCTTTGTGAATTTCAGCTAAACGATAGGGTCTACTATTAATAGGTATTGTACTTGGTTCAGTTTTTATTTCATGGTTAATTACCGGAGTTACGGATAAAAAATTACCGTCCAAATAGAGCAGATGATTGTATTCTCTACATAGATTAATTATTATAGAACACTTTTCTTCGAAATTTAAATGGTTCAACTTGAATTGACTTTCTAATATTTTCAACCTGTTTTTAATGATACTACTCAAATGATTTTCTTTTCATTCAAATATTTTCAACCTGTTTTCAATGATACTACTCAAATGATTTTTTCTTTTAATATATATACATTAAATATTGCAAGTGGCTTAATTGAGATATCAATATTGCAAGTGGTTCCAGTTTAATTGCCTTTCCAATCTCAATAGAGTGGGTATTGGTATTTAAAATGCTAAATGCATAAAATCTTCCGTGGGTTTTACAATGGTATTGGAGATAAAAATCCTTGTTCCTTCATTTCTTCAAGATCTAAATGAACAACGGACTTTTCTTTTAAGTTTACAGGGCCGTATTTGATTAGTTTCTCTGTTCTCTGTGGTATAATCATTTTGTTTTCAATTACATCAAAATGAAATGTATAGTTTTTATTATTTAATTTGAAAACAACTTTTTTTAATTTTTTTTTATTTATTTTGTATTTATTTATTTCTTCATTATTTTTCTAAATATAATATAGAATTTCATAACTTACAAACTAAAAATATAATTATTTATTAACTTACAAACAGTTATATTATACAATATGTAAACTTAGAAACTAGAATAGAAATTTACTAGTTGTAATAATATAATGTTGTACAAATTATTTTAGAAAAATAGTAAGTACATTCAAATTGTTCTTGGAATAAGTGGCAAATGTACTGTTGAGTTAAGTTTATAAAAACAAAAAGATTTTCCAAGTAAATTAGGATAAGAATTAGCCTGTTGAACGGATAGTCAACCGAATAAAGAAAAGATAAGATATTGAGAATTACTTGAAAGCAAGTGTTTGTTCCAGAACAGTAGAAAATTTCAAGAACCTAATACCAAATTATTTTACAATTCTCAGCAGTTCTTCAATGTCAACGAAGTTAAAACTGAAAAGCCATGATTTCACTTTCTTTAAAAGTAAATTTAAGTTCCTAATATTTCTGATATCTTCCGGCAATTTGTTAAAAATTTTTGGTGCAGCCATATTATAAAAACAACAGAAGTGAAATTTCTTAAAACAGAAAACTGATGCATAGTTCATAGAGTTTTAGATTGTTAGATAAAGGCCTAGATGTTTTGCCTCATTATACCTTTGTACATGACTTAATTTACCAAAATTCTTTCAAAGACTCTCTTGAGTCGTTAAAATTATGGTTATTTTTTTTTGTAAAAATTTTTCTTAGGTTTTAAATTTCACTTTCAACATTTTTTTTTTTAAACTACCTGTTAGCATAGGTCGGTTAGGTTCTATGAATTCATAGGTTCTATGAATTCTGGTTTTATTTTATTTTCGTTATTAACTGAGGTTTTCTATGAACATTAAAAATACTAGATAACACTTATTTATATTTACAATAAAAATACGTAATTAAAATTAAAACTACAAAAAATATTGAGCAAACAAATGAAGAAATTCCTTAATCAATAACTTTATGGAATTTTAATTCTTCCTCTTTATACCCATACGATAGGATCGGGTATAATAAAATTACTCCTCCATTTGTAACACCTCGAAATAAGCGAGCTAGATATACCTTCATAGGTATGAATCGGAGCAGAAAAAAATTCTAAGTCGATTGAGCCTTATCCGTCCGTCCGTCAGCACCCTAACTCAAAAACTAAGAAAGCGAGAATCTTGAAATTTACACAAAATATTCTAGGAGCAATTTGTAGGTTCCCTATTTTTTTTCTTTGAGTTCCGACCAAAAATTTGAAAAAATCAAGTAACACTTTCGTCAATTATAACTTAACCCTATATTATTAAAAAAGTTGTTAACAGAAATAAGAGCATAATGTTGAAGCTTTAATTTTTGTGTATTGCTTTAAAAAAATTTTAACAGGTGTTCAAGTTATAGGTGTTTAAAAATAGGAAATTTTCAGTTTTTGACCCCTTACAGCTCCTAAACGGGGGATGATACAAAAAAATTTCTGAAATGACTCATACTTATTTTTAAAGATCTAACTTCTGTCAAAATTTCAAGTTTCCAATTTAAACCGTTTAGAAGATAGATGGGTTAAAGTATTTTGCAAAATTTTAGTTTCGCATAACTGTAAATTAAGACATCGTATGCCACAAATATATATTTATTGTATATACACTTTCAAAGCTAATAAAAGTAGTAAACGTTTGGAGTTTTCAAAATGAAGATATACCTAATACAACTTGTGCTAGAACAATTTAAATATAGAGCTTTTTTGAACTTTTGGGGAGCTGTAGCTCCGTAACGGGTGGAGCTAGAAAAAAAAGTTATTAAAAATAAAATTAATATTTTGGTGAGATCTATCAGCGGTTTCATAGCTCTATTTCAAAAAAAATGTGGAGATCTAAAAGTTAGGTGTTCGAGAGCTACCTTAAGTTTTGGTCCAAACTCAACCAAAAAAAATAGGGAACCTAGAAATTACTCGTAGAATATTTTGTGTGAATTTCAAGATTCTAGCTTTCTTAGTTTTTGAGTTAGGAGGCTGACGAACGGACGGACGGACATGTCTTAATCGACTCAGAATTTGATTCTGATCCGATCCATACCTTTGGAGGTATATCTAGCTCGCTTATTTCGAGGTGTTACAAACGGAAGAGTAATTTTATTATACCCGATGCTATCGTATGGGTATAATAATGTTGTAAGCAGAGTGACAGGCTGTGAACATACTAACGGGTCGTACGGGTATCTAAGAGTTGACAAAGGCAACTGTATTCTTCCTCATCTTTTATATTTTGTATTTGTTGCAATACGATATCGTCAAAAGTTTCTGATTCATAAGTTATATTTTCAAAATTCGGTACAACAAATCTTTCAATGAATTGAAAAACATTATTAGTAAAATTTTTATTGCCAATTGTTACCGTGCAATTATTAAAATTAATAAAAAAGTTTCCGTTTAATGCAATTTTTCTTTCATCACATACAAAGGGTTTTCCAATTTGAGTGATATGATTTCTTTTCAAAAAAAACACACTAATTGTTAAGGAAATTCAAATGTTTTTTATTTAATGTGAAGTACAATCAATACAATGAAGTTCTGAATACCACGTCATTCAAATGGCATCGACGACTTCTTTTGCAGGAACAAATTCGATGAACCCAATTTCCGAGAACATTTTCCACTAAATCAAAGTTGCAATTGGAGAACGATTATGTTGATAATAAAATTAAATAATTTGTAAATGTTGTTCTTGTGTATATCTCCATGATGAAATTGTAAACATTACTGAATACAATGCAAAAAAAAATTACAGATCATGACATACTGCAAATGGCCGAAACGTCACTTAGAAATGATATCACTCAAATTGGAAAACCATATACTTATAAGAAATTTATTTTGAAAATTATTTAAAATTATTATTTCGTTATTCAATTCAATTATTTCTTCGTTTGAATCTTTTACCAATTTACATTTTTTTTGTATGACGCAATTTTCGCTGAATTTTAATTCTTGTAAACTTAATCCTTCTATATAACTAAATGTTTATACCCGTACGATAGGATCGGGTATAATAATATTACTCCTCCGTTTGTAATACCTCGAAATAAGCGAGCTAGATATATCATTTCAGAATTTGATCAGATCAGAATCAAATTCTGAGTCGATTAAGCCATGTCCGTCCGTCCGTCAGCACGCTAACTCAAAAACTAAGAAAGCTAGAATCTTGAAATTTACACAAAATATTCTGGGAGCAATTTGTAGGTTCCCTATTTTTTTTGGTTGAGTTCCGACCAAAACTTCGGCTCCAAAACCAAAGCTCCCGAACAACTAACTTTTAGATCTCCACAATTTTTTTGAAATAGAGCCATGAAATTTTAACTGCTGGTAGATATCATAAAAATATTAATTTTATGTTAATATTAATTTTTCTGTAGCCCCACCCGTTAAGGAGCTGCAGCCTCCAAAGTCCTCAAAAATCTTTATATTTAAATTGTAATAATACAAGTTCTATAAGGTATATCTTCAATCTGAAAATTCCAAACGATAGGTGCTGTTATGAGCTTTACAAACATGTATATAATAAATATATACTTGTGCTATACGGTGTCTTAATTTACCGTTATGCGAAACTAAATTATTGCAAAATCCTTTAACCCTTCTATCTTCTAAACGGTTTAAGTTGGAAACTTGAAATTTTGACAGAAGTTAGATCTTTGAAAATGTATGAGTCATTTCAGAAATTTTTTATGTATCATTTTATGTATTTTATGTATCCGTTTAGGAGCTGTAAGGGGTCAAAAACTGAAAATTTCCTATTTTTAAACACCTGTAACTTGAACACCTGTTAAAATTTTTTTCAAGTAATACATAAAAATTAAAGTTTCAACATTATACTCTTATTTCTGTTAACAACTTTTTTTAATAATATAGGGTTACTTTTTAATTGTCGAAAGTGTTACTTGATTTTTTCAAATTTTCTAACAAATTTCTTTAACGAATTTTTTTTATTTTGTTTTACTCTAAGTCTAAGTAAATCTCTAATCTTTACTCTAAGTCTCTATTGTACTAAGTAAATTTAATATACATTTACCGCTTAGTATTAATGGTACTATAGAATATTTGAAAAAGTTTTGGATTGATAATCGTTATGTGGAAGGTTAAAATTTGCTTTTGAAGAATGTATAAACATATAGTTTGAATATATGTACAACCCATAGTTCTAGAAATTATAAAATGCACCCAAATTATTTTAAAATTTTAAAATATACAGGCTGTGAACATACTAACGGTTAGTACGGGTATCTAAGAGTTGACAAAGGCAACTGTATTCTTCCTCGTTTATTTTTGTATTTAATAATGAACTCAATTTGTTCATTGATTTTCTTATTGTTTTTGTTTGTTATTGGTACAAACATTTTCTTATCAACTATTATTGATTCAGAAGGAATCTTTATAGCAAAAACAAATGATTCATTAACTAATTTTGCTAGACCTAAACGAACATTACTTAATTTTTTTTAAAATCTATATTATATTTTGTGATTTCTTCATCTGTTAAGATATTTGGATGTAATAGACTTAATCTAGCGGATGCTACGTTATTTTGAATGTGTTCTACTTTTTCGTTTATAAAATTCAGTTTCAATTGTATTTCAAAAAAATGTTGTTCAGAAAGTATTTTAGTTCCAGTGTCATTAAGAATTGAAAATGTTTTTAAAATATTGTTTCTGTCTGATTGGATAATGTTTTTGAGAAGTATAAATGTGGTTTTAAAATTGTCATTAATTTGAATTTGTTGGTTGTATTATGAATATTTTGATCTTGTAATACAAAATGGTTTTCGATATTTTGACGATCTTCATTATCTAAAGTGCCGTAGAGCCATTCTCAAATAGTATCTACTGGGATGATCAGGCCTCTTTTAGTCCTATGTGGAATTAGCATACGAACCTTATTTCTGATCTATTTGCATTTTTAATAAATTTTTATTAATTAATAAAGATGAATTATTTATTTTGATTTCTATGTCGTTTAAAATTTGAAAACTTTCTTTAGGATATATGTAAGATAATATCAAAATTGGTTACTATTTCTGCCTCATCTATTTTGGTTTCCACGTATCCATATTCTGAATCTAAACGTTCCACAGTTAACATCGCATCAGTAGTTGGGGTTAGAGCGAGTAACAAAAGTATAATCCATATTGGAAAAAGTAGTACCTTGAAAATTAAGATTAAGAATATTTTATTGTTAAATAGTCAAAACAGAGAGAACAAGGTAGAATGTAAACCAACGGTTTTTAAAAGCGCACATTTCCAAAACTCAATACAAACTGTTTAGAATTTTGACTTGCACAAAAATTTGAAAATTTCATGTAATAAGAAAAAACGTGAAAATAGGAAATTTTTGAAATTTTGAGGGGCCGTAAGTCCGGAATCCTATATAACTAAGAATGTAAACCAACGGTTTTTAAAAGCGCACATTTCCAAAACTCAATACAAACTGTTTAGAATTTTGACTTGCACAAAAATTTGAAAATTTCATGTAATAAGAAAAAACGTGAAAATAGGACATTTTTGAAATCTGAGGGGCCGTAAGTCCGGAATCCTATATAACTAAGAAAACCCGTTAACACACGTAAAAGCATGTTATTGGAACTTTAATTTTTATGTCTTGCCGAAGAAAAATTTGTACAGGTGCTTAAGTTACAGGTGCCTAAAAATAGCAAATTTTCAATTTTTGAGGCGTCATAACTCTAAAAGAGGCGGTGCTACCAAAAAATTTTCTGAGGAAACTTATACTAATTCTAAAAGTTCTTTCTTGTCTCAAAACTTGAGGTTTCTATCTAAAGGCGTTCCGGAGTTAGGAAAAAAGAAATTCATGCAAAATGTGGTTTTCACATAACGGTAAATTTAAATTGTAACATAACGGTACAATTGTAATCATAACATAATTATATCATAACATAATCAATCAAATTATAATTATATCATAACATAATTGTAATCACATAACGGTAAATAAAAATTGTTTTATATAGATAATACAATTTTCGATCTTATGGCGGTTTTAAATTGCAAAACTATTACGCAGAGCTTGAGATATATACATCTGAAAATGGGGCTTTTTCGCAATTTTGAAAAGCTGTAACTTTGGAACCATTTACAACTAAAATAAACCTTTAACACACGTGAAAATATATTACTTTAGCTTTAATTTTTATATCTTGCAGAAGTAAAATGTGTACAGGTTTTTAAGTTACAGGTGTTTAAATATAGCAAATTTTCAATTTTTAAGCCCTAATAGCTCATAAACAGGGGGTGGTCCAAAAAAAATTTCTGAGCAATTTTATACTAATTCTAAAAATTCTTTCTTGCCTCAAAATTTCAAGCCTTTATCTAGAAGCGTGCCGGAGTTATGAAAGTAGAAAAATCATGCAAAATTTGGTTTTCATATAACGGTAAATTTAAATGCTAAATTTAAAAATATTGTATAATTTTGATATAAATTTACAAAGTTAAAAAACATACCTGTCGAATGACGTTTTCAGATTGAAAAAATCTTAAGCAGAACATAAGATATATGCATTTAAAAATAGAGCTTTTTCAAAGTTTGAGGGGCCGTAATGGATGGGGCTACATGAAAAAGTTGTTCCACAAAATTATTTTTTTTATGAGACCTACCCGTGGTTAAAATTTTTTTTCTCTATCTTTAACGGTGTAGAAGTTTTGTAAACAGACGGACGGACGGACGGGCAGAGTGAAACTAATAAGCACATTTTTTGAAAATTTTTTTGGAAATGTGCTAAAAAAGAATATAGCACCTATATATAATTCTAATACCCATATCTTTTTGGAAGGCCTATTTTTCTTCCATGTCTAGTAGTGTAAAAAGCCGTTTGTGGGTCTTCTTCAGTTCATATACTGTTGAAGGTTGAGGATCTGGTCTAATGTCAACATGTTTTTCTTGTCTTTGATTTTCTTCTATTGATTTCGAATTTTTGTCTACAATATTCTCATCATTTTTATATTTAAATGGTCTTTTTATGTTATTTGGGTGAATATTGTGCAATTTATATTTTCTGAATTTTGGTAGTTCTTTATGTCGAAGTGACTTATAATTTTTTATAAAACCTTCTTCTCTATTTTCGATATAGTCTTCCCTATTTACATAATTTTTAGCACATTTCCAAAAAAATTTTGAAAAAATGTGCTTATTAGTTTCACTCTGTCCGTCCGTCCGTCCGTCTGTTTACAAAACTTCTACACCGTTAAAGATAGAGAAAAAAAATTTTAACCATGGGTAGGTATAAAAAAAATAATTTTGTGGAACAACTTTTTCATGTACCCCACCCATTACGGAGCTACAGCCCCTCAAACTTTGAAAAAGCCCTATTTTTAAATGCATATATCTTATGTTCTGCTTAAGATTTTTTCAATCTGAAAACCCCATTCTACAGGTATATTTTTTATCTTTGTAAATTAATATCAAAATTATACAATTTTTTTAAATTTAGTATTTAAATTTACCGTTACGTGAAAACCAAATTTTGCATGATTTTTCTACTTTCATAACTCCGGTACGCTTCTAGATAGAGGCTTGAAATTTTGAGGCAAGAAAGAACTTTTAGAATTAGTATAAGTTTGTTCAGAAAATTTTTTTGGACCACCCCCTGTTTATGAGCTATTAGGGCTTGAAAATTGAAAATTTGCTATTTTTAAACACCTGTAACTTAGAAACCTGTACACATTTTACTTCTGCAAGATATAAAAATTAAAGCTACAGTAATATATTTTTACGTGTGTTAATGGTTTATTTTAGTTGTAAAGGGTTCCAAAGTTGCAGCTCTTCAAAATTTCGAAAAAGCCCCATTTTCAGATGTATATATCTCAGGCTCTGCGTAATAGTTTTGCAATATAAAACCGCCAGAAGATCGAACATTTTATTATCTATATAAAACAGTATCAAAATTATGTAATGTTTTGTAATTTACTATTTAAATTTACCGTTATCTGAAAACCACATTTTGCATGAAATTTCTTTTTTCATAAATCCGGAACGCCTTTAGATAGGAACCTGAAATTTTGAGACAAGAAAGAACTTTTAGAATTAGTATAAGTTTCCTCAGAAAATTTTTTGGTAGCGCTCCCTCTTTAAGAGTTATTACGCGTCAAAAATTTAAAATTTGCTATTTTTAAACACCTGTAACTTAGGAACCTGTAAAAATTTTTCTTCGGCAAGACATGAAAATTAAAGGTTCAATAATATATTTTTACGTGTGTGCTCTCCTTAGTTATATAGGATTCCGAACTTACGGCCCCTCAAAATTTCAAAAATGTCCTATTTTCACATTTTTTCTTATTACATGAATTTTTCAAATTTTTGTGCAAGTCACACTTCTGAACAGTTTTTATTGAGTTTTGGAAATGTGCGCTTTTAAAAACCGTAGGTTTACATTCTACCTTGTTTTCGATAGTATTGATCGTTTTGTCATTAATCTTTGTTTTATTATTTTGTAGTCGATATGCTTATCTTGAACTTGGAATGGCGTTGTTTTAATTGTAGAATGGAAAGTGGTGTTGAATATTTTAATAGCTTTTAACATTTATAACTTAACTGGTAATTTCTCTTCTAAATTAAGTACTCTAATTTTTTCAGTTATCGTGTTATGGAACCTTTCTATATCTGATTTTATGGTATGACTATTGGGTTTTGTAAAGTGAAATGTAACCCCCTCGTTTATGCAAACATTTCTTACATTTCTCGTGTTGAATTCCTTATCAAAAACTAGTTTATTTATTTCACCTTTAATTGGAAGAAACTGCATCAAGTTTTCTATAATTGTTTGATTGTTTCTGTCTTCTAAGAAGAAGCTTGTTGAATGTTTAGAAAATTTATCAAAAAAGTTTTTGAATGAATGTTTACTATTTATATTTATATATACGTAAATTATTTCGTTTGTGTTAGAAGGAGTTTCTGTTAATGAAAACTTATTTTTGATAGGTTTTCTATCATATTTAGCTGCGGAGCATATGTCACAGTTATTAATAATTTTGTGTGTTTCAATTTTCAGGTTTGGATGATATATTTTGGACTTAATTCTTTCGTAAGTCGGTATTATTCCTGAATGTCCTGTTTCTAATTTATGAAACAAGGATATTTGTTTTTTCAATTCTTCCTCATTTTGTATATCTCTTACATAAAATGAGCATTTTACAAATTTTATTTTTTTTTATGTTAGGAGGAAATAGTGAATTAATTTATTTTGCAATTTGTTGTGTTCGTAATCATTTAGCTCAGAAAAAATTCCTATTTTACCTTAAGTTATATGTATTCTTAATAAATCATTAAGTTTGTCATGACTTAAGTCTTTCTTTTCTATGAAAATTATCTTATTACCGAATATGGTTTCAAGTTCTTTGTCTTTTGATTCTTTTAAAATTATTTGCATTTTGAATCTATTCACGATCACGACAGTGTCTAGGATTGGTGTATGATCATTAAAATTTTCTATAGCTGAATGTGCCGTATTTCCGTCTAAAGATTCTTCAATTATGTTTATTTCATTTAGGTTGTTAAACATGTTCTTAAAAGTCAATCTTGAAATTTCGCTATCTAATGGAGATGTACTAGAACAATTATCATTGCAAAAATTTATTTCATTGGTTTCCTGATTTATTCTGCTAAGAAAATCAGCCACTTTATTATATTTTCCTTTGATAAATTCAATTTTAATATCGTATTCACCTAATTGTATTGACCACCTTTGTAGTCTCGGATTAATGCCTTTTCCAGAATATTTGGTTTGTAACCATTTTATTGGCTGATGGTCTGTTTGAAGTATAAATGGTTTTCCATATAAATAAGATCTAAAATATTTAGTTCCCCAAACAATAGGATAATTTGTTACGATATTTTCTAATTTCTCGAACGGCACTATGTAGTTAGGGTCGTTGGGATTTACTTTAGAATTTTTTTAAAAATATTTAACCATTGGATATGCTATTTGCGAGTATTTTTTTATAAATTTTCGGTAGTATCCTGTAATACATAAGAATGATTTGATTTGTTTTTGGTTGTTTGGTAGCTTCTGCTCCTGTATTATCTTAATTTTATTTGGATTGGGCTTAACTCCGTCAGGGGTTAATATACGACCAAAATATTAAGTTTCTTTATATAGAAAATTGCATTTATCTACTTGAATTTTAAGAGATGCATTTTCTAGTTTCTCTAATATTAATTTTAAATTTATTAAATGTTCACTTAGAGAAGTACTGAAGACCAGAATATAATCTAAGTAAACTACGCAAATTTTATTGATATAATTTCTGAGAACTGAGTTCATCAATCTTTGGAAAGTAGATGGAACATTCTTAAGACTAAAAGGCATTCTAACAAATTCATAGTGTCCAAACGGGGTAGAAAAAGCTGTTTTTTTTTATCTTCTCTTTTTACTAGAATTTGGAGAAAACCTTTGGCTAAGCCCAAAGTTGTAAAATATTGTACTTTTCCCAATTTGTCTAATATATTATGTATATTACGTATCGGAAATTTATCGCTTACTGTAACATCATATAGTTTGCGATAGTCCACTACAAAGCGCCACTTTTTCTTACCCGAATTATCTATTTTTTTTGGTACTATCCACAAGGGGCTGTTATATGGTAAGTTACTTTCCCTTATAATATCCTGGTTTAACATGTCTTGTATTTGTCGTTCAATTTTTTTTTCATTAACTTGTGGATATCTAAAAATTTTGGAATAGATAGGACTACTTGCAGTGGTTATAATCTCATTGTATTTTATGAGTAAAGGATAGATTTTCTCCTTCTTTAAAAAATAAATTTTCGTGTTGTTTTAATAATGTTGATATTTTATTTTTTTCTTCATTATTTAGATGATTTAAATTTAAGTCCTCTAGTTTACTACTTTCTAGGGTGTTTATTTCGTTAATATCGAAAGAAAGTAGAACATTTTCAAAGTATATTTTGTTATTATTTATTTCTAAAAAATAGTTTTTCATATCAATTTTCGCACCAAAAGGAACCAAAAAGTTTTGTCCTATGAAAGCGTTATATTTCTTGCTGAAAAAGTTGTGAATTTCACATGAATGGGTTCCAGATGTCTGAAATTCTTCTGGTATTGTTTCTGGTATAATTTTTTTTGTTACTTTATTTAAACTATTAAGGGTTGTAGAGAAGAACGGTTTGTCTAAGTTCACTTCTTTAAAGATTTTAAAAATATTAGATTTAATTATGCTTGTATCAGAACCGGTGTCTATCAAGCATTTTAGTTTTTGATTATTAATGGTTAAAGTTACTGTCGGTAATTTGTTGTCCGAGGCTGCCTTGTAAAATTTACGTCATGTCCTTGCGTTTTTCGTATATTTTCAACTTCCATGGGTTCGGCAACGTCGCTGTTGTTATAGTATCTTGTTTGTCTTGTACTGTTAGAGTATCTCGAATATCTAAATTTCTGTGTGCTATTATTACTATTGGATTTCTTATATTGGGTAGCAATATTATATTTAGTTATTGGATCGTTGCGAACCAGAATTATTTTTAAAATTACTACCTTTATTGTTATCATTCCTATAACTCAAATTATTATTATTTCTATTATTGTAATTATGATAACTATTCTTATTGTTATAATAATTGTTATTATTATACCCTACACTTAAAGTATAGGGTATACTAACTTTGGTATGGTGTTTGTAACCACAAAAAGGAAGCGAGTTAGATATGAACATGTATATATATTCTGAATCAGGATCACCTCTTGAGTCGATTTAGCGATGTCCGTCCGTCCGTCCGTTCGCAAGATAACTCAAAAACTAGTGAAGCTATCTTGATGAAATTTAGGTAGTGGATTACTAATTACGAAAGGAAAGCTAAGTTCGAATCTGGACAAAATCGGTCCATGGGTTCGGGCACCTCCCATACAAGTCCTAAAACCGAATACGCATATCTTCGAAATTAATAAAGATAGAAACTTAAAATTGTGTACGAGGGTGTGTTTTCCTGAATCCCTGATATCCCTAAAGTTTGAGATGAATTGAACATGAACATGAACATCTTTTTCCATCTCCTTGTATTTTATCATTATCACTATATCCATTCATTTTAAGGTTGATGTTTGTGTTACAAAGTTCAGCTGCCTTATTAACTGCCTTTATGAATTCTGACAGAGTGTATTCATTTTTACCATTAAATTTTTGTTAACCTCCGAAAATGGTGTAACACTTCTTCTGGTGTTAATTCAAACATATTAGGTTGGTGTTATATTGCTATTGTTGTGCTGCTTGTTGCTGCAGTGCGATTTATTGTTGTTGTACGATTTGTTGTTGCTGTTCGGTTTGTTGTTGTTGTGCGATTAGTTGTTAATTTAATCTTTAGATTAAATTTTCCGCGAGTGCGCCAGTTACGTTTTTTATTTAATTAAAACAATATAGTTCTTTTGGTGTGGTCTTAAGACTAGCATTTCTTAATATAATCTAAGATTAGCATTTCTTAATATAATCTAAGAATAGCATTTCTTAATATAAAAACAATAACATTACTTAATACTAATTATGAAATGTTTAGCAAATATCAATGTACATTTATTTAAAATTTATTAATGAAAAATTAATTAACAGAAATGCAAAATTGCATTTCCTGTTATTCTTTGACTAAAATACTTTAGTTATAAAAGGTGAATGAGCTAATAATTGATATTTAGGTTAGCATTATTATAATGTTAACATTACATTACGTTAACATTTACATTATGTTCATATGTAACTTGCAAAGAAAAAAAAATTACATGTCATAAAATTTTTCCGGGCACTACTCAATCAGAATTGGAATATATTTACATTAACGAACGCTTAACATCATACTTTAGTTTCCTCTACAAAAAAAGTAGAGACTTAAAAAAGAATTAAATACACTTGGGTAAAACATGGTAAAGTTTTTGTTCGAGAAACGGAAAATAGCAAAATTATTAGAGTTGTATCACAAGAAGATTTAAAATCTTTTAATGAAAACTAATTTGCTAGAAATAGAAACTTTACCTAATAATTCCCAAGTTATTGATGTCCAGGAGCGGAATGATTTGAAATTTGAGAGGGATAATTCTTTAAAAATTTTTATTTAAATATTAGAAGTATAAAGCATACACTAAATGATATAAATCTAATACTTGATGGAATTCAAAAGAAAGTACACTTAATTGTTTTCACTGAAACTTGGCTAACCTCAGATGATATTGACCTAATTAATATAAATCATTTCAAAAAAATAATAGTATGTAGAGAAAACAGACGTGGTGGTGGTATTGGTTTATTTATTAATGAAACTATTGATTTTTTTTTCTTTATTAAATAACTTGACTTATATTTTATACAATTACAATTTGTTACATCCAATTATTTTTTTTATCTTTTTTTTGTTAACTTAAAATAATAATTAAATAATTATAAAATTATTTATAGACTATTTTTA
This sequence comes from Poecilobothrus nobilitatus, assembly GCA_947095535.1. Taxonomy (NCBI): domain Eukaryota; kingdom Metazoa; phylum Arthropoda; class Insecta; order Diptera; family Dolichopodidae; genus Poecilobothrus; species Poecilobothrus nobilitatus. The sequence continues at coordinate 240,286,302 of OX352772.1, forward strand.
AAGAAATTTTAAAAAGATTTTAAATCACGACCTTAGCCCAGGTTGTCCCTTCTTAAATTATTTCGGTTATATATTATGTCAAAAGTAAAAGTTTGATATTATATTAATTAATTGAGCGCTAAACTAATGCATATCCTTTCACTTTCCCATGAAGTGCTATTTTCACATTGGCTCTCTTGTCAACATTCTCCATAGTTTTTCCGAAAACGGCATTATTCATTAATTTAAAAAAGTCTTTCTCAAAATTATTTAATGCATTAGTTCTGTGCATGTTATTTAAATCAATGTACTTTTTCAACCAATCAGATTTCTGACATTTTAGAGCTCTATGAACTTCTTGAAGTACTATACCATTTTGAAGACATTGTTTTAAATTTCGCTAATGAATAACATATTTATGTTTATTATTTAGATCAAGCAATAATTTTCGTATTTTGCTACCGATCGGAATTTTATTTTCTGCACAAAACGGAAAATCATTATGCAGATCATGAAGATTCTGTGGATATTCTAAATCTACTTCCAGAAGATACTCTATTTCCGAATTATCTGGAATTTCCATTACATTAATACTATCGGGATTGCCAACCCACTGAAAGCTTTTATATGGTACATATTGAGACATTGCCCAGCCATATAAATTATTTGCATCTAAATAAACAATATATGTTGAATTTTCTTTTTTTTTATAATATTCCCCCATATATTTATTGTTGGCTTTTGAATGTCTTAAGGAACATTGACTAATACCACCACGTATTCCATTTTGGAAAAAATTGTACATATTAATATCAGTTAATAACTCTAACTCAACACCTGTATATTTTAACATAGCAGTCCAAGTAAGGCCCGGTGCAGTGTAAAAATTAGTAGGATTTAGTTCATAAATTTTTCTACATATTTTTCGGAAATTTTCAAAAACATCTGTCAATATTAACACATCAGTTTTTAAGTATATTTTCATGTAATCCGCGAGATTTTTACAATTAAATGTGTGCCATACGGTAGTTGCGTGATTATAGTCAGTATTAGAACAAGCGGTATTTGTAAGTCGGTTCTGAAATGCTTCTTGATGTGGTAAACATTCCTCATAAAGTTTTTCTATCGAATCAATGTATTCATAGGGGTAAACTCATTTCCGCCTAATTAATTCAAATGTTTCCTCAGAATTAAATGCTTTTCTGACGTGTTCTAAATTCTCTTTATTTAAATTCTTAGATAATGAGTCAAAGCTTGAGGTCATAAATTTAAAACTATCAAGAAAACGTAAATAAAAATGATTGTCTCCGTCAAGTCTAATTTGTTTGGTAAGTGAAATGTAAAGTTCTTTATTTAAAGGTAATACAGCAATATTACCTTTAATTTCATTCAAAGCCCTAAACAATAAATGACAATCGTATTCTTTTAACAAAAATTATGGAAAAATATAGGAAAAAAAGTAGGTCGTCTATATAATATGTTACATAAAAATTGTGCAGGGCCTCTATATCTACCTGAAAAATGACAATGATCTCTTAATCTATCAATATAATCTAAAGACTTACTACAAATGTGACAATTCCTCTCTCTTAATTGGTGTAATTCTTCGTCCAATGTTAGATTTGCCATTGATTTCGGTACCATGTGATGATTTTGAAATATATTTGTGCATTTATTTACCAATGATGTTATACCTAAACTCCTTAGCACAATCAACTATTACAAACGCCTCATAACCACTCAAAGAATCATCGAAAGTACATTTAAAATAATACGAAAATGCTATTGGTACATGCCTATGTATATTTATAGTTGATGAAATTTCTGGATTAGGGTTACATGTGGAAATTGATGGTAAAATACTTTCAACATTAGCATAAATCACAAAAGCAGCTTCCATTTGTTGTTGGTAATTTTTATATATTAGAGTGTTCATGTCTTCGAAAGGAAGTATTGCAACAATTTTCTTACACTCCTCCTTGTGTACAATAAGCTGTTGAGGAACATAAAAATTAATGCAAACAAGAATTACATATATATATATTTGTTGTTCATTATATGTAATAGAACTCCGTAATAACTTCGAGATATGCTTTATATAAACAAAGTGGAAGTTCTCATATTTTTCTAGTAACAGTAGATTTACGTGATTTAGTTTTTCTTCTTTGGTTATATAAAATGGTCCAACAATTTGATGTTCTGCATTTTTATACTGCAATCCAAAAACATTAATGCTTATATCATCATTAATTTCTTCAAAAATATGTAATTCGCTTAACTGTGCTGGAAATGACATACCCTCAAAATGCAGTTGACGTACATACCATATTCTAAATCAACAGTCTGGGATGTTATATCACTAATTTTATACGACTATGTTTCATATTCACTTGATTGTGATGCACGTCGTTCCATAGCTGATATCATACTCCACTTGAAACAGTATACGTCTTCATTTCGTACATTTATACAGGCTCTTCTTCGAATAATTGATATTGGGAGAGCGATATATGAGCGATATATGATGATATTTATTTATATCTATTTCAACCCGCAAAATTTATATTATCGCTCAGAAATTATTCACCTTGTTGTTGGATCTTCTCTGTTATATTATCATATATAGAAGAAAGATCATCCGCACATGTAGCAATTTTCATTTGGGTTTGAAAAGATTTGGTTGATAAACTTTCTGTATCATCCTCAATCGGCTTTATATAATCTCCAAAGAGTTCAAGATTGAATTTTATAGCATTATGCTTTCTTACTGAGCATTGTAGTAACTCAATAACTTCATTTTTGATACAATCGAAAACTCTCTGGGATTTAAAATCGCTTCATTTTCATTATCATATCACGCAGGTATGTTTCCAATCTACCATCAAAAGACTGGTTAATTTTTCGTAAATTTTTAGTAGCATGTGCAGCTGAATTCATTTTATGTGAATTTGTACGCAGATGTGCAGCTTGAAACTTTTTAGAGATGTATTTTCCACAGGGGGTGCAAAACAAATCTTTTTTTTCAGCGTTATGTACCAATTTCAAGTGTCTTTTCAGGCTATCAGCTCCTATGAATTCCTTGGAACAGATTTCACAAGCTAATTTTGATCTCTTGTCTTGTGAGTTCATTTTTTTTTTTTTTGTTTTTATAAAAATTAACGTTATGTTATGCTATATGTTATGAATCGATTTTAAATTACACAAATTCTTTTATGCTTTTTTGAAATCGTTATAATGGATTTATTAAGATTTAAAAATAATACAGTAAGTATGTCATAATGTTAATTTTTAAGATTTTTTTATGTAATTCATATATGCATATATAAACTATAAAAATAATACATTTGGAATATTTTTATTTCACTTAAAATTAATTAATAAAATAAATGTGAAAGTCATAAATCAATTTATAATAATAGAAAATGTTACAAAAGTCCTTGAAAACTTTTGAAATACTGCAACAATGTTGCATCATATTAGATGTTGAATTTATTATAAATTAAATTCTATGCTACAAGTTTTAGGTGTGGTTTTAAAAATAAAATGAATAATGATTAAATAAATTAAATTTAAATAAATGCAACAATGTAATGTATAAGTAAACATTTTTTTTTTTTTCATTCTATTAAAAATTAATTGTTGCATTGAAAATTCCATGTGTTATTGAATTAGTATCTACTCACGATTATTTAATTAATGTTTTTTTTTTCATTTTTTATTTTACAACATTGTGTTATTAATTTTTTTTATTTTCATATCAAGTTTGAGATGTGTCACGAATTGAAGTCAATGTTGAAATCGCAACTTGTAAGTTGTTGAAAAGATTTATTGTTTTCACAAAGGAATTTATGAATAAATTTAGTTTAGTTCCTGGTTGCTATAAATAATAATTCGAAGTACATATGTGTCATGCAATTATTTAAGAAATTACATGATAATTGACATAGTTCTATTGCATTAGATATAAACTAATAATTACTTAGTTTATGCAGTTTTTTTAATTAATCAGAATAAAGAAACTATGCATGCATTATATTTCTAAAAAAAAAGTAGTGGGTATTTGCTTTCAAACCGTAGGTATATAATGCTTTGAAAATTCAAAATAGTTCTTTACTTTACTTTGAAAAACGAATAAATTTAAAATCAAATCCAATTCAAAATATAAATTGAAAATGGAAGATATTTCAATCAATATTATTTCTGTTACCCTTATTATTTTCAACATTCTAGGTTTTCATTAATGAATTAATAGCATTAGGAAAGGGTGAACAAGAACTTTATAAAAATATTGATGTGCTGGCTATAGACAAGATGTGTGAAGTTATAACGTTTAAATTTTTAGATACAAAACGAGGGCAAAAAGCACTACTTTGTACGGTAAAGGATCCGTTCGATAATGAAAAAATAACGTTTTACATACCGGACAGATTTAACAAAAAAGTGTCAACAAATTCTGAATTAAGCGAATTAAAAAAAGTAGGTTTCTATATTAAGTTCTTGGGAAGAGACGAACCCAGATAGAACATGGCTCTATTCGAGTTAATACCAATGACGAGTATCGATTCCCAAAAAAAATTGAAATAAAAAAAATAAAAAAAACTTGATTCTGGATGGGGTCCCCGGATGTCCGTAATATAGTCCCCAAGGTCCGGTGTCAGTCCTTGAGGATACTGTCCTCAGAGATCCGAAATATAGCCCCCAAGGTCTGGTGTCGATCCTTGAGGGTCCGGTATCGGCCTATGCTATTGCTAAATAGGGGCAAGAAGCCAAGGGGCCCTAGGGGATCTCTCTTTTCTTCCTCTCTTTTTAAAATCGTATTAGGTATAAATTAGAGGTTTTCAAGTTATTTTAATATAGTAAGGCGCAAAATGAGCAGCAGGAAGGCAGTAGTTGATCTACAGTTTATTTGCTTTGATAGCTGAAGGGTCACTGATACCATTACTGTTTATGTCTAAGGCATCTTTATAGATATTTAGCCATTAAAAATATTTTAAAGCAACATTTAAATTCATTCGATGTCGTTTACGTAAAGGGGTACCAGAAAAAGGAATTTTTAGATAAATTTGTTTCCAGTTCAGTAGAAGTTATCAATTTAGATAATGACATTCCATCTCTTCAGAAACTAAAGAATTTCACAACCACTTGCGCTCACCATAACATAACTGAAAATTTAAAAAGATGTGCTGTAAAAAATTGTATGAATTTGTATATGTATTTAATAAAAGAAAATAATTGGTTTTAAAAAATAGTTGTTTTATTTATTGTTGACCAAGATCATTTTTCCGACAGAAACATAGGTATTTCATAAAATAGTCTAGATTAGTTACACTGAGCTATGTGTAAATTCATTGGAATATAGAAATCTTCTTGTTCCAATCTTAATTTATTCTTTGCGATACATCTATCAAAATATTTGAATACATATTCTCGTATATTAAGTTCAGCTCCATTGTTATATGACATCACTGCTTGTATAAAATCTAGCATAAGACAAAAATGAGTGTACTCATCTAGCTGCCATATAAGTTTTTTAGTGTGCTCTGCATGATTAAATGTTAGCGAAAATCCTTTTAAATTTAATTTTGCTTGACTGTTTTTAAAATCATGGTAAAATGTATACCATTCCAAATAAATCATTTCGCTTATAACTTTGTTTTGTCGTTGGAAAATTATTGATGCAGCAAAATTTTCAATATTAAATAAATTTGAATTTTTATTGTTTGTTTTTTATCCAAAAAATAAATATAGCTTAATAAAAGGTTCTGCGGTGGCTCACCTTTTTCTGTTTTAAATCCTTCTGAACTTGTAGACTGCTCCATTTTTTTTGTTTTAACTGATGAATTCTATTTTAGAATTTTGTATTTATAGTTTTTGTCCCACATTTTTAAAAAATTTTTCGAAATATTCTTTGTATGATTTTATCGTTTTTAAGTGGGGATGATGTGTCGAATAAATTAAGAAAATATTTTATGCTTTTACGGGAACGTCGGATCCATGGATATACACAACAATAATGTCCGCAAACAGATGTTAAATTACTTTGTAAACGCTTATTGTTGAAAACAAAACATGTTGATTGATTTTGTAGAAATTTTATAATCTCATTGTGAAAAGGGGGATTTCCAAATGAATCAAAGTATTCTGCACACCCTTGAACTGAAACAAATATTGCTAACCAATATGTTCCCTTTTCATTAGAAGTATCAGTATTTACCACCACAATACTAGGTTTTAAAACTTGTCTTGGTAATTGATCAAGACCATAAACGCCTCTAAATATTTTATGTGTTAACTTATCATATTTCAGCACCTTTGAAATCTGAAGTGTATTCATTATCTTGCAAACGTGAAATATCAATTAGTCGAGTATTTCCTCGTATAAAAGCTATCAAAAATTCTGCTTTAAGTTTTCCATTTGTTAAAACTATATTGCATTTTTCAAGCAAATTTATTAAGTTATTAGTTATTTTTTCGTTATCGATATGTCCAAAATAGTAATTCTCAATATCTTTTTTTAGTTAGTTATTTTTCCTTAATAATTTTTTTAAATCTCTTGACAAGAAATTTATACTTTAATTCTTTTACAATAGTTTTACATTTTTCTTTTATACCAGCCACAGCAATATTTTTTACAAATATTGTATTGTTATCGTCCGTACAGAACGATAAATCTACTAGAACAAATGTCATTTTGAAATGAATAGAGATGGTTCACTAAACTTCCTTTTGTATGTTCACGTAGACGTTACAATTTTTATCAATTTCGATATTGGCATCGAATTCTGCAAATACAATACAAGTTAATGTTGAAGTTAATGGAGAGCTGAGTCTTGCTTCAATCTTTACTACTCCCTGGTTTAATAAACTCTGACATGTATCTGTTCCCGAGCCGTCTGGTGATAAATCAAAAGCCAGTATTGTATAACCTTTTGAAAATAATTCTTTTGAAATTTGATGTCCTCTATCAGAATGGTGTATACCTGTTCAGCTAAATAATGTTAAATATGCACATGAATTACAAAAATTATTCGATGTAAAACTTGTTTCAATTGCAGAGTTTGGTTTAGGCACTCCATTCACATATAATTGAAATTGTTTGAGATTTTGATGATCGAAATGGTATGGATTTTTTGATCTTTTACCATTAAAATTTTCATTATTAACCATACAAAATACTAGAGCTTTTGATATTTGCCCTATAAATATATTATCCAATGATATGTTAGATGTGCTAGCTGGAATTGTAAATATTTTGATTTCACTTCTGGTATAAAAATATTTCGCTTTAGCCTTTTCCACTACAGTATTATGTGCTATCAGTATGCTAGGATTAATTGTTAAATGTTTCATATATAACGTAGCTTCGAAAATTTTTAAATAGCTTTCATCGGCATCGTTAAAGAAAATAAAAAAATCCTGATTTTCTAGGGCTAAAGCAATTCGAATGACAACATTATTTAAAAGTAATTTAGGAGTATTGAAGAAATCTACATGTAATTTTCCCATTAATTCTACTACTGTAGAATTGTTGTATGATTTTTGTCTTGATTTAGAACCAAAATTATTAAAATCATTTACATTTGGTTTATCCAATTCCCAACCAGATGCTTCCAGATGTGTTTGACTGGAATCTGTACCATAATTTAGTAAAGTAGTTAAGTAAGCTTTATAATGGTATAAGGAGCCTGAAGGAGTGATATTTTTTCCGTTTAGAGTTACATTACATTGTTTAATTAAAGAGTGTAATAAATTATTTACAACACTGGGCTGCGGAGCTGCCCTTGCTTCAGTTAAGGTTCCTACTTTATCATTTGCACTCCAAACTGATCCATGTTTTTTTAATATTTGAACTTTAAACCTATATAAATAGGTTGAGGATAAATCTCGATATGTATCTCCATTTCCAAGTGAAACAATTCTATAGTTGGCGGTGATGCCTCTACAGAATCTAAAGGATTGTATGCTACCTCTTCTGAACGCAAAATACTTGTTTGTACGGGTAATGACCCAAAATGTACAAGTTCAGATTTCATACATTCCATTTTTAATTGAATATGTCGTAGGTTTTACTCTGCTTTTTTCGTCGTTTCGACTTCAAATGTGTCTTTTTAGAAACTGTTCGTCTTTTAGTAGCTCTTTGTCTTTTTATAGTTCTTTGTGTTCCACCATCCATCGAATGCAGTTGGTTAACTACTATTTTCCGTAAATTTTTTATACCGCCTTTACTTTGGTCAATTACAGCTTCGTTTATGTTTGCACCAGATGATATATCATTAAAAATATTTTTACTTGTGTTTACAGCTCTTTTTTAATTAAGTCCCAACCTGGTGTAAAAACTGGTTTTAAGTAACGAATTAAACTTCCGAATATATTTCCAAAACTACGACCTCTTTGTATAGCTGGATAAAATTTTAATAAAAGCCCAATATCGTTGACTCCTCCACTTATTTGAGAGGAATAATATCTCACGTAAGCTCTTTCCATGTTTGATAGGATACCATATTTGAGTAGTATTATTTATATTCAATCAATGCTTTTTAAAGTGTAATACAATTTTTGTTGGATAGTAACTGGAAACAAAATTTATTTCATCGCTGTATTGGTTACAAATTTTAATCGCTATTGTTTCAAAACAATTTTTTTCTATGGGTATGTAATGAACATTTTCAAATTCAATATTTGTAGGTATTCTACAATTTTCTATGATGATAGTTCTCAACGACCGCACTTTGCTACTACCAAAAACAGATGATTGAATGATATCTGAATAAATCATCACCATTCCATTCAATTCATCTTTATTATTAGCAACAGCTAATTTGAATAGTTCAGGTAATTTTCTTTTAAAATTTTTTATATTTTTTTTCTGTTGAAATAATTCAGGTAGTAGTGTTTTTACATTATAACTTTGATTAACTTTTATATAGAAACTGTCTTCAATGTCTTCTGTCTTTTTTAAATATTACAACATCAGTAGAGATATATGTCAAAACTTCATTAAAAAATTCTTTGAAAACTTGATGTCGAATAAACCCGGGATTAGGAGTTATATTTTTAATAAGCGTTGGCAAAAAATTAAGCTTCCAATCATCCAAATGTAATTCCGAATCGTCATATGAATAATATGTATAGCCTATAGATTTGGTTACTTTAATTTTTTCGATAGGTTTTTCAATATTTGTTACATAAACATTATACTGTCCAATATTAATAAAAGCACATTTCTCTTTGTAAAATTCTTCTGTTTGTAGGAAATCGTTCAGATATATTTCTGAAAGACCAACTTTCCAATTTCCATATCTTAAATCAAAATGAATAGGTAATTTATTTTCGAATGAAGCTAAAGTGTTGGCTGGAAATAGTGTTAAATTATCATTACTAAACAATGTTACATAGAAGTCATCTTGTCTATCCATTTTTGTTAACTTCTACTAAAACATAAAATGTTGAACTATTTATATGTTGTCCATTCCGGTGTTGATGAAGTTTTTAGTTTTGGACTTCTTAATAAAGGTTTTAGTTTTCGTTTTTTTCTTTCAGGAAACTGTGAAAGTATAGTTGAGGAAATTGAACTACCGGCCGATCTAAGTGTCTTCTTTTTTTCAGAAGATGGTACAGCAACGGTAATTACATCACCACTTGGTGTTTCAAACATTCGATAATCTGAGCTTAGAGATGGTCTTTCTACTAATTTTTCATCTTTCAACATTTCAGTTTGAGCTAATTTTTTAAATGAATTTTCATCATCCAAATCATAATGTGTTAAATCGATATCCATACTTGAATGTTCTTTTTAGCACATTTCCAAAAAAATTTTGGAAGAATGTGCTTATTAGTTTCACTCTGTCCGTCTGTCCGTCCGTTTGTTTACAAAACTTCTACACCGTTAAAGATAGAGAAAAAAAATTTTAACCATGGGTAGCTCGCAAAAAAAAAAATAATTTTGTGGAACAACTTTTTCATGTAGCCCCACCCATTACGGAGTTAGCCTCCTAGCTCCTTTATTTTTTGAGTTATCGTGCGGACGGACACTGAGTTATTTTCATTTAAAAAGAGAAGTTGTATGGCAGCTACCCGAACCCGTCACACCACCACAACCAAATTTTATAGAATTTGTTGCCATAAAACTTGATCATCATTCGTAAAATTTAAGATACCTAGATTGAATAGACACTGGGTTATTTCCATTTAAAGAAAAAAGTTGTTTGGCAGCTACTCGAACCCGGCGGCCGAAAATGCTGGAGTTAAATAACAAAACGAACAATTTTGTAAAAGTGACGTAAAAAAAATTTCAGCCTCCTAGCTCCTTTATTTTTTGAGTTATCGTGCGGACGGAGACTGAGTTATTTTCATTTAAAAAGAGAAGTTGTATGGCAGCTACCCGAACCCGTCGCACCACCACAACCAAATTTTGTAGAAGTTGTTGCCATAAAACTTGATCATCATGTGCAAGAAGTTGTATGGCAGCTACTCGAACCCGCCGACCGAAAATGTTGGATTTAAATAGCCAAACTAACAATTTTGCAAAAGTGACGTAAAAAAAATTTCAGCCTCCTAGCTCCTTTATTTTTTGAGTTATCGTGCGGACGGACGGACGTACATGGCTTAATCGACTCAGAATTCGATTCTGAGCCGATCCATACCTTTGACACTATATCGCTCGACTCCTTTAAGGTGTCACAAACGTAATGGCAAATTTATTATACCCTTGAACATAGTTCATACGGGTATAAAAAGGAAATCACGTTTTGGTTAGGTGACTTGGTTTTGATAAAAAACATGATTCATGGATAAATAAACGATACATTATTTAATGAGTAAAAATTTATAAACTTTTAGTAAAAAATACAATGCTGTTATTTGATATTAAAAACAACTTTCTAAACCCAAGTTTTTTTGTTTACTTTTAACTTGAACTTGATCTTGTTTTCAATTTTAATTTCATAATCACAGCTTATATTATTTACAATATAATTTCAACCGTTAATTCAAAGCTTTTATTAAAGTAAAAACATATTTACCAAAAGTCTAATTTACATTGTATTACGAGAATAACAAAACGTTCCATTTAAAAATTATTTTGTATTCATTATGTGTTCAAATCAAGTTTTAAAAACTTTTTTAAAATATTTTTCAGATAATAATAAATCAAGTTTAATAATAAAAAATTGGTATTTAAACTAAACTTTAAATTTTTTTTCAACTTTAAACTTTTCATATGTTTAGTCTAATTTAGAATATTCAGCACTTTAAATAAAATATTAGATCATTTCACTAATTTAAAATATCAAAGACATAAATTTTTTTTACTCATTCTTTATGCTTTAAAAGCATTTTTATCATATTTATAAAAAGTTTATAAGCAATAATTTTGCATAATATATAAAAAAAAAAAAATTCATTTAAATTATAAATAAAATTTATTTAAGTTACTTTTATTTGTTTTTTTTCCGTCCAATATTATAAAAAACTTTTTATTATTTTTATATTAGCTTTTAAACTCTACATTGTCTTAAATATCATTTCGAAACAACATGGGTCTATTAACGAAAAAAGAACTAGTCAACAGAATATTTTTATAATACATTCTATATTCTATATTTAAACCAAGCTTTATTTTAGTATTTAAACCAAACTTAAAAAACTTTTCAAATTGAATTGGTTGAATTTATCTGAATATTTAGCAATTTTAAAGCTTCTCAGAGATAATAATAATTCAACACTTTTTAGTCCAGCTTTAAAAATTTTTTATATAAACATTAAATCAAGTTTAAATTTAAGTTCCGTAATCAAGAATATTTTTTTATAATAAAAATTATTAAGTTTCTCAAAGATAATAATAATTCACCAAATTTTAATCCAGCTTTAAAAACTTTTTTAAATTTTTTATATAAACATTAATCAAGTTTAAACTTAAGTTCCAAAATCAATAAAACTTTTTTTAATAAAAATTATTTTACCGTTTAAAAACTCCGTTGCAGCCGCAGCGCCATTGTTTTGCTCCTCTCCACATGATCATGTAAAATATCAAAGACACAAATTTTTTACTCGTACTTTACCGCTTAAAAACTTTGCCGTTTAAAAGTTCCACCATTTGCGCCGTCATATATTTACCTGGTAAGCTTTGCTGATTAAAAGCTCCGCCATTTGCACCGCCATATCCTTACTACTTACATTATTTTACATACATATGTTAATATTTATTTTGAAGAAGACAATAAAAATATAATAAAATAAATTAAAAATGATGTTACCAAAAGTGTGCTAAAATTGCAATGACGACTAATATAAGACTAATAATATACAATATTATAATAAAATATAATATTATGTATAATTAGATTGTATTTTTAATTGTACTCAGCAAGAATTTTTTCTGTAATTTTTTTAAAAAGTGCATAGATTTTCTATCATTTTAAATTCTTCCGGTAGATCGTTGTATACCTTCAAGCAACTGTATAAGCAATTATTTTTTTGCTGATCTGTTTTAAAGAGCGATAAGTAGAATTTAGATTTGTTTCGCGTATTGTAACTGTGGAAGTCAAAATTCTGTTGAATTATAAAATTGTGTTTTAGTTTGTTGTTTATTATTTTAAACGCAATTATAAATAATTATAAATAGTTCATCCCATCTGAGCTTGCAGTCTATAAGTAAGCGTAAATAATTATATTTCTTTACAACTTCTATTTCACTACCATTATGAATGAAGGTAGTATCATTAAAAAATGTATTATTGAAAATTAGTACTTTGGTTTTTTTGTTGTATTCATTAACAACTTATTTTTTTGTAGCCACTCACAAATAAGTATTAAATCTTGCAATATAGCAGTTTTAAGGTTTGCTTCGCTTGAGTCTGCATATTTTATGACCGCATCGTCAGCAAATAGCTGTTTTTTTGCATTAAGGTTAAGACGTGTTAGATCATCAATATAAATTTTGAAAAAAAGTGGATCTAAAACCGATCCTTGCACCTCCTTCTTGATTATTCCCAAATTACTGAAAATTTTACTAATTCGTACACATTGTGTCCTCCGATCTAGGTATGATTTAAAGAAAACTATTTGATCATTCGAAAAATTTAATCTAGAAAGTTTGTGGAGCAATATTTTATGATCGACATAATCGAATACTTTCTTTAAATCAATGAAAAAATAAGAGTAGTATAGCTAGGCTGGTTCTAGACCAGGAAATGACGTCACATCCGGTTTAGATAAGAAGTATGAGTCATAGATGGTAAAGATATTGGTGGGGATAAGAGATAAGATAAGAGTATGAGTCATAGATCAAAAGAAGTGATAATAAAAGATTTTTAAATTTTTAAATACCAGGCGAACATATATTGTTTAGATAAAGAATTTAAAACATTTTATTATTTCAATTTTATTTGTTTGTAGTTACATTCTATGATAAGAAATTTTTATTGTTTTTATAATATACATATGGTAAGTGTGTTTTATATTAACAAAGAAAAAAGTTTAGTAAATTATAATGATGCTGTTGTTGTTATATTATATTAATGAAATTTTCAAATCTTATGTTTGAAGAAAGAATTCTGAGTGTGCGTGTGCGGTCAGAGGAATTCCTTTTTTTTTTTTTTATGCTATGAAGAAAAAATTCTTATCATGAAAAAATACTGGAATAAGTAAAAGAATTGAAATCGTATATATTTACAAATTTTTTTAAATTATATTATGAATAATGTAGAATCTAAAATGACGTCACAGGGAAATTTCATTAATATAATATACCAACAACAACATCATTATAATTTACTATAAACTTTTTTTCTTTGTTAATATAAAACACACTTTACATATGCATGTTAACAGTTAAAATATATAAAAAGAAAAAAACAAAATATGTACACTACAAAGCTTATTTTTTTATCTTTAATGTTTTTCGATATTTACAATTTTTTTTTTGAAATTTCTTTACAATTTTAGTTAATCGTGATAGACTTCTTTTAGGAAATTCTATGGAATTAATAGATGGTATGTAAATCTTATCTTTAACGAATTGTCTTAAAGTTGAATCAGCAAAATTTCTAAGAAATTTTATGTGGTACTCGATTTCCCGTCTATATTTCCTTCTTAAATGCTTTTTATTTTCCAAGAAAAATTTATTAAACGTAAAAACAGTTCTAGCGAACTCCATTTTATGATTAAAGCTAAAGAAAACTAATAATGCAACTAAATTAGAAATAAAATATGAAAATGTTCAGAATTATTTAAACTTCTGTGGGTAGGACAATAAAGTCTACAAGATAAGTTTATTAATATAGATAATGTGTTTAGATTTGATTCTAGTTCTATATGCTTTTACTCAGAGAGATTTTTTTATTTAAAAAAATTAATGCAATAAAGTACTTCGCAAATTCTATAAAAGACTAATTTTGATAAGAATATGACATAATCCAAACAGACTATCAAGTAGAAGCATCATAATGCTTTGGGCTGATAATATTCTACATGGATATAAATATTGTATTTGTGGACGAAAATGGAGTTCAATCAAAATAATAAATTGGAAAATATTTCATGAGATCTTGGAGATATATATAACTCCAGAAGGTGGGGAAAAGACATGTGTTTTAAAAATTAGAAATGGTGAGTCAATAAATAATAAGCTATTTTTATCTCCGTTGGAATGGCAACACATAAAAATTGAAGTATATGGTGGTGATATTTCTATTATTGGTACAATTAAACAATCATTAATCAAAAATCAAGTACCAAACAGTTTTGGAGGTGATTGTCCTTTTGCCGAAGAAGATAATTGGGAGTTGATTGAGAAGAATATTTCAAATGTACTACCAACTGATAATAATAATAAAGGATTTAAACAACATATTAGTTCATTATCATTAAAAACAAATGAATATGAAGAAAATCAAAATGAGTTGAAAAAGTCAATGATAAGGAGACGAATTGATGATGGAATTACATTTATAGCATTAATAGAGAATACTTATAATGAAAAAAATAATAAAACAAAAATTGGAGATGTATTAACTAATTTTAGAAAACTACTTGAAACTTTAAAAGAGGAATATTTAGATTATATGGAAGCTTATTCAGATGGAAGAGACCAATTTTTATCGCTTTTTATGTATGTTTGTTTTATAATAAGTCAAATAAAGTCAGTACATAATAAAGAAATTTCTGGAAAATAAAAAGTATAAGTTACACATTTTTAATTTGCAACTCATCATTATTACGTGAACCTTTGATAAAGATATATCATATTTTTGTAAAATAAAACGATGATTTCATTTCTCTTATTTATATTTTGTTTGTTAACTATTCAAACAAATTCAGCACCAATCCCAGATGTTAAGTTAGATGAATCAGCTTTTGGAAGTACATATTTTAATATATTACTTCCGAATAATGAAACAGTAAAAGTAAATTTATCAGTTCAGTTATTAAAACATTCCATTTCCCATGCGCTAAACAAATCAACATCAATAAAAACAACTATAACAACAACACCAACTACTACTACTTTGAAAGCAGATGATCATTTACTTGGAGATAAAGCTGATTCAGAACCCCATTATGTACCTGTAGATGAGGCTATTGAAGCTTTTAGACAAGAATTGATTTTGAAAGAACGTAATATTGGTGGAATAATAAACAGTGATTATATATTCTATAGACATTTTAAATTGGAATATGCGGATACTAAAGAAATACATATAAGATGTGCATATGATAGCAACTTTAAACAAAAATTTCTCAAAATTCAATGCTTTGAATATCGCGAAATTTTAGCAGATAGAATCTCAAATGGTGGAGAAATAGAATCAGTTTCAATAATAGATGTAGATTATAAATCTGATTATACAATACTTGATTTGCGGTCAATAAAACAAAAGTCGTCATATCAAATGGAAATTCTTTAATTTTACAAATAAAATAAATATTTTATAATTATTAAATATTAAAATAAAAACATTTTTTTATAATATATCATTTTTATTTATCCATGAATTATGATTAGTAGAAAATCCTAACCATTTAACAAAAATTTTATTATCTTTAGTTTTAAGAATTTTTTCAATCAAGTATACTTGTTTTTGATCAGCTGTTAACAATTCATATTCATAGAAGCCTCCTTGTATTGGTTGACCTTGATAATCTTCTAATAAATATGTTACTGGGTTGGTAATTTGAACTTTCTTGATTTTAAATATTTCAGTTGTCCAATTTGGTGTATAAGCTTTTTCAAAAATATGTTTATATTTGCTTATTCGAACTGAATCACCAACTTTAAATTTAGCAGGTGGAACTATTTTGATATGATTGTACACATTTTTAATTAAATCCTTAGCATTATATTTATTAACATCTGATGGACGTTTTTTAATTGTTCGATGTTTAGTGTTGTTATATTGTTTGACTAGTTCTTCAATTAGGCTTATCCATTTATAATTTCCATTAAAACTAAACTCTTTCCACATTTTTTCTTTTAAAGTTCTATTAAAACGTTCAACAATAGATGCTTTTAATGTACTAAATGTTGAATAATGATTTATTTCATATTTATTCATTAATTTTTTGGATATTTTATTGAAAAATTCTTTTCCATCATCCGTTTGCAAATTTTGCGGATGTCTTTTAAAAGTCATGAAAATATTTTGCATTGCTTCTGTAACATTCTCTGCAGTTTTTCTTTTTATGGGAATTGCCCATGCATATTTGGAGAAAGTATCAATCACAGTTAATAAAAATTTAAAACCTTTATTCTCTTTAGCATATGATCCCATTTCTACTAAATCAGCTTGCCAAAGATCATCAAAACCTTTTATTATAACTCTACGTCGTTTAAAATTTTTCCGCGCATGTTTATGCAACTCATCAACAACCTTTCTTTTACTCATATTTAATGAAGTGAAATATTTTTTTGCAATTCTATTTATTGCTAAAATTTGCAATTAATCAAAAAATCTCTCATTAAAAATTTGTTTCCGATGACTACTATCTAGAATTTTAGAAATAATATCATCAGTTTTTTGAATTCTTTGGTTGAATCTCCAGCGATCGAGTGCTATCAATTCCCAATATTTTTGTCAGGCTAATTTATATGCTGTATTCCATTTGTATAATATATTTATTTGAGGTTTTAAATTAAAGCTAATTCGCTTTTTTACGTTTTCTTCTTCATCTTTTTTTGCTTTAACAGAATCTGAAATTTCAACTTTGTTCTCCTCGTTTACTTCATCGAGCCAGTCAAGTAAATCATCAACAACAACCTCACCTTTACTCATTTAAAATATAAATAAGTAAAACAATTTTTAACGGAAAAATATTTTATTTATTTTTAATTCTATCATATAAGTTTAGTAATTTCACAATTCTTAACATGATTGTTTCGGCTGATATACAAGGACAAGTTTCAGGAAATGAATCAGATGTATCTGATGAATATGGGCATATATCCCAATGAAAACCATATTCTTTTGTATCTATTTGTTTTGAGTTCTTAAATTCCAGTAGAAAATTATAATGATGAATCAGTTCATGATAATGCTCCTCTAGTAAATTAGCTTCATATTTATTTAAAAAATTATTTAGAGTAAATCCGATTTGATGTATATCCATTTCAAAAATTAAATGAAAACTGATCCTAATTAATTTTTTTTTAAGTTATTAATTAAATCTAATGCTGATTGAGCTTTAGCTTCAGCTTTTTGTAGTCCAAATTGGTTTTTTAATAATAAATCCAATTGGTTTTTTAATTTGAAATTGAATAAAATCATTTATTTCTGAAAATTTTTCACTTAACATTGTAGAAAACAGTGTTGTAATAAATCCAATTGGTTTTTTAATTTGAAATTGAATAAAATCATTTATTTCTGAAAATTTTTCACTTAACATTGTAGAAAACAGTGTTGTGGACTTCCTCTAAACTATCTTCCATTTCTTCTTCTAATGTTTTTAATTTTTCTTGTGTTAATTTAAGTTCATTAGTTAAAGTATCGAACATTTCTCCAATATAAATTTTTATTAATTCTTTGTGAAAGAAAATTTGATTATTCACATAATTTTGTGTTGCTGCGTCATTTCCATCAATTGGATCTTGAACATTTGACAAAATTTTATTTTCTAAATCATAATTACCTCCAGAAGTTAGTTTGAAACCTATACCTGGAGATCCTCTAATATTGAGTTCCCTAAAAGAAGATGAAGCTGCGCTACGCCCAAACTTGTCAAGTGGCATTTTAATTTTTACTGATTGCTATTACAAAAATATTATTCAAGTATATTTGCTTCTCGCAACTCTTCAATTATAGATATAATTTCATTATGATGATTGTTGTTACCAGCTGATTGTGACCCAATTAAAAGTCTTAATCTATCAACCAACTCATTAGGATTATCCCAATAAACATACTGATTTGGTTGTTTGATATAATTCAAATGTGTTCTTGTTGTAGTAGGTAAAAATTTTGTAAATTGTTGTTTTGTGTGTGCCATACCAATTTTTTTCCTTCTAGTGTTATAATCATGTTCATATAATTTTCTTAAAATATTCTTATATTTAAAACCTTTGTTTCCACGTATTTGTTCTGAATTTTTATAATTTCTTCTATGTGCATTTGTTTTATCAAGTATTTGACGATACACATTTAGATCATTTTCAGAATAGTTGATAGGCTTTTTTTTAAATATTAATTCATATAACCCATGTGTTCCTTTAAAAACTTCATCATCAATCAATATATTTTTAGTAATTTCATCTATTCTAAAATCAGCATTTCCAAGTTTTTGTGAATTTGATGACTTATCAAAATAGGGTCCATATGTTTTGTCAAGTTCTGATTTGTTAGGAAAAAGCAATTGTGAAATTGTGAAATTAGATTCACTATTAGTGTTATCAATTTCAGATGACGTTTCAAATTTTATAGTGTTCGGTGTTGAAGTTTTAAATTTGCTCCAAGAGTTACTTTTGTTTTTAGGTGATTCAAAGAACTTATCGTCATCATGAAGCGGTTGTTTTATTTCTGAGTTGTTTTCCGGTATGATAAAACTTTTCGTATATTGTTGTTCTTTCACAACATCAGTTAATTCTTTTAACGGTTTAATAATGGGTGTAAATGATGCTTCCAGATTTTGATCTTCTGCCAGTTTCCCTACTTTCAAGGAATGAAATTTTTTTTTTAAACTTTTTCGAGTTTTGATTAAATCTTTCATGCGTTTTTCATTCATTCTTGAACTTATTTTTCTTAACTAACTCTACTTTTTCTATTGTTATTTAGCAAGGGCTAACTGCTTCGTTGTTAACTGATAACTGCTTCGTTGTTAACTGATAACTGCTTCGTTGTTAACTGATAACTGCTTCGTTGTTAACTGATAACTGCTACGTTGTTAGCTGATAACTGGTCTATTCTTAACTGATAACTGCTTTGTTGTTAGCTAATAACTGCTCTATTCTTAACTGACAACTGCTTTGTTGTTAGCTGGTGACTACTCTGCTGTTAACTGTTAAGTTATATGAAATATTAACCTCATATAAACTTTTAACTGATATCTGTTGTCAGCTATTAATTGAAATTGTTTTAAAATTTTATAAATTCATCAAATTTTTTTCTATAGCGACCGTTATTTAAATTTTTATCTTTATCGATTAAGAGAAACCCGCACTCATCATTCCAGCAACATGCACTCAATTTTCTGAAATCATTGTAAGACATATCTGAATTCACGTGATCGTTATAAATATGCTTTAAATTTAAATCATGCTGCTTGAATATAATCAAAAAGTTTGCATTATCTCTAACTAAATGTTTTGGAATTTTTGTATATGATTGACATAAATAAAAGCTATCAACTTCTTGATGCCGCCCCATGCAAAAGTAAGCTCTTATACTATCTTGTTTATCACAAGCTACATCATCAAATATAAATACTGAGTTAGATTTAGAAGCAGGTGGATTAATTATGTCAACATTATTAGAAAACTCGCTGTAGCCCATTCCTTTAATTGGTTTTATTAATTTCTTTAAGTATTGATATTTAGGTTGATGTAGTGTCTTCGAATAAATGTATAGGTTTCTAAATTTAAGTCCTTTAGGATCTAAAAGCATACCGCAGTTTGAGGGCCCTACTATTAATCCTCTTATACTATCTGGAAATAAATCACCATGTTTTTTCTCTTTTTTCTCGGAATTTCGATCAAAATTTTTTATTTTTATTGCATTATCTATTTTTACAAATTTCATTTTTTTAACTACCGATAAAAAATAGTTTTAAATGGTTAATGTATAAATAAAGATGATTAGTGCCCGATGAACTTTCTTAAACTAAAGTAAGCATGATTAATCGTAATAAATGCATGAACAGTTATAAAAAAACTGTTGGCGGGGAAGGTATTATCAATACTATAATTAATAAATTACCATTTGAAGCACATTTCCCAGGCTATAATTATTGTGGACCTGGAACAAAATTAACAAAACGATTAGCTCGCGGTGATAAAGGAATTAATGATTTAGATGAGGCTTGTCGTGTACATGATATAGCATATTCTGAAAGTACAGATAAACATCATCGTTATAGAGCTGATAACACACTCGCTCATAAAGCTTGGCAAAGATTTAAATCTAAAAACTCAAGTTTGGGAGAAAAAGCTAATGCATTTTTAGTTACAAACACAATGAAAGCTAAGGTTAAACTCGGTATGGGTTTGAAAAAGAAAACGATAAAAAAACAAAGAAGAAAATCAATAAAAAAACAAAGAAGAAAATCGATAAGAAATATTATAAAGGAAGCCAGAACAGCGGTTAAAACTATAAAAAAACCTATGAATGACAAAAATACTATAAGAATTGCTTTACAAGCAGCTCGAAAGTTTTCTAGAGGACAGAAAAAACAATTGATATCCCTAGAATAATTCCAATACCAAAAATTGGAGGAATTTTACCTTTAATTCCTATATTTGCGGGTCTTTCAGCTGTTGGTGCATTATCAGGTGGTGCTGCTGGAATAGCTAAAGCTATAAACGATGCTAAAAATGGTTATAAGGAGTTACAAGAAAGTAAACGCCATAATAAAATGATGGAAGCCATAGCATTAAAAGAAGGAAAAGGATTACAATTAAAACCATATAAGAAAGGGTTGGGTCTTTATTTGAATCCAAAAAACCAATAAATGAGCTACCCAAAAGAGCACTTAACAATTATGACTTAGAAGAATTTGGAAAAAAACACTTAAAGCATTTCCGTGGAGTTTTTATGCGAGATAATTTACCAACACACAAACCTTTGAAATATGAATGTGGTATAATTAATTTAGATAATTCCATTGGAAATGGAACGCACTGGGTAGCTTATTATAAAAAACCTCAAACCATACAATATTTTGACAGCTTTGGAAATTTACAACCTCCATTAGAAGTAATTAAATATTTAGGAAATAAAATTGTTTATAATTATGATAGATATCAAAACTTTAATTCATATAATTGCGGTCATTTATGTTTAGAATTTTTATTTCATGTTGTTAACAAAAACAAAAAAATTATCAGTAAATAAAGCATTATTAAAAAACAAAAAAATTCTTTTTATAATTAGTTTAGCTATATTATATTCTTGACCTACATTATGATTTTGTTCAAGTTCAAGGTTATTTTATTTTTTGTTTGAATGAAAGAAATAAAACAATTGTAAATGGGATAAATGAACTTTATTTATAAATTATAGGGTATAAAAAACATAAATATGTCAATTAAGCTTTGAAATATATAAAAGTAGGATACATATCTAAATTATCCCATTATCTTAATTATAGCTAGACATGTCGATAACAATAACTTTAAACGGAAATTCTTCTGTATTGACAAATACTTTTTTTCAATCTATAGATTTAAAAGGAAAAGAATATACTTGTGGATTAGTAGATTTTCAAACGTATCATTCTATACCGAATATAGATGAGGGGAATAACACATTTATTATTGATGATAAACCAATCATAATTCCCACAGGTTCATATGAAATTGAAGATATTGAAAAATTTCTCAGAAAAGAGCTGAATATTGTTAAAACAGATGCGGATGAATTAATTGTACGAGCAAACAATAATACATTAAAATGTGAAATTTTTGCTCATAAAGAAATTGACTTTGAAAGAAAAGATACTATTGGTAAATTATTAGGTTTTAGCAGAAAGAGATTATCCCCTAAAAAATGGCATACTTCAGATCTTTTTGTTGATATTAACAATATAAACATAGTGAGAATAGAATGTAATATTATCTCAGGAGCATATATGAACGGACAAGAAGCACGCATTTTGCATGAATTTTCTATTGGTGTTAGCCCCGGTTATAAAATCATTGAAGTTCCTAAAAATGTTATTTATTTACCGATAACTGTTCATCATATAAGTTCTCTTACTATTAAATTGCTTGATCAGAACGGAAATTTAATTAATTTTCAAGGAGAAACAATAACAGTTAGATTACATTTAAAAACATCAAAATGATAGTATTTAATCAGAATCAACAACCGGATATATATTCTATGAGTAAAATACCTCAATCTAGTACATCAAAACCATTTCAGGAAGAAGGAAGCCAACGCTTGCAGCAAAAGAATAGTTTAACGGCAGTCAATCAGCAATATCTCAAATTACTTAAATATAAATTAAAAAAAAAAAAATATTAATAAAATGAGTTTTTTTAATGAACCTGTTTTTGATGATAGTATAGTTAGTGCTCATTGGCATTCATATTTACCATTCATAAACTATTATGGATTGGGTCACTCTATAAAAATACAAATACAAAATCAGAATTTAAATATATTACCTTCAACAAGTTTAATTTATATAGAAGGATTTCTAACAAAACATGATGGAACAGCTGTTACAAGCACTAAATTAGTTAATAATGCTATACCATTTCTATTTGAATCTATTCGCTATCAGCTTAACGGCAAAGAAATTGATCAGAACCACAAAGTTGGAATAACTTCAACATTAAAAAATTACATTTCACTCAATCAAAATGAAAGTAGTGCTCTATACAATGCAAGTTGGTCAACCAACGAATCAATTAAAATGAATGGACTTTATTTTAATTTTTGCATTCCTTTAAATAAATTGCTAGGTTTTGCAGAAGATTATAAAAGCATTATTCCTAATGCGAAACATGAATTCATATTAACACGTTCTGAAACCGATAATAATTCAATGATATGTTCTGATCCTAGTGAGAAACCGAAAATTTCCATTACAAAAATATGCTGGAGAGTTCAACATATTAATTTGTCAGATAATCAAAAATTAAAGTTATATAAAAGTATTGAAAGTGGTTCTAACATGAAAATTGCTTTTAGGAATTGGGAATTACAACAATGTCCTACATTAACAGCAGGAGTTACTCATTACATTTGGATCGTTCAAACAGTTTCACAACTTGAGAAACCTCGTTTTATTATTTTAGCTCTACAAACTACCCAAAATAATGGTCAAAAAGATCTTTCAAAATTTCATCACTGTGATGTCACAGATATAAAAGTGCATTTAAATTCTGAAGCATATCCATATGAGGATATGCATTTAGATTTTAATAGAGATCGTTATGCTTTAGCATATGAAGCATATTCAAGTTTTAGAAGTTTTTATTATAATCATTCAATATCAGAACCTTTACTTTCATGCAAAAAATTTAAAAATGATTCACCAATCTTTGTAATTGATACTCGTTTTCAAAATGAAAATGTTAAAATGGGAGCAGTTGATGCGAATGGATTACGTTATTATTGATATTCAAGGTTTTAGGAATAATGATAATAAATTCATTTTAAAAGAAATAGCAGTTCTATCATCAGAAAACAAAATACAACATTTTGTAATTAAACCTCCATTTAGCTATCAGTATCTAAACAAAAAAGCAAAAAATATAAATAAATGGTTGACAAAGAACCATCATGGATTCAAGTGGTTCAATGGTACAGCATATTTTTGTGAAGTCATCAATTTTTTAGAAATATATGTAGATAACTATAAAAAAATTTATGTAAAAGGTAGCGAGAAAAAATTTTGGGTTGAAAGAAATTTAAAAATAAACAATGTGTTTGATTTAGATGAACAAGATTCAACAAGTATAAAAATTATGAAAAATAAGCAATATTTATCTAACAAATGTTTATTCAATCATAAGGGTTACTGTGCGTACGAAAATGTTTATTTATTGAAAAAGCTGATTTAATTATTTTAAAAATTTAAAAATGAACCAATGTTTTAAATAATATCATTCACAAAGTTTAATTGGATTATGAAAGTCATACAATTAAAACCTTTTTTTTATAAAATGGAAAATAAAATGGAAAATAAAAATAAAAAAAAATATCAAGAATATAAAAATCCGTCTAAATCTAGGACTTCAGCATCATGTACAATATCATGTGTGCATTCATCTTCATCAAGCAGTGTAAAAATTAAAAAAGAGGAAAAAGGAAAAAAATCAGATTGCTGTAAGATGTCATAAGCCGACAGAAATCCTGAAAATTATAAAATTATAAAATAAAATAAAAAAGTTATATGTATTTTTTTTAAATAAAATTCTTTATTATAATTAAATTTGCTACATAATTCAATAAATAAATAAATAAATAATTAAAATTACTAATTTGTATTATTATTTTCATTTAATAAATAATGACCCCAAGGTAAAGTTTCATATGAGTCATTTAATAAAAATCTTTTATCATCATTTGAATCTAAAGCTATTTTTTTCTGTCTTATACTAGTTACATTATGATATTTTGATTTTATTAAATTTTGTATAATTATTTTATTTTTATTTTCATCTAAACATTTTTTGTAATCACTAAATTTTATTTCTTTTTGTACAATA
Organism: Poecilobothrus nobilitatus; assembly: GCA_947095535.1. NCBI lineage: Eukaryota > Metazoa > Arthropoda > Insecta > Diptera > Dolichopodidae > Poecilobothrus > Poecilobothrus nobilitatus. The sequence continues at coordinate 240,311,146 of OX352772.1, forward strand.
GATTTTTTAACACCTTTAATTTTTTTTATATATTCTTCATTTTCAACTTTAATTGTATACATTTTTGATCTTAAACCAATAAATTCTATAATATTTTTACCATTCATTTCATCTTTCATTAGTCCTATAATTTTTTTGTTTACTAAAGGAATTTGCCACTTATTGCTCATAGGATAATCACTAGTGTCAAACCGTTCATAACAGTCTTCTTTAATTATATCATATATATTTTTGTTATTAATTTCTAAAATAAGACTGTCAGTATCAGTATATACAATTCTGTTGTAATTTTTTTTTCATGTAATCATAAAAAAATTCATATATTAATGTTTTTGAAATATCTAATATGGCCATACCTACATAAATTGGTTTATTGAAAAATATTTCAGTTTTATAGAGTTATATTGCAACTAAATTTTCTTGAAAAATAGTAGAACTTTTGAAATATGGAGATGCAATTAATGCATTAGCGCCATAACGCCCATGCCAGTAAGTTTTAAGTTTTATATCACAGTGTTTTCTAACATTTTCTATAGTTTTACCGAATATTGCATTATTCATTAGCTTATATAGTTCTTTTTCAAACTTATCTATTGCTTGTGTACGTAGTTTAGTATTCAACTCTATGTATGGCTTAAGGTAATCTGATTGTGTAAATTGTAAAATTTTATGAATTTTTTTTATTTCTAAACCATTTTTTAGAGCTAATTTCAAATTTCTATAATGGATAACATATTTGTCTTTATCACCTGAATTTATTGATAAATGTTCAGGGCAAAAGGGTAAATCTCTGTGTAAATCATGAAGCTCGTTAGGATATTTTATATCTACTTCGAATATATATCCAATAGGATTTTCATCAGAAATACCTAATATAAATTCTTTATTATATTTATTAATATCTTACTCCCATTCAAAATTGTTTAAAGGTAAATATTGGCTCATAGCCCAACCGTATTGATTGTTAATATCAAAATAACTTATATAAGATGATGATTTGTTTGAATCATAATTTGCCATATATAAATTATTAGTTTGGGAATAGCGTTTGCAAACTTGTGTAAGACCCCCTCTTATACCATTTTCAATAAACAATAACATATCAACATCTGTTAATAATTCAAAATTTACTTTACTATATTTCAACATAGCATCCCAGGAAAATTCTGGTAAAGTAAAATAATACGCCGGATCTAAATCATAAGTGTTCATACAATTTTTTCTGAATTTTTCAAAAATATCTGTCAACAATAAAACGTCTGTTTTTAGGTATAAGTCAGAATATTCTCCTAAGTTTTTAATATTAAATTCATGCCATATTGTTTGAGCATGATTGTATTCACTATCAGTTATACTAGATTTATTTAGTTCGTTATAAAAAAAATCTTTTTCTGGCAACATTGAATCTAGAAACTTTTCATGATTATCAATATAATCATAAGGGTAAATTCCTTTTTGTGATAGTAAAATATATTGACTTTCTGTTAAATTTTTAAATTGAGATTTTAAATTCGGAAATTCTTTCAAATTTTTTTATAAACTATCTAAACTACTTCCTAAAAATTTATATGAGTCTATAAATCTAAATTTAATATCACTATTTTCAATATATTTTGTAAAACTTATATATTTCTCCTTATTTAAAGGAAGTAAATCTATCTTACCAATTATTGTTGAGTTCAGTTCTTTTATAATGAAATGAGCGTCATATCCACTTAAATTATGAAATATTACCGGAACATAAAATGAATTTTTATAATTTATGTTGCAACTATTGTGAGTAGCCCCACGGTATTCACCAGTTAAATGATCGTGATCTTTACATTTAACTTCGTCTGCAGAAAATGGTGCTTCACAAATAAAACAAACCTCTGCCCGTTTGAATGCATCTTGTTGTTCTCTAGTTAGTGCATTCATTTTAACAGGTGACTTTAAGTCCGTCTCCAAAAGACAAGCAATCATTTTTAGTTCATTTAAAAACCATTCAATACAATTAATTCCTCTTAAGAAACGGTATTCTGTATTTCCTATGTAACTTGATTTTATATAATATCCTATAGAACATGCAATATGTTCTTGATAACTATTATTTGAACTACTTTTTTCCAGTATACATTCTATGTCAGCATAGATAACACATGGAACCATTATTTTATTTTTAAAGTTGGTAAATTTAAGAATGTTATTTTCCTTGTTTGGCAGTACAATAGCTGATTTATTCATTTTATCGCAATATATTTTATGATTATTTAATTTTTCATTTGATGAAAAATAATTAAGACATCTTTCACAAAAGTATTTTTTCCTGTTATTTTTGCTAACATCAGCTGAAAGTAATCTTGATATATTTTTAATCAAAACATAATGATATTTAATGTTCTCATCATTTTCAGTATTATTTTCATAATATGTGTTAAATTTTTCTTTTTTATCATAAATATTTTGAATTAATAGAAGATTAGCATGTTTTTCATTTTTTAATTTTGTTAGATAAAATGGTACTACTTTAAATTTATCTTTTTTAATCATCTCTAAACCAAAAACGTTAACGGATATTAAATTTAACTTCTCAAATTTTGAAATATCACTTATTAAAACTGGAAAGCTGATATCTTTAAAATTTAATACATCTCCATATGGTTGATAACTCGATACACGATCAGAATGAACTACGTTTGGATTAAGTAAAGCCATTATACTCCATGCAAAACAAGCATTATCATTATTTTTAATATTATTACATGCTTTTCTTCTTTTGATAGATTTGGGCAAATCTATGTAAGATGATGCTGCAGCAAATGATGCGAAAGAATTTATATTTATAACTAAATTTACTATGGATGATAAAGCCCAACCACTTCCTTTTTCTTGGAAGTCATCAAATTTGATTAGAATTTGTTCCATTAATTTATCATACCATTCATTGTTCCTTTCCATTCTGAGTACAATTAAATTTCCAGTATTTAAATATTTTAAATCATAATCAGCTTCATCTTCATTGTTTTTTGGAGGTAGTACAAATTCTCCACAAAATACCATATTCACTTTGATTGAATTATATTTTACCAATATTTCATCAATTTTATTTATTACAATATCTTTGCAATTTATTAAAAATAATTTGGGATCTGTTTCTGTAACGTTGGTTATGACGCCTGTTTGTATTCGATTCTGGAACGCCGATGATACATTTTTCCATTCTAGCTTGTGATTATCTTCAAATAGTATTTTGTATTTTGTTTTTGTTTTTAATGACTCTAAATGTGCTATTACGGCAGCTATGCATGATTTAACACCACTTTTAGAGTTTTTATTTTCTTCTAAAATTTTTTCTAAAACTATTAAATCTTTTAATAGTAAAATCATATAAGATTTTATTTCATTTCTATCTTGGTTGCTTTCATTTTTATTAGAAAGCTCAATATGTTTAATTAAAATTTTTTTGATATTTCGGTCATGATTCTAACTCTTACACGAACTGTGAACTGTTTTATACTAAATAACATTTTTTTTTCAATCTGAAAATAAAATAATTTAATTTCTGTTTAATTCGTATACAGAGTGCTTCAGTAAAGGAAAATTTAATTTCATCAAACAGACTAGAGTATCTGAAAATTTTTAAAGAAATATAAATAGATTAGGGGATCTGAAAATTTTTAAAGAAATATAAAATATAAAGATAATGTAATTTAGTTTTAATTTTTATTTATTTATTTATTTTTTTATTTATTAAATTAATAAATACGAGTATATATTATTGATTAATTGCAAGTTTTCCTTGCAAAAATATTCATCAAACAGACTAGGGCATCTGAAAATATTAAAAGAAATATAAATAGACTAGGGGATCTGAAAATTTTTAAAGAAATATAAAATAAAAAGATAATATAATTTAGTTTTAATTTTTATTTATTTATTTAATTATTTATTAAATTAATAATACAAGTAGGTATACATTATTGATTAATTGCAAGTTTTTCTTGCGAAAAAATATCTTCCTGAACTAGTCGATATTTTTGTTTGCCTTCGCTTATCATATATATGTTGACTTGATTGTTTAGTTGCACAATTTCATTATCTGCCAGAAAATCCACCATGTATGCTGGTAGAAAGAAAACAACGTTTTCGAACTCCAACAATATCCTTTTCCCATACTGAGTGTTGAGTTTAGTTATTTTTAAAACATGGTACAGTTTTTGTGGTATTACTTCTGCAGCTGGCAAACTCTTTTTAAAATTAGTTTTCTTCTCCACTTTCTCGTTAAATTTGTTCAACAAGCTTGCAACGCTTGTATCTGCTTTCCTTTTGTATGGATTGCTAGGCCCGGGTTGAGTATATGTCTTCATATTACTCGTACTAGGTTGATTATAATGATTCATTTCAGTTGCTCCAGACTGGATATAATTAAAGCCACTAAGTCCCTGGTGGTTTGTTGGTGATACTATTTGTATATCTTCAATTATTTGAATATCTTCAGAGCTCATCTTGTTTTAGTTAAATTTGACTTTTTATTTATTTATTTATTAATAATAAGATCTTAATGAAATAAGACTTTCTTTCAATTTAATGAGTTAATTGTAAATTACTCTCCTTTTATATGAAATTTTTAATTTGTGTAGGTGGTTTTAAATAAATTTAATTATTACATATTTTAATAATCACAATTTCCACATTTTTTAAATTACTCGTATTATAGAACTTTTACAAAATTAGGAACTTATATTATAATATGGTTAACATAATTTCTAGATAATATAAACCGATTACCATTTACCACAGAAATTGTTATTAACACACTTAAATTATTTTAAAATCAAATTTAAAATAATTGTACAGGTGAAACCGCAATTTCCACATTTTAAGTTAATTTCTAGCTAATATAAATCAAAAAACATTGCAGTATTTCATTTCACAATTTTAAAAAATTTGTAAAAAGTTATGATTTAAATTCTGTTACCTATTCAAGTCTTTTTGTATGATAAGAATTTTTTAACGATTACCATTTACCACAAAACTTGTCATTAACACATTTAAATTACTTTAAAATCAAATTTAAAATAATTGTACAGGCAAAACCACAATTTCCATAATTTAAAATAATTTCTAACTAACTTAAATCAAAAAAACATTGCAGTATATTCATATTTGGTTTTTTTCTTTTTATTATTTAAACTAAAGGAATCCCTGTGACGTCATTTTAGATTCTACATTATTCATAATATAATTTAAAAAAAATTTGTAAATATACACGATTTCAATTCTTTTACTTATTGCAGTATTTTTTCATGATAAGAATTTTTTCTTCATAGCATAAAAAAAAAAAAAAAGGAATTCCTCTGACCGCACACGCACACTCAGAATTCTTTCTTCAAACATAAGATTTGAAAATTTCATTAATATAATATAACAACAACAACAACATCATTATAATTTACTAAACTTTTTTCTTTGTTAATATAAAACACACTTACCATATGTATATTATAAAAACAATAAAAATTTCTTATCATAGAATGTAACTACAAACAAATAAAATTGAAATAATAAAATGTTTTAAATTCTTTATCTAAACAACATATGTTCGCCTGGTATTTAAAAATTTAAAAATCTTTTATTATCACTTCTTTTGATCTATGACTCATACTCTTATCTTATCTCTTATCACCACCAATATCTTTACCATATATGACTCATACTTCTTATCTAAACCGGATGTGACGTCATTTCCTGGTCTAGAACCAGCTTAGCTATACTACTAACAAGCTGTGTATTTCCCATTACCCATATTTTTGGTAATAAAATCAGTTAAGGCCAGGCAAGCAGCGGTTGTATTCGAGTTTTCCTCAAAACCGTATTGTTCTGAGCTCAGTATTGCATTATTTCGCATAAATGCATCGAGTCTCTTTTTTACAATAATTTTATATTTTTTTCTTTTTAATACTTTTGAAAAATTCGATAATACTGATACTGGCCTATAGTTTGAGGGATTTGTGACATTTTCACTTTTATAAATTGGCGTAACAACGAATTTTTTTAGACAATCAGGAAATCAGGAATTAATCGCAGAATTTAATTCCTCTAATTAAGATTAAAATAATCATATTTAATTTCTCCGTCTGATATATCTAATGTATCTATTATCGTAGTAAAGAATTTGTTCATTATATTACTTATATCATAAGGATTAGATATAATCTCATTATTGTAAATAATAACTTTTAGTTTGCTTTCACAAATATCAGGTGTCTTTTTTAGCATAATAGACTTATATACCATCCACAAGTTTTCTGGATTGCCAGAGTCTTTCAAAATTAGTTAAGAATAATAATTAGCTTTAGCAGTTGAGATCAAATTTCTTACTTTGCTTTTATATAGATTATATAAGTTTTTAACATGATCATCATTTGGGTACTTTTTTTTTAAATATTTATAAAAAGAATCACGGATCATCAAATTTCGAGATATTTCTTCCGTCATTCATTCGTGTTTTCTCTTAAAGCCTTTTATACGAAACGTCCTAGTGTGCCTAATAACTAATTGACCTAAATTATGAGCAATCTTACTAAATCTTTCGCACTTATTTAAGTTTTCCCAAATATAATCATTGCTTACATTATCGTAATTTAGAACAGTTTTAATTTTAGTGACATCCTCTTCCTTTGGCTTTTGGTCGATACTAATAAAAAACATTTACACAATTACATAAACTTACAATGATAATATCAACAACATTCTTTCAATTTCATTTAAAAACAATAACAAAAAAATTCAACTTTCTGCAAAAATAGGCCACCTTATTCTGATATAATAACTTTAAATAAATTTTTTACAATTTTTGATAAACACTTAGATAATTCTTTACAAAACACAATAATTATTGGTGATTTTAATTTTAATACACTTAAACCGTATAGTATAGTTGATAAATATGTTAATAAAGTTGAATCAAATGGTTTCATTCTCTGCAACTCACTTCCAACCAGATTAGTCTCAGGTTCTTGTATTGATCATGTTCTTACAAATGATTTATCTAAAAATATAAAGATAAAAATGTTAAATACTGACCTATCTGACCACAAAGCCTTCTTTATTGAAGTAATTGGTCCTGAATTTAAAAATATAAACAAAACTCGAAAAGTTGAAAAATTTAATTACACAAAATGTCAACAACATTAAGCGTCAAATAATTAACATCAATTTTGACACAATGATCAGTCTTGCCGACATAACGTACAACAATGTAGTAAAAAACTTAATTGAGAAAAATGCTTTTACTAAAAAACTACAAAACGGAAAGAAATATAGTAAACCATGGATTGATAAAGAATGTGCAGAGTTGATGAAAAGAAAAAACTATTGGTGTACTAAATATATATATGTTAAATCGTGAAAATGATTTTTTCAGTGAAAAGTATCGTTACTGGTTAAATAAATTTACTGCTATGAAAAGAAAAAAACAACAAAATTATAACAATAATAGATTTAGTAAAATTAATAACAACCAACAGAAATTTGGAAATTCATAAAAGAAATGGCTACTGATACTTTTTACCAAAAACGAAGTAATGAGTTTTTCACGGAAAACATCAACAAAAATAATAAAATAAAAATGAATTTAATGATTTCTATTGCAATGTCGGAAGTGAAATGGCAAAGAATTTCGACAAATATTTATATATACCAAGAATAAGAACACTAAGTATATTTAAGCTAAAGTCTATAAATGAAAGTGAAACATTAAACGTAATAAAAGCGCTTTCTAAAACTAACGCTACAGGTATCGGAAATATTTCAACAAATTTAATAAAAATATGTCAAAATTAACTAATAAAACCAATTATGAATTTGACGATGTTATCACAGAAGTACAGAATAATATAAGTGCAAAACAAAAAGTTGGTTTAGTATTTTTCGATTTAACAAAGGCATTTGATTCGGTAGATCGACGAATCTTATTGAGGAAACTATATGAATGTGGTATAATAGGCAAATAACTAAATTGGTTCAAAAATTACCTCGAAAATCGAAAACAATATACAGAATTCGATAGCGTAAGAAGTAAAATTGCAAATATCGATTATAGCGTGATACAAGGAAGTGCACTTGGACCAACTTTATTCTCATGCTATACAATGCTATATGGCTATATCTATGCTCTCTGCTATATGGTTTTTTGTTGATAAAAACAAAAGGTAAACCATTTTTGTCTGCTATTAGAAAAGGCTATAACGAAAGACATGTTAACAATACATGATTGGATGAACACTCACAAATTAACAGCCAATGTTAAAAAAACTAAATTCATGCTAATTAAACCAAAACCTTAAATCATAAAGGTAATATATAACGATGCGGAAATTGATAGAATGACACAATATAAATATCTTGGCATTATCGTGGACGAAAACTTAAACTGGATTCTACATACGCTAGAATTAGCTGAAAAAACAAGAAGAGTAGCAGGTTTATTTAAAAACATAGGAAAGCGTTTACCATTGAAAGTAAAAAAATCTACATTTTATAGTATTTTCTACAGCGCAATAACTTATGGAATATCAGTGGTAATACGTAAACATCGAAATGCTACAAATTATCTATAAAAAACAAAGCAATTAAAAATTTGTTTGTGTCAAATAAAAGGTCACCAACAAATGAAATACATAAAAAATTAGAAATTTTGACAATTACAGACATCAGAGACTTGTCCCAAATAATTCATCCAAATTAATATAACCATTATAACGAACAATCAATTACATAATAATTATTAAACCAGAACATCTCATCATCTGCGTAGTAATTGTGTTAGTACAAATCTTAAAGGACTAGAATTTATTATGAACTCAGCAATTAGCAGTTATAATAATTTGCCAGCTGATAATAAAAGTTTAAATGTAAAAAATTGAAAAAAAGAATGTAAAAACTTGTTCTTATTTAAATACTAATTAATTTTGATCTTGGAATTTTTTTTTTCTCTTTTTGTTTTGTTATAATGTAATTAATTCTTAAGTAATTCTGATTTTATACGAAATTTTTGTTGAATTTTTATTACTAATTTTAATTTTTGTTTGTTTTTGATTATACATAAGACTGATTTTATTATACTCTATACGAGCATCGAATGTTCTCTTGAGAATTTTTGAAATAAATAAATAAATAAATAAAATAAATATACGACATGTAGTTGTATATAATATTCGAATTTAAAAAAAAATACAGTAGTACGATGCAAAATAAAAAAGGTTATTTTTTTTTATATTATTTTGATTCTTATCAAAAGTTAAATTTAAAATTATGTGTTCGGAAAATTAGAGTAATATGCGATATTAAATTTAGTTTTGTATAATTTTAAATTTCAACAAGAAATAAAAAATAAATTTTGATAACTACTGCAGTATGTATGATGTACAGTTGTGTATCATAATCCAATTTCAAAAAATACAACAACGCACGATGCTAAATTTAGTATAGTTATTACAGCGCAAATAAAAATCAATTTTTTTTTGAAAAATTATAACAATATACATATGATGTAAAATTCAGTTTTCTTTTATTAGAAATTATTCCAAATTGCTGTTATAGCAAAGAATTAAAATGAAAATTATCTTTAATAACCACAGCATTATATACGATGTACAGTTGTGCATGATATTGTAATTTGAAAAAATCCAACAGCATAGGATGCAAAATTTAAATTTCTTGTATTATTTTGAATTTCAGCAAAATTTATTAAAGGTGCTGTAAAACAGTAAACGATGTAAATTTTAGGTAGCAATATAATATGGTGTTAAGTTGGGTATGATATTATATTCCAATTTCAAACAATAAGGTAGTACAGCATAGGTGATGTTCTAGAAATTTCCACCTAATTTCTTTTTAAGTTGTGTATGATATTCCAATTTTAAGAATACAGCAAACAATAGTACAGTCTCTAGATGTTCTAGTAGTTTCCACGTATTTTTTTATTTTTGTTTTGGAGATCAGGTCCCTGCTAGGGCGCCAGAATTTATGGTCGGATTTAGGCTTTTCTAAAGGGATTTTCTAAAAGGATTTAGATTAATTTTATTGATTTTATATTAATTTAAACTAATAATATACAAAAATACAAGAATGTATTTTTATTTTAGATATTCCAAAAAAAGAGTTATTGAAAGCCAAACAACCTATTTGCACTTCGGTTTTAATTCTAATAAATTGTTATTAATTTTTATAATTTACATAAGCTAAATACATAATAATTCAAAAAGAGTTGACGTCGTCTTCACCACTAAGATGGATTTACATGTAAAATCTTCAATGTTAGAGATAAGAGCAAATGACATCGTATCCCTTATTAGGCGTAATGTACGAAAAAAAAACAAAATAGGCAACTTCTACAGTAGGTTAATTTCCTACTTAGAAAGAATAAGCGGATTAAAGAAACTGAAATTAGGCAAATAGGATACAATAGGCAAGATAACACGGCAACAACCTTCGGCGCTCGAACTATGACTAGAATTGCAAAATGCAATGTCCGAACAATGCGAGAAACATGAAGGCTTGCCCAAGTAGAAAAACAAATGGCAGAATATAGAATACAAATTACGGGTTTAAGTGAAATTAGATGGAATGGGAATGGCGAAATTATCACGGGTAATGGAACCACTCTGTTGTATAAAAGTAAAGAAATAGGTGGAGCAAACGGTGTGGGAATAATAATAGCTAGAAGGATGCGTAACTCCCTGCATAGCTGGAAAGCCGTATCAGATATGATTATTACAGCCCGTTTCCGATGTAAAATTAGAAATATTTCCCTAGTACAATGTTATGCACCAACAGAAGATGCCGATGTTATAGCAAAATACGAGTTCTACTAACAGCTCACTTATATTCTTAACACTATCCGGAAAGGCGACATCTTGATTCTAATAGGCGACTTAAATGTGAAAGTGGGAAATGAAAATTCTGGGTTAGAAAACATAATAGGAAAACATGTAGGCGGAATAAGGAACAAAAACGGAGAAAGACTTATCGAGACATGTCAAACGTTTCAACTGACCATTGGCGGCACTATCTTCCCCCATAATGCAATTCACAAATACACGTGGACCTCACCAATGGTAAAATACATAACCAAATAGACCATATATGTATAAGTAGAAGATACAGAAGTTCGATGCTAGATGTGTGAAATAAAAGGGGAGCCGACATAGATAGCGACCACTAACTTATCATAAGCGACATCAGATTGAAATTAAAATGCGTCAAACAGAGTCATAGCAGGAAACAAAAGTTAAATCTCCGGAGCCTTCAACATCCTCATACTAAAAGCAGTATAATAACTACAATCCGAGAAAGATGCCTAAACAACGAGGAAGATTGGAATCAAGTTAGAAAGCCGTCTATGAGATTGCGAGAACAAACGACATGGATATCTGAAAACACATGGGACCTCATATCACAGAGGCAAGAGGCAAAGAAAAAGATAGAAAGCGGAATTGTCACTAAGGAGCAATACAAAGCGCTAGCAAAGAAAGTAAAACGTGCCTCCAGAAGAGACAAGAGAAAATTCCTTGAGAAACTCGCCTCAAATGCAGAAACAGCTGCAGGACAAAATGATATGAGAAAACCAGCAAATTGTGAATAAACTCACCATCAAAAAGAGCTCAGCATCACATCCCATAAAAGATAAAAGTGTCAGAGATATAACTAATACTCAAGAGCAAACAAAAAGATGAAGAGAACATTTCCAAGAAATTAGCAACATTGAAATACACGAAGCAGAAGCACAATGTGAGTATTAGCACTTCCACACCAACTAGGACTGAGATCAAAGAGGTCATCAGCAAGCTAAAAAGAAACAAAGCAGTTAGGTCTGATGGTATTCCAGCAGAAATTCTACAAAAAAACCAGCCTGAAAAAAAAACCAGCCGAACTTCTGAGACTTCATATCATAGATGCATGGGGAAATGAAAGGCTACCTCCATCTTGGAAAAAGGGTACAATAGTCAAACTACCGAAGAAGGGTGACCTCAAAGATTGCAACAACTGGCGTGGAATCACTTTCCTCAATACAGTGTACAAAATCATAGCAATTATCATACAAGGCAGATTACAGGAGAAAATTGAAGCAGAGATACGTGACGAGCAAGCAGGCTTCTGCCCCTACAGGAGCTGTGTAGACCAATCAACCACCCTCAGGATCATCACCGAGCAATCAATTGAATGGCGGACTCCTCTGTACCTGCTATTCGTGGACTTGAAGAAAGCCTTCGACAGTGTAAAAAGAGTTGCCATATGGAGAGCATTAAAAGAGAAAAGCGTAGCATGCAAAATATTCCGGCTAATAAGAGAGCTGTACGAAAACTCCGAATTGACAGTCACTCACAACGGAAACATGAGCGAGGCCTTCCAAACTAACAGCGGAGTCAAACAGGGGTGTCCGGTATCACCATTACTATTCACAATCATCCTAGATAATATAATGTCCGAAATTTGTAAACAAAAAATAGGTATTACTTAGAGCATCACTCGTGACTTAGAAGACCTACACTATGCAGATGACATAGTACTGCTAGCATACAAGGTTGGCAATATGCAGGCTTTGAAATTAACATCAGCAAAACTAAGGCGATGAAAATCAACAGCACCAACAACCATATCATCATGCTGAAAACGTATCCAGTTGAATACGTCAACCGGTTCAACTATCTCGGTAGAATAATGTTTACAGATGGTGGTGCGGAGGCGGATGTGAATAAGAGAGTTAACAAAGCAAAGGCATCATTGGAACGATTGCACCCAGTATGGAAAAACACCCGAATCTCAAGGAAAACAAAATTAAGGATCTTCAACGCTTGCGTGAAAACTGTACTAAAGTATGGTAGCGAAACATGGATGTTATGCAACACCATCATTCAAAAGATACAGGTGTCTGCGCATAATCTGCAGAATATTCTGGCCGCTCAGAATAACCAACGAAGATCTATGGAGACTCACAGGAGAGGAACCCATACTGAGGCAATTAAGAAAGAAAAAGTGGAGGTGAATAGGCAACACGCTAAGGAAGCACCAGCACAACATAAGTCGCATGGTGCTGGAGTGGAACCCCCAAGGAAGCAGAAGATGCGGGCGTCCAAGTAACACCTAGAGACGCACCGTCATAAACGAACTCAGCCAGTGTAACCTAACATGGGAGAATGCAAAATCATCAGCAGGAAACCGTGTGAGATGGACATGCCAAATGGAAGCTCTATGCTTCCTCGCGGAGTGAAATGGACAAAAAAACATACATAATAATAAAAACACATAGGTACGTATGTAATTAAAATTCTACGTGTTGCAAAAAACAATACATTTAAAATATTTAAAATAAATTTAATTTAATTTAATAATTAACGAAAGAGAAATTACAAATACTAAATAAGCAAAGAGAAAAAATAGTTGCACTTTCCATAAATTGAGAAACACTCCAGAAGCAAAAGATTTATTAAAAATAAGTGCTATACGATTAAATAGGGCATCGACGCAATGCTTTAAAATAATTTCTGACAGATTATCTGGTCTAGGAGCAGAGTTATCATATCACCCAGTTTAGCTAAATAAAGCGGTATCGCGGCTGGTGTAAAATTAATATTTTGAAGAACTAAACTTAGAAAGTCTTCCAAATAATTAAAATTAAATTGATCAATATGGAAAGAAGAAGTAGAATAATTACCGGCAAAGAAATCTTTAAAATGGCTAGGTATAACAATTGAGTCATTAGAGTTCTGATACTTGTATGCCATATAATTTGGATATTGATCGGGTTTACGTTTTGAGTTGACAAGCTTACAAAAGGATTTAAGATCTGTACGAAGTTCCGAAGCAGTTTTATTAATGTTAGCTTCATATTTAAGACCTAGTAAGGATTTAAAGTTTAAATAAGAAGTATTATCCTTCGTTTTTAAATATGCATTCCACGCTTTATTTTTTTTATTTCCAAGAATTCTTAGTTCACCATCGTACCATGGTGGTCTTGAATTGATATTTCTATCAGGAACGCGAGGAACATACAAGTCAAATACATGGTAAATTACTTCGTAAAATTTATCAATCGCATTATTTAAATCATTTATCTAGTAAAGAATTAAAGTCAATTGAAAGAAAAAAAATGTTAAGCATATAAAAATTAGTTTTGGAAAAATTAAATTTATATGAGATATTTAAAGTCGATTTATTTAAACAATTATAATGAAATAGAAAACTAATGATGACAATCAATTTTTGTGAAAGGGGATGATGACAATCAATTTTTCAATGACAATCAAGCGGAATGATGACAATCAATTTTTGAAAGAGGTGTTGCCTCAATGTACTAGTTACATTTACCCAGTCAGCAGTAAAAAGAAGGTCTAATTATTTATTTAAAAAATTTTTAGTAGAAGAAACTTGTTTAAGTCCACAGGCAAGCAAACTATACATAATGTCGATTCGACATTAGAGGTTAAATTAGTCGGAATGTGGAAATATTCCTCGTCATGCAGTATTAAAATCACCACATATTATGAGTTCGTAAAGGTCATTTAATTTATTATTCAAAGAATCAAGAACTGAGCATAAATCTTCGTAAACTTTTATATTACAATTTGGAGGAATATAGCAACATAGAATATAAAGATTTAAAATATTTAAATCAATGTTAACTGGTATTACATCACTGTTTATTAAATCAGATATTTCTACTTGTGAAGAGTTAAAACTATTCTTAACCGATATAAGAACACCTCCACCTTTAGGAATCAGTGAATTATTTAAAATATCATTTTAATAGCTATCTTTCCTATAAACTAAGTAGGAATTGTCAAATAAATCAAGAGAATTGATAGAAGGAGATAACCAAATCTCAGTAACCATAAATATATCAGAGTTTAGTACTTTGGAGTTACTAAAAAGTTGGAGTTGTTTTAGTGCGTAATTCTCTTACATTTTGGTAATATAATGAGAGATTACTTGTCAGATCATTATGCTTTATTGTTGATAAAGTGATTAAGTTATTTTTAACTTTTGGCAAAAAAAACTTATTATAACTCTCTCTAGATCGCTGTAAGTGATTATAGTAGTTACTATTACAATAACTTCGAAAGGCTTTTAAGTCTTCTTGCATCATTTTAATGGGCACGCCAATAGACTCATGATAATTTACAAAGAGGTCATAAAAAGCTTTGTAATTCATTGGAAGTCTTTCATAATGTAGAAGTACTAAAACGTTAGTCTTTGTATTTCCCTCGATAACACTATTGTAGGAGTCATCATGCAAGTAAGATAGGTATAATCTCATAAAATTGAGAGGGCATCAATTTTATCTTGTTGATTTAACGATTTTTTAGTCATTCTAACTGTTGGTGGCACTAAATGTTGAACGAAAATATTGTCAATTGTTTAAGGAGGCAACTCAATAGGAGTTTTCGTAGCACCCAGTGTAACACTTGAAATTTGTGTTGGCTCTTTAATAAAATTATCATACTTATAAATAGTAGTCGTTTTAATATTAATAACAGAATTAGTATTATTACCATTACTCAAAGAATTATCTGAATACGTATTAGAAGTGCTAATTTTTATATCAAATAAAGATGAAATGTTTTGTTTTAATTCTAATGTATTATTGTTGTTATTATCATTTTTATTATTACCATTTTTATCATTATTATTAATGTTACCATTATTGTCATTATTATTGTTATTACTATTACAATAATTACTATTAACAGCATTAATGCAATTAAGATCAATACTCTCATTATCATCATTATTATTATTATTAATGTTATCATTATTATCATTATTATTGCTGTAATTATTACTAATGCTATTAACAACATTAATACAATTATCATTGATATTGTCATTATCATCATTATCTGCATTAGTTGGTAATGCTAGAAATTGACTTGAGAAATTAGTGACTTTATTAAATGTGGGAAGTTAACAGTGCTCTTCATAACGCGGTAATTTACATAAAGTAAAATTGTTATTAGATAAAATACAATCAGTGTTATTGTGTTGTATGTTTGATAATTTATGAGTATGTACATTTACTTTATTAGAGGAAGTAGCAAAAGGATTGAAAAGAAGAGACTTTTTCTGTGTTGATGGTTTTTAAGTTTATATCGGGAGAGTCTTTTTGGATAAAATTTTAAATTATTTACCCTAATTTTTTGTGTTCATTCTTATATTAACTTTAGATTTAGGTACAATAGCTTTGAAAGATTTCTATTTGGGTCGATATTTTAATTTAATTTGTTCATTTATTTAGTGATTCACTATTATATAAAATACATTTTTTTCTTTGGTTTTTACACAATATAAAACAAAAAAAAAATAAAGCAAGAAAACAAATACATTTTTTTTAAACCATACTATACATATTTACATAATATTTACATAGGTACAATAAATTTTAAATTTTTACATTATTCAAAATGGTCTTTTATATGAATTAATAGATTCTTTTTAAAAACGTTGAGATTCATTTCATTCTTTATATATGATGGTAATTCAATTAATAGTTTGAATCCTTTATAAATTAGCATATTCGTCGTTCCTTCCCTTCTTATATTTAGCAATCTAAAATCATTTTTATTTCTCAAGTGATGACGATTTATATCACTTACAGATATCAATCTATCACATAAGTAATTAGGTAATAATTTTTTAAATTTTAAATACCATTACATCACATTGTAGTGTATTCTTTGATTAACACTAGCCCACTTCAAGCAATCTAACACAAACTTAATGGAGGTATATTTGTATCCTATTTATGTCTTCTTTATTGGCTGTAAATAAGATTGGTGAACAATATTCGTAATGTGGTTTAACCATGGTGTTATAAATTTTTATAGATGTTGAAAGGCTGAGCTTTTTCTTAATTTTGTAAAAGAAATAACTTTTTTGCTGCCTTTTAGCACATTTCCAAAAAAAAATTTGAAAAAATGTGCTTATTAGTTTCACTCTGTTCGTGCGTCCGTCCGTCTGTTTACAAAACTTCTACACCGTTAAAGATAGAGAAAAAAACCAAACCATTTTAACCATGGGTAGGTCTCATAAAAAAAATTATTTTGTGGAACAACTTTTTCATGTAGCCCCATCCATTACGGAGCTACAGCCCTTCAAACTTTGAAAAAGCCCTATTTTTAGATGTATATATCTTATGTTCTGCTTAAGATTTTTTCAATCTGAAAACGGCATTCGACAGGTATTTTATTACCTTTCTAAATTAATATGAAAATTATACAATTTTTTTAAATTTAGTATTTAAATTTACCGTTATGTGAAAACCAAATTTTGCATGATTTTTCTATTTTCATAACTCCGGCACGCTTTTAGATAGAGGCTTGAAATTTTGAGGCAAGAAAGAACTTTTAGAATTAGTATAAGTTTGCTCAGAAAATTCTTTGGACCACCCTTAGGAACCTGTAGACATTTTACTTCTACAAGATATAAAAATTAAAGCTACAGTAATATGTTTTAACGTGTGTTAAAGGTTTACTTTAGTTGTAAAGGGTTCCAAAGTTGCAGCTCTTCAAAATTGCGAAAAAGTCCCATTTTCAGATGTATATATCTCAGGATCTGCGTAATAGTTTTGCAATCTAAAACCGCCAGAAGATCGAGAATTTTATTATCTATATAAAACAATATCAAAATTATGTAATATTTTGTAATTTACGATTTAAATTTACCGTTATGTGAAAATCACATTTTGCATGAAATTTCTTTTTTCATAACTCCGGCAATCCTTTAGATAGCAACCTAAAATTTTGAGACAAGAAAGAACTTTTAGAATAAGTATAAGCTTCCTCAGAAAATTTTTTGGTAGCACCCCCTCTTTAAGAGTTATTACGCCTCAAAAATTGAAAATTTGCTATTTTTAAACACCTGTAACTTAGGCACCTGTACAAATTTTTCTTCGGCAAGACATGAAAATTAAAGGTTCAATAATATATTTTTACGTGTGTTAACGGGTTTTCTTAGTTCTGTAGGATTCCGGACTTACAGCCTCTCAAAATTTCAAAAATGTCCTATTTTCACATTTTTTCTTATTACATGAAATATTCAAATTTTTGTGTAAGTCACACTTCTAAACAGTTTGTATTGGGTTTTGGAAATGTGCGCTTTTAAAAACCGTTGGTTTACATTCTACCTTGTTTAAATACATAATCCATATGAGATTTATATTTTAATTTATCGTCTATAATCACTCTTAGATGTTTAATTTCCTTGGTGTTATATATATATTATTAATTTTCACGCTGCTTTGTGTTTCATAATTTATTATCAGGCACTTTATCTTGGGACTATTCGCTTATTAATTTCAAACCATTCATTTAAATTATTTAGATATTCATTAATTTTTCTAATACATACTTCAATACTTTCATCAATAACGTAAATTAATGTGTCATCTGCAAAGATTACTAATCTAGCTAAAGATTACTAAACAGCTTTTCCCACATCATTGATATATATCACAAATAACAGCACTCCAAGAATTGATCCTTACAGTACTTCTAACAGAATGTTAATTGCACTCGAAATAGCTTTGTTTACTCTCGTAATATGTCTTTGATTACTTAGGTAAGATATAAACCAATTTAATTCATTATTTTGAATACCCTATTTGGGAAGCTTATTGATTAAGATGTTCCTGTGCACAGTTTCAAAAGCTCTTCTCAAGTCCAAAACTGCCACAATACATTTTTTCTGATTAACTGCCATCTTTCAATTTGTAATTACTAGATTAAGAAAAGATTCACAATTATGACCCTTTCTAAAACCAGATTGGTACTCCGAAACTAAATGATTCTTTTTATAGCATGTTTCAAGTTAATTATATACACTATCTTTTCTAATATTTTTACTTCAATTGATATCATATTGAATGGTCGAAATTAGTTCGTATTTTTAACTTTCTGTATGGGTATCAACATTGTTTCTTTCCATATGTCTAGGAAGATGCCAGAGTTTAATGATACATTTATAGTAGATAATAAATTCTCTCCTATAAGATGAAACGCGTCTTTAACTGCAGTAATGCTAATTAAGTTCATATATCTTTTTTATTATTTATTTCATTTACAGTTTTTTTTAAAATCATTTATCGTTATTAATTTAAATTTAAATATACTGGAAATATTATCAATGTAATTATTATATTTATTTATTTATTTATATCCAGGTACCGTGGTACATAAATGTGCCAAGTAGCTATAACCCCTGTTTTCTGGTAGGAATGTGGGGTGTATGAGATATTATGATATATAAAATATTTATAATTGCGATATATAAATATTTTTTTTTTATATTATAATTATTGTACCCAGCCGGGAATCGAACCGAGACATCTCATTCCCTTATGAATTAGAAGCGGTGCGTCAATCACTGCACCAATGGCTGGGTATTATTATATTGTTTTATAGGAATATTGCTGTTGATTTTAAACACACTGTCAATGAAATATTCATTGAATTTATTAGCAATTTCTAGGTTGTTTGTGTATATTTTATTATCGTTAAATTTCACCTGCTTAATTTTCTTTTTTTATATAGTTATTTATTGATTCATTTAGGGCTAATATTTTTATTGTTTTCCACATATCTTTTTGATCTGTGCAATTCTCTACTTTATTTTTTATATAGTTATTTTTTCCACTGTTTATTTTATTTTTAAATTAATTTCTTATAGTTTTTATTTATTCCATCTACTTCATTATTTACAAATTTGGCAACTTTGTATTGTTTAATTTTTTAAATTCAAGCAGTTCTCGTATGAACCAGTTATTATTATTGCTTCGATTAAATGTTTTTATTTCAACAAATTCATTAAAAATATTTCTGAGGCCTTTACTTAAAATTTTTTTTTTTTATTACAGTTTAAGTTATATACCGTTAAAATTTAATTTCCGATTAACTTTCTTATAAATCTATTTTAACTAATTTCAATATTTTAAAGTTGTTATTTTTATCTTTTGTATTTAAATTCGTTTTTATACTAATCTTAATATTGTTTCATGATTGCTTATCTTCCAATTATTTTCAGTGAATGTTTTAATATTATAATTGTCGTTTACTATCTTTATACTCTATTAAAGTCTTATTTGTTTTTAGATATTCTAGTACATTGATTAACGATTTGTTTGAATCCACTGTCATTCATTCTTTCTTTTATTTTATTTCTTGTAGTATTATCATTCAGCCAGTTAATATTAGAATCACTCATTATTAAAACTGTATGTGTTATTCTTAGTTCTTTCAGTAACAAATTGAAATGAAAGACAAAAGAATACATTAGTAATATTGTATATTTTGATGAGCAAAACTCAGAATTCGTCATCTACGTTGACTTTTTTGACTGTCTCGAAATTCCCACAATTTTTCAGATAAAACATAGAGCCACCCGTATGACGTGAACTTAAATTAATTCTTATTGAACTGTAACCAGCAATGCTTATTAAATTTCCATTTCACATAGATGAGTCTCAGACAAGCATATGAATCAAAAGTATTATTAATAGTTAATAATTCAAGTTCATAATGCTACATAATTCAAGTTCTATAATGCTACGTAATTTAAGTTCTATAATGTTTCGGCTCACAAAGCGCAACAAGTCGCAATCGAAAATAACTCCAAAGAACTCTACAAATTCATAAAGACCCTCACAAATAAAGGTTCCAATTAAGAATACGCAGTCAAAAGCAGAAACGGCTCGATACTTACATCCACCAGTGAACAAATAACATAAACCCTCTCTCAATTAGAGAAAAACAAGATGCCATTAAGATATTAAAAATCAGCAAAGCGGAAGGAGCAGATGGCATTCCAGCGGAATTACTTCAAGCCGACAGCAAAAGAAGCTCAAAAATCCTACAAGCAATCTTAGCAAGTATTTGGGAAAGAGAAGAAGTAAATCCACACTGAAAAACTGCAATTATATTAAAACTATTGTATTGTATATACTAACTATTAAAACTACTAAAACAAAACAGCAATTGGAGAAGCATTACCATATTAAATGCATCAGTAAAATTTATAGCATTAATAATACACTCCAGAATTGTAGATTACCTCGAAAACACAACAAGAAGAGAACAAATTGGATTCAAAAGAGGACACAGTTGTATAGAACATGCGAATTCACTTAGAATTATAATAGAGCAGTCTATAGAATTCAATTCTCCTCTATACTTCGCCTATATAAATTTCAAAAGAGGGTTCGATACTATAAAAAGACGCGAAATATGGAGGGCATTAGAAGAAAGATCCATACCCGGGCAAATAATAAGGATGATTAAGGCTCTCTAAAAAGATGCAAATTCTCAAATATTCCATAAAGGAAAACTGAGTATGCCAATAAAACTGCAGAATAGTGTAAAACAAGACTGCCCAATCTCCGCTCTCTTGGTTCAACGTTATGTTAGATTGTAGTTTTGAACAAAACAAATAAGGCAACCAGAGGAGGTATAAACTGGTACCTCACAAACACATTACAAGATTTAGACTACGCCGACGACATATGTCTCTAATCGCATTCTCACACCAACATGCAAAGCAAAATTGACGAGCTTTCAAGGAATGCGGCAGATGTCGGTCTCAAAATGAACATGGGGGAAAGAAAAATAATGAGGATAAATACAACAAACACCACACCAATAAAAGTAAATGATACATCATTAGAAGATGTATCGAATTATAACTACCTTGGGTGCATAGTTACAACGCGATTTGGAGCATTAGAGGATGCAGAGGCTAAAATCAAGAAAGTTAAAGCGGTATTTGCAAGACTATGGCGACCAGCACAAATTAATATTCAGAACATGTGTTAAATCGGTCCTGCTACACGGCAGCGAAACATGGCTGCTCACAGGAAAAATAATCCACAAATCACAAGTATTCCTCAACAGATGTTTGCGAATAATATGCAGAATATTATGGCCAGTAAGAATATCAAACCCCGACCTGTGAACTATGACCAATTAGAAACCCATAAACTTGGTGATCAGGCAGGGGAAATACAAGTGGATTGTCCATGCACTTAGAAAAAGTTTCTCGATAGCCAAAAAGGCTCTGGGAAGGAAAAAGGAAAGTAGGAAGACCCAGAATTACGTGAAGGAGGACAGTATGAAGGAGATAGAGGAAGCAGGGAAAAACTGGTTTGAAGTAAAAATGCTAGCACAAATAGAGTTAGTGACGAGTCTTTGTGGAGGCCTTATGCCCTCCAAGAGAGTAGGAAGGAAAAAAAAATAATTCAAGTTCATAAAAATTGTTTATAATACCTTGATAATTTAAATAGATTGCTACAATATTTTCTAGTAATTTCTACTAAAAATTTTCTTTTTTTCAATATTTATTTTTCTTAACAATGATGGACAATTTCTATTCAAAACACTATGCGATTTATCTAGTTGTAAATTCATAGATTCATTTGCTCTTGCAATGCAAACATGATTATTCTCTGTACAGTCTTTAGTTGATGGTATCCTCCACATTTAAAACATACCTTTGATTCAATCGTACATATCTTATTTTTGTGACCATACGCCAAACATTTATAACATCTACGAACATCATAATTTTCATATATTTTATAATTATCCCAACCAATCTTTATTTTTCCGACTTCCATAATACATTTGAATTCTTCTGTACTAAGTTCAACAATTCCATTAAATTTATCTTCAGTCTTGCTACTTTTGTACGATTCTATAAATTTTATTTCATTCCCTAACTTCATAATATTTTGCTTAATAATTCTTTGTACTAGCTCTTCTTTTTCATATTTTTCAGACATACCTACTATTAAAAATGTTGGTTTTACCTCTTTTAAGACAACGACATATTAATTGTCATTCATTTTATTTTTAATTTCATTCTCAATGCTCCTTACAGTACTAATGTCACAAAATATTGCTACCTTGCCATCTCTTCTTTCAGACAATCCACTTAATTTGTATAGATTATCGGGTTGATAACTTTTTTGACATTTGTCTCAGTCACTTCTGACTTTTGATTTTGTTTTGGTTTAATCAAAACAACAATGTTTCTTTTTACCATATCTGAATACAAAGGAGTTGAATTTTGCTTTGGAACATTGCTTTTTGGGACTTTTTCAACAATATTTTTTATGTTTATCTTATCCAGTTTATCACAAATTTTCTCATCTTCAAGTTTGAAATTTTCCGCGTAAGTGTCAACTAAACGTTGCTCTAGATCAGCAAGTATATCATCAATTTTTTGATCAAGGTCAGAAAATTTTTAATCAATGACATTTAATATTTTATTTTCAAAGCTGACAAAACGTTCATCAAACTTGTTGAGCATTTCCGTAAGGTAGTGATTGCTGCATGTATTAACATTCTTATTAGGCACCTCTTTATTTTTACCAGTCACGGGTGAATGAGCAGATTTCGAAGAAGAAGTACTAGTGGATCATAATTTCATTTGCTTGTCCATATTTGATGTAATTGTTATTTATTTTTTATTATAATTTTAAATTAAATTAAAAATTTAGTAGTATGTTTATGAATGTACTTAAATTTGTCGAATATCGTAAATTAAGATAATTAAAAAGCGATAGTATTAATTTGGAGCGTAACAAGTAAATTGGACATATTAAAAATAAAAAAAATAAAAATCTGACACTGGCAGCACTTTAATTTGTTGTAACAAGTGGTAGTTGAGAGTTTTTTAAATATTTAGTGAAATTATGAACAAATGTCGCGCCGGTAGAAATTAGAATTTAATTATTTAGTTTTTAATTGCTTCTTTTCTTTTTATACCCGTACGATAAGGATTGGGTATATTAAAATTGCTCCTTCATTTGTAAAATCTCGAAATAAGAAACCTAGATATACCTTTAAAGGTGTGGATCGGATCAGAATCAAATTCTGAGTCGATTAAGCTTTGTCCGTCCACCCGGCAGTATGTCCGTTAGAAAGATAACTCAAAAACTAAGACAGCTAGAGTCTTGCAATTAACAGAAAATATTATTGGATCAATTTGTAGGTTCCCTATATTTTTTTTGTTGAGATCCGACCAAAACTTCGAGTAGCTCTTGAACAACTAACTATTTGATCTCCACATTTTTCATATAAATTTTTCAAAATCGTTTGAAATAGAGCAATCAAATTTTAACTGCTGATAGATATCATAAAAATATTAACTTTATGGAACAATTTTTTTCTGTAGCTCCACCCGTTACAGAGTTATAGAAAGTTATACAGTTCGAAAAAGCTCTATATTTAAATTGTTATAACACAAGCTCTATAAAATATATTTTTAATCTGCAAACGCTATACGATAGCTGCTTTTATTAGCTTTACAAATATATTTATATAATAAATATATACTTGTGCCATACGGTGTCTTAATTTACCGTTATGTGAAACTCAAATTTTGCAAAATTCTTAACTCTTTCTATCTTCTAAACGGTTTACGTTAGAAACTTGAAACTTCGACAGGAGTTAGATTTTTCAAAATAAGTATGACTCATTTCAGAAAATATTTTTGTATCGCCTCCCGCTTAGGAGGTGTTAGGAGTCTAAAACTGAAAATTCTCTAATTTTAAACACCTGTAACTTGAACACCTGTCCAAATGTTATTAAAGTAATACATAAAAATTAAAGTTCCAATATTATACTTTTATTTTTATTACAAATTTTTTTTATAATATAGGGTTACCTTAAAATTGACGAAAGTGTGACTTGATTTTTCTCAATTTTTCTAAGAAATTTCTTTACCGATTCTTTTGAATTTTTTTTTACTCGATCATTTAAAATTTTTGAGGATGATGATGCGTAGTATAAAAATAGGATGATGATGCGTAGGTTGAAGAACTCATATTTATATGATATTGGTATACATACTTATATAATATATATCATTCTTATTTACATATCATATATGTTACTGATGAATGAATGATTTATAATAAGAATGTTGATATGTATATACATACATATATATACTGGCGTATATACGTATTTTGTTTATTTATAAGAAATTATTCCCTGAATGAAATATTTTTAAAGAATTAATCCAAAACATATGGCGATATAATATAACATATATATGAATACATATGCATATATTACATATAATACATAATATATATTTAGTATTTTGTAGTAAGTTTAGTATTAATTAATATAAATTTGCCGCTTAATATTAAATAGTGCTGGGTATATCATATTTGGAAAAGTGTTGGATTGATAATCGTTAGGTGGAAGATTAGAATCTGCTTTTGAAAAATGTATAAACATATACTTCGAATATCTGTATGTACAAACGTTAGTTTTAAAAATTATAAAATACATCCAAATTATTTTAAAATACTGAAAAATTAAAAAAATAATATTTCAAGCAGAGTGCCAGTTTATGAACATACTAACGGACTAATAGGTGTGTTTAAGAGTTGACAAAGGCAACTGTATTCTTTCTCGTTTTTTTTTAAATTTTTTTTAAAATTTATTGCATTTAATCCAGTTTCAATATTAAATTTAAATTAGTTAGACAAAAAGTAAAAGTACAATTGCACCGTTTGTGTTAAAATATTAATAATTTCATAGAATTCAATTTTTTAATCTTATTTTTTTTAATTTAATTTATTTTAATTTTTTTTTTTTTATACAAGTTATTATAAGGCAAAGGGGTAATTAGTTACGGCTTCACAGCGGTAACACTGAAGGTGTAAAAGAAGGATGAAGTGGAAGCCTCAAGGGACTCATCGGTGAAAGCCCAAGTCAAGCCCAAGAGGCAGACTCTGACGATGTCGTTGACGTAGCATCCTCCTCGGCTCCAAAAAGAGTGAATGATGTCATCAAGGCTGACGATGAAGACGATCTACTTAGATCTGATTCTGACATCTTTGATGATGCTAAAAGCTTCTCAATGGAGCTTGAGGATGAACCTAACGCTACGGTGGTGGAGATTAAGGATGGCTTAGGTAATGAAGCTACTACAAATTAATCTCCATCACTCTAAAGCGGTTTTCCACGCACTTGAAATCCGCGTCAGCAGAACAGGCGAGGATATTATCTTGATCCAAGAGCCATGGCTGACAAAAAAAACAAGTTCAAGGACTCAAGATATCAGGTTACACGTTGTTGTATAATAAAGAGGTATGCAAACCTAGACCGTGCATACTTACTAAAAATACATTAAATTTAACTTTTAAGTACAATTACAATGATGCTGGGTTGTTGCGCCGTATCTTCCTCACGACTCGCAGGATTCACTTCCTCCATCCAATCGGGTTGGTAGCGGATGCCAGAAGATTAACCATAGGGGTCATCATAACCTGCGACGCCAATGCTCACCGTGACATCTGGGGTAGTTCGGATACCAACGAAAGAGGTAAATCACTTTTTGATTACATTTTAAGTACTAATCTTGTTGTCTGTAACATTGGCAGGGAACCTACCTTTGTTACCAGTAATAGGCATGAACGTCCTAGACATAACCTTAGTCTCGAACTTCATTTATTCTGAAATAAACTCATGGAAAGTTTCTAATGAACATTCCTTTTCAGATCACAGATACCTTGAGTTCTGTCTGGACGAAAGTCCTCCAATAAAGTCAGTCTATCGAAATCCGCAGGGAACTGACTGGAACAAATATAGGGAGCACTTAAAGTCAACGCTTTCCTCTTTAACACCTGGAATTCTTAAAAATATCCAGGATATAAATAGCCTAGTAAACGTTTTTAGTAACGCCTGCAATAAGTCTTTAGAGAATTCGTGTCCCATCAATAAGCGTAGGGGAAAACCTAAACCACCTTGGTGGATTGATGAAATCAAAGCTATAAGGAAAGATAGTAGGGCTTTTAATAATACCAAAAAAACGAATGAGATACATGACTGGAGCTCTTATAAAGCGGCTCTTAGTCAGTTCAAAAAAGCACTTAAAAAGGCAAAAAGAGACATCTGGAGACTATTCTGCGGAGGTATAGAAAACGTCTCCGAGCCATCTAAACTTAGGAAAATCCTATCAAAAACCCCATGGTCCCCAATTTTTTTAAAAAAGAGGATGGCAGCTAGGCTACCACAAGCGAGGAGTCGTTGGAATTACATTTAAAAACCTATTTCCCTGGGTGCACAAATAATAGCTCGGAGGTGGTTTGTCTTCTGAATCCTCCCCCTACTATCTCAGTGGTTGTGGTAACAGGAGACATACTACAATGGGCTATAGATAGTTTGAAACCATTCAAGTCAAGCGCACCCGATGATATTCTACCCGCTGAGATCCAGCAAACTTCATCTACTATGTTGGCTTGGCTAAAAAGCATTTTCTGTGGTTGTCTTAATTTGGGGCTTATCCCGGATAAATGGAAATAGGTCAAAGTAGTGTTCATATCCAAGACCGGCAAAAGTAGTCACGTCTATGCGAAAAACTTTCGGCCTATAAGCCTGTCATCTTTCCTTTTAAAAAACCTTAGAAAGATTGTTGACATCCATATCCGCTGCAACTTAGATAAAAATCTGTTTTCAGCCTCTCAACATGCTTACTGCAAAGGGAAGTCAGTGGATACTGCACTTCACACTTTGACTAGCTCGATTGAAAGATCTTTAAATTGTAAAGAGTATACTCTTGCAGCATTTATAGACATTGAGGGAGCGTTTAATAACGTAATCAGGCAGCAATTGTAGACACAATCATAAGCCTAGGAGTAAAACCGGAGCTAAGAGCACTAATAGCTAATATGCTAAATGGCAGGGCCATCAGTTCCAACTTAGGCAACGCTTCTGCAAAAATGTTTGTGAAAAGAGGGACTCCGCAAGGAGGGGCGCTATCTCCCCTCTTTAAATGTTATTTCGAAAGGAAATAACGGATATTGTAAATTACAAATGGTCAAACTTGACCTCGTGGAA
The DNA here is from genome assembly GCA_947095535.1 of Poecilobothrus nobilitatus. Taxonomy (NCBI): domain Eukaryota; kingdom Metazoa; phylum Arthropoda; class Insecta; order Diptera; family Dolichopodidae; genus Poecilobothrus; species Poecilobothrus nobilitatus. Next base: position 240,339,030 of record OX352772.1, read on the forward strand.
TATCGCAAGATGGATGTGTCCCAAAACCGATTCAAGACGATCCAATGATCTGCTTTCTCTCAAAAGGGCAGATATTGGAATGAAAATGGGTATAATCACCTGTCACTGTCTAATAGGGAAGCCTGCAAAGATGAAGAAGAGGAGGAAACTATACTCCATCTCCTTTGCACATTCCCGGCCTTGTCGGCAAGAAGGAATACCCATTTGGGGCAATATCTCTTCAACAACCTTAGCGATCTAGCTGCTAAAAATGTGAAGAGTATTCTTCCCTTTGCAAGAAGCTCAAATTGGTTTTAACGAGTGGGATAGAAAAGGTATCACAATGGACCAAATCTAACCAAATCGAATCGGTCTAAGTGTCCCTTTTTGGCAGTCATCTTAACCTAACCTAACCTAACCTATTATAAGGCACTTTTTTTTTTTTATTTATTTAATTATATCTCTAAAAGAGCTTAAGAGCTCGTACAGAGTATGTACATTACATTCTTACAAACTGGTAATTATAAAAGTATTATATAGTAACATTATTAGCAAAAACAAGTACTTAATAAAAAATGGAAGTGAAAGAAAAAATATTAAAACTTCAGAAAAATCATAGCAAAATTTAGATTACATTATAGTTAATATATTTAAATAGAAGAATTCATTATTAAAAATTAGCATGTCAATCATTTGCTTATTTTTTTTTTTTCGCAGAAGTCTTGTTTTTTATTTTATTAATTCTAAGTAGAATGTTTTTATTTTTGACTTTATGGGTGGCATATCACATGTTTTTAATTAATTTGGCAAGTTGTTAAATGTTTTAATTGACGTATAATAGATTCCGTCTAAGCCATTGAATTTATTTTTGCGATTCATGTTACGTATTTGGCTTGCTGTACGGGTATTATGGCTGTGTATTTCCATGTTGTGTATTAACAAGGTATTTGTATTTATTAATTTATTTTGCATATTAAATATTTGTATGGCTTGTGACATTTTTTTATGTAGTTCAATTGGTAATATTTTTAACAGTAGATGTATTTCAGCTGTTGACCTTCGTCTTTCGAATCCATAGAGGTTTTTGATGGCATTATTTTGAATACGTTGTATCATATTCAAATTTTTTGAGAATGTATTTCCCCATATTACGATTCCATAGGTGATAGTCGAATGAAAAAGACAATAATATATCGATATTTTAGTTGCTAGAGGAACTCTATTCTGTATAAATTTTAGCATACCAGCAATTCTTCCAGCCTTTTCTGCTATCTCGTTACATTGTTGATTCCATTTTAATTCAGAGTCCATGGTCACTCCAAGTCATACACGTTGGATTCTGTAATATTCATATTTTTGAACATAGTATTTAGTGATGTATTTGTTGTATTTTTTATTATCATATATTTAGTTTTGTTTATATTTGCTGTTAACTTTAATTTGGACATCCATATATTTACTAATTGTATATCCTTATTCATTATTTTTTCTAAGTCTTCGTACCTTTTTTCCATGAATACCATAGCTAAATCATCGGCATAAAGAAAAGCTTTACCATCTAGATTTAATTTTGAAAAGCTGCTTATGTAGCACGAGTACAGAGTTGGTCCCAAAGAGCTGCCTTGAATAACTCCGTAAGTTATTTCTGTAATTTGGCTTTTAAGTTGTTGACACTTAACGTATTGCTTCCTTCCATTTAAATAGCTTTCGAACCACATATATTCTTTTCCCAGAATTCCACATTCGAATAGTATACGTAATAATATTTTCCTATCAACCGTATCAAAGGCTTTGGTAAAATCGAAAAATACAACGGATACCTTTTTTCTATTATTTATACCTTCTTGGATTTAAGTGATCATATCGAATAACGCCGTATTTGTATTAGAGCCCTTTTTAAAGTCATATTCTCGATCATTTGCCAAATTATTGTCTTTCAAATATTTAGTTAGTTGAGTATTCACAATGCTTCATATGTTTCAATGTATTCATATGTTTCAATGATTTTACTAAATATCGATTACAATGATGCTGGGTTGTTGCGCCGTATCTTCCTCACGACTCGCAGGATTCACTTCCTCCATCCAATCGGGTTGGTAGCGGATGCCAGAAGATTAACCATAGGGGTCATCATAACCTGCGACGCCAATGCTCACCGTGACATCTGGGGTAGTTCGGATACCAACGAAAGAGGTAAATCACTTTTTGATTACATTTTAAGTACTAATCTTGTTGTCTGTAACATTGGCAGGGAACCTACCTTTGTTACCAGTAATAGGCATGAACGTCCTAGACATAACCTTAGTCTCGAACTTCATTTATTCTGAAATAAACTCATGGAAAGTTTCTAATGAACATTCCTTTTCAGATCACAGATACCTTGAGTTCTGTCTGGACGAAAGTCCTCCAATAAAGTCAGTCTATCGAAATCCGCAGGGAACTGACTGGAACAAATATAGGGAGCACTTAAAGTCAACGCTTTCCTCTTTAACACCTGGAATTCTTAAAAATATCCAGGATATAAATAGCCTAGTAAACGTTTTTAGTAACGCCTGCAATAAGTCTTTAGAGAATTCGTGTCCCATCAATAAGCGTAGGGGAAAACCTAAACCACCTTGGTGGATTGATGAAATCAAAGCTATAAGGAAAGATAGTAGGGCTTTTAATAATACCAAAAAAACGAATGAGATACATGACTGGAGCTCTTATAAAGCGGCTCTTAGTCAGTTCAAAAAAGCACTTAAAAAGGCAAAAAGAGACATCTGGAGACTATTCTGCGGAGGTATAGAAAACGTCTCCGAGCCATCTAAACTTAGGAAAATCCTATCAAAAACCCCATGGTCCCCAATTTTTTTAAAAAAGAGGATGGCAGCTAGGCTACCACAAGCGAGGAGTCGTTGGAATTACATTTAAAAACCTATTTCCCTGGGTGCACAAATAATAGCTCGGAGGTGGTTTGTCTTCTGAATCCTCCCCCTACTATCTCAGTGGTTGTGGTAACAGGAGACATACTACAATGGGCTATAGATAGTTTGAAACCATTCAAGTCAAGCGCACCCGATGATATTCTACCCGCTGAGATCCAGCAAACTTCATCTACTATGTTGGCTTGGCTAAAAAGCATTTTCTGTGGTTGTCTTAATTTGGGGCTTATCCCGGATAAATGGAAATAGGTCAAAGTAGTGTTCATATCCAAGACCGGCAAAAGTAGTCACGTCTATGCGAAAAACTTTCGGCCTATAAGCCTGTCATCTTTCCTTTTAAAAAACCTTAGAAAGATTGTTGACATCCATATCCGCTGCAACTTAGATAAAAATCTGTTTTCAGCCTCTCAACATGCTTACTGCAAAGGGAAGTCAGTGGATACTGCACTTCACACTTTGACTAGCTCGATTGAAAGATCTTTAAATTGTAAAGAGTATACTCTTGCAGCATTTATAGACATTGAGGGAGCGTTTAATAACGTAATCAGGCAGCAATTGTAGACACAATCATAAGCCTAGGAGTAAAACCGGAGCTAAGAGCATTAATAGCTAATATGCTAAATGGCAGGGCCATCAGTTCCAACTTAGGCAACGCTTCTGCAAACATGTTTGTGAAAAGAGGGACTCCGCAAGGAGGGGCGCTATCTCCCCTCTTTAAATGTTATTTCGAAAGGAAATAACGGATATTGTAAATTACAAATGGTCAAACTTGACCTCGTGGAATATCGCAAGATGGATGTGTCCCAAAACCGATTCAAGACGATCCAATGATCTGCTTTCTCTCAAAAGGGCAGATATTGGAATGAAAATGGGTATAATCACCTGTCACTGTCTAATAGGGAAGCCTGCAAAGATGAAGAAGAGGAGGAAACTATACTCCATCTCCTTTGCACATTCCCGGCCTTGTCGGCAAGAAGGAATACCCATTTGGGGCAATATCTCTTCAACAACCTTAGCGATCTAGCTGCTAAAAATGTGAAGAGTATTCTTCCCTTTGCAAGAAGCTCAAATTGGTTTTAACGAGTGGGATAGAAAAGGTATCACAATGGACCAAATCTAGCCAAATCGAATCGGTCTAAGTGTCCCTTTTTGGCAGTCATCTTAACCTAACCTAACCTAACCTATTATAAGGCACTTTTTTTTTTTTATTTATTTAATTATATCTCTAAAAGAGCTTAAGAGCTCGTACAGAGTATGTACATTACATTCTTACAAACTGGTAATTATAAAAGTATTATATAGTAACATTATTAGCAAAAACAAGTACTTAATAAAAAATGGAAGTGAAAGAAAAAATATTAAAACTTCAGAAAAATCATAGCAAAATTTAGATTACATTATAGTTAATATATTTAAATAGAAGAATTCATTATTAAAAATTAGCATGTCAATCATTTGCTTATTTTTTTTTTTTCGCAGAAGTCTTGTTTTTTATTTTATTAATTCTAAGTAGAATGTTTTTATTTTTGACTTTATGGGTGGCATATCACAATTTTTTTAATTAATTTTATTAATAACAGTTTTTAATTAATTTGGCAAGTTGTTAAATGTTTTAATTGACGTATAATAGATTCCGTCTAAGCCATTGAATTTATTTTTGCGATTCATGTTACGTATTTGGCTTGCTGTACGGGTATTATGGCTGTGTATTTCCATGTTGTGTATTAACAAGGTATTTGTATTTATTAATTTATTTTGCATATTAAATATTTGTATGGCTTGTGACATTTTTTTATGTAGTTCAATTGGTAATATTTTTAACAGTAGATGTATTTCAGCTGTTGACCTTCGTCTTTCGAATCCATAGAGGTTTTTGATGGCATTATTTTGAATACGTTGTATCATATTCAAATTTTTTGAGAATGTATTTCCCCATATTACGATTCCATAGGTGATAGTCGAATGAAAAAGACAATAATATATCGATATTTTAGTTGCTAGAGGAACTCTATTCTGTATAAATTTTAGCATACCAGCAATTCTTCCAGCCTTTTCTGCTATCTCGTTACATTGTTGATTCCATTTTAATTCAGAGTCCATGGTCACTCCAAGTCATACACGTTGGATTCTGTAATATTCATATTTTTGAACATAGTATTTAGTGATGTATTTGTTGTATTTTTTATTATCATATATTTAGTTTTGCTTATATTTGCTGTTAACTTTAATTTGGACATCCATATATTTACTAATTGTATATCCTTATTCATTATTTTTTCTAAGTCTTCGTACCTTTTTTCCATGAATACCATAGCTAAATCATCGGCATAAAGAAAAGCTTTACCATCTAGATTTAATTTTGAAAAGCTGCTTATGTAGCACGAGTACAGAGTTGGTCCCAAAGAGCTGCCTTGAATAACTCCGTAAGTTATTTCTGTAATTTGGCTTTTAAGTTGTTGACACTTAACGTATTGCTTCCTTCCATTTAAATAGCTTTCGAACCACATATATTCTTTTCCCAGAATTCCACATTCGAATAGTATACGTAATAATATTTTCCTATCAACCGTATCAAAGGCTTTGGTAAAATCGAAAAATACAACGGATACCTTTTTTCTATTATTTATACCTTCTTGGATTTAAGTGATCATATCGAATAACGCCGTATTTGTATTAGAGCCCTTTTTAAAGTCATATTCTCGATCATTTGCCAAATTATTGTCTTTCAAATATTTAGTTAGTTGAGTATTCACAATGCTTCATATGTTTCAATGTATTCATATGTTTCAATGATTTTACTAAATATCGAAGCTATTGAAATGGGTCTGTAATTGTTTACATTGTTTTTGTCTCCATTCCCTTTATAAATTGGTATAACTTTATTTATTTTTAGTTCTTCAGGCATAACACTTTGATTCAAGGATTCATTGATTAATTCATTTATGTTTGCTGCTAGTTCATCTTTGCATTCTTTTATAACCTTTGTTTGTATTCCATCATAACCTGTTGCTCCTGTATTTGGTAACTCGTTTATTAGTTTCTTTGTTTCATAATTCGTAATCATTTTGAATCTAAATCTACTTGATGTTCTATTTATTGGTAGATATACGGTGTTAAAATTTTGTGCCAAATCACTGCCAATATGTGTAAAGAATTTATTAAAATTGTTAAGTTTTGCCAATTTATCTTTGTTGGAAAGTTGTTGTTCCGCAAAGAAATCGTTTCGATTACTGGTCTTATTTTTAATTATATGTTTTATGTAATTCCATGTTTTTTTTTCGGATTACCTTCAGCAGATTTGAAGATATTGTTGTCATAAATCATTCTTTTTTTTCTTTTTATTGCCGTGTATTTGTTTAGCCAAAATTTATATTTGTTATGAATATATTCATCATTATAATTTTTACATGTTTTCTATGCCAGTATTGCTTGATTTTATTAATATTTACACATTCATGATCAAACCATATAAGTACGTTTTTATTCGCAGTTGACGATATTTTTGGATATGTGGCATCACTTATTTTATTTTGTAATTTCGAAATTAATTGGGAACATTTGGTATTGACATCGTTACTTGTGATAATAATTGGGTCATTTATCAACTGTTTTTTTATTTTATTTATGTCAACACAATTCATTTTTGAAATATTTTTTATTGATTGTGGCAAAGTTGTATAACTTTTTATTTCGGTTACTAAAATTTGATGATCCGAAATATCCGTGTTCAGGTGAGTTATGCACATGTTAACTTGTGGATTATTTGTAATAATATGATCTATGCAGGTACCTGATATTGCCCTGGTAGGAGAGTGATCACAAAAGAAAAATCCATTGCTTTCAATGATTGTTTTATACATTCCAACATCTGAATCGGAATCATCTATTATATTATAATTCATTTCCTCTAATATGAATGTATGTTTTTTGCACAGTTTATTAAGATTCATTTCTAATATATCATTAAATTTCTTAATTATTTCCTTATCTTTTTCAGGTGGTCTATATATTGTAGATACATTTATATTTTGACTATTAAAAACAATCATTATATTAATTATACTATTGTATTCGTCACAGAAAGATTCATGTATTTTGTAAGTTAGTGAATTGTGAATAAATATACCTGCTCCACCTCTTTTCCGAGTTTTTCTATATGAGAAGACATTTTCACAATTTTGGATATTAATAAGATCTATTTCGAATTCATTTAGCCATGTTTCAGTAACTATAATTAAGTGTATCGTTGTGTTTAACCCATCCAATATTAGTGACATCTCATCGTTTTATTTCTAAGACTTCTAGCATTAATATATAGTATTTTTAGAGAGTTTGCACTGTGAAATTTGATTTGAGCTACATAATCACAACTATTTACATGGGTTTTAAGTGGCAAAATAAAATTTTCATTACTCGACATTTAGAAAGCTTCTGATAAAACCCTGATTTTTTTACTTTTTTCTATTTTTCTAATTAGTAACTTGCCATCTGATATCCATGCAAATTTAATAATATTGTTTCTCTTCAAATCTCTTACTTTTTTTATAGAGTAAATTAAAATACTGCGAAAGCGTTTCATTTATGAATATTGTGTTATTATATGATTTTTCACCTTCATTTATTTTAAAGATTGACATATTCAGTTTTACCTTTTTTTTCTTTATCATTATTTGATTTTTTAGCTCATCACTGTTTACTCACTCATCACTCTACAACTATTTTTGGTGGCTCAACTGAGTTCCTCGATGGTTTCTGTTTTCTGTAACATTTTATAATGTCATCTGCTTTGAATTCAATGCCCAAAATTAAATTAAAAAAATTAAAATTAAATTAAATTAAAAATTAATAAACCTAAATTCATTAAGTGCATAATTGCAGTTAAGCTAAAGAAAGCTAAATAATTAATTCACTTTGTTTTAGTTTGTATGATTAAAAAATAATAGTATGTATATTTAGTTTATATAGATAAGCAAAAACTATTAATGAAAAGTTCTTTTTTTTTTTTTTTTTTTTTGTTAAATATGTGCATAGCATATAAAGAAATTAATTATTTTTTATTTATACAGTTTTCTTTATTACAGTTAAAACAAAATTAAAGAAGACAAAAACAAGTGTATGCAATTGTAATTAATTTACAAAAAGAAAAACAAAAAATTATTTATATCCACAGTTATGATAAAGACAATAAAGTAATTGATAAACCGAATGAAACACTCTATTATTTTAATTAGTTTATTTGTAAGTTTCAAAAATTCACAAATTCTGCGACCGAACCGGACCGCTGTACACAATCTGGAAAAATTTTAAATTTTTAGGCGTAATGTTTATAACTATAATTATATTTATCAATTAACAACTTACTAATATTTTTTGTATTTACTATAATTATATTTATCAATTAACAACTTACTAATATTTTTTGTATTTGATCTCGCTGGAAATTTTGAAAAATAAAGCAGATTGAGTAGTATAGATATGCAGGTTTTTTGGTATGTGAGAGGGTGGCGATTGTGCCCTTGCTAAATCCAGCAATATAAAATAAAAGTAAGTTTACTAATTGGTTTATGTTCATACTTAAATCGATGAAAAAGCACGGTAGCAGTTAGAGAGGTTTAAATCCATAATTATTATTTAATTAATTAATTTAAAATATAGTGTCTTCACCGATTTGAGCAATTTAAAATATAAGTAAGTTTTTTCATTGGTTTGTATTCATATTCAAATCGATAAAAATGGATAATTTTAAATATGCGTAAGCTTCATAATTCTAGATACCTTGTATAAAAATTTTATTTTTAGTAATTTAAAATATACATAAACTTCTTTGGTTTAAAATCTTAATAATTATTGTTTAATTTTTGCAAGTTAAAACACACTTAAGCTACTTCATTAGTTTAAAAATCAATTGGTTTAAATTTTTTTTTTTTTTCATTATTTATTTAATTCAATAATATTTTTTTAAAAAAATATAATTTTAGTGTGTATTACAATTTGTTTTCTAAAGACCCTAGCCTTAGCTGTTTGGTCACATTGTTTTCTCAGTATACTTAATTATTACAATTCAACTTAATCATAAAAACCAAAATAAAAAAAAAAAATAAACTTAAATAGAATGAAATAAAAAATCAATGCAAAAACAGTTTTCTCTTTTTTTTTTTTTTAAAGTTCGATTTTACATATTTCAAAATTCAATTCACTATTTTATATTTTAATTTAGGTATTTCACATAATTAGACAAATTAAAGTTTACATAATTCAATTAATTATTTACGTTTTTTCAATTATAAATTTTGTTATTTTTCTTTTAAATTGATTGTATAATTTTAGGCAATTGTAAAGGCAGTTATTTTTTTGCCTATCGGTTTTGAAAAGAGTGAGATAAAAATTTGACTTGTTTCGGGTGTTTTGGTTATGGATATCAATCATTCTATTTAACAGAAAATTATGTTTAATGGAATTATTAATAATTTTAAAAGTAATAATATATAACTCACGTTTGCAAATATTATCGAAACTTAAGAACTTACCTGTATACAACAATCTTGATGGAAAAAGATTAGAATGAAAGTGAATTACTTTAATAGCTTTTTTATGTAGTATGTTTATTTTATTTAATACAGTTTGTGGAGCTCCAGACCATATATGATTCAGATAGATAATATTTGACAAAACATATTATGAAAAAATTATGTATAATACGTCTTTTGAAAAGAAATTTCTCAGACGTCGTAAAATAAAAATATATGGGCTTGTTTTTTTGACAATATGATAAATATGATCATACCATTTTAATTTGTTATCTAAAATTAGTCCAAGATAGTTATAGTTTTTTACTACTTATAGAACGGTGTTTCTATAATTCATATTAAAACTACTACATTTTTATTACCGAAAAGAACAATTTTTGTTTTTTTAATATTCAGTAAAAGTTTATGATTATTGAGCCATCTTTCTATTACACTGAGATCGTGACTAATGGAATTTTTCAAGTTAGTCTCACAGTTCTCAGAATATTTTAAAACTGTAGCATCTGCATACATTTGGATTGTTCCTTTCCTTGTTAAATTGGCAAGGTCATTTATGTAGATCTTAAAAAGATCTGGCCCTAGAATTGAACCTTGCGGAATACCCTCATTAAAAAATTAAAAAATGACACTAGAGGTACTAGTGGCACAATTATTTTTAACTTTTTGTTTCAGATTAAGCACATATGTTTTGAAAAAATTAACTTGGTTTTGATTGAAATTTAGTTTTTTAAGTTTATAAAGTAGAATATTGGGGTCTACCCAGTCAAATGCTTTTTGCAAATCTAAAATTTGCATGCAACATATCTACCACTGTCTACGTTTTTAGTAACAAAATCTGTTAGATTAAGACATGCCGCAGTTGTGTTGGAATTTTTTTCAAACCCATATTGCTCGCTATGTAAAATATTATTACTTTTAAGAAAAATTTCAATTCTATTCTTAATAACTATTTCAAATATTTTGGAAAACGCACTTAAAATTGAAATGGGCCGGTAATTTGTTCTTTTAGTTACGCAACCGTTTTTGAAAATAGGAGTTACAATCGCTGTTTTTTAGCTTTCCGGAAAAGTTCAGTTTTGAAACGAAATATTAATAAATTTGACTAATAACTGAGCTAAGAATTGTGAATATTTTTTATTAAATCTAGCAGAGATGTTGTCATAACCAGTTGCGGCATTTGGTTTTAACATATTGATCGTCTCGAAAATTTCTTCAATATTGGTTAGACTCAGATTAAAGCTTGAATAAATGTTTGTTAAAAACTGATGCAAATAATCATAGTCTACATCAAGTGTAGAAATGCTAAATTCGTTTGTAACATTTATGAAAAAATTATTCATTGATTCAGCTATGATTTGTTCGTTAGAAGTAATTTGATTGTTTAAAACCGGTTTAAAATTTAAAACCTTAAAAATTATTATTTAAATTAGCAAGTTATATTTTCCAAACAGAATGTAAATTTATGTTAAACAAATATTTTTGAATTTTAGATTAAAGTTTTTTAATTTTATTTAAACGATTGAATTTATATTTAGTAAAGCTTTGATTATTATTTAATTTTAGTTAGTAAAAAACTCATTGTTTTTGTTTTTTTTTGATTTAATTGCAATACAACAATGTTAACATTACAACAATAAACGTTTTGTTTTATTAAAATTACAACAATAAAAAGTAATGCAACATTTGTTTTATTCAAATAAACGTAGTTTGCATTGTTTGAATTCTTTGCATTCTTTGCAATGTTGACATTTGTTTTAAATAAATTTAAAATTAGTTATTTAAACCTAACAATGTCAACATTGTCATTGTCAATGTCAATTTTTATTTTTAATTAAATAATATCTCGTTTATTTATCCAGGAGTTATGTTTTAATCAAAGCCACCAAAACTTGATTTCCCTTTCTTCTTACTATTTTTTCTACAAGGTAAACATCTGGAGGTTTAACAGTCGTAATGTCATATTAATAAAAACTACCTTTTATTGGTTTTTTGGTGTAGTCAAGTAAATTGTATGGAATTGGATCTGTTCTTCTTATTTTCGCTATTGTAAAAATTTCTGTTGGCCAATTATGTTGAAAACCTTTTGTAATTATACCTTTACTAGGGGCCCCTGTTGTAGTCATGTATATGTAATATGTAGTCAAATTCTATGTTGAATCCCAATTCATATAACAGACAGTTGCAGTTTAGAAAAATATAATTTATGGAAAAAATACAATCCGTAAAAATTCAGAAAGCAAAACCAAATTCGTCAAAACACTAACTGAAATTATTTTTAAAATAACGCCAAAATAGAATTAAATTGTATAAAGAGCCTTTAGTTGGTGTACGTATATTTAGAATTTAGATTATTTGGTATTGTGAGTGAGGACTATTATGTCTATTTATTTATCGAGTTCGAAATAAATCTTTTAAAGGTACGTGGTGAAAACAGAATAGGTCTCCGTAAAACATTAGGAAAATGCACAATCAAAGGTTGGAGCAAAATACAGTTAAATTTTTTTAATGAGCAACGTTGTCTGTAACAATATTGCCGTTGTTCGTTTTACCTTGCTCTAATGTGAAAAATTTAAAATCTAAAAAGACCCTATAGGTATTTGTCGTACAATCCTTGATTAAGATTGTACATGTAACATGGTTCAGAGGGCGAGAAAACCGTGCAAATATTACCTCAATTGTACAAATGGTAACCTTTCATAAAATTGACATACAAAATATTTAAAAATAAAAAATTATTCAAATTTAATTTTGGTTATAAGAACTGCTGCATACTCAAATTTAAGTATATGAGAAGAAATTGAATTCAGAAAAGAATACAATTAGAAAAGTTTTCTATAATCGCTTCAAATATATACAAACATTCACACATAAATGCAACAATTTAATAGAAAAGTACCAAACCAAAACAATTATATATTTGAATTTTAAAGAAACACTTCCCGCTGGTCATACATAAGTACATACTTAGATACATATTGATTATTAATATCAGATCAATATCATTCATCATTATTTAAAATTTCAATACATATTGTGATAAATGATGATTTTTATCAATTTTTAAATTTTTTTTTTTACACATGCATAAGTTAAAGGTTTTAGGTTTTGTAAAGTAAAATAAAAAATAAAAATAAAGTACATACTACATTTCTTACATATAGCCAAAGAATAGTCGTTGACGTCGAGTCGACTCGAGAGAAAAAACAAATACACAATTTTAAAGAGAGTAAGTGAGAATGTCTCTTATAATTTTGTTTTTATGCCCGTATGAACTATGTTCAAGGGTATAATAAATTTGCCATTACGTTTGTGACACCTTAAAGGAGTCGAGCTAGATATAGTGTCAAAGGTATGGATCGGCTCAGAATCGAATTCTGAGTCGATTAAGCCATGTACGTCCGTCCGTCCGTCCGTCCGCACGATAACTCAAAAAATAAAGGAGCTAGGAAGCTGAAATTTTTTTTACGTCACTTTTGCAAAATTGTTAGTTTTGCTATTTAAATCCAACATTTTCGGTCGGCGGGTTAGAGTAGCTGCCATACAACTTCTTTCTTTATATAGAAATAACTCAGTATCTATTCAAGCTAGGTTTCTGAAATTTTGCAAATGATGATCTTTATGGCAACAACTTCTGTAAAATTTGGTTGTGTTGGTGCGGCGGGTTCAGATAGCTGCCATACAACTTCTCCGTTTAAATGAGAATAACTCAGTGTTTATTGAAGCTAGGAATTTGAAATTTAGTAAAGAAGTGTCGAATTACATGCCAACAACTTTTGTAAAATTTGGTTGGTCTAGAGCAGCCGGTTCAGGCTTCTTGCACCTCTTGGAAGTTAATAAAGCTAGGCGTCTGAAATCTTTCAAATGATGATCAAGTTTTATGGCAACAACTTTTGCAAAATTTGGTTGTGGTGGTGCGACGGCTTCGGGTAGCTGCCATACAACTTATCCGGTTAAATGAGAATAACTCAGTGTTTATTGAAGCTAGGAATCTGAAATTTAGTAAAGAGGTGTCGAGTTATATGCCAACAACTTTTGTAAAATTTGGTTGGTCTAGAGCAGCCGGTTCAGGCTTCTTGCACCTCTTGGAAGTTAATAAAGCTAGGCGTCTGAAATCTTGCAAATGATGATCAAGTTTTATGGCAACAACTTCTGCAAAATTTGGTTGTGGTGGTGCGACGGGTTCGGGTAGCTGCCATACAAAATCTCTTTTTAAATGAAAAGAACTCAGTGTCCGTCCGCACGATAACTCAAAAAATAGAGGAGCTAGGAGGCTGAAAATTTTTTTACAACACTTTTGTAAAATTGTTAGTTTTGCTATTTAACTCCAACATTTTCGGCAGCCGGGTTCGAATAGCTGCCATACAACTTCTTTCTTTAAATGGGAATAACCCAGTGTCTGTTCAATCTAGGTATCTGAAATTTTGCGAATGATAATACAGTTTTATGGCAATAACTTCTGTAAAATTTGGTTGTGATGATATGACAGGTTCGGGTAGTTGCCATACAACTTCTCTTTTTAAATGAAAATAACTCAGTGTCTATTGAATCTAGCTATCTGAAATTTAGTGAAAAAGTGTCGAGTTGCATGCCAAAAACTTTTGTAAAATTTGATTGATCTAATGCAGCCGGTTTAGGCTTCTTGCATTTCTTGGAACTTAATGAAGCTGCGCGCAATAGATTCGGGTAGCTGTCATACAACTCCACAATTTACATAAATATATCTCTGTAGTTCGGTACTAAAACATCTGAATGTTTTTAAAAGATGATCAAGTTTTATAATAGGATATATTACATTCATACGGGTATCCCAGAGTTGACACAGTCTACTCTACTGCACTCTTCCTCGTTTTTTTTGTTATTCTGTTTTGTTGTGTACGTTTTGTTACTACATACTGCAGACTATCGTAGGTACCATACTACTGTAATATAAATATGAAATGTGTTGTTTGTTTTTTATTATTAATATTATGTATAGGTTTTATGGTAGAAAAATCGTAATATATGTAGTTACTGATGTTCAAAGCTTGAAACGGAATTCATAATATGTAGTGTGTGGCTGAAAACTACTAAATTATAATTATAGATATTTACTCATACGAACAAAATCTCCTACTTTGTATTTCGGAATACTTTTAATTTATTGTAAACAGTTTTTAATATTAATTTCTCATTTTTGTTTGTAACCTTTTTAGGAGGTAGTTTAATTGTATGATGATATGTTGAGTTATACTTTTTTATTGGCGATGGTAGAATAGATAACCATTTATATGTACCTTGTAAACTAAATTGTTTCCACATCATGTTTTTCAGTGTGCGATTGAAACGTTCTACAATTTATGCTTTTAGTTCTGAATATATATGATAATGGTTCATTTTATTTTTCCTCATTAGATTTTCAAATTTTTTGTTGAAAAATTCCATACCTTGATCAGATTGTATTTTTTTTGATTTTTTACCAGCCCACTTAAAAATAATTTTCATTGCGATTGAAACATTATCAGCACTTTTGTTTTTAATTGGTTCAGCATACGTAAATTTTGAAAATGTATCAATTACTGTTAATAAATATTTATATCCTTGGTTAAAATTTGCATAAGGAATCATTTCAACCAAATGGATTTGCCAGATATCATTTAATCCCTTTTGAATAAATTTTATTCGTGTAAATTTTCTTCTAGCGCCTCTATATAACTTGTGACCTCGACATTATTATTGTGCTATTTAATTCAGCTTTTGAAAATGATTTTATAATTTTTTACCGGATGAAATTGCCAGATATTCAGTTCAGAAGTAAAAGTATGATATGACTGAGGAATAAATATTTAAGAACTTCCATAATTCAAAATGATTGTATTAAGAATATACTTGCTGCCTTTATAACATCGTACAATTGTATTTTAAATTTAGTATATCACTGGACATATATCAAAAATGATTAATTTTATTCACCCATTTACAATGATGGTAGCGGGTCCATCTGGATGCGGGAAAACAACATTTGTGTATAATTTAATTGAACATATTAACAGATTCATTTATCCGAAAATTGAAAAAATAAAATGGTGTAATCCATAAATTTCTGCTGTTCCTAGAAATATAAATTTTACAGCAATAGATTTTTATACCAGTATTCCGGAAGAGATTAATGAAAGTGAAAATAAACCTATTCTAATTGTTTTGTATGATTTAATGTTAGATTCTGCAAATAAACAGGTGTGTGAACTTTTTACTAAAGATTCGCATCATCGTAATTTATCAATTATATTATAAACCAAAACGTTCTTCATCAAGGAAATTTCTCACATGATATTTCATTAAACTGTAAATATTTGGTGCTTTTTAAAAACCCTCGAAACAAATCACAGATTTTTCCTCTAGCTAGACAACTACATCCGGAAAATATAGAAGGCTTCCTGGGGCATATAATGAATCAACCTCAAACTTACACGGTTATATTGTCTTAGATTTAACACAAGACGTTAACGATTTTTTTCGAATTAGGACAAATATATTCTCCGAAGAATATTGCGTTTGTTTTTGTCACACCAAAAATTTAAATAACTGTTTAAAAAACGAAACGGCAACAAGAATTTTCGTAAAAATATTCTAAAATATTGCATATAATATTTATATAATATTGCAAATAAAATAGTGCATATAAAGAAACCATATCACCTAAATATCAAACAACAAATACACAAACAAATTTCATTCCTTTTATTGAAGATGATATCTTTGAATACGATCCTAAAAAAGAACAAACAGATACAAGTTTTATTTTAAGTGATAATGATTATTATAATTATGAAGATATTGATGATGATGAAAAGTTAGCTCAAGATGAGATAAAGGAAGGTGCAAAATTAATCGAAGGACCATCTTTAAATTCCGATTTTCGTGTATTCGAAACACCAGGAGGCGATGTAATATTCACTTCGATATGAGAAATGGAAATTGGAAATTGGTCTCTCAGAAATTTATATAAACGATTTCCTACAAACAGAATAATTTAACAAAGAGAAATGTGCTTTTATTAATATTGGGCAGTATAATGTTGATGTAAGAAACATTGAAAAACCTCTTGAAAAAATTAAAGAAACCATATCTATAGGTTACACATATTATTCATATGACGATTTTGAATTACATTTCGATGATGGGAAGTTTAATTTTTGTCCCCATGTTTATTAAAAATATAACTCCTAATAAGCGATTTACTCGAAGCCAGGTTTACAAAGAATTTTTAAATGAAGTTTTAGCATATATCTCTTATCCGAAAATATGAATGATATAATATTTAAAAAAATAGCAGATCAAAACGAAAGAGTTTTAATTCGAATATCACAGACTTTTGATGAAGATAGCTTCTTTATAAAAGTTAATCAGAGTAATAAAATATATTCTTTATAAAAGTTCATCAGAGCTAATAACAAAGACGAATTAAATGGAATGGTTTTGATTTATTCAGATATAGTTCAATCATCTATTTTTGGAAGTAGCAAAGTTCATAGCTAATTGTAAAATTCCTATAAACATTGAGTTTCAAAATGTTCATTACATACCTATAGAGAAAAATACTTTTGAAACTAAAGCTATTAAAATCTGTAACCAATATGGTGATGCAATAAATTTTACATTGGTTGCCAAACAATAAAAATACTACTATCCAAATAAGATATTCTATCAAACATGAAACGAGCTTATGTGAGATATTATTCCTCTCAAGTAGGAGGAGGAATTAATGATATTGGACCTTTATTACAATTTTATCCAACTATACAGAGTGGTCGTGGTTTAGGAAACATATTTGGAAGTTTATTTCGTTATTTGAAACCAGTTCTTTCATCTGGTTGGGATCTCTTTTTAAAGAGCTGTAGACACAAGTAAAAACATTCTTGGTGATATAGCATCTGTCCACATATAAAAGAGTCCATAATTGATCAAGCTAAAAGTGGTATTCAAAATTTACGAAAATCCATGGTTAATCAATTACATTCAATGTATGGTGGAAGACAAAAACCTATAAAAAGACGTGCAGTTTCTAAAAAACAACATTCAAAGTTGAAGCGAAAAAAAAGCAAAGCAAAAAAATCAGATATCTTCAATTAAAATGGAATGCTTGAAATCTGAACTAGATATTTTCGCTTCTTTACCAGTTCAAACAAGCATTTTACGTTCAGAAAAAATATTATGCAACCCTTTGGCCTCATTAGAAGCATCACCGTCAACCATTGAATTTGTATCACTTGGAAACAGAGATACTTATAGAGATTTATCCAGTACCTATATAAAGTTTAAAATTCAAATATTAAAAAAAGATGGATCAAATTGCAGTGTAAATGACAAAACAGGAACTGGAGCTGATATTAAAGCAGCTTCACAACCAAGTGTTATAAATAATTTATTACACTCCATCATCAAACAATGCAATGTTACATTAAATGGAAAAAACATAACACCATCCGATTCATTATATCATTACAAGACATACCTAACAACTTTACTAAATTATGGCAGCGATTCTAGTCAAACACATCTAGAAGCATCTGGTTGGGAATTAGATAAAAATAACTTTAACAATAATGGCAACAACAATATTTAATGACTTTAACAATAATGGCTCTAAAACACGACAGAAATTATATAATAATTTTGCAGTGGTGGAATTGATGGGAAAACTACATGTAGATTTTTCCAATACTCCCACACTACTTTTAAATGCTGTTGAAATGAGAATTACTTGAAAATTAGAAAAACAAGATTTTTTTCTATTTTGCAATGATTCAGATGAAAGTTATTTAAAGATTCATGAAGCTACTTTATATATGAAACATGTCACTATCAATCGTAATATATTGCTGCCACATAATACAGCATAAGAAAAGACAAAAGCAAAGTATCATTACAAAAGGAACGAAATTAAAACTTTTACAATTTCAGCTAATACTTCAAATATATCATTAGACAATGTTTTCATTGGACAAATTCCTAATGCTATTGTATTTTGTATGGTAAACAATAAAAACTTTAATGGGAAAAGATAAATAAATCCATATTTGTTTGATCATCAAAATCTTTCGCAGTTTTAATTATATGTAAATGGAATGTCTGTACCTAATTCTCCTATAGAAACAAACTTTTTAAGCAGTAATTATTATCATTCATGAGCATACTTAACATTATTTAGTGAAACTGGTATATATCACTCTGATAGAGGACACCATTACAAAAGAAATACACTATACTAGCTTTCAATTTATCGGCAGATGGATCAACAACAGATTCTTGTCAAAACCTTTTAAATCAGGAAACATTAAAAATTGAAGCAAGAGTAAGTTCTCCATTAAGCTCAACTTTAACATGCATTGTATTTGCAGAATTTGATTTTAATATAGAAATTGACAAAAGTCGTAATGTCTACCTAAACATATAAAAGGATGAATAGTATTTTGTTTCCTCTCAATACACAATGATGTCTGTTATAGTAGACTTATTATTCTGAACGGATGATAGCAACAAAATTTTTAAAAAAAATATTGCTGTAGCTGGAATAAAAGAAAAATGTCAACCTTTTGTAAAAGAACTAAAGTATAAATTTCCTATCAGAGATTTAAAAAGAACAGACATCGAGAACTACTCTTTTGGACATATCGATAACGAAAAAACAAATAATAACTTAGTAAATATGCTTGAAAAATTTAATATAGTCTTAACAAATGGAAAACTTAAAGCTGAATTTTTAGCAGCATATATAAGAAGAAGTACTCGTCTAATTGATATTTCTCGTTTACAAGACAATGAATACACTTCAGATAACTAAAGTGTTAAAATGTAATAGTGCAACACATAAACTATTTAAAGGTGTTTTTGCTCTAGATAAAATACTTCAAAATATTTCAAAACCAGGTATTTTAATAACAAACACCGACACTTCTGCTGAAAAGGGGACACATTGGTTAGCAATTTTTATACCAACACAAGGTTGTGCAGAATATTTTCATTCATATGAAAGCCCACCATTACATAGGGAGATTGTAAATTTTTTGCAAAATCAAACGAATTGCTTTGTTTTTAATAATAAACGAGGAAGAATACAGTTGACTTTGTCAACTCTTAGATACCCGTACGAACCGTTAGTATGTTCACAGCTAACACAGCTAACAGCTAACTCTGCTTATAATATTATCTTTTTAATATTTTAGTATTTTAAAATAATTTGGTGAATTTTATAATTTCTAAAACTATGGGTTGTACATATATTCAAACTATATGTTTATATGTACATTCTTCAAAAGCAGATTCTAACCTTCCACATAACGATTATCAATCCAAAACTTTTTCAAATATTCTATAGTACCATTTAATACTAAGCGGTAAATTTATATTAAATTTACTTAGTACAAAATAGTAAATATAATTTTAAATATTATATTATATTATATTTAAATATTCCATTGACAGAATAATTTCTTATAAGTACAATAAAGTACATATATGTATGTAAATACGGCGCTATATAATATACATCTATACTCTTATCATTCATTCATCAGTGACATATACAATATGTAAATAAACATGATATTATATAAGTATGTATGTATAACAATATCATATAAATAAAAATTCTTCAAGCAACTGTTATGTTGTTTATTTCTTTACATTTTTTTGTACTACGCATTGTATCCTCAACAATTTCAAATTATCGAGTAAAACAAAATGCAAAAAATTCGTTAAAGAAATTTGTTAGAAAATTTGAAAAAACCAAGTAACACTTTCGTCGATTATAAAGTAACCCTATATTATTAAAAAAAGTTATGGACAGAAATAAAAGTATAATGTTGAAGCTTTAATTTTTGTGTATTAATTCAAAAAAATTTTAACAGGTGTTCAATTTACAGGTGTTTAAAAATAGGAAATTTTCAGTTTTGACCCCTTACAGCTCCTAAACGGGGGGTGATACAAAAAAACTTTCTGAAATGACTCATACTTATTTTCAAAGATCTAACTTCTGTCAAAATTTCAAGTTTACAACTTAAACCGTTTAAAAGATAGAAGGGTTAAAGGATTTTGTAAAATTTGAGTTTCGCATAACGGTAAATTAAGACACCGTATGCCACAAATATATATTTATTGTATATATATTTTTAAATCTATTAAAAGTAGTAATCTTTTGGCGTTTTCAAAATGAAGATATACCTTATACAACTTGTGCTATAATAATTTAAATATAGAGCTTTTTTGAACCTTTGGGGAGCTGTAGCTCCGTAACGGGTGGGGCTACAAAAAAAAGTTATAAAAAATAAAATTAATATTTTTGTGAGATCTATCAGCGGTTAAAATCTCTATTTCAAAAAAAATGTGGGGATCTAAAAGTTAGGTATTCGAGAGCTACCCTAAGTTTTGGTCCAAACGCAACCAAAAATAATAGGGAACCTAGAAATTATTCCCAGAATATTTTGTGTAAATTTCAAGATTCTAGCTTTCTTAGTTTTTGAGTTAGCGTGCTGACCGACGAACGGACGGACGGACATGGCTCAAAAGTCTTAGCATTTTTTACTGATCCGATCCATACCTTTGAAGGTATATCTAGCTCGCTTATTTCGAGGTGTTACAAACGGAGGAGTAATTTTATTATACCCGATCCTATCGTACGGGTATAAAGATTACAATTTTTCTTCTGTATGTGGACAATACTGCTCTGTTTATTTATCGGCAAGATGTGCTGCAACATTAATTTTTCAACGTAATAATACGAGATGAATTATTTGTAGGGGTAGACGTTTTATAATGATTTTAAAAAAGAGTAAAGAAAAATTTATTACAAAAGGAATTATGATAAAATTGAAAACTAAAAAACTTACATTACAACTAGATGAATTCACATCCTTTTGTCTTATGTTAGACTTTATACAAGCGGTGATGTCATATAACAATGGAGCTGAATTGAATGTACGAGAATATGTATACAAATATTTAGAGAGATGTATTGAAAAGAACAAAATGAAACTCGAACAAGAAGATTTTTACATTCCAATGAGTTTACATATAGCTTAGTGTAACTATTCCAGATTATTTTATGAAATACCAATGTTTATATCAGAAAAATTATATTGGTCAACAATAAATAAAACAAATATTTTTTAAAACCAATTATTATCTTTTAATTAATACATATATATATTTTTAAATATATATACATATATAAATACATAGGCCATGGAGGCGCCTGGAACATTGAAGGGACGAAAATTTTGTTTTAACTCAAAAAAGAATATAAACCTGAAAAACATGAAAAAGCTTTTAAACCTGAAAAACCTCAAAATGAAAAAAAAGAAATAAAAACAGTTTATTTAAAAAAAAAAAAAATTTATTGTTTTATTTTGATTTTTATAATCTATATTAGATCCCTTAGATTTTCTTCTTTGTTTGTAGTTGTTTTTTTTTTTTTTTTATCTTTTGATCCTGGTAACATTTCAAATAGAGCCATATTCCATCGATCTTTGTCACGCTATAAGTATTTAAAACTTAAATTAGTTTTATTTAATTAGTCTATTTCAGCATCGGTTTGTACTTTCTTTGAAAACCATTCTGGCATGAAGAAGTGATGCTCTCACCTTTCTCAAATAAATCCAGTACTTCACACAGTACAACCTTTTGACCACGTTTCGTGTCAAGAAATTTCTATTTAATTACTTCATATTTTTGATTTTTTACAAGAATATCAATTTAATGAAATTCTTGGGACTCACCTTTTCCAATTTCATTTAGTTTTTTAGCAAAAGCTTAAAGTAATATAAAAATAAAATATTAAAAAACCATTTTTAATGTGATATAAAAATATCTTACCTTTTTTCAATGTTTTTTTTTTTGTTGTTTTTCTTCGCGTGTTTTAATAATTTTATTTTCAGTTTACTAAACTGATGAAAGTATGTAATATAGTAGAATTGTAGTACAAGTTTATATACATTTTTATTACATCATAGAAAAATAGATATTTCAATATACATATTGCAACATTGTTGTAATATTAAAAATGATATTGAATGAAACATATGTTAACATTGTTTGCATTTTTTGAATTCTTTGCAATGTTGACAATGGCATTGAAATTGACATTGACATTAACATTGTTAGAAAATTTAATAAAACAGATGTTAACATTACGTTCATCAATATGTTGTAACATTGTAATATTAATAAACTAATTTCGAATTTATTTGAATAAAACAAATTTCGACATTGTTGTTCGAAATTTAACATATCTAATGATACTTTTTCTATTATTTTCTTTGTTTAACAAGTCCAAGAACTCACAAAAGACAATGGCACTGTTCAAAATTGATTAATAAGTTCAAGTTTTCTGTAAAGGACGTGTGTTAAAATTTAACAAAATGAATAAAATGAAATCATATTTATGTGACATCATTAATTTATCTTTCACAAGAAGATATAATTTAACGAAGCATTTAAAAACCTATAAATTTTGTAATGATTGTAATGTGAACGTTCTGAATTGGAGTGGACATGTACATTCATTTTTCCATAGACAAAATGCAGCTGAAAAACTAACGAAAAATGTGAAATTAATAAAACAATGTTTTAATGGACGAATTAAAACATTTTACTTTGAAAACAACGATGAATCTATATTAGATCCATTAGATTTTCTTCTTGGTAGTTTATTCAAATATTTCTACCATATTAGAAAATTCGTTATTGGAACATATGACTGCTATAAAATAAACGCTGAATTTTTTGTTAAATATGTTAAAATGATCGGAGACGAAGATGATGTTGAAATATCTATCAAAACGTTTCAAACATCAATGGTCCCTATTTTAAATAATGAGGATTTGGAACATATATTGCAATTTATTATATTAAAAATACAGGAACGTGCAGAAGATTTTCAGGAAAAAAATAGTGGATGGGCGCTAATCAACCTCTAAGAGGATCAAGTTAAATTAACCTTCCTCACAGCATTGAAAATAAAAAGACGTGTATCAATATAAAAATGCTGATAAATTTGTTTTAAATGGGCTTTGATATCATCATTACAACCAACTAAGAAAGATGCATATTTACCTCGATATTATAAAATTAAAAATGTTCAATCAAAACGAATAAATTTAAAAAGTGGTTTAGTTCCAACTTTAAACTTTGAGGGAATGGAGTTTCCAGCAAAAATTAGTAAATTATATTTGAGCAACAAAATCCAAAAATAAGTTTAAATGTTTTTGGAATTGAAAACAATAAAATTACTGGTCCATATTATTTAACAAAAGATGAAAAGGAGTATCATGTTAATTTAATACTTTTAGAAAGAAAAAAAAATATCACATTATGTGCTTATTAAGAATTTATCAAGATTAATTGGCAGTAAATTAACTAAAAATAAAAGTAAGATTTATATATGTAACAAATGTTTACAACATTTTTATTATTTATTAAAGTTTGAATACATAAAAAGAATGTAATAATACGATTACAGTTCTACCTGCAGACGGTGGAAGTATTTTAAAATTTCAAAACTATCAACAGCAAATGGAAATACAATTTATAATATATGCAGACGGGTGGAAGTATATTGAGACCGATTTCAACTTGTGATCCAGACCCAGAACAGTCATCTACTACTATTATTCAAGAACATGTTCCTGTAGCTTTTCCATATTTTATAAAGTGTTAATTTGATGAATCTTTAAATAAATATGTAGAGTGTGTTGGAATAAATAATACAGAGGAATTTGTTAAAAGGTTGGTTTATTTTAATTTTATTTACCCTATTTCTCTTTCATAATTTTTTTATTTATCATTTACAGATTAATAAAGGACTGTACAACAATTTACTTCAAATATTTCAAAAACCCAAAACCGATGACCAAGATGACTTTAGATGAAGAATTACATCAATTAACAGAAACTAAATGCCATATTTGTAGTAAATTTTTAGATCTTAGTAATAGAGTAAGAGATCATTGTCATTTTACTGGGACATTTTAGTTGTAATCTTTTATATCGAAAACCTTCATATTTTCCTATATTTTTTCATGTTTTCTTCTTATGATTGTCATCTCTTATTTAAATCATATCACCAGGTAGCATTACGGTTATTTCTTTAAACAAAGAAAAATACATATTTGTAGGTAAAAGAATTCAAATTCTAGGAGAAAATTATAGCTTTGATATTAGAGTTTTAGATAGTTTTCGTTTTATGGTGGCTAGTTTGAACAGTCTTTCTAAAGATATTGACAAAAATAATATGAAAAACATAATAAAGTATTTCACTGATAATTATGATTTAATGTTTAGGAAAGGAGTGTTCCCATATGATTATAAGAGTTTGGAAAAACTTTATGAAGAAAATTTACCACCGCAAATTTTACACTGCTCCTATTTTAATTTAGATCCTGCAAATTTTTACACTGCTCCTGGTCTTGGCAGACAATGCTTAAATATACCAAATTAGAATTAGAACTGTTTACGGATATAAATATGTATAATTTTATAACATCAGAAATACGTGGAGGTATTAGTCAATGTTCTTTACGTCATTCTGTAGTTAACAATAAATATATGAAAGATAAATTCAATCAAAATAAGGAATCTAAATGCGTGACTTATATAGATGCAAATAACTTGTAAGGTTGGGCTATGTCACAGTATATACCATATAAAGATTTTCAGTGGTTTGATAATTCAATAGACGTTTCACAAATAGAAAACGATTTGGTTATATTTTAGAAGTAGATTTAGATTACCTGGAAAGTCTTCATGATTTCACAATGATTTACCCTCCTGCCCTGAAAATTGTATTCCTCCGGCAGGAAAAACAAAAAAATTGTTGACTAATTTAAATAATAATTATGTAATACAATGTAGAAATCTTGATTTGAGATTTCTTGAAATTGACTTGAGTTGAAAAGAATACACAGAGTTTTAAAATTTACACAGAGTGATTGGCTACAAAAATATATTGATTTTAATACTACAAACAGGAAAAATGCTAGAAGCATATTTGAAAAAAAAATTTTAAATTAAAGAATAATGCAGTTTTTGGAAAAACAATTAAAAATATTGAACAGAAGAATAATCAAAATAGCTACTTCATGGGAAAACAAAGGAAGGCATTTAGGGGCTAGTAGAGCTCTCATATAAAAACCTAATTTCCATAGCATATCAATTTTCGAATCTGATTTAGTAACTGTAGAATTGAAGAAAACTGCAGTACATTATAACAAACCTATTTATATAGGATTTTTGGAAAAACAATGGAAAATGTTGATAACAGAAGAATAATCAAAATAACTACTTCATGGGAAAACAAAGGAAGGCATTTAGGGGCTAGAGTTCTCATATCAAATCCTAATTTCCATAGCAAATCAATTTTTGAATCTGATTTAGTAGCTGTAGAATTGAGGAAAACTGTATTACATTATAACAAACCTATTTATATAGGATTATCAATTTTAGATCAATCAAAATTATTAATGTATCAATTTCATTATAATTATATGAAACCTAAATTTCAAAATAATTTAGCTCTAAATTGTATAGATACAGATAGTTTTATATATGCTATAGCTTCAAACGATTATTATAGTGATATAAAATGAGATCTTATTACATACTTCGATATGCTTGAACTTTAAAATACTTCTGCTCAGTGTATAAATTTTAGAAAATTTAATAAAAATACTATTAAGTTGTTTACAACTTTTCCCTGTAGATGGATTCACATTTTGTATGCACATAATATTTTTGGGTCATCGGATTACCCATATTGAACTTTTTATATAGGCGGTTATTAATATTATTTGGAATTAAAGATTTAATTAAGCTTTAATTTTTATATTACTTTGAAATATTATGTAAATGTCATTATTTTTATTGTGTTCTTTAGATTAGCGATTTAGTATTATTTTGAGTAAAATTTGGAAAACTGATTACAATTATTTATAAGTGAAATAAATTTACTAGTGATTTGAAAAATAATAAAAACGTCTGCTACTTCTAGTACTAGCAAGGTAAGTTTACCTATTTTTACTTTCATAGCAAAATAAAATTATAGTATAACCAAATTTGAACAAACCGAGTAAGAGACATTATAGCTCTAAAAATTGGGCGACCATGTATCAAATGATACAACACATGATATTCACCAAACAAAAGATATGTGTGAGAATGATATAATAGAAGCTTTAAATGATGATCTTGATGACGAAGCTAGTGATCAAGATGATATAAATTTTGAGCCAGAAGTTCTAGAAGACGATTATGACGAATCTGAAAATGATACTGATTTAGAAAATCTCGAGGACGGTTTAGAAATTGCTCAAGATAACCAACATTATCTAAGCAAAGATGAAAAAGTTACATGGTACACAATGCCATCTACTAATTCTTTATCACGCGTTTCTCGTGAAAATGTTATTCAAAGCCGAGTTGGTGTAACAACCTAGTCTACTCAGAGGATTTTAGAGCCGAAAGACACTTTTAATTTGTGCATTACTGAGCCAATGCAAAAAGATGTTATTCGCTTTTCTAATATTGAAGGAAAAAGAAGATACAAAAATGATTTTACGAAAATTGATGATATCGAGTTTGACGGTTATTTGGATATTTTGATTCTGATTGGTAAGTTTTTTTCGTAACATATATTGATTATAAACAAAATACCGACAGTTATTATATTTTTTTTAGCTACAGGTGTTTATCTTTCATGTAGCGAAAGCATTCTAAATCTTTGGAATGAAGATCATGGTCGCCCAATTTTTAGAGCTATAATGTCTCTTACTCGGTTTGTTCAAATTTCACGCATTCTTGCATTCGATGACAGAAACTTCCGAAGAACTCATGACCTACGAGAAGACCAATTGGTCCCAATTCGAGATTTTTGTGAAAAATGGATAAAAAGATGCAATATCTGTATGTGCAGGAGGAAAACATTACAACTAATAACTTTTAGGCAGATGTCCATTTAAAGTTTACATGCCGAGTAAAACTGGAAAATATGGGATAAAAGCCTGGGTGGCAGATGATTCTGAAAATGCTTTTTGTTTGAATTACTAAGTTTATCTTGGGAAAGATTCGAAAGCTGCACCTGTTGAAAAAAACCAGGATGAAAGAGTGGTTTTAGGTATGGTATCCCAATTTCCTTGGCGTAATATCACTACAGATATTTTTTTTACTTCTCGTAATTTAGCCTTAGAATTTTTGAAAAGAAGAATAACTATTGTTGGAACTGTAAGAAAGAACAAAGCTTTTTGCCTGCTCATGAAACAGAGAAACAGCTTCGCAATCTTTCTGTTCACTCCAGTAAGTTCTTTTTTGATGAAAAGATCACTATAGTTCGATATGTACCAAAGAAGTTCAAATTAGTCACTCTTCTTAGTACCTTACATTACGACACCAAAATTTTACAAGAACATCCCATGATGCTGCCAGAAATCATTAAGTTCTACAACTCAACAAAAGGTGGTGTAGGTACCTGTGATCAATTAGTTAGAACATAAAATTGTAAACCCAACTACTAAGCCAACTAATCGTTGGCCAGTAGCTTTTTTCAGCAACTTCATCGATTTATCTGGAGTTAATGCATATGTATTATGGACCCAAATTAGTTCTAACTGGAATAATACTAAACTACATAAACGGCGTTTGTTCTTACAACAGTTAAGGGATGAACTTGTTCGACCACTAATAGCTCGCCGACTTCGCCTTCCAAGGCCTCAGGCATCTGCTTCTATAGTACTAAAAACACGTGCTGAAGCAACACCAGTATC
The DNA here is from genome assembly GCA_947095535.1 of Poecilobothrus nobilitatus. Lineage (NCBI taxonomy): Eukaryota > Metazoa > Arthropoda > Insecta > Diptera > Dolichopodidae > Poecilobothrus > Poecilobothrus nobilitatus. Next base: position 240,367,248 of record OX352772.1, read on the forward strand.
TTCCTCTCCACCATATTGATGCATTTGACCTATGACGCATTTTACCTCTTAAAGTTGCATACACCTCTTATTAGTGTAAAATTTTAATTTGCTAATAAAGTGTAAACATACTAAGCTTTTAAATAGCAGAAAATAAAAAAATAGAACCTTACATTCTTTATGCTATAATGCAATACGAAAGCCGTTGTCCTATTTATAGGACAATGGCCAAATATCATATCAAACGGAATTTTAAAAAATTACTAGATGTTGAAAAATATTATTGAATTTTTTTTTTTAAATCAGAGTATGCTTTGATTTAGTCACCGTTTTGTTTGCAAAATATAATTGATTGGTTTAGTATTATTAATTTGCGAAGTTCATTCCATTCATTTGGAGGAAGTTTAGTTTTTGTTGTTGTTTGTTTTCATAAGTTTTATTTTAATTCTATATTTTGTTATAACAAGTGCAACGAAACTATAATTTATTTTAACTAGTGCAAATAATATATAATAATTTATTTTTGCAAAAATATTTAAGTTGTATAATTTAGTTGTTATCTACTTTTTGAAATCGATTTTTCTTGTTGTAATTTTAAAGGTAAGCGTTACTAAACTGTTTTTATTGCAATAAATTCAAATAATTTGTTTTTTCAAGTTTTAAATATGAAAAAGACTCTCACACTTGGAGAGATACGGGATTTGCTAAATGATAACGAATTTTGGGAAACGGAGAATCCGGAGAATATAGACATTATTGCTTTACCTCCCGATGTCCATTGTTTAACAGACGAAGACGAGGCTGATGATGACCAAATAGGAACTGCTGAAGTTAACGACGTTCCTGGTTCTTTAGAACTAATTTATAATAGAGCTGAAATTGAAAAGGGGAAAAATATAAGTAAACCTAAAAAGAGTTATACTAATATTAAACCTGTCTGGACCAACCGAAATCCTGTATATTCGGTTGATCCAAACGACATGAGAAAAGAAATTCTAAATAGAAAAAATGAAGTGTTGGAGAAAGACCCAGGCCACCTTACACCGGTTCAGTTTTTTGAAAAATTTATGAATGATGATGTGTTCAATCTTATACGAACAGAAACTGTTAAATATGCTTATGAAATTAAAAATGATAATGATTTTGACGTGGATGTAGAAGAACTGAAAATATTCGTTGGTAAAAAGCCATAAAAGTTGGTAAAAAAGCCATTTCCAGAAATAAATATAAAACTTTGAAGTCTTATATACACTTTGCCGATAATAATAAAATTGACAACAACGATAAATCATTAATCAAACTTTTAATAGAAATAATGAATACCTCTTTTCAACAATGGGGAGTATTTGACTCCAATCTTTCTATTGATGAAATGATTGTTAAATATTATGGACATCACAGTTTGAAACAGTTTATTCGTGGTAAACCCATACGATTTGGGTACAAATTGTGAGCGCTGTGTGGAGAGTTGGTTTCTGTTATAATTTTTCATTTTATACTGGAAGAGAATAGAAGGAAACTTGTCAAAATTTGAGTTTAGGTTCAAGAGTAGTTCTTCAATTACTCACTCAAATCCTATTGACCATGCAGTGTTTTTTGATAATTTTTAACTAGCCGCGATTTATTAATTCATTTAAAAAACTTAGGATACAGTTCAACAGGCACTGTAAGAGAAAACAGGACTGAAAATGTCCTTTGAAATCTGTAAAAATTTTACAAAAAGAATCTAGGGGCTCATATGATTTTCAGTTTGATTCTCAAGGTGAAGTTTTTTTTGTTCGCTGGCACGATATTAAGTGTGTTATTGTTGCCACAAATTATGATTTTATAGAACCGACCGCAAAAGTTTTACAATGGAACAAGCTAGAAAAAAAACGTGCTGATGTTCAACAGCCCGAAGTAATACAATCCTATAATCAACATATGGGAGGAGTGGATCATCATGATTGGTTAATCACCAAATATGCTATAGGGATAAGAGGAAAAAAATAGTACTGGGGAATTTTTACCAGAATGCTAGATATGGCAATTAACAATGCCTGGATTTTGCATAAAAAAATCCAAGAGAAAAGTGCTCTTTCATCTCTTAACTTTAAAAGATCTATAGCTGTTTATTATTTGAAACAAAATCCGAAAGGTGCGAAACGAAAAATCAAAGCAACAATACCTTTTTCTGAAGTACGCTTTGATAGAAAGGACCATTTAATGCACCAAAGAGAGAAACAGAGGCGATGTCAACAAACAAACTGTAAGAAAAAACCGCTTACATTTTGTTCAAAGTGTGATGTTACTTTATGTATAGGTTGTTTTAAGCCAAATCACATTGGCAAATAACATAAACAATATGACCTATTTATGTAATACATATATGAATATTGGTTTTTTTTAATGAATATGAAAATGAATGGATTGTTTAAATTTTTATTTTGTTTTGCAATAAAACTTTTGTAATAAAACGAAAATTTTTTTTATTTATTATGACATCATATTTGGCCAGTGTCCTATATATATGACATACAATTCCCATGCTGCCTCAAAACTTAAAAAATTTTACCATCCAAATTATTATTTTTCATTGGCTTTTTCATAATATTTCATAATACAAATATATAATTTCAACTTATTTCGAGCTTTGGGCTCTAATGGGTCTAGGTATATTTTGAAATTTTGTTTTTTAACATGTAATACAGTAAATCTGATATTTCAGAGTTATCTCTATGGTGAATAGGCCCTCCTCTTTCCTTAGATTTTAATTTAATTCTAGGTTCAACTTTATAAAACCTATGAAGATTAGAAGAAATATGTATTAAGAAATATTTTTTTATTTTTATTTTAAAAGTACATTTTAAGTTTATATATATTTTTATTATATCATAGAATATTAATATTTCAATATGCTGCAACATTGTTCGTATAAAACAAATATTAACATTGCTCAATCGTTGCTCATTGTGTGCATTATTTAATATTTACAATGTTGATATTGACATTAACATTGTTAGGTTTACATAACTAATTTTAAATTTATTTAAAACAAATGTCAACATTGCAAAGAATGCAAAGAATTCAAACAATACAAACAACGTTTATTTGAATAAAAAAAATGTTACATTACTTTTTATTGTTCTAATTTTAATAAAACAAAACGTTTATTGTTGTAATGTTAACATTGTTGTATTGCAATTAAATAAAAAAAAAAAAAACATTGTGTTACTAAAACTTACTAAAATTAAATAATAATCAAAGCTTTACTCAATATAAATTCAATCGTTTAAAAAAAAATAATAAAAAAAATTTTTTAAAAACAGCTTTTTCTGAACTAAAAAGTAGAATATAAATTTTTAAATTCGAATTTTTCTATAATTATCTAAATTATCACCTATATTCTTGAAGATTTATCATACGAAGGCGTATCACTGGCGCGATGATTTGTTATTCTGCAAGGTCCTAAAGTGATATTTTCAATTTGACGTTATATTAAATGTCAAAGGTATCGTGTGTGGTGTTTCTGCAAGACTTTTCCTACGAAACGATAGCCATTTTCTATCACGGCAAAATTCTTGCACGATAAATATCACTTTTAAGTAATTATTAGAAATTAAGTATTTTTTTTTTAGTTTTTAGTTAAGCTTAAGTTTAAATAAGAGTATAAAAATGGATAGAGTGGAAAGGAAGTATGTATAATTAAAAATAAATTAGTATTTTAGTGAATGTTGTTTTTGTTTAATATATTTTACAAATTAAAAGATTCTTTTTTGTTTTATATATTGAACTAGCATCGGAGTACATACATAGTTATAAGTTGCAAGAAGCCCCCGTATCTTGCGAACTAGAAGTCGGACCGACATGATTTAAAATAGGTACTCCCTGATTTTGTTGTAGAATTATTATTATTGTTATTATTGTTATTATTATTATTATTATTATTATTATTATTATTATTATTATTATTATTATTATTATTATTATTATTATTATTATTATTATTATTATTATTATTATTATTATTATTATTATTATTATTATTATTATTATTATTACTATTATTATTATTATTATTATTATTATTATTATTATTATTATTATTATTATTATTATTATTATTATTATTATTATTATTATTATTATTATTATTATTATTATTATTATTATTATTATTATTATTATTACTATAATTATAATTATTTATTATTATTATTATTATTATTATCATTATTATTATTAATATTATTATTATTATTATTATTATTATTATTATTATTATTATTATTATTATTATTAATATTATTATTATGATTATTATTACTATTATTATTATTTATAAGCGAATTTTCAGAACTTCAGGATCAAATTAAAAATCTAAGATAACAAATGTTATACTTTCTAACCTGTTCTCCAAGGTCATTGAAAAGCTAATAACGTCTCAGATACTTAAGATTGCCCATTTGAATGCCAATGGTCTTATTCAACATGGGCAAGAAGTTAAAATGTCTTTTACTCCAACACAAAATAGATATTTTACTAGTTTCTGAAACACATTTTACTAACAAAAGTTTATTATATTTATTAAAAATTTTATTAAACATTACGAACCTCAAAAATTTAATAAAGAACACATAAAAGCGATAACTGCAGCAGTGGAAGTTGATATTGGAACCCTTAATATATCAGATTTATACCTAATGCCCTTCTAATTTATGCCCTCCTAAGGATAGTATAAAAAAAATCAATTTATTGAGTATTTTAAAAAACCTAGCACTTGGCAATAGATGGAAGCGGGGAACTAATTACGCACAAAGGAAGACAATTACTGACGAATGCGATCTAAATCCTGTTTTTCTGGGCATCGAACAAACGTCGGTCCACCTCTAGAAGAAAAAACGCTTGATCTTTGTGTATCTAAAGGAGTTCCAGTCAAACTTCTGAAAGTCGAGCCCTGTAATGAATTGTCTTCGGACAACTCTCCAGTAATAGTAAGCTTAACTACAAGAATTTCTTATAAAGACTACATTCGAAACTTATAAATTGGAATAATTTTAGGAACATAGTAGACAGCAAATTATCCTTAAACATATCACTTAAAACAAATAAAGAAATTTCAAGTGCAGCTCAATGAATTCATCAAAATACTAAAAGAAGTATTAAAATTTACAATTCTTGAATACAAAATGAAAATACATACCGATAGTTGGCCAATTATGGTTAAATAAAAAATTGAAGAAAAACGAAAACTAAGGAAAACGTGGCAGCGAACGAGATCTCCGGAAAAGTTACTATATGAAGAAAAACAGGACTCCTTACAAAATTATGTCCGGAATTTTTAACAACAGAATCTTCAAATTACTCACTCTGGATAATAACAAAAAAAATGAAACGCCCACAAGAACATATCCACTTTTAAGAAAAAACAACAATGATTGGGCAAAAAATAATACAGAAAAAGCACTAACCTTCGTAGAATATTTAAAATTTAAGTTTCTTCCTTATCCGTCTGAAGTTACAGATGAAATAAACAATAAAATAATAAACTCGCTGACATCACCGTTCCCAATGAGTATACCAATTAAAATGTTTAAATTTAATGAAATTGCTGCAGATATTAAAAAAAACTAAACCTAAAGAAAGCCCATGTTACGACATGATCGACGACAAAATTTAATGAAGGAGCTATCCGCCAAAGGTAAACTTACTTATTCAATGGCGTCTTAAGAACAAATTACTACACAGAAGAATGGACAACTGAAAAAAATAATTATGATTCCAAACCCAGGTAAAAATCTGAATCTGGTAAACTCCTATAGACCATTATTCTTCTTCCAATACTGTCTAAAATGTTCACGAACTTGTTCTTAATATCAGTAATCAGTGAACAGAAATTTATTTCAAATCACCAGTTTTGTTTCGGAATCAAGACGCAATATAGAACAAACAAATAGGGCGGTTTATTCGATCAACACACACTTAAATTCACCTAATGCTACTCCAAATTGCATTAAAAGAAAAAATGTTGAATTTCGCTGCTTTAAATTAAGCGGTTCATATGGTACAATGAAGTTGTTGCTGGATCCGAATAATTGTTATATTTAGAACAAAATCGCAGCATATACTACTAGTTGGACTTCTGATGAGTTACTTTCACTTTGAGTTGACCTGTTATACTTAAGGGTCCTCTTATACCTGAACAGCCAAAGACTAAAGGTAATCCCAAATTTTCCTTAAAATTTAAAGATCAAATTATAATCCTTCTTAAATATTTGATACTATTAAACTTAAGCTAAACAGTACTAACACTAATATTATCGATCCTCTTTCCAATGCTGACATTAATAATACATATAACGATTTAATTAGTCTTTTCAATGTGCCAATAGTTTCTCCTAGTGATTGTAATATATTTAAACTCACTGTTAACACAAACACTAAAGTGAATAACATTAATAGCCTTCTTGAGTGACCAATAAGAATTCCTACTTTTATAATAAAAATACTAATAATTTTTTACTGAATACTAATTATAAACTTCCAAACAACAAAAACAAATTAAATCTAAATCTAACTCAAACAACATTGAAATAATCAGGTGAAATCCTTCTTAAATAAACATGTTAGTGACTCTTTTCTTAATACTGCAATTTTTGAATTTAAAAAAATCATTTTCTTCCACTTTGACTAAGTACCATAAATTTATTCAAGGTGAAAGCTTAAATCCTCATACCCAATCGTCAATATTACCGAAAAAATCTTAAGTATTAAAAGCATCAAATTCTTGATTCACATCATTATTGAATTCTAAATTATCACACTCAAATGAAGCTGATGGAATAACTAACACATCACTAAAAATTACTATACAACAAGAGGGATTGCCAACTAATGTTAATGAGCTGCGTGATATTTTATAAGATATTATGACATATTTGGAATATCTCAGATAAATACCTTGAATGACCTTAAATCATATGCTTCACATATCTCGTCTAATAGAATTCTCAATCTTCAAATCACGATAAGTACTTTCGTCCCCAAGTGAGAGAAAATCTAGTTAACATAAATATATCTACACTTGCTCTAGCTATCCCTTATAACCTTTCATTTAAACTTTCCATTTATTACCAAAACGTAAGAGGTTTACGTACTAAAACTAAAACGGTTTTCTCCAATTTTACGCTTTTAGACTTGGATATTTTTATTTTAACTGCAACTTGGCTTACTTCTTCAATTAGCTTACTTCTTCAACTATTTAGAACTTTTACCTGAATCCTTCAATGTTTTTAGAAAGGATAGTTATGGTAATCTTTCTCCTCCTAAAACTTGAAAAGGGGGAGGAGTACTAATCGTAATAAAAAATTATCTTTGTTCCTCTGAATTTACTTGTTCTCAGACGGAATTAATTGAAAATAATGAAATTATGGCTACAGAAGTTAGTTGAAATCCAGTAAGATTGCTCATGACGAACAGCCTTATTTTGTAGCAAAAGAACTGATTAGTAACATTGAGTGCTTAGTAATTGATTCTTTAAATTCCCTTAACTTTCAACAAGTATCTTCGATTTTTAATTACTAAGGTAATTAATTGCATCTTATTTTAACTACGAATTAGAATGATTTAGTTATCCTTGATTGTCTTATAGAATTAGTTAGAATCGATCCTTATCAAACACCTATTTCCCAACTTTGAGGATATTAATTATTTTTTAAGTACTTATAATGCTTTCATTTATTCTTTTAATTTAAATGCATCAGTTAATAACTTCTATGAAGTTATCCGGTCTTCTATTTCTCAATTTGTTTCTCTTGTAATTGATACTACTAATGTATCCAGCCAATCTTGGTTTAATAGAAATCTCAAAACATTAAAAAATTAAAAAAATAAAGCTAAAGCTAAAAGCAATTCGAACTATGTTTATAAATATTTTCTCATTCTGTTCAATGAATTTAAATTATTTGCATATAATCTTTATTCAAATTATGTTCGCAACATGTATTGGAATATTAAAGGCAATCCAGAACAATTTTGGAAATTTGTGAACTCTAAAAGAAAAAGTGATAAATATCCAGCGTTTTTATACCCGTATGAACTATGTTAAAGAGTATAATAAATTTGCCTCTAAGTTTGTGACACCTTAAAGGAGTAGAGCTAGATTTAGTGTCAAAGGTATGGATCGGCTCAGAATCGAATTAATCGTATCTAAAATTTATAGAAGAGGTGTTGAGAGGCCAATGCCAAAATCTTGTGTAAAATTAGGTTGGTCTAGAGCAGCCGGTTAGGGGTTCTTGCAGCACTTGGAACTTAATGAAGCTGGCCGTCTGCAATCTTACAAATAATGATCAAGTTTTAAAGCAAAAAATTCTGTAAAATTGGGTTATGCTGGTGTAACAAGTTCGGGTAGCTGCCATACAACTTCTATTTTTAAATGAAAATAACTCTATTTATATTATAGCGTTTATATTGAAGCTATGTAGGTATCTGAAAGTTTGTAAAAAGAAGTGAAAGTGCATTATAATAACTTTTGTAAAATTTGGTTGTGCTAGAGCAGTAGGCTCAGGCTTCTTGCACCTCTTAAAACTTTATGAAGCTAAATCGTTTGAAATCTTACAAAAAATAATCAAGTTTTAGGGCAATTATAACTTCTGTAAAATTTGGTTGTGCTGGTGCAATAGATCCGGCTAGGTGTCACACATCTCCATAATTTACATGAAAATATCTCGGTAGTTAACGTCGATACTAATATATCTGAAATTTTTTAAAAGATGACCAAGTTTCATAGAAAGGGATATATTACGTTCATACGGGTATCCCAGAGTTGACAGAGTCTACACTACTGCACTCTTCCTCGTTTAATTATAAAAATTCTATCATATGTGAGTTTTTTCTGGACTTTTTTCCTCTAGTTACTCTACGTCAATCTTTTCTTTAAATGAAGCAAATTTTTCTCAACTTGATAATTTGCCGAAAGCTACACTTACTAATATTAGAATAGACTCTAATTTGATATGCGATTACCTAAATAAAATTTATGATAATTCTAGTCCTGGAAGTGATGGCAACCTAACTTATTTTTAAAAAATTGCGATGCTTCTTTGGCGGGTTCACTTTCCATCATATTTGGAAGAGTGCTTTTATTAGATCTATTCATAAGAAAGCTCATAAAAGTGACATAACTAATTACCGCCCGATAACAAAATTATCATCGATTCTAAAACTCTTCAAATTAATTGTTTTCGATTCTATACATTATCACTGCGCCACCTTGCTATCGCCATATAAACATGCCTTTGTGAAAAATAAATCAACTGTTACTAATATTGTTGAGGCTACATCAACTTTTCTTAAAAATATGGAGGGTAGCTTTCAAACTTATGTAATTTACACCGACTAATTTTCAGTAAAGTTTTCGGTCTCCTTCTTCACTACATTATTATTTTCAAGTTGAGAAAATTGCGGTTTCCCTCTTACTTTATAAACTGGATTTACTCATATATTTCTGATCATATACTCTGATGATATACTTCTGTCTCTAATTTATAATAGTCACATTAAAGTTTATGCCGATGATATGAAAATTAAAAAAAATTTAACCATTAGATGATCAAGACCAAACTTGGAATATGTGTCTACAACCAAAAAATATACGTTCCGTCAACAACCAGCATACCCAGGCATGCAATATATTTTATATTACAAATGCATATAATTTTTTGTTGCAAATTGTGTATGAAAAAATACTGCCCTTTTTATTCAAAAATTATTTTTGGGGAACTCCCATTTTGCGTTATTTCTTATTTTTAACTAATAAACGTGTAGCTAAATTTAGTTTTGGATTTCTACTTGTGAGGCTCCATTTTGTATATTTTACGTATATTTTATCGTTACATTTTTATTTATTTTTGGTTTACCTCTGTTTTATATATTTTTGTTGTGTTTTTTATAGTTTGGTTGTGTTTTTTAAATAATGGATGAAATATCTGATGATGAAGATTTTTAACTGTAGGTTCTTAGTGATAACGTACGTATTTCAAATATTATATTTATAGGCATTTTGATCGTTAGCTTCATACGGCGTACTTTTTCTAGAGAAAAAAAATGGAGTTTCAAATCTAGAATCAGATGACGAAAATATTGTATGACAACGTCCAAGGTACTATTACTGACAACAAAATAGAAAATATGCTTAGAAGAGAAAAGTCTGATATTGAAAATATCAACAGTGAAAACGATGAAATAGGAATTAATAATAATATCGACAGCGATGAAGAAATGTTTATAGATTCTCAGAATAATAACATACAGTCAACTTCTGAAGCTATGTGGGATTGCAAAGATGGCACCCAATGGAAAAATAAACCCCCTATTGTGTCAAGAATAGGCCGACATTTGATTATGCGTGAAAATAAAGGTCCAGTGCGGCGAACTAAAATGTGGAGCACTCGTGAAATCTTTAGCAACTTGTTAGATGATAATATGTGTGATATAATAATTCGTGAAACCAACAGAAAAGCGATATCATACTATGAAGAATATAATCGTTTACATTCTCAAAAAAAGCCAAATTGATGGAACATACTTAATTTAAAAGAATTTGAAGGTTACGTAGGCATACCAATTACTGCAGGTGTGCGGTATTCAAATTATGAGCATACTAAAGAATTATGGAAGGATGTATTCCCATTGTATAAGGCCAGTATGAGAATAAATAAGTTTTGGAACATTAGCAGATTTATTCGTTTCGATAATCCACACAATCGACATGAACATCTAAAAGAAGATAAATCTGCTCCTATAAGTGGTATTTGGGAAATGATGAATAATAATTTACAATCGCTATATAAACCATCTGAAAGTATAACCGTAAACGAGCAACTTTTCCCGTTCAGAGGCAGGACAAAGTTTACAATTTATATGCCACAAAAACCAGCACAGTATGGCATTAAAATATGGTGGGCTTGTGTGGCACTTACATCTTATCCTCTAAAAGGACAAATATATACCGGTAAAAAAGTATCTATTCCGGAAAAAATCAAGGTGAACGTGTGGTTAATGATATGGTTTCAAAATACAAAGATACAGGTCGTACAATAGTTGTGGATAATAATGTGTTCATATGTACCGAAAAAAAAAAACGTTCTTCTTATTAGTACTCTACATGACCAACCAACCGTATCTGGTCCGAAAAAAAAAGCAGATATTATTTTATATTATAACAGCAGAAAAGGCGGAGTAAATAAAATGAGCCAAATGCTCTCGGAATATACTTCAAAACGGCAAACATGAAGATAAGGGATATCTCTATTTTATAATATGATTGATATTTGCGCTTTTGCTACTTATATTATATATTCGGAAAATAATCCGTCAAATGCAATAGATACAAATAAAAGACGTATATTTCTACAGGATTTGGGAGGTCAATTGGCATTGCCGCATATTAGAGCAAGAACGAATAATATACAAGTTGTTCGCCATTTTAATAGTAAAAATGCAATTAAGTCCATGATTGGTGCATCTATCAATTCAGTATTTATATCACAGCTATCTACAACCCCGGATTTACGTCCAAGAGATTGCACTCGGCGAATTATTATTTAATTTTTGTTACAATTTTTATTTACAATTTATTAAATATTTCCAAACTAATAAAATGCCAGATGGGCAATTTCTAAAGAAACAATGAAATGTAAAGAAAGTTAAAATACTATTCTCATTTTAAAATCACAATTTAATAATGTATGATACACATATGGTCTGTTTACCTTTCTTTGATTTAACAATATAAAAAAAATGTCTTTTTAAAAAAAAAACGAGGAAAAGTGCAGTAGAGTAGACTGTGTCAACTCTGGGATACCCGTATGAATGTAATATATCCTGTTTCTATAAAACTTGAGCATCTTTTAAAAACATTCAGATGTTGTAGTACCGAACTACAGAGATATATTTATGTAAATTGTGGAGTTGTATGACAGCTACCCGAAGCTATTGCGCGTAGCTTCATTAAGTTCCAAGAGGTGCAAGAAGCCTGAACCGGCTGCTCTGGGCCAACCAAATTTTACAAAAGTTGTTGGCCTGTAACTCGACACCTCTTTACTAAATTGCAGGTTCCTAGCTTCAAGAGACACTGAGTTATTCTCATTTAAACGGATAAGTTGTATGGCAGCTACCCGAACCCGTCGCACCACCACAACCAAATTTTGCAAAAGTTGTTGCCATAAAACTTGATCATCATTTGCAAGATTTCAGACGCCTAGCTTGAATAGATACTGAGTTATTTTTATATAAAGATAGAAGTTGTATGGCAGCTACTCGAACCCGCCGACCGAAAATGTTAGATTTAAATAGCAAAACTAACAATTTTGTAAAAGCGACGTAAAAAAAATTTCAGCCTCCTAGCTCGTTTATTTTTTGAGTTATCGTGCGGACGGACGGATGGACGGACGTACATGGATTAATCGACTCAGAATTCGATTCTGAGCCGATCCATACCTTTGACACTATATCTAGCTCGACTCCTTGAAGGTGTCACAAACGTAATGGCAAATTTATTATACCCTTGAACATAGTTCATACGGGTATAAAAATGCAGCGCAAGGGAGTTCCTCACATGTGCATTTTTTGTACAATTTAAAATAAAATATAAGTTCCATATATTATAATAATATTTGTCAACATATTATGAGTATACCTACCCATTATTGTTATTGTTTTTTATTTCTGTAAGTATTATGTCATATTGTATGCAAAAAGTGCTGTGTCAACTTTTATGAAGGTATGTATTTATTTTAGAATATTTAAAAGTAAAGTAAAATGTATTTAAAGGTAAGTGTTGTATTTCTGCTAAAATATGGTTAAGTATTGTAACATAAATAAATGAGTAAAATTGTAATAAATGAGTGAAGTAGTCTGTGTACTAAACTCTTACTGCACAAAAGAAAAAAAAAAGAATTTTGTACAAAAAAAAAATCCTTCTTCGTTTTAGTTAAAAAAATGTTATTAATATGTATTTGTTTATTATTGCACTATATCTTTTTTTTGTTCTTATTTGTTCTCTGGACGTTTTGTGATTTTTACAATAAAAAGATTTTATAAAAAAAAATATTTGTTTTGTAATATTATATTAATGTTTTTATCAAATTAGCATTAAATTATTGATTTAGTATTTTGTCTTACTTGTTAAAATAAAGATTTATTATTATATTAATTTATATAAAAAAAATAATATATAGGATGGTACTTATTTTGTAATTTTATATCTTAATAATAAATCTTTTTATGCTTAATTTATAAGTAAAAAGAAAGTTACAAAAATACTTATATCAAAATAATCATATCTAAATACTCATTTCTAACTAATTACTCACTAAGAGTATCATATCCAATTAGATATTAAGAATTAAATAATAAGAATTAAATATTAAGAGTCAATTAAATATTAAGAATTAATTAAATATTAAGAGCTAATTAAATAAATGTTAAGAGTTAACTAATGTTAAGAATAAAACTAATAATAATAAGAATGCTAATATTTAATTAGAATAATTAAGATCAATAAATACCTTTAAGTCGAAAAAGGCAGAAGTGTTTTTATTAAACTTTATGGTAAGTATTTTTTTTTTTTTAATAAAACAGTATTTAATGTTAAATTTAACTGGTTTTAAAAAGTTTTTACCTATTATTATGTATTTCCTTTTGTTTGTTTTTTATTTTTATTATAGAATTTTTTAGTTTTTAATTTAAGTACATAGTCGTTCATGTCTGTTTATGTTAAAGTTTGTCGGCACATTTGATATTTTTCCGTATAGTACGAATGGTGAATATTTTGTATCGGTGTGTAATGTTCTTTATAACAAAATTGAAAATAAGGTACCCATTTGTCCCATTGATAGTCTTGAGTGAACGATAACAGATATTGGTTTAATACTCTGTGGTTTCATTCAATTGAGTCTAATGTCTCATGGTGTTACGGGGTTGATTTTAAATGTTCTATATTGAAAGTTTGGCATATGTTTACAAAAATTTCGTTAATAAATTCAGTACCGAGATCTGTTTTTATTGTTTTGAAATTACCATATCTTAAAATGATGTTTGCGACTAATGTTTTTGCTATGGTTTTTGCTTCTTTTGTTTCTATTGGTATCGCATCTATGTATTTTGTTAATTGGCACTGTACGGTAATATATATCTGTAGTTATTACATATTCTCAAAAGTCCTACGGTATCTATGCTTATAGACTGGCAAGCAGATGATGGTGTATTAGTTATCACAAATTTTTTTTGTTTTTTATGCATTTCTCTGCCCCATATATGTCGATAGGAAATTTCACAGCCTTTCCTGATCAGGCGTGGTTGTAAATGTAAATGTCGTAAGAGGTAATAACTCTTACAACGTGTGTGGGATTGGAACCCACACTCCCTTGGTGTTTGCAGCGTATTTTATACATTCTTACTCACTCTTTATTATGTCTCGTAATTTTATTCTTTGCACATATCTTACATTTGTTTATATATTCTTTGACCATCTTGTTTAAATTTTTTCATATATATCGTTGTTTTATTTTGTTGATGGTTCTTTTGATTCCTGTATGACCTCCTTGTTACGAGTCATGGTATTATTTTATTATTTCAATTTTTGATTCGTTATCTTCAATATTTTTAGGTGGGGTATATATTAAAATTTTCAATTTATTCATACTATCATTGTACAATGTTTTAAATTTTTTTATATCAATTTTTCTAAATATTAAGTCATTATCACTAAGCGCTAGTTTCATTATTCTTTGACTTTTCAAAGATAAGATAAGTTTCTCCAAGATCCGACCTAGGTCCTGATATCACTTATACTTATTGATACAATAAAATCCCCTTTTTCATTCATAATTATTTTATTCATTTTATTTTACATATTTTTCATATCGTTAACGTTAATGAATTTTATTTTATGCATATTTCTTGTTTCAGATATAGATGTACATTGTATGTACCACGTATGAAATTCATGACGCTTCTGTGTCGAAGTCCTAATGCTGTTGTTGTTATCTGTTTTTTGTAGTATTTTATTCTTACTTCCTGTAATGATATTTATTCTATTTTTTGGAATTATTTGTTTCAGTGTTTCTGAATCGATTTTTATACGAGATAGTGCGTCTGCGTTTGTATTAATTTTACCTTGTTTACATATAATCTTAAAATCATAATCGGTTAATTCTAGTCTTATTCTTGTCATCCTAGATGAAGGATTGTTGTGTGTATTTTTGTATTGTATCATATTTATTCCGAGATATGTTACTTCGGTTTGTAGAAATGTGCATTTAGCTGTATTTAATTTTAAGTTGGATGTTTTAAGTCTTGTAAATACGTCAATTAAGTTTTTATTATGGTTATGGTTTTAGTTTGTTCTCTGCCTTATCTGTCAGTCTGGTGCTGTATATAAATTCTATCGATTTTTCTTGCCTTGCTTCTTTTGTAGCTTTATAAAGATATTTAGTCAAACTCAAAAAATTAGGAAGTTTGTCTTTGCCTCCGTCAAATAAAGGTTCAATTTTTAAAGTTTTGTCAATGTCAAATTCCATTTTAGTAAGTTCTAAATTTTTCTTGTATAAATTATCTTTTATTTGTTTATAATACCCTAGAAATATTATTCTTTTTTGTTTCTGTTATTTCAGTGGGTATAAATAAAATTTAATTTTAAAATAACCAGCTTGACTCTTTTTTCTATTACAGGGTTTTTTGTTAATTTTTTTTATTTATTATTTATATTTATTATTATTATTTATGTTCAATAATTTTATTTTTTAATATAGGTTTTTAACGCTATATTGTCATTATGTCTTGAGTTCTTGACATTAGTTTTTTTTTTTTTAAGAAATATATAAATTTTTAAATTTATATATTTCATTAATTATTAAACACAATGTCCTCTTGTTTGGGTAGATGATTTCCTATATTGTTTTTTCGTGTTTTTTTTCCTTTTGTTCGTCTGGTTGAGTAGGATCTTCCTTTAGATCTTCTTATTTGGCACGGGTCGCAATGTAATAAGTTGAATGCTGTAACTTACTAAGTTTTGTCTCTTAAAGTGCGTAAGCTCAGAAGCTCGTTCGTGACTTTAAGGTCTCCAATTGCAAAGCAATATGAGGAGCTCTGTCCAAGTCTAAATAAAATAAAAATACTTTACTTAAGTTGGTCCAACTGTGTTAAGTCAAGAATAGATCTTTTTTTTTTATTGAAAATTACCAAGTATTTATACTAATTTTTGTTAAAATATTTGTTGTATTTATACTAATTTTTATTTACAATTTATTAAATATTTCCAAACTAATAAAATGCCAGATGTCAATTTCTAAAGAAACAATGAAATTTAAAGAAAGTTAAAAATACTATTCTTATTTTAAAATCACAATTAAGTAATGTATGACACACATATGGTCTGTTTGCCTTTCTTTGATTTAACAATATAAAAAAAAATGTCTTTTTTCTATTTACACAAAATTTTAATAAAAATAAGTGTATTACAAAATTATACTTTTTACATGTATTGATTCAATAATTACAATTATTGATACATTACCTAATTTTAGAAATTCTTAAATCAGCAATTTTCTTTTAATAATTAATATAAAAATTCTTTAATGACACACATATGGTTCATAGTATTTAAAATTCTTTATAAAGTTGCAAGTTTTTTTTGTTATATTGCAATTTTTGTTAGTTAAATTATTGTACTTTTTACTTAAAACATTTTCAGGTATCTAATTGCAAAACAAAATTTTTATATACGCGTATGAACTATGTTCAAGGGTATAATAAATTTGCCATTACGTTTGTGACACCTTAAAGGAGTCGAGCTAGATATAGTGTCAAAGGTATGGATCGGCTCAGAATCGAATTCTGAGTCGATTAAGCCATGTACGTCCGTA
This sequence comes from Poecilobothrus nobilitatus, assembly GCA_947095535.1. NCBI lineage: Eukaryota > Metazoa > Arthropoda > Insecta > Diptera > Dolichopodidae > Poecilobothrus > Poecilobothrus nobilitatus. Next base: position 240,384,131 of record OX352772.1, read on the forward strand.
CGTCCGTCCGTCCGTCCGTCCGTCCGCACGATAACTCAAAAAATAAAGGAGCTAGGAGGCTGAAATTTTTTTTACGTCACTTTTGCAAAATTGTTAGTTTTGCTATTTAACTCCAACATTTTCGGTCGGCGGGTTCGAGTAGCTGCCATACAACTTCTTTCTTTATATAGAAATAACTCAGTATCTATTCAAGCTAGGTTTCTGAAATTTTGCAAATGATGATCAAGCTTTATGGCAACAACTTCTGTAAAATTTGGTTGTGTTGGTGCGGCGGGTTCGGATAGCTGCCATACAACTTCTCCGTTTAAATGAGAATAACTCAGTGTTTATTGAAGCTAGGAATTTGAAATTTAGTAAAGAGGTGTCGAATTATATGCCAACAACTTTTGTAAAATTTGGTTGGTCTAGAGCAGCCGGTTCAGGCTTCTTGCACCTCTTGGAAGTTAATAAAGCTAGGCGTCTGAAATCTTGCAAATGATGATCAAGTTTTATGGCAACAACTTCTGCAAAATTTGGTTGTGGTGGTGCGACGGGTTCGGGTAGCTGCCATACAAAATCTCTTTTTAAATGAAAAGAACTCAGTGTCCGTCCGCACGATAACTCAAAAAATAGAGGAGCTAGGAGGCTCAAAATTTTTTTACATCACTTTTGTAAAATTGTTAGTTTTGCTATTTAACTCCAGCATTTTCGGCAGCCGGGTTCGAATAGCTGCCATACAACTTCTTTCTTTAAATGGAAATAACCCAGTGTCTGTTCAATCTAGGTATCTGAAATTTTGCGAATGATAATACAGTTTTATGGCAATAACTTCTGTAAAATTTGGTTGTGATGATATGACAGGTTCGGGTAGTTGCCATACAACTTCTCTTTTTAAATGAAAATAACTCAGTGTCTATTGAATCTAGCTATCTGAAATTTAGTGAAAAAGTGTCGAGTTGCATGCCAAAAACTTTTGTAAAATTTGATTGATCTAATGCAGCCGGTTTAGGCTTCTTGCATTTCTTGGAACTTAATGAAGCTAGGCGCAATAGATTCGGGTAGCTGTCATACAACTCCACAATTTACATAAATATATCTCTGTAGTTCGGTACTAAAACATCTGAATGTTTTTAAAAGATGATCAAGTTTTATAATAGGATATATTACGTTCATACGGGTATCCCAGAGTTGACACAGTCTACTCTACTGCACTCTTCCTCGTCTTTTACAACTTTAAAAGCGTGCACAGTAGATTTTGATGAGTTTGTATTTTTGTTCTTACTGTGATCATCGGTTGTTTAAATTTCTTTTGGGATTTTTGTTTTTATTTTTATTATTAGATAATACTTTAATATTTTATTAAATAACATAAGAAATTAAATTTAAGTATTTGTTTTTTAACGAAAAAATGTATATTTAAAATTATGTTGAGTTGGATTGAAATGTATGATTATAATAAAATATATATGGTATATAGTGTGGTTTACTACACCTTTACCGTTAAAAAGGAAAAAAAAAATTTTTTTTTATGTTTACATAAATTCTATAATTATTTTAATTCATTTACTTAAAAAAATATATATAGCTTAGTTTTATATTTGCTTATACCTTTACTTTATAAAAAAAAGAAAATGTTAAACTGTATTATGTACTTACATATATGAAATTAAGATTTTTTTTTTATTGAAATTTCTTAAATAGTTTAATTTTACTAAGAACCCTCTGGCTGGTGTTTATGTATATTTTACAGTGACATCTTAATTACAAAAAATTTGTATGGGAGACAAAATTTCTTGACTCCAAAACAAAACAAAAAAAAAACATACATATTATGTATATAATATGTTATATGTTAATGTAGATTTTGTAATTGAAAAATCGTAACCAAATACTTGTATTCAAAACTTTACGGAATATCATAATACGTAGTGTGTGGCTGAAAACTAGTAAATTATAATTATAGATTATTGTGTATTAGTTTGTTTTTATTTTTATCCTGGAGTTGCTATTATTGGTTTCTACTATTTCATATGGTCCGTTATATGATCTATCTAATTTTGTTCTTTTTTCACTTTTTATTAGTACTAAATTTCCTATATTAAATAATGTTGGTTTTACAGTAGCATCGTGTTTTATTTTCTATTTTGTTTGGCAACATTTTGCTTGCTTGAAGAGGAGCAAATTTAAGTCTAGTTTTTAATTCTAAAGCGTAATCATCTATGTCTTGCATGTGTATACTTGTGTTTGTATACAGATTTGTCGGTAAATTCGATATTCGTCCAAAAAGTAGCTCAAACGGTGAATAGTTAGTGCTTGTGTGTGGTGTAGTGTTATAGCAAAATGTGAAGTATGGGATCAATTCATCCCATTGATAATTTCGTGTAAAGGATAATAAGTATTCATTTAATACCCTATGGTTGCGTTCTATTGACCCTAAAGTTTCGTGATGATACGGGGTTGATTTTAGATGTTTAATTTTGAAAGACTTGCATATGTCTGCAAATAGTTCATTGACGAATTCTGTACCACGATCTGTCTTTATATTTTTAAAATTTCCATACCTCAGAATGATGTTGTTAGCTAGTGCTTTAGCAATTGTATTTGCATCTTTACTCTCTAGTGGAATAGCTTCTATATATTTTGTTAATTCGCATTGTATCGTTAGAATGTATCTGTGATTATTACAAATTTTTAATGGTTCTATACTGTGTCCATTCTTATCTGTTCAAATGCCGCACATTTATTTATGTATTTTCCACATTTATTTATGTATTTCTTAACCATTTTAGTTAGGTTTTTCCAAATGAATCGCTGTTTTATCTTATTTATTGTTCTTTTTATACCAATATGACCTCCTTGTGGCATGCCATGAAATTCTTTTGTTATTTCTTTGTATTTCTTTGTATTTCATTTGTAATTTTTGTTTAGGGGTTATATATATATTAAAATTATATGCCATTTATTATTATTTATCATTTCATTTACAATGTTTTTATTTCATTAATTACAATTCTTTTAAAAATATCATCATCATCTCCCAGTACTAGATTGTTTATATTTTTATTTTTTGTGAATAAGATAAGCTAATCCAAGATCCGACCTAAGTCATAATATGGATTATCACCTAAACTTATTGGCACCATAACATCCCCGTTTTTATTTCTATATATATATGGCTTTTTATAATTTTTATTTATTTTTTATTATTTCACATTTTATTTTATTTAAGTTTCTTGTTTCTGATATTGAAGTACATTGCCACATATGGAGTTGATCGGGCTTCTGTGCCAATGTGTTTTTATTATTACTAATTGCAGTTGTTACATTTTTATTTCTTGTCATTATATTTACTTTATTTACTGGTATAAGTTCTTTTAATGTGTCAGAATTAATATTTATTTTTGACAATGCATCTGCGTTAGTATTCATTTTGTCTTGTTATTGATATTGATATTGAAATTATAATCTGATAAATCTAGTCTTATCCTTGTCACCTTTGAAGATGGCTCCTTGTGTGAAAATAAGCTTACCAATGATCTATCGTCTGTCACTATGGTAAATTTTCTTCCATATACATATGATCTAAAGTACGTTATTGCCCTGTGAATTCCTAGTAGTTCTTTCTCGATTACTAGCTTATTTATTTCGTGTCTATTCAAGGATTTGCTAGCGTAATCCAGTCCTCGGCCAGTCGTTGGCCTTGCGAAACATATTTTTCCTTGCGAAAGAACTGTTCCTAATGCAAAGTTTGAAGCGTCTGTTGTTATGTCGAAATCGGGAAGTTTCAGTATTGGTGGGTTAACCAATTTGTATTTTAATTTTTTGAATGCTTTGTCACAGTCATCTGTCCATTCAAAGGTTATATTCTTTTTGGATAAATTCTTTAAGGGTTTAGCGATTTCTGCAAAATTCTTTATGAATCTTCGATAGTAATTGGCGAAGGCTACGAATCGTCTTGTGTCATCAGCATTTGTTGGGGTAGGATACTTTACTATGGTGTCGTATTTTGCAGGGTCTGGTTTTAATCGTGTAAGTGGGAACTTGCCGTCTGTTATTTTTTTGTTTAATTGACGCTAGTCTATAACTAGTCTCCATTTCTTTTCGTCATCTGTCGATTTTTTTGCTACTATGAGCAATGGTGAATTATAACGGCTGTTAGATGGTTCTACTATCTTATTTGTGATTAGTTCCTTTACCTTATTTTGGATTTGATCTAATTGTGATTGTGGTAGTCTGTAATTTTTATTTAAATAGGTCTATTGTCTTCTAAAGTAATAGCAGGTAATATGTTGTTTGTAAAAATTATTGTGTGACAATTTATCAGCTTTTAGTTGAAAGATGTCAGAGTAATTTTTGCTCATTTCTATAATTGAATTTTTGGTTTAAATTTGTCTAAATTATTTATGTTTAGTTAATTTCGTAGATTTTGTTGTCTATTGTTTTTATTCAGCTTTGTAGTTATTCAGCTTTGTAGTTCACATCATTTAATTTTTAAGTGGTTTGGTTTCCAATTTTAAGTTTGAAATTGTTATTGATTATTGGAAGTATTTAAAATTTTGACGTGACATATACCTTTTGTAGGTATTATTGTGTTGGCTATAAATATACCTTTTCCTAGGTTTTTGCTCAATATTACACTATCTTCTTCTATTTTAATCATTTCAGTTCTAGCTGGTACCACTATATTATAGTAATTTAGTATGTGGCTTTTGATAAGTAGGGTAATTTCATTATCTTGAATCTTAAGTGTAATTGTAAAATCTAATTGGCTATTGTAGTAATGTACGAAGTCTGTTCCTAGTATTCCATCAGTTGGTATAGGAAAATCAAAATCTACTACGTGAAGTTTTTGTTTTAGTATGTAATTTTCTATTTTTAAATCGGTATATATAGTACAGAAGGACTATACGACGTGTTCATTGACGCCACTTATTTTACAAATATTGTCTGAGTTTATATATTCTGGGTCATCTATGAATTTTTCTTTTACTATGGAGATCTCTGCTCCGGTATCTATTAAAAAATTTAGTAGTTTTTTTGTAAGTTTAGTTGTTATGGAGATATAGTTTATTTTCTTATTGTTTATGTAGAATATATTTAGTTTATTTTCATGTTGTCGATTTCCTTGGCACGCTGTTGTACTTCGAGGCTCATCTCGTTTCCCTGATTTGTTGTTAGGTGCTTTATATTTCTTCTGTTGTTGTTTCTATTATTATTGTTTCTGTAATTATTATTGTTGTTATAGTTTCTCTAATTATTGTAATTACCATTATTGTTATTATTTCTATAATTATTATAATTGTTTCTATGATTATTATTATTCCTATGGTTGTTGTTGTTAAAACTCTAATTTCTGCGGAAATCTTTGTTAAAATTATTGTTGTTGAAGTTTCTATTATTATTGTAAAAGTTTCTATTATTATTGTTAAAATTTCTATTATTATAGTTAAATTTTCTGTTATTGAAATTGTTCTGATTTCCGTTTTGTAAGAACATGACTTTGTTTGTCTTATTTCTGCTAGCATCAAATTCTGTAGCAATTCTTATTGCTGTAGCTAATGTTTTAGGTTGTGTGGCGTGTACAATTGGTGCTAGTGTTTCATTAAGTCCATGTTTGAATATTCCAATAGCATATTCATCGAGCAGTGATAGTCTCTCTTCTGCTTTCTCCTCGTTGATTAATTTAGAATGCGTTTAATTAGGCGATTAGTCTTTCTATTCTTTCGGCATATTTCTGCAAAGGTGTTTGTGCTTGTACACTTGATATAAGCTCTGCCTGTATTATCGCTTGTGGACGTGTGAATAAATATGCATCATTAAAAGCTTTTGTGAATTATGTCAATGTCTTTGGTACTCTAATGCCTACAAGTTTGTCTGGTACTGTATATAAAATATATCAGTTTTGTTTGGCCTGCTTCTTTTGTAGCATTATGAAAATATTTAGTCAAACTCAAGAAATTGGGAAGTTTATCAGTGTCTCCGACAAATATAGGTACAATTTTTAAGGTTTTGTCAATGTCAAATTCCATTTTAGTGAGTTTTGAATTTTTCTTGTATAAATTATCTTTTATTTGTTTATAATACCCTAGAAATATTTTCAGCGGTTTCTAATTTTTCTAAAAATTTTAAAAACTTTGATTTATACACTGTCTTGTTTTTTCTTTCTTTTCATAGGATAACATTTTAATATTTCTTTTTTTCTATTTGTTATGTGGATAAATATCAGATCTGCACATATACATAAGAATTAGACTTTAAAAATATTTAAAAACAATCAAAGTAACATTTTTTGTTCTATTATTTTTCTATTCTTTTTTATTTTTCTTCCAGTATTACATTTTACTTTTTTTTTTCTGTTATTTAGGTACGTTAAGAACTTATTTTTTTTTTTAATATTAAATTTATGCATATAGTCTATATAGTTAATATTATGCAAATAGAAATTATTAGCTATAGAACATTCTGAAGTACATATTTTGAAGTATGTACCTATGTATATGTACGCATACAATGCAATTTTCTACATAAAAAACAACAGTCTTTTATAGAAAAAAAAAACATTTATGTATTATGTATACGCATTGGTATTGGTATTGGTGAGTTTAGTAAATTTAGATAAAATGTTTTATTTTGGTTCTGTAATAATTCTGTTATATCTTTGTATGAAAATTTAATTTTGAAATTAAGCTAATTTCTCTAATGTTTTTTGATATTATTATTTTAAAATCATGTATTGTCATCGGGATCTGATCTAATGAAGAAAATTTCAAGTCTCTAGCTCAACGGGAAGTGTGTTTAAAATGGCTTCTAAGATTCCATTCTTTACCCAACCAAGTTAATAAAAAGCTGTTAAAAAGAAAATAAGTAAATCTATATAAACTTAAAGTAATTAATAATTTTTGTTTTAACTTAAATCATTTTAAATAGTTTTAATTATTGTAGATAATTAATCTAATTTAAACAAGGCAATAATATATTACTGTCAATGTTAGTTGTCCTGTCCGCTGTTAAGTACTAGTGTTAGCACATTTTTATAATCTGCTAAAAATATCGATTACTGAAATAGTTTTAGAACTTGTGCGATTTAAAAATAAATAAATAAAAACAATATGACTACGAAAGCTTAAACGTTGATCTCTTCTCAATCGAAATATATGAATTAAATTTCAAATTCCTTACAATTTATTATCACATATCTACTTATATTATTTTGATCACAGTAATATCAAATATATAGATTGAAATAGTACTTCCAAAAGCTTTAAAGTGAAGTAGTACTTTTTCTTTAAAATCATCTTCCACTAGTCCTCCATCCCCTTTTAAATTATCTAATATTAATTCACTTTCTGGAGATATAAAAAATAGCATCGAGTATAAACAAATTATGGATATTTTTATTAAGCTAACTAAACGGTTTGATTTATTTGAAGAAAATATAAAAAACACTATTGATGATAAACTAAATGATATCGAGCTTCGATTGGAATCAAAATTCAGAAAAACTATAGAAACTTTTACTAAAAATATCGATGCGATGGATGCCAGAATTAATAATACAGAAAAGGAGTTGACTGAAAAATCGTACATGAATCTAAAATAAATTTGTACCCTTATCACAAATATTGAGAATGTTTCAACCCCGCAAACCATAATCAACCAGTTGTAGAGTAGAGTAGAATCCCTTAAGTCAAATATTTGCGAATGGGAAATTAACGACTGTATTCATGAGTTGGAGAAAAAGTTTCGAAAGTTTTTATTATTTGAAGCATCTTAAGTTCAAAGAGTGAAAATCTCCAATTCAGAAAGTTATCTGTAGTGATTGGTTTTCCTGGTACCGTGGACAGTGTCAGTTCTATTTTTTGTACAAGGAGTCATCTATTATTATTAAATTCATCTCTAATTCATTTAAAGCTTCTTTCTTTTTACTTGAATTTCAAACATCTCCAGGTTTCACATATAGGTCTTAGTGGCACAAATCGTATCTACATAAATTAGAGCGTACCATCTCGTACTTTACCTTTAATTACTACTGCCAATCAAATGAAAGACGATGGTTGGACATTTAAAACGCATATAGAGAATCGCTTTCTTTTTATATTGAACAACAGTAATGATTTTATTATCACTTATTTTGTCATTAAATTGTTATTTAGTAATTATGACTATATTATCACTTTCAAAATATTTTTCAGTTATTTTTCTTAATTATTTTTATTTTTACTTTCAAATTATTTACTTTGAACCTAAATTTTTAATTTTGCAATGTTTTTACATATTAATTTTGACTCGATTTTTATTACAACTCATTTTCTCGCGAAATTCACATTCCCACATTTCAATTAAGTTGTATCCAACATATTTTAGATGCTCTGTTTTTTACTATTATCCTTTCATATCTTTGATTAAGAGTATCTTCATTACTATTGAATAAGTTCGCAACACGATTGATTGTTAAACATTGCGGATGACTATGGTAATAACATCCATAAAATTCAAATATCTTATTTATTTATTTACTAGCAAAAATACCCGGCAAAAATATTCAGTTTGCAGGTTTCCTGAATTACATCGATTTTTTTTGTTATATTTTTTTTAATTCATTTATATTATATTATTTTTATATTTTTCAATTTTAATTATTGAAACAATAATTGTTCGAGGTAAACATATATAATCTTCATTTTTAATGGAAATTATTCCTCTTTGCATTCTTCTTTATAATTTGAATATTTTTCGCGCTTCCAGTTCCAACAGGCAGTTTGATATGCGTAATTTCTAAACAAAATTTGTCCGTGCTCACCCTGTGAATATAAAATAAAATAAATAAAACGCAACAAATTATCAAAGATCTTTAAATTAAAACCAGTTTTGTATTTACCTTCTGAATTACTTTGAAAAACTGAATTACTTCTGAACAACTTTGAATTACAGAAAATTTTACTTTATTTGTCAATTTAAAATTAAAGAATGCAAAGCCTCGTTTTTCAAAACTTTTTCCACAAAATGTTATGCCAATTCACATTTTTTGTAACATGTTTTATAACATCATGTACTGCATCTTTAATCCAATTTACTGTATCTACATTATCTGGTACCAGTTTAATGATCAATTTTATCTTAGGGCGTATATTGAACTGTTTTACAAACGTCAAACTTATATTTTTAATAGAATATTGTATTATTTCTGAATTTCGCGAGCTTGAATTTAAAAATGTTTGTAAAATAATTTTTTTCAACATCTTTTATTCGTTAAACAACTAGTCATATTAACAAATAAAACCAATTTTCCTCCTTTAAATATAATGATCTTAATTGAAACGACTTTAATATGCAACATTGTAATAAATTGCTATTTTGATAAATTATAGTCTTATGTAAAGTTCAACAGTTTTAAAATTAAAATGAGAACAACACATATCCGAAAAGTAACATATTTTTCTTATTTTTATTCAGCAACTTTATAACTATAATAATTATAACAACTTTTAACAATTAATATACTTAACAAAATATATTTTTCTATATAGATAGAAATATTTTTCTTATGCAATAATTAAATCAAGTTTTTTTTAATATCTCCTTTTGGCACCGTGAGCCCATGCAAAATAAAGCCCCGGAGTGAAATTTCTCATTGGTAATTAGAAATAAGATTATTTCCCTTTATAAGATTAATTTAACTTTAAACTTTTTGAGAAATAAAGCTCCGGGGTGTTATTCCTCTTTCGACGACATATGTCTCTTATCGCATTCTCACACCAACATGCAAAGCAAAATCGACGAGCTTTCAAGCGGCAAATGTTGGTCTCAAAATGAACATGGGGAAACAAAAATAATAAGGATAAATACAACCAACACCACACCAATAAAAATAAATGATACACCACTGGAAGATGTATCGAATTATAACAACCTTGGGTGCACAGTTACAATGGGGATGGAGCATTAGAGGATGCAGAGGCTAAAATAAAGAAAGCTAAAGCGGTATTTGTAAGACTATGGAAAGTATGGCGATCAGCAAAAATTAATATAGCCACAAAATTAACAATATTGGAAATATGTGTTAAATTGGTATTGCTACACGGCGGCGAAACATGGTTGTTGACAGAAAAACTAAGCCACAAATTACAAGTGTTCCTCAATAGATGTTTGCGGAATATATGCAGAATATTCTGTTAGATACAGTTCTGTTAGAGTTAGATACAGAGACTTTGTGGAGTCCCTATGTTCCCCAAAGAAGTAGGAAAGAAAAAAAAATGCTTTTTTGTATACAACATTTTTAGTTGTTCTTTTAGGTTCGTATACATACAACGATGATGGTTTTCCCACACGTGAACGTCCAACCGTGGGAGATAATCCAGTTATATAACTGACAGTGTGAGAGGCATTTCTATAGCAAATTTAGGCCATAAACTTAAAATGACTGACAAGCTTGAAATAATTCATTTGTTTATGGTCATAGCAAAAGTTGGATTCAAAATATGTGGTGGTACTCCAGGCAAATCTAAAGAATTTAAAAATTATTTAGGATAATTTACCACATCGTTTTGATCTGCAACACAATCTATTGATTTCTATATAAATGATTCACCAAAAGTTTTATTTTGAATGGTAATATTTATGTATATCATTAATGTTCTTGTTTTTGCTGCCAATATTGCTCGTTCAATTAACCAATTATGATTTTTGTATTGTTGTACAATATTTGAATATGTATACGCTTTCAATTAATTCTTCTTTTGATTCTTTTAAAATCCAAAAATTTTGTGAAAATACGATTGAAGTAGTTTTAATATCAATTGGAATTTTTCCATTTCCGAAGTCCAATAATTGTTTTGAAAAAGTTACAGCTGATGCATTATTGCTGTAAAAATTTGTATTTTTGTTGTTTAATTTAGTTTTTGAATGTTTCTCCATAAATTAGATTATTTTAAACAAGTATTTGATTCATCAGCTACAGTTGATCGTGTTATAACAACTAGGGGCTATCTAAAACACCTGTAACAGTAAGTCGATGCAACCGACTTATTAATACCCTACACCTGAATAGTTCGAATTAAATTAAAAATCCATATGTTCTTTTGGCAGCTGCTTGAACTTCTTCCCTTTTCTGTCTTATTCAACTCGAATTTCAGGAACGTAAAAGAGGCATCCTCTTGGGATGTGCTTGACACCTTTGTAGAAAATTGTAAGTTTCTATCTTTATTAATTTCGAAGATTGTTAGTCCTTGGGAGGTGTGTGTCAGGTACCCGAATTGCCACTCCAATTCATCGAATTCATCTCAGGAACATAAAGAAAACATGCCAGAACACCATTGTACTAAATTTAAAGGTTCTACTTTTGTTGGTTTTGGAAATATGCTCGTTGCTCTTGTGCTCGTCCGGAAGTTTCCAAAATACGAACCCATGGTGCAAATTCTTTCAAATGTCAGTTTCCAATTTTACAGAAAAGGAAACATAACAGAACACCTTTATACTAAAAATAAAAGTTCTATCTTTGTTGGTTGTGGAGACATAATCGTTTGCTCTGGGGCTCGTCCAGAAGCTTCCAAGATTTAAACCCATGGACCAACTCCTCACAAATTTCAGAAACATAAGTCAAACATGAAGGAACACCATTATGCCTAATTTAAAGATTATATCTTTGTTACTTTTGGAGATAATATCATTTGCTCTGAGGCTCGTTCGGAAGCTTCCAAAATCCGAACCCAAGGACCAAATCCTCTCAAATTTCAGAGACCTAAATCAAACGTGAAAGAACACGATTCTGCCAAATTTAAAGGTTATATCTTTATTGGTTTTGGAGATAATCTCGTTTGCTCTGGCGCTCGTTCGGAAGCTTCCAAAATACGAATCCATGGTTCAAATTCTTTCAAATGTCAGTTTCTAATTTTATAGAAAAGCGAACATAACAGCTCACTCTTGTACTAAAAATGAAGGTTCTATCTTTGTTGGTTGTGGAGATATACTGGTTTGCTCTGGGGCTCGTTTGGAAGCTTCCAAAATAAGAACCCATGAACCCAATCCTCTCAAATTTCAGAGACCTAAACCAAACATGAAAGAACACCATTCTGCCAAATTTAAAGGTTATATCTTTGTTGTTTTTGGAGTTAATCTCCTTTTCTCTGGGGCTCATTGGGAAGCTTCCAAAATCCAAACCCATGGACCACATCCTCTTAAATTTCAGAGACATAAATCGAACTGGAAGGAACACCATTGTAAAAAATTTAAAGGTTCTATCTTTGTTGGTTTTGGAGATAATCTCGTTTGCTCTGACGCTCGTTCGGGAGCTTCCAAAATACGAATCCATGGTTCAAATTCTTTCAAATTTCAGTTTCCAATTTTATAGAAAAGGAAACATAGCAGCACACTCTTGTACTAAAAATAAAGGTTCTATCTTTGTTGGTTGTGGAGATATACTCGTTTGCTCTGGGGCTCGTTCGGAAGTTTCCAAGATAAGAACCCATGAACCAAATCCTCTCAAATTTCAGAGACTTAAATAACACATGAAAGAACACCACTTTGCCAAATTTAAAGGTTATATCTAAGTTGGTTTTGGAGATAATCTCATTTGCTCTGGTGCTCGTTTGGTAGCTTGCAAAATCCAAACCCATGGACCAAATCTTCTTACATTTCAGAGACATAAATCGAATGGGAAGCAACATCATTGTACAAAAGTTAAAGGTTCTATTTTTGTTGATTTTGGAGATAATCTCATTTGCTCTGGGGCTCGTTCGGAAGCTTCCAAAATCCGAACCCATGGACCAAATCCTCTCAAATTTCAGAGACCTAAATCAAATATGAGAGAACACCATTCTGCTAAATTTAAAGGTTATATCTTTTTTGTTTTTGGAAATAATCTCATTTGCTCTGGAGCTTGTTCAAAAGCTTCCAAAATCCAAACCAATGGACCATATCCTCTTAAATTTCAGAAACATAAATCAAACGGGAAGGAACATCATTTTAAAACAATTAAAGGTTCTGTCTTTGTTTGTTTTGTAGATAATCTCGTTTGCTCTTGTACTCGTTCGGAAGCTTCCAATATACGAATCCATGGTTCAAATTTTTTCAAATGTCAGTGTCCAATTTTATAGAAAAGGAAACATAACAGCACAGTATTGTACTAAAAATAAAGGTTCTATCTTTGTTGGTTGTGGAGATATACTCGTTGGCTCTGGAGCTCGTTCGGAAGCTTCCAAGATCCGAACCCATGAACCAAATCCTCTCAAATTTCAGAGACTTAAATAAAACATGAAAGAACACCACTCTGCCTCTAACCTACTATATAAATTTCATCAAGATAGCTTTATTAGTTTTTGAGTTATCGTGCGAACGGACATCGTTAAATTGACTCAGGAGGTGATCCTGATTCAGAATATATATACATGTCCATATATAACTCGCTTCCTTTTGGTGATTAAAAACACCATACCAAAGTTAATATACCCTATACTTTAGGTGTAGGGTATAATAACATTGTTGTACCACCGATAACTGTTGGTTATTGCGTAAATCTTGTAATGTTTTATTTAATACTTCGAAAGTTTTATCTAATAGTTCTAAAGTCTGTTTTATCTAATATTTATGTGCCTTTATGCATTAGTCTCAGAATATTATTTTGCATTGTTGCAATACTTTTGAAATTCCTCATGTTTTTGATGTAACATATCATGTGGTGTTTCAATTATTTTAATATTTAATGGAACTTTTAGAGCTGAGTTAAGAGCTATACCGCCACCTAATATTGTTGCTGTTATACCTGAAGAAGCAATTGCTAATTATATGTTGTTTTTAAATCTTATATTTGCCAAACTTAATAATATCAAAAATGGTTTTCCAATTCCTCTTGGAGCATCTTTTTTGTAAAAATATTTCATCAATTAAAAAACATATACATATACAAAATTTCAATCAAATCGGATCATAATTAAAGGGTTTTGAAAAACTCCGCCATCGGTGATGTCATTTACTTAACAATCTGCCAATCTTAACTGTGATAATGTTTCACTTCCAATGGATAAACAAATATATTCTATTAAAATTAATGTTTGATCGTCATACAATCTTTATATTTTTCTCATAGTGTTGAATGGAAAATATGGACTTGATGGAAAATATGTTTTTAATAGCTACCATGGTAAAGAATAGGTATTGTATTTTACTAACTACTGAATGTGAATTGTATTAAAAAATTGATACCATATTAAAAAAAAAAATTCTTAATTTAAAAAAAAATTTCATAATAAAATATTTATTTCTTTATTTAGTTCAAACTTAAAACAATATAAGCTACAATATAATTCAATTAAAAAAATATTAAATCTGAACAATCTAATATATAAGGAAGAAATTCTGTTTGTTTGTTTGTTTGTTTGCTTGTTTGGCACGGATTCACGTAAAAACCACCAGTCCGATTGCAACCAAATTTTGCAGGAACATTTCTACGAACCCGGAAGGAGTTATAGGCTATATCGCGTTTCGGTTCATTAACCCATTACGGCCCGAGAGCGTTTTAAAGCGTTTTGGTTTTTTCATTGTTCTGCCTAAACGGTTTGACCGATTGAGTTGAAAATTTGCTCAAATGTTCTTTTCACCTTTAGGGGTGTACACAAGAAATTGGGTTGCAATATGTCGTCCGGGTTCGGCCCGGCGGGCTTCCAAAAAAATTTTTGTTTCCGATTTGTGTCCAATTTTGTATGGTGGTTTTATGGTCTGAAAAAAAGCCTGCAACAAATTTTTATGAAGTTCAGGTAACCCGTTTGGGCACCAGAGCCAAACGAAGTTCATTAAATTTTTTTGTTATCCTGCTTAAACGGTTTAATCAATTGACTTGAAAATTCGCAAAAGTGTTATTCTTTAGCAGAAAACCTCACTAGAATAATTTGGCTACGATCCATTAACCCGTTTCGGCACCAGGACTCAGTGAAATTTTTAATTTACATTGTTGTCGCGCTTAAACGGTTTGACCATTTGAGTTGAAAATTTACAAAAGTGTAACTCCTTACTACAGAAGCACACTCAGTTGATTTGGTTACGATCCATTAACCCGTTTCGGCACCAGGGCTCAATGAAGTTTTTCAATTTCTTTGTTGTCGCGCTTAAACGGTTTGACCAATTGAGTTGAAAGCTTACAAAAGTGTAGCTCTTTACTATAGAAGCTTAACAAGTTTATTTTGCTGTGATTCATTAACCCGTTGCGGCACTAGGGCTCAATTATTTTGTTTTAATTTCTTTGATGTCGCGCTTAAACGGTTTTACAAATTGAGTTGAAAATTTACAAAAGTGTAGCTCTTTGCCACAAGTACTGACTGAGTTCATTTGGTTACGATCCATTAACCCGTTTCGGCACCAGGACTCAATAAAGTTTTTCAATTTCTTTGTAGTCGCGCTTAAACGGTTTGACCAATTGAGTTGAAAATTTACAAAAGTGTAGGTCTTTATAACAAAAGCTTTCTGAGTTGATTTGGTTACGATACATTAACCCATCAGGCTCCAGGCCAAGAAGTGTCTCATTTTTTGTTGTTGTCCTTAAACGATTTGACCAATTAAAAATTTTCAGAAGTATTGCACTTTGGCACACAAACTCATTCAATATATTTTGTCGTGCTACATTAACCCATTTGTACGATAGACTTTCAAAAGAAAATTTTGTTTCTAATTTTTGTCTAATTTGGCAGGATGAATTTACGATTTAAATAAAGCCTATGACAAAATATTTGTTAACATTTGTTAACCCATTTCCGCACGAGCACCTACTAAAAGTATTCTGCCTAATTTTTTGTATGATTATTATTATTATTATTAAAAAGATATTTCCAACACTCTTTTCTTTTATCTATATTGTTTTTAATATTCCATAAAAACCTTTTAATGCAAATTTCTAATATAGAACAGTAATTAAAGTAACCTTATTAAGTATCTTAAGAATACTGTGTTTAAGTCTTAACAACATAACATTTTCCACCGTTGTTAAAAAACAGACACAATCTCCTATATTAGACAATCATCATGTCATCATTCAGAAATGCATTATTTACATGTGGTCTTTACATGTGGTCTACCTATATAAGATGCATGTGTATAATATATTTCCCATAAAATATTATTGAAATATGTACATATAGTATGTATAATTGCGTATATTTAAAAATACTGTATTGACATAATCAATTAAATTAGAAAACATATTCACATTTCTGTATAGTATTTAATCAAAAATGAGTACATACATTTTAAAAGAACTGAAAACCTTACATTCTTATCCATACACAATTTTTACACATATTTTTAACCAATCAATTTAAAAACATAATTAGAAAAAGTCACCGTAAAAAAATTCCGGTTGATTTATAAAGGTAAAACACAATCATGTAGTTTTTATATTAAAAAAAATATGTTAAACAGAACCTGAGATTTACGCATTTAAAAAGTAGTTTTTTCAAAATTTGAAGCGCTGTCGATGCTGTAGGATCTCTAACGGTGAGGGTACATAAAAAAGGTGTTCTACAACATTACTCTTTTAAGAGACCTATGCATAGTTAATATTTCATTGCTCTTTATTAAACTGTATATAAGTTTTGTAAACAGACGGATTGACCTAATAGCAAATTTTTCAAAATTTTTGTAGACAAATTGTCTCTAATTCTTCGCTCTGTTTATTCAATTTAAATAAATGTAATAAAAAATAGAATATTAACTACCAGCATCTGAAAATGCATAGTAATACATGAACTATATTAATTAAATTATATTAACTCAATAATAATTTTTATTTCATAAAGCCGATAAAATACTCCGGGCAACGTCGGGTACTCTGCTAGTAATTATATAAAATAAAAATAATTAACAAAATATTTTATGATATTTAATGTAAAATAAAATAAAATTTTTTTAGGAAAAAAAGAACAAATTAAGGATATAAATTTATATTACAAAGAAGAAATAAAAATTATTTAAAAAATGATTAATTGAATAATACATATGACATTAAAAATCATAGTTATTATGAACAAAATGCATGAAATTACAAATCAAAATTTACCATCGATTGATATAAAAACAAGTAAGTTTGAAATTTTATTAAAAATAAATTTAAGGACTGGCGAAATATTGTCAAGTAGGTATACTTTTGCCACATATTTTAATTTATAAGTAAATAGGCCTCTTATTGAACGACTATTTTCAAACGTTTCTGTTTTCAGTAATCAGATTTCTAATTTTTAACAATTTTTTAAGAAAATAAATATTTGATTTGAGTGAAAAAAGTGCAATACATATTACTGAATTCGTGATGATTTTATAATAATTTTGTGAATTGCAAGGAAATTATTTTCCACACATAATATTATAAATTTTAAAGATCTACCCTTAAATTTCATTTTTAAAAAAATTTCAAAATTACATACATAATATGTTTGTACTTGTTTTTTACTTTTCTTTATAATCCAATTCAATTTTTAAAGTAAAAATATACATAAATCATTTTTCATATTATATTACCTCAATGGGAACGACGAATTTTTATTAAAATAATCACGCATACTCATTCCAAGAATAGGAAATTTTTATATACATACCTACAATTTCCACATTTTTTAGCCTAATTTATTTTTACAATATGTACTTTCATACACAATTTGTCTGTAACAACTCAAAAAATCTCATACCTACATTATATATATCATTATATTCTACACATGTTTTTTTTCTTGTTTAATAATTATAATCTATTATCTATTCTATTCTATGGTATGATTTTTGTGTTTGTTTGGTTTTCATTCTTCACTTCATACAAAACAGAAAAGAACAAAAAAAAAAATAATAATAAAACAAAAAATATAGATATAGAATATAGATAGATACCAAACACTACATGTCCACATAGCTATATAAATACATATGAATATCATTCATATTCAAACTATATATCTATAGCAATAGCATATAATGTATAGGAACAGAAAAAAACAGAATAAACCAAAAATACGTTGCTATAGATACCTAACACTACGTAGCTCTATAAATGCAATTGTATATCATTTATATTCAAATTTCAAACTATAACAATAGCATATATTGTATAGAAACATAAAATTCGGAAAAAAAAGAAAAAAGGAGGAAAACAAGGCTCATATATTTCACCAAAAAATATCTCGATAATGCAGCTTCAATGACATGAATATAAATCTCTATTTAAAGATTTTTTGGTTAGTTGGAAATTAATTTGGGATTTGTGTATATTGCATAGAGACATCATTCTGTTAAGTTGTTCAAACTTATCATAATTAGTTCGATGAAACTTCAAATTAAAGAGGTTAACGGATCTTAGCCTAGTATTAGAATAAAAGCTAATGTTGGCTAATAATCGTGTAGATAAAATATTTCTTTTTACCAATTCTGTCAAGAATAATATGTCTGCGACGTTATGACGTTTTGAAGGATACACATATCTAAAAGTTTTAATCTATGTTCATACGGAGGTACATTATAATGATCTTCCCAAGGTAGATGATGTAGGGCAAATCTAACAATTTTTTTTTGAACAGATTCCATTCTGAATATATTGATTTTATAAAATGGACTCCATATCTGATTAGGATATTGTAAGTTAGGATGAACTAACCAAGTGCAAAGAGATTTAAAAACATAAGGATAATCAAATTCTCTTGCCCATCGTTTAAACCGAGCATAGAGTTGAATTTGTTTAAAATATATGTGTAATGAGAATGAAATGAAAGTTTACTATCAAAAAATGCACCCAAGTCTTTTATAGAATTAACTTTAGGGATAGTTTGAAAGTTAAAGGAATAACTATATGGAATTGGATTAGTACGACGAGTGAAAGTAATATGAGCACATTTAGTAATATTTAGTTGAAGGTTGTTAATATTACACCAATTATAATTACAATTAAGGTCAATTTCTAATGCATTGGAATCGTCTAAGGAAGTAATTTTCTTCAAAATCTTCATATCATTGGTATAAATTCTAATATCGCAAAGTTGAATTACAGAAGTGTCATCGTTGATTGCAATAATAAACAAAATCGGTCCAAGATGGCTACCTTGAGGCACACCTGCAGGAGCTTTAAATTGAGAAGAAATTGAAGATCTAAAAGAAATACAGTAGTTACCATCAGAAAGGTAATAATGGGTCTATGACACTTTACTGAAAAAAAAACATCCCGAACGAAAAAATTTCGAATGATTTAAAATCTTGAAAAAAAAAATACCGAAAATACCAAAATCCCGAATAATATAAAATTTCAAAAAAAAAAATTCCGAAAAAAAATCTTGCATTAAAATTATTTGTTTTTGGAATCACCATAATTCGGCACATTGTTTGAAATATTATTTTTTACCGACCGCATACAATTATGTATAAGGTAGGTAGGTATTATTTTTATAATAAAAATTTATACCCGAAATTTTGGCAAAAATGCACTACTCCGGAGCGTAGAAGGTTGTACATTGTTTTTTAGCGTGATGTCTGTGTGTGACTTTGTGTGTGTTAAATGGTAAAATTTTTGTTAGAAGATACAATATTAATGTTATGTTTGTTTTGTATTTGTTTACAGTTTTTATTATTTTTACTTTAATATTTTAGAGCTGGTGGCGGTGTTCTAATGGCTATTAAGAATACATTTAACTCGAGTGAAATAATAATTCCCCTGAGTGAGGCTCACGATATAATAGAAATAATTGCTCTAAAAATTCAACTGCAATCAGCTAATCTTTTCATTGTTAGTTGGTATATTCCTCCTTCTTCTAATATCGACATTTTTACTAAGTATATTGATATTATTAACTCAATAATTGGTGATCGTACAACGATGATATAATTCTTTGTGGGAAGTGGGAATCTTCCCAATATTGAATGGGTAGAGCATGATAAAGAAGCCTATCTTATTCCGGTAGAATTAGTGAATATTACAGAATGTCTTAGATTTTTATTTACAACAAACTGGAATAATATTTGCTTTTTTAATTGTGCTTTGGAATTTATAAAAATTAATGTTTATCATCCTCGTATTTGGTTTATTTTTAGTTCCTTTTTACTCCCAAATATTAAATCAGCACTTTCTTATCGATTCAATTTTATCAAAGCCAAGTACGATGGTATAAATAATAAATTAAGTAGCTATGGCTTTGAGTTTTTAAATTCTGTTGATATTAATATATTAGTAAATAGTTTTTATTTAACCATGTGTTCTATTATTCCAAAATTTGTACCGTTAGTTATTAACAAAAGTAATAATTCTAGTCCGCCTTGGTTTACTAAAAATCTTTAAAAAACTTATGATCATTGCACACTAGCCTATATCACCCAATCAACATGGCTTTGTAAAGAGTAAATCTACGGTCACCAATCTTGTGGAATCCACATCTACATTTCTGAAACATGTGGGGGATGGTTTTCAAACGAATGAAATTAACACCGACTTTAGTAAAGCATTCGATATACTTTATCATAATATTATTATTTTCAAATTGCAGAACCTGGGGTTCCCACTTTATTTTATTAATTGGATCTATTCTTATCGGGTGCATGACACTTTGCTGAAAAAAAAAATCGCGAATTTTACAAAATATCGAAAAAAAAAATCCTGAGAACCAAAAATACCGAAAACAAAGAATTTCTGTTCAAATAAGTAGATATGTAAAAAAATACAAAAAAGGATTTTAGAGTATGGATACAAAACTAGATTATACGCTTTTTCCAAAATATATGTACTTATATGAATATGTGATATTATGAATTAAAGGATTTTGGATTCGAAATCAGAGTATTCCCTTTTTTCAGAATATTTTTATATATGAGTAGGTAATGGACTACTTTTGGCTGGAAAAAAAAAACCGGTTTAGGCGGTCAGGAAGGCACGTGCCATTAAGGTGATTTTTGGTTTGTGATAAGGTTAAAATTAATTATATGTGCATGTAAAATACATGTTTATTTCCTGATTAACTTAGTTGTTAGGTAGTGGGAGTATGTTAAAAGGTTAAGACAACTTGTTGGGGGCAATGACCACTATCCATGTTTTTATTATTGTTTGGGGCCATTCACCTCTTCCTATGTTTTTATTATTCTTTAGGGTCAATGCCTTCTCCGCATTCTCTAAAAGGGACTATAGTTTCAATACTTTTTTTTTTGTGTTCATTGTAACAGGCAGTAATGAAAACAGAAGGAAATTTTTTATGCAAAAATTGCGTGCATTTTACTTTATTCATATTTAAATTTAAACAATCATAAAGAAAAAATAATTATAGGTAGATAGGAGGTTAATAATACATGTAGGTATTGATTGAAAGAGAAAAACTTTTCTTTTTTTTTTAAATATAACTCGTTTGTCAAATAATTACTACAAATTTAGATAATGAAAAAATCTGAATGACACATAATATACGTTTATCAAAGTATTGAAGTTCCCCAAGTTCAAGTTAAATGCAAAATACAATATGTTTTTTTTTTATTTTTTTACTTTTACTTTTAAAATGAGCGATCGCTGCAAATAATTAAAACCTGTTAACCTATAGTTTAACGAAACAGAAGAAAATAACAAATAAAACAAAGTGAATAAATATTTTTTAAAAACTAAAAAAAAATTTAAATAAAATTAACTTAAAATGAAACAAGTTTTTTATGAACAGTTTGGTTGGTTGGTGTGAGTGGCTGGCCACCGCCGCTCCTGGCAGTGACCCCAATTAGCGCGTTAGCACCGTTTTGCTACCACTTCCGTGACCACAAGTCTTATAATATAGCTATATTAGTTTAATTTTAGATCCATTTCGTTGCGTTAAGAAACCTTACCATTTCTGCAGGTTGCTTAACCGCTACGATCACTAAGATCGTTGAATTGATGGCTACCCAGAATTGCTATTCTGGCCCTCGCCAGCGCTGGGCACTTACAGGTGAAGTGTGTAATGGATTCTTTCTCATTCTGTTCACCACAGCTGCGACAGGATGAATTGAATGGGATACCTATTCTGGCCGCATGTTCACCAATTGGCCAGTGGCCCGTGAACACACCTATTGTTCTGGCTATATTCCGTCGGGATAGCTTCAATAGATTTTCGGTTCTTTTTTTATTATACGATGGCCAGACTTTCCTGGCCGTGCAACATGTGGCTAGTTCGTTCCACCTTCTATTTGCTAAAAACAAAAAGTGGAGGAAGATATCTCTCTTAACGCTGTTTAGCGGGGGCTCTACCTGTTCCGCCAGTGAAGCATTTAGGCTGGAACCCCTCCTTGCTAACTCATCAGCATGTTCATTTCCTGCGATGTTCCTATGTCCTGGAACCCACAGTAATGTAACATTGAATTGATTACTTACATTCTTAAGCTCGTCAAAGCATTTTCTGACGAGCTTAGATGTTATTATTGCAGAGTTGAGAGCCGTAATTGCTGCTTGGCTGTCCGTAACAATTGCAATGCTTCCTCCCAGAGAAGAATTGTTCCCTAGTATTTGGCATGCTTTCAAGATTCTTAGCATTTCAGCTTGAAATACACTCGCTTTATCTGGCAGACGGAAAGCATGTTCTATTTTTAGTGATTCCGAATAGACACCTGCACCAACACCACACTCCATCTTTGAACCATCAGTGAAGAGTGCGGTGTCAATTTCTCCCAAGGGGTTTTTCTGTTTCCATTCCCTTCTTGATGGAATCTTGACTTTAAAGTTCTTAGTAATTTCCAAACTTGGCATTACGTAGTCTGTGGAATCTGGCAGATCATGATATATCGAGCTTAGAATACTGCTGTGTCCATAGGGTTTTGCACTCCAGTATCCATTCTCTCGAAGTCTGATTGCATAACAGGCTAGATATTTAATATGAAGGTCAGCCGGGAGAAGGTACAGAAGTGCATCCAGTGCATTACTTGGCGTTGACCTTAACGCACCCGTAATACTTACACATGCACCCCTGTGTACTCTACCAAGCTTGGTTCGAATATACTCCTTCTCCAGCGCTGGCCACCACACTGGTGACCCGTAGGTAAGGATGGGGCGTACTATAGCTGTGTACATCCATAAAGCCATTCTTGGCTTTAATCCCCATTTTTTACCTAACATTTTCCTACAAAAATACAGGGCTACATAGGCCTTTTTGGTTCTTTCTTCGGTATTAGCTTTCCATTTCAATTTTGGGTCAAGTAGCACTCCTAGGTATTTAACATTCGAGCTTAAGTTCAGATACACACCATCTAATTTTGGCTTAGTGAATTCCGGAATCTTGGTTCCGGTTGTAAATAGCATTAGTTCTGTTTTACTCGGATTGATACGTAGGCCACAACCATTAGCCCATTCACCAACCCTGGCTAAAGCTCTTTCCATAATTCCACTGATTATATCAAGATACTTCCCGGACACTAATACTGCTAGATCATCTGCGTATGCGATGGCTTTGATTCCCTCATCCCGAAGGTCTTTAAGAATTCTGTTCATTACTAAAAGCCACAGTAGTGGTGATAGCACCCCACCCTGGGGTGTACCCCTGCTTACTCTTCTAGTAATCTTATGGTTACCGAGTTCCGACTGAATCTCTCTTGATTGCAACATATTAATGATCCACTGTCTAAGGGCATTTTCTACCCCTAGATCTTCCAGTGAATCCTGTATAGCCGATACATGAATATTGTTGAAGGCACCTTCTATGTCTAGAAAGGTGGCCAACGTATATTCTTTGTATTGTATCGATTGCTCAACGCTCCGTACTAATTCACTTAGTGCCGTCTCGGTTGACTTGCCTTTACAGTAAGCATGTTGATACTTACATAGTGGAGTACTCTCTAGTACTCTTCGAAGTTCTAACTCTAGTGTTCTTTCGAGAGTTTTCAGTAAGAAGGATGATAGACTTATCGGTCTAAAGTCCTTAGCGGTTTCATGACCTCTTTTTCCCACCTTTGGTATAAAGACCACCTTCACCCGCCTCCATAGCAGAGGAATATGGCCTAGCAAGAGGCTACTTTTGAATAGTTTCGTGATTAAGGGAACCACAAGTTCCTTAATTTCTTGAAGCATTTTTGGAAAAATACCATCCAAACCTGCAGCTGTGTATGGAGAAAAATTATCAATTGCCCAGGCAACCGTTCGCTCCGTTATAACTGAGTTGATCCATTCATCAGGGCCTCTTTGGACCTTTGTGTCAACCGCTTGGTTGATCACATGAGCGTCCTTTGTGCACCCTGGAAAATGAGTATGCACTAAAAGATCTAGGGTTTCAGCGGTTGAGTCAGTCCATGTTCCTTCCACCGTTCTAAGGAAGGATGGATTGGAATGTTCTTTGGATAAGACTCTACTAAGTCTAGCTGAGTCCCTAGTCTTCTCTATGGATTCACAATAATCTTTCCATGACCGTGTCTTGGCCAATCGGATTTCTCTCTTATATTTCCTAAGTTGGTCCTTGTAGAGTTGCCAATTATTCTGTTTATAGCAGATATTATAGGCATCTCTAGTTTCCTTCCTTAGGTTAGTTAAATCCTCGTTCCACCAAACCGGCAATGTTTTTTTGCTACGTTTGACACGACATGACACCTTAAATGAGACCTCCATGGCCTTTTTAAACATGGGAATATTGGAATAATTTTATAGTTTTATAGTTTTATAGTTTTAACAATAATTTTATAGTTTTAACAAATTTGTCCTTCTTAATATAATTTATTTTCATGCAAGAGTTTAATTCTGCCGTTCAAATGTGTTTAAATCACAACTAATAATAAACAGTCAATTTTTATTTATCACAACTTCGTTTTCTAGTATTTTTTTTTCATTTAACATATTAGATATATTTTCTTTCAAAATAATAAGTATTTCAAAAAGCAGTCTTGAAAAGTTACATTGTAGGGTATATCTTTGCATTGGAATGTAAATTTCTTCTTGTAACTTTACCACTTGCTTTTTTTCACAAAGGTTAATGTAGCTATTAACATATTCTTTTACACATGGCTCTGCAGTTTTGTTGTACATATGTAGTTACCGCTTATGTCGTTGAATACCTCAGTTTCGTCTTTTTTGATACTTAGACATTGACCTACAGTAGATCGTAAACCAACTTGCAAACATAGTTTTCTGTTCTTTATTGCTTTTTTACATAATAATTTATTGTACAGATTATAGAATTTTTTCCAGTCATTATATGTTAAAGAAAGTGATTTCTTTCCAACACGATGAAATATCACTCTAGGTTGAAATGAATTTACATCAAAACCAACTGAAATAATTAGAGTGTGATTTTTATTTAGAAAATATGTATAGAAGAAATTTTTCATACTAAGACCGTTACATCTATACCATGAGTAAACGCAATAATATTGTCCACACACAACTGAAAAATTACTTTGTATTTGCTTGTTATTATAAATAACACATTATGTTCTAAAATTTTTATAATTTCAGCTTTACATGGTTTTCTATCATAAGAATTTATAGGCATACCATAAGAAAACCATTTATAGGCATATAGATCGCTAACCAATGAGTACCTGGATCTTTTGCTTTATCAGTATTAACAATAAAAAAACATGGCTTCTCCGTTATTAAAGATATCTTTTCTAACGCAAAAACCCCTTTAACAAATTTATTGGTGGTTCTACTACATTTTAAAATTTCCAATATATTTAATGAATTCATTAACACAAATCATAAATTACATATTCTAGTAATTTCTTTAACGCAATTTTTAAGAAATGTTGATTATTTTAATCCTTAAACCTTTTTTTTTTGTTTTTTTTTATCGTTGCAACAAAAGCTTGTGCATTATGTGCTACATATATTGCAAAATAATACCATATATCGCGAAGTAATTAGTATTAGTTCAAAGAAAATTTCACTTTTTTATAATAATTTTATTAGCATTCATAGAATTTAAAAAAAAAACTTTATTTATTTTTCTAAACATTGTAATAGTCAAATATTGTACTAAATTTTTTCCTAAGCATTTCATCAATCAACATCAATATTTTTTTTTAATTAGGGAATTTTACTCAAAACAAATTTTTTTTAATTACCAAATTTGACTCAAAAATTTACATACTATTGGTATTCCACATATAGTACTTCTCATTCCCATATATGAAACACTCAAAAAAGTTAATTGTGAATATTATATATTTAATCATAGAAGAAACATTTTAACATTTTTTTTGTGATTCTTAGTATTTTTATTATTGAATTACTAAATGTTTTTAATATACAAGAGAAAAACTTCAGCAAACAATTTTCCTAAAATCTAGACATTATTTTGTTAACAAATTCAATCCAAAATATTATATACATCTACACATTCAACTATTTTACATAAAGAAAACACATGGTTTTTTACCAAAAAAATACAGCTTTATTATTTTTCATTAATTTTATTATTAAAACTATTTTTAGAGGAAGAATAGAAAATTTAGAAATAAAAAATTATTTTGCACTAAAAATATTAAATTAATTTTAAAATTCAGATATTATTATTATTACACTACATTACATTTAATTATATATAATATTATAATCTTAATCCTATTCTTAAACCTAATTATTCGATACGATTTTTTGTTTGAAAGTAGTATACCAATCGCGAGTTATTTTAATACTGAAAAATTATTTTTATATATTAGCATTGATAACAATACAATTAACATTATGGTAAAAAATTATAACAGCAATAATCATACGATATCTTTGTTGTTTTTATTTGGTTTTCATTACATCTCCATTGTAATTTGTATTGTACTCTTCGAAATGAAACCTCTATTTTTATCGATTTTTATTACTGATATTTTACGGAAATATACAATATGTCAAATGAGTGTGATAAGTTTGGATTATGGTATGAAAATTAAAAATTGTACAGGGTAGTTTGAAAATATATTACGTAAGTATAAGAAAAATTTTATTATAGTGTATTTTAACATTCAAAGCTTACGAAATAAATTGCTTGAACTTGAGTCTCTAATAGCTTCATATGAGTGGGATGTACACATTGTTGTTCTCTCGGAAATATGGTTAAAGGAAGAAGAAAATAAATTTTTCAATTTACCAGGGTATACTGGATACTTTTCTAATAGGAAAGATTCGTACGGAGCAGTTGTTATATTTATGCAGAATTCTATAAGTAGCACGATAGTATTTGAAACAGAATATTATCAATCGAGTTTTTTGGTTGTAAAGTTACTAAAACACAACATTAATGTTATTGCGTGCTGCAAATCACATTATACAAAAATAGATGCCTTTATTGAGATCTCTCTTTTGAATAAAAATTCCATTATAGTAGGTGATTTTAATATTAATTTAATAAATGAAAATGATATAGATGTAAGAGGCTACCGTAATATTCTTTTAAGTAATAGTTTCTTCATATGTAACCAAGTTACTCAAGAGTTCGCAACAAGGACAGGAATCGAATCTAAAACTGTCATTGATCATTTTATCATTGATATATTGAATTATCTTCGTATTGACCTAAACATCATTAAAGAAACTATAACCAAAACGAAAACAATATTAAATTATGATGAGCTAGCTAAAGATCAAATATATAATAGTTTAAGCTCATGTGAACTTTGATCAAATCGTCCTCCTAATCCTTAACTAAATTAGTTGAAAAATACACTTGTATTCTTCCGATAAATAATTGAAAAACGAAATATGAGTGGATGACTAAGGAAATACTACATATGATGAAGGTTCGGGATTCATTTGGAAAATTTAAGAAAAAATATCCTAATAATGGACGTATAGTAGAATTATATAAAACTTACAGGGGAAAAATAAAGAAGTTGATTGTAGACGCTAAAAGGATTTTTTGTTCTGAACAAATCAATAGGGATCCGGAAAATCCAAAAAAAAATGTGGGGAAGTTACAATTCAGTAATGTTCAATACTAGATACCTCAAGTATGCGGAAGATAAATCGCGATATGTGTCACCATGACCTAATGAAACAAATTCAATGGTATACACATTATCTAGAGATGCAATAGGATTATAAGAAACTTCTTCGGATCGTAAAATACTAGATTGAATAGGTGGTACTCTAAAAATATCTAGCTCTGATTTCGTACACTCAATACACTCAGTCATTTTAATCAAAAATATATTTTTCTTACTTTTCCTGAATTTTTAAATTCTTCTTTTTCCTGAATAATTTAAATTTTGTTTAAAAAGTCTTTTTATAGCTTTTCTCTTTCTTATTCCAGAACCATACATTTCATTGAGTTTCTGAACAGCTCCTCGCCTTACATTTTTAATAATTTATTTCCCCGATCTTGAAAAACTTCTTTCACATTTCCTCCAAATGCTAAATCAGAAACTGCATTTATACCAGAATTAATTGCTTCTTTTACCTCCTCCGGATACAAAAATTGGTTTTAAATATCTAAAAAGACCTCCAAAGACACTTCCCAACCTACGACCTCTTTGATATGGTATGGTTGAAATTAATAAGGAGCCGATGTCCTCAAAACCTTTTCCTAATTGAACTAAATAATATTTATAGTGCATCTGTTCCATGATGAATAATATAATCTTATTATACTCGTACGATAGGATCGGGTATAATAAAATTACTCCTCCGTTTGTAACACCTCGAAATAATCGAGCTAGATAATGGATCGGATCAGAAAAAAATTCTAAAACTTTTAAGCCATGTCCGTCCGTCCGTCCGTCAGCACGCTAACTCAAAAACTAAGAAAGCTAGAATCTTGAAATTTACACAAAATATTCTGGGAGTAATTTGTAGATTCCCTATTTTTTTTGGTTGAGTTTGGAACACCTCGAACACCTAACTTTTAGATCCCCACATTTTTTTTGAAATAGAGCTATGAAATTTTAATTGCTGATAGATCTCACAAAAATATTAATTTAATTTTTAATAACTTTTTTTTGTAGCCCCACCCGTTACGGAGCTACAGCTCCCCAAAGGTTCAAAAAAGCTCTATATTTAAATTGTTATAGCACAAGTTGTATAAGGTATATCTTCATTTTGAAAACGCCAAACGATTACTACTTTTTATTTACTATATATATAATAAATATATATTTGTGGCATAAGATGTCTTAATTTACCGTTATTCGAAACTCAAATTTTGCAAAATCCTTTAACCCTTCTATCTTCTAAACGGTTTAAGTTGGAAACTTGAAATTTTGACAGAAGTTAGATCCTTGAAAATAAGTATGAGTCATTTCAGAAATTTTTTTTGTATCACCCCTCGTTTAGGAGCTGTAAGGGGTCAAAACTGAAAATTTCCCATTTTTAAACACCTGTAACTTGAACAACTATTAAAATTTTTTTGAAGTAATACACAAAAATTAAAGCTTCAACATTATACTCTTATTTCTGTTAACAACTTTTTTTAATAATATAGGGTTACTTTATAATTGACGAAAGTGTTACTTGATTTTATCAAATTTTCTAACAAATTTCTTCAACAAATTTTTTGCATTTGTTTTACTCGATAATTTGAAATTGTTGAGTATATAATGCGTAGTATAAAAAAATGTAAATAAATAAACAACATAACGGTTGCTTGAAGAATTTTATTTATATGATATTGATATACATACTTATATAATATCATGTTTATTTACATATCGTATATGCCACTAGTGAGTGAATGATAAGAGTATATATGTATATTATATAGTGCCGTATTTACATACATATATGTATTTTATTGTACTTATAAGAAATTATTCTGTCAATGGAATATTTAAATATAATATAATATAATATTTAAAATTATATTTACTGTTTTGTACTTAGTAAATTTAATATACATTTATCGCTTAGTATTAAATGGTACTATAGAATATTTGAAAAAGTTTTGGATTGATAATCGTTATGTGGAAGGTTAGAATCTGCTTTTGAAGAATTTACATATAAACATATAGTTTGAATATATGTACAACCCATAGTACTAGAAATTATAAAATTCACCCAAATTATTTTAAAATACTAAAATATTAAAAAAATAATGTCGTAAGCAGAGTGACAGGCTGTGAACATACTAACGGTTCGTACGGGTATCTAAGAGTTGAGAAAGTCAACTGTATTCTTCCTCGTTAAAGTATATAGTTTATTTATATACTTTTTTTGAAATGCAGTAGAATTTTTGTAGGAACTCTACTATCTAAGAACGTTATTTTATAGCCATATTTATCACATAAAAGTACGGAAATACTATCAAAAGATTTTTTTACACTTCAATACTGAATATTTTTAAATTCTTTGACCGTATCATTCAAAGATTTTGATATATTAACTGTTCTTAGACACCTTACTTCTTTACCACCAATATTTTGGGGTTCAATTATATCGGTATATATAAAAAACATATCAGGTTTAACAATTGGAAATAATGATAAAGTTTCAAAATATTTACTATAAGCTTCAATCATTCGAGTTTTAAGCTTTTTCAATTCTTTTATATGCATTGTAACCTGATTAAAACAAGTGTTTAAAAGACTCTCCAAAGTATAAGTAAAATTTGCTCTTAATTTTATTTCAATTTTCGGTTTACTAACGCATACAATATTATAATTTCCCACATTAAGTGCTGTTCTACCTCTTTTCTTGAATTTCCCAACAAGGGTTTTAGATTTAGAAATAATGTTGGCAATAAGAAAACTTTCAATATCATTTGCTCTTTATTGTATGGAAAGTATAAAGTTGCTACAATTGAATTTGTTTTTCTACTCTTAATAAATATTTTAGTACCTTGTTCCCATTTCTCTCATATACATTTGGAATAAAGTTATTTATATATATTTCGGAAACACCAACTTGTCAATTAGAATTATGTACACATATTACGTTGATTCATTTTATTAGTGAAACTGGACAACGTATTTTCAGGGTAATAATTCATAGATGAATTACTAGATAAAGTAACATAAAAATCATCACTTACTTGTGTGTTACTCATGTGCTAGTTGATTTAGTTTTATGAATTGGAAAATTAATCTGTATTTGCGTATCGCCTGTTTTAGCTGATCGTAAAACACGTTTTGAATGATTCTTCAACTTTTCACTATTTATAGTTTTTTCTTTTTTCGAAGGTAGACTGGGACTGTCAAAAGTAACCGTTGTAATATCTTCTGTATCTGTTTCAAATAATTGAAAGTTTTGATTTTTAGAAGACTTTATTTTTCCAAGTCATTCACCAGATGACTTAGCAGACATTACTTTGTTAAAATATTTTCTTGCATTTCGTTATCAAATACTTCATCTTCATAAGGTTTCCTTTCATAAATTGCCTCCT
This sequence comes from Poecilobothrus nobilitatus, assembly GCA_947095535.1. Classification (NCBI taxonomy): domain Eukaryota; kingdom Metazoa; phylum Arthropoda; class Insecta; order Diptera; family Dolichopodidae; genus Poecilobothrus; species Poecilobothrus nobilitatus. The sequence continues at coordinate 240,415,351 of OX352772.1, forward strand.
CAGGAAATGGCACCATTGTGTATTTGACAAAATCCGTTTGAGTCTCTACATCTTTAAGTAATGGTTTTAGGCGGGTCTGAATTATTTTTGATTCCATTACTTTAATTTTTCTTCTTTTTTGTTTGTAGGTTTTATTCTGTTTCTGCTTTGGGTTTTAAATAGATTTTGACGTATGAAATACCACTTTTGAACGTCATTTAAATTTTTATTAAGCATAATTTTTTCTATATTTGTATTCAATTTATTTAGTTCAAGGTTAGAACTTTGTTTAAGTTTTTCGTAAATTTCCGGTAATATCATTTTATTAAAAAAACTATTATTCATTTTAAAAACTTTCCAATTATTCCTGATAGTACTACACTTAAAAGAGTGAGTAAAAATCCACCACTTTGAACTATAACCTTTCGTTTGTTGTTAAGAGATTTTTTGCGACAAATCAGCAATCTGAGCTCCTTTTTATACTTTTTTAGCTTACCAATTGTTGTTTTGCTCAAATTACCATTACCTTTTAAAATATTTAATGAAATTTCTCAAAACATTTTAGTTACTTCAAGATCACAATTTTAATAATTATATCTTTAAACTTGGGTTTAGAATTCTTTAATTCTTTAATATTGCGGTTGGTCTATATGTCGGTTATACAAAACAAATTTGATCTTTTAAAATATTGCTTAGCAACCTAAATATTTTATTAACATCCTGTGTAAGATCTATGAATATATAACCATATGGTTTTGATGTAACTTCATTATATACTTTTCTAAATTCTTGAACTTGACCTGGATAAATTTGACGAGCTAGCGGATATATTTGTGATTTATCTCTAGGGTTCTTAAAAAGTACTAAATATTTACAATTAAGGGAAATATCCCTGCAAAATTTACCTTAATGAAACACATTTTGAGCTATAAGAGTTTTCAGATATATTTCTATGATGCGAACCTCTGGTAAAAATTTCACACACTCTTTTGTTATCTGAATCTAGCATCATATCATGGATAACAAGTAATAAGGAACTTTCGTTTTCGTTTAGGTCTGGTATTTCACAATAATATTTAAGATTTTTTATAGTGGATTACACCAAATGATCTTTTTGTGGTTGTATAACCTCTTTTTGCTTATTAATCAGATTACAAACAAAAGTAATCTTACCCCAGCACAATGGCCCTGCCACCATCATTGTAAATTGATGAAAAAGCATACTAAAAATATTGTTGAGTTAACATTAGTTACCTATATTTACACAAAATTTTCTTTCTTTTTCTTTTTGTTTTCTTTTTAAGAATGAATATAAATTCAAAAATCTAAATTCGATTATCATTCTTAAACTATTCCTTTATCATGACTGGACAAGTTTTAATTGTTTTGATTTACAACCATAATTTTAGATGTGCTGTGAGAATTGCATAACAATTACATGTATTTGTTAAAGCAAAACATAATATAGAGTAAACGTTTTAACCTACATTTAAGTTTTACGATTATTATGAACAGTAAAAACAAAATTAAACAAGTGGGTTTTAAAGAGGAGTTAAAAGTTTATATTATGTACACTTGGAATTACGCTTACAGATCTGCTCGAAAAGGAGTAAATCTACAATACGCATGTAACAGAACCCGATTTCAGAGACGAATAAAAAACACAGAACCTATTATATCTGCTATTTTAACCAATCAACATCGAAAAAAAATATTCAATGTTCGATTTTTATAATTTTTTTTTATATTAAATATTATATAACTTTACTTAATTGATACATATAAAAATTAAATACAATTCCCATTAATTACATCTACATGTATTTTATTGAGTTCCATCTCAACCTTCAACGAGATAAGTCGTGTTTCTTTCGCGATCAATCCTATATAGCTAATTATTATTAGTAAAACCTATGAATTTTGAATTAACTTCCCAAAACAAAAAAAAATAACATTGAAATCTTATATAATAATAAAGAGGAAAAAAAACAGTCAAATCTAGTATAGTTTTAATTAATTTTTTTGGATTGCATCCATGCAATCGAACAATAAAAATAATGTTGAAAATGGATTAAAAATTACAATTAACACAAAATTAAATAAAATTATGAATAAAACAATAGACAGTGATATAGCTGGCTCAAGTAGCAGCATTAATATTAGTAGTATAAAAAAAAATAGAAAACAATTTGAAAACCTTCGTGAAGAGAATATTTATTTAAAAAAAGAATTAAAAAAACTAAAACAAATAATACTTAAACTTAACAAAAAAAAAAGTGAAAATATCGATAAGGCAGATCGACTCGAGGATAATGACTTCGAAAGGTCTATGGAGTACGAAGACGATGAAGATGCCGACGAACCATTGCCTATAAACGAGGAATTCGATCAAAATTCCGAGGTAAATATACCCGAAGAAAATAAAAATGTAGAAGATGCCCAAAACAATATGGAGGATGAATTTGAAAATTTTATTCAAATTATATCCCAAAAAAACTTAAAAAATAAAAATAAAAATCAGACTTACCAAAATAGCGTAAAAGCAATAGAAATCTCACAAAATTCAATAAATAATAATCCAATTAATAATACAACCAATAATTACAATAAAAATAACAATAGCAGCAAAACAAAAATGCCGCCTATAAATGTTTTTACGACAGAAATAAATGATATAACTAGGGCTATTAAATTAAAAACCAATGATTTCTCTATAAAAAAAATTAAAAATTTAAATTATAATATTTGCACTAACAATATAGAAAATTATAAATTAGTTAATAACATATTGAAAAACACTAATACAAATTTTTATACATACACCCCGAAAATTGAAAAAAAACTAACAATGTTATTAAAAGGGCTTAGTTTATACTACACGGAAGAAGAAGTACTGAATTTATTAAGAAATTTTGAAAATGAGAATATTAAATTCGAAACAGTAACTAGATTAAAAACAAAACAATCAATAATGAACAACAATACTCTTTCGTATTTTATTATTCAAGCTTCAGCCGAAAGCTCTCTAAATGAATTAATAAAAATAAAGGCAATTGATAACCAGATTATATACTGGGAGAAACTCAATAAGCCAAAAATTTTACAGTGCAAGAGATGTCAGCGATTTGGTCATACTGCTTCCAATTGTCAAATGGACTATCGCTGTGTTAAATGTGGAGAAAATCACCAACCTGGGCAATGCAAAATTACACCTGAAGACCCAAAAGAAAAATTATTTTGCACCTTATGCAAAAAATTTGGACACCCAGCCTCATTCAAAATGTGCGAACAATACCAAAAGAGACTCGAGCAAAGAGAAGAAGCCAGAAATGTATCAAAACAAAATATAAAAAATAGACATTTTGGTAACAATTTTGTAAAACCTAACATTTCATTTGCTAATATATTAAAAACTAATAATAATAACACAAATAATATTAATAAAAATACTACTAACAATAATATTAATAATTGTAATGATAATAATAGCATATTAACTGAAATTAGAAATAGTATACTAGAAATGAAAAAAAGTATTGATGATCATACTAAAAAAATTAATACCTTATTTGAAATTTCAAAAAAGATTACCCAACCAACAAATAAAGATTAACAACATAAATCTCAAATTAATTGCTGTTAACGTAAACTCTCTTATTTCTTATAATAAGAGATTCTCTCTAATGCAATTTCTTGAAAACAATAAACCTGATGTTCTCTGTATGAGCGAAACAAAATTAAAAAAAAAGCACAATCTTCATTTTGATACTTACGATCTCATTAGAAGATCGTAATGATCAAAGCGAAGGTGGTGGTACAGCAATATGCATTAAAAATAATATTAAATATAATATCGTAAAAAAAAAAGCTTTCGAACATTTTATCTGTATAGAAATTTGTACTATATGTATCAAATTAAACAATAGGGAAAAGTTATATATTATAAGTATTTATTCTTCACAGCAAAATCAACATAAATTTATAGAAGAATTCTCTTTAGTATTCAATAAATTAAAGTTAAATAATTTAAATAATTTTTACATTTTAGTTGGTGATCTTAATGCCAAACATCAAGCTTGGCTAAATGAAGTTCGAAACAGTAGAGGGTCACAACTTTTTAATTGGTTAGAAGATAATAAAATAATTTACAAGTGTAAATTATTGCATTCTGACTCTCCTACCTATCCACGAGCAAATTCTTACTTAGACTTAGGTATATCAGATGTTAGGTTAGAAATAAATAACAAGGATTCTTTAGGTAGATTGCCTATTTTACCATACGATAGTGACCACTGCGCTATAGAAATTAGTATAAAACTCGATAACACTAACATTGAAAATGTAGGAGTAAATAATGAACCTAGGTTTATATACCATAAAACAAATTGGAAAAAATTTCGGAAAAAGTTGAATAAAAATTTCGATATAACATATCAAAATGAAGAAAACAAAATTATCGATCATGCTAATATCCCAATAACAGACATAGATTTACACATTCAAAAATTAGATACAATAATTCTTAGAACAATAAAGGAAACAATTCCAACAGTTTCAAATTCAAAAAACTTCCTTAAAAAATACAATTCAACCCAATTACAAAGACTGTTCAAAAAGAAAAGTAGTTTACAAAACGACATACATAGAACTTATAGACAAAGGTTAGATTTTACGGTACAAGAAATAATATTGTTGAAAAGCTTACTAAAAAATGTTAACACATTAATTAAACAACAAATAAACTTGGAAATAAGTAACTACTGGGAAAATAGAATCAAAAAAATTAATCCATCCAAAAGTCACAGCATGTTTCCAGAAATAAATAAAATATTTAGAAAAAAAGAAAATTCATATATTAGCTGCCTCAATATTGATCCAAGCGATCAAGAACTAATAACTACCAACAGTATTGACATAACCACTTTAAACAAAACAACAGATAATAAATACATTACAGAAGATAATCTAAATATAAATAAAAAATCCAATAATATTAACATTTTCAAAAATAATATTTTAGAAAGTAGAAATAAGAATTATGCATTAAAAACTTTTACATATTTAGATAAATCCTCCAATCAGAGTTTCAACAATAGCCCATTCACCACAATAGCGGAACTAACGCACAAATTCAAATGTCTTAACAATAAAACTTCAACAGGAATTGATAATATTCCAAATATAGTACTTAAAAATTTAACTAGCAAAATAATAGCCCAATACGTGATCCTATTTAATAATGCCATTAACTTCACATATTTTCCTAAATCATGGAAAATAGGTAAAGTTATCTTTTTTAAAAAACCTGGTAAGGATCCCAAAAATCCAAATAATTATAGACCTATTAGCTTGCTACCTAATATTAGCAAAGTCTATGAAACTATAATTAATGATAAAATTACCATGTTTATTAACGATCACAATCTATTACCAGAAAATCAATTTGGTTTTAGACACAAACATGGAACAGTTCATGCCATAACAAAGTTAACATCTGATATTTGTTGGTATATAAATAAAAAATTCTGTGTAGGCGCCTGTGCTATAGATTTAGAAAAGGCTTTTAATAGTATTTGGACAGAAGGTTTAATATACAAGTTAATAAAACTGAGATTTCCTGAATATTTAATCAAATTAGTTTTAGACATGGTAACAGGCAATGAATTCGTAGTAGGAAAAAGCTTATGTAATAAATTCTCAATAGAACAAGGATTAATGCAAGGCACTGTTAATTCCCCAATTTTGTTTTCAATCTATATAATAGACTTATTAAAACAATTAGATGGCTTATCAGATTTTAACTTCGCGTTAGCATATGCTGATGATCTTTTAATATACTCAGCTAGTGAAAGTGTTAAAAGTACACAGATAAATGTTCAGAAAATGTTTGATACTACATCTGACTATTGCAAAAAATGGATACTAAAGATTAATACAGATAAATGCGAAACTATATTATTTCGAAATACGGTAGATAAGGTGAATTCGAACATAAAAAAAAATTGGAAAAATTTCATAATAAAAAGTAATAATACACGTTTAAAAAGAAAAAAAGTAATTAAGTATCTTGGAATAGATCTACACCAAAATCTTAACTACATTGACCATATAAAAAATTCAATCTCCAAAGCCAATAAAGCATTTATGGCGGCGAAAAGATTGTTTTATAATAAAAATGTACATGATCGAGTTAAAGTTATCTCATATTTAACTTTAATAAGACCAATTCTAACATATGGAGCACCCATATGGTACAACATTAGTGCAAGTCTAATGGAGAAGATACGGATGTTTGAAAGAAAATGCATTAGAGTTAGTGTTAATAAGATAAGAAAAGCAGATACGGATTTTAAGCATTACTATTCTAATAAATATATTTACAAAACGTCAAATATAAACAGAATAGATAATTTTATAATTAAATTAATTCGAAATCATTTCGATAGAGCACTAAGAACTCCAGAAAACGGTTTAATATCTAATATATTCTACCATAATGAGGAGTACATAAAAAAAACACTTGAAACTGGATTCATACCTCCAGAGTACTTTATATACCTCGATAGGAATGGTTTTATTCAAAACCATGAACATGTCCCTATATTATACCATTATAATAGACGGGCCACATGTAAAATAATAGACTATAACCCGAATATTTTTATTAGGGAGCAATTTAAATATGATATGTCAGTTCCATCAAAAGACACGCAAATAGATAAAAACTATTGGTGGTTGGGTAATACTTTTAGATGAAATGTAATTATAGATTCATAGTATTACATAACTTAGATTAAGTTTAGTTATAAGTTTAGGTTAGTTTAAATTAGGCTAATTAGAATAGGGTAGGCTAAGTTTTAATAAAATTACAGTTATAATAGTTATTTGGTTTTTATTATATTTTCCAAATAAAATAAACAAAGATGTTATATAATTGAAATATTATAATTAGGTAATTCAAAAAACTTTATAACCTATATATATATATTGTTAAATTAACAAATTAAAATATTATTTTTTAAGGTTAATTCAAAAAAAATTAGTGAATAAGAACAATTATTTTATAAAACTTTTTTAATTGTAATTTAAATGAAGGAAATATATAAAAAAAGTTATTAAAAAAAAAAAAAAAACATGTATTTTATTTTTTGATTTTTTCACAAAATTTTTGCAGGATAAGTAAGTTTTAAGTATTTTTTCAATTCAAAATTGCAAAACAAATAATACGTTTATAAAATTTTTAAAAATCCGTTAATGTTTCTTAAAAATATTATAGTGATTTTAACAATATATATGTAACGTTGTGATATAGAATCGAAGCTGCCTTTGGGCGTCGCAGTGTTCATTATTTATAGAATATGTTTCAATAATTGACAGTGTTTGTAAATTGTAACATCTAATTGACTTATTATTTTGTTAAATTCAAATTTGCAACAATGTAACACAAAAATTTCTATGAAATATGAAATCAATATTTTTCAAAATGGAAAGGTATTTAAAAATTTTGTATAAATACTGCGTTCAAATTATTAAAATTCACATTTCAAAATGGACAACAATAAGGATTCTCTAATTCAATAATTTTTGAACATTCCCTCAATGATAGTGGACTGTCAAAGAGTATTACTACCACCAAAAAGGAAGAAGATTAGGCTGCAAAATTATCAGCAACAACACCAGCAATATCAACTACCATATCAAAATCAACAGCAATATCAACAATAACAACCACAACAACCAGATCTGGTGCAACGTGGTATGAAAAGGCTATTGGAAGTCTTTATAATGTTAGTAATATAAAAAAAATTCTAAAAATTAAAGATAAGGAGTCTAATACACTCTATAAAATAATAAAAAAATAAAAAATTTATTCTAAAAGGGATTAATGACACCTGGCAACAATTTGCTTGTCGAAATGATACAGTATGTAAAATTTAACAAGGGATATAAATATTTATTAACTCTAATTGATACATTTTCCAAATAAGCTTATGCAATAAACAAAAAGTGCTGATCATGTTTTAAATGCTCAAAAAAAAAACTTTTAAGCAGACCAAAATAATATCTAAGAACATTCATTCTGATCAAGGAAAGGAATTTTAATTCCTTATTTCAAAATTATATGAAAGAAAAACCAATCAATCATTATCATACATTTAGTGAATTAGAAGCATCAATTGTTGAACGATTCAACCACACATGGAAAAATTCAATGTGGAAAAAATTTAGTTTAAACGGGAATTATAAATGGTTACCTATTATACAAACCCTAATAAAGGAATATAATTCTACAAATCATAGTACAACAAAACTTGCTCCTGAAAAAATCAGAAAGGAAAACGAAAAAAATATACTTAAAAATGTGTATGCTGAGCCTAAAATTTTTCAAAAAAATAAATATAAAGTTGGAAATTTTGTAAGAATAAGTAGAAAGGTCATTTTGAAAAAGGTTGTCAACCGAATTGGTCATCTGAAATATTCAAAATTGAAAAAATCAATAATATTTATCCTGTTACATATCAATTATCGAACTACACCAATTTCTAGAGGCTCTAATCAAGCTGAGCTCACACCTGTAAAATACCCAGTAATAACGGTCAACGCCATAACTTTCCAATTCGTCTGTGATATCACCAATAAAATCACCGGTCAGTGCATCATATTCTCCTTCACAACTTATGTAAACAACTGAATCTGTATCATAATATAAAACTCAGTCTTCAAGTTTTTCTAAATAGCTATATAGCTTTAGTCGCGCTTGTGTCTTAGTATATATGCAGCAATACAAACATTAATTGTTCATAAAGAATCACCGGTCTCTTCCTTGTATTGCCAATTTACAACAATAATTTCATCATTAATTGGAAGAATATGATTAACTTTTAAAATTGAAATTGTTAGTAGCTCGTAGAATTCTGCTGGTGAATTTATAATAGATGTTTTTGCTTATTTTGTCTCTGACCAAACTTTCCCCAAAATTAGTTGAGAATTAATTTAGCAAGAGATCTTCTTCCTGGATTATTACAAATACTCGAAAATTGCAATTTTGTACTTTCATTGTTAAGGAAATCTTCAATGTATTGTTCTTTACGCCACACGCCTACCCACTAGGCTACCGAAGCGCCCCAATTATTTATTTCACTTTACAATTATTTATTTCATTTATATTTAAATCATTTAAAACAATGGGGGCTGTCATCTCAATCCTCTGCTAAACAAATTATTAAAATTTGTTGTTACTATCCGTATTACTATTGTGGTTGTTATTCTCATACGAAATGATGTTGTTGTTGCTTTTATTATTAAAAAATTATTTTTGATGTTAGAATAATTTATTTTACAAGTAAAACTTACAGTAACTGGACATTTTATTGGAGACATTACTATTATGGTCGTCATGTAAGTAAGCCACGTGTTCATATACGGCTGATTTGATGATTTGCTTCTTTTGAAGTGCTTTTAAGTGCTTTTGTATTCTGATACTGACACTTCTTTTAGTTTCTCCAATATAATCTCCACAATCGCACGGAAGCTCGTAGACACCAGTTTTGGAAGAGGAAAATTGTCTTTCTGTGACCTTAAACATTAACGGATTTTAGCCGGAGGTTTGAAAATTGGTTTTCTAAACCTTGTAATTGTATTTTTTTTCCTTAAAAATTGAAACTAAAATTATTTTTTACAAAAATTACCGCCGCTTCTATTTTGATTTTTACAATTAGATATTGCTTTAAAATTAAGTAAGTTTTTAAGTAAAATTTTAATTTTAGTATCATATAAACATACAACACATTTTTATATGATACTGAGATTAACAACTAAGGCGCGAGGTATACACATATTATCTTTGTTTTTAATTTGCACGATACCTTTCCGCTGTTTGCACTCTTCTTCGTAATTTGTATATTGTTTACCTTTTCCTGTTCCAAGCGGAAGCCTAACACATATTACTTTCATAAAAAATATGTCTGAAGTTAAGCCTGTAAAAAATTAAGATTATGTAATAAGAAAAAAAAAACTAAAGTAATATAAAAATGTACTTTACTTCGAAATTGCTTTGAAATATTTTTGATATTATATCTCAAACATCACTAAATTTTAACTCTTTAAAATTTATACAAATAATATTAAACTATTGTATACATATTTGTAATATATTTATGAATTTGAATATTATATGATTATTGAGATCAATGGTGCGCCAAAGAAATATCTGTTCAAATATGTAAGTACATAATATGTTAAAATTGATAAATTTATTCACTAATATTTTTCGAATTTCACAAGGAATTTTATCCTTTCCCCACTCTTCTGCAAATTTGGAAAGAATTTTTTCTAATCAAAATTTAATAAAAACTAAATGCAGAAGCAAGTTAGCTGTAAAAATTTGAAATAATTTAATACAAACAAAAAACTTATTAAAGTCAAAAAAATGTTCTTGTTTTAATTTTCCAGTATCAAAAAAAAAGTTTCAAGTGAAATTGCAAAGCCTGACTCGTTAATTGAATAAATTATTTTTATTTTACAACTGAAATTTTTGCTTTAAATGAATAGAATGTATTAAGTTTCTCATATAAAAACTTTAAATGCTATTAAAATACACTCTTTCAATTTTTCGCTTTAAATTTTTGCATAAATTCATTCTTAAATTAATAGATTTTGAATAACTACTGGTAAATAAGAAAATAATAATGTAAATAGGTACAATGAATGTGCAACATTAAAGAAATTAAATGTTCCTTGTATTCATATTACTAAAATATATAATGTTTGCAAACTTAAAATGTTATAAAATACTTTCTTCTAATTTTTTAAACTTATTACTTTAGTTATTACTTTTTATTTATTTTGTGCAAACAAAAATTAAAATAGACTCGAAAACTGAAGCTGTTTTTTTTTTTGTGTAAAATTAGGTTTTTGACAGTTTTGTACAATTTGGTGCAATTTTAAACCCCAATGCGGTAACTTTTGTATATTTTAAAATTAATTATTAAATAAAAAAAAATAAAAAATTATATTATTTTTATAAAAATGTTTTATTCAATAATTCTTTTTCTAAAATCAACTTATAACGTTAAATTTTATTATTTAATTTTATTCTAAGAAAATATTTTAATACAAAAATTGGATATGACTTTCCAATTTAAAATTAAACTTAACACTGAAATTTCTAAAGAAAGAAAAAAAGATTTTTTCTAATTTCTACAAAAAAAAATATAATAAAAAACTATTACTGACAAATTTATTTATTTTAAAGGAAATCAATTTGCTAATAAGGATTATTTTTATATTTATAAATATTCAATACTTTTACTTTCCCATGAAATAATTAGTTACGCAACAAAACAAAATTTATTGCATTATAAGTGTTGCGCAACAAGCCAAATTAAAATAAACAACAAACAAAACAAAAAAAAACAAACACTAAGTCTGTAAATAAAATTTATTCTCGTAATATGAGATTCTAGGTATAAAGAAAAAAAACGTCTGAATTTTTTTATTTTTAAATTTTTTGTTTATATTAAGTAATATGAGTTTTGAAGTACGGGTAATTAAAGTCACACTTTGTGTGTTGTATTAAAATAATAAAAACAAGAAAAAGCAAAGTATTGAATTGTATAAGAAACGAAATATTTCATATGGTGATATTTGATGATATTTCGTTCGTGATATTTATTTTTAGATATTTATATCAAGGAATGGTTAATTATTTTAGTTATATTGGAAGATGATATATGACTCCCCCCTCCTTAAGCTTGATGTCCTCCTGCATATCATTATACCCGTACGATAGGATCGGGTATAATAAAATTACTCCTCCGTTTGTAACACCTCGAAATAAGCGAGCTAGATATACCTTCAAAGGTATGGATCGGATCAGAAAAAAATTCTAAGACTTTTGAGCCATGTCCGTCCGTCCGTCCGTCAGCACGCTAACTCAAAAACTAAGAAAGCTAGAATCTTGAAATTTACACAAAATATTTTGAGAGTAATTTGTAGATTCCCTATTTTTTTTGGTTGAGTTTGGAGCAAGCCTTAGGGTAGCTCTCGAACACCTAACTTTTAGATCCCCACATTTTTTTTGCAATAGAGCTATGAAATTTTAACCACTGATAGATCTCACAAAAATATTAATTTTATTTTTAATAACTTTTTTTTGTAGCCCCACCCGTTACGGAGCTACAGCTCCCCAAAAGTTCAAAAAAGCTCTATATTTAAATTATTATAGCACAAGTTGTATAAGGTATATCTTCATTTTGAAAACGCCAAACGATTACTACTTTCATTAGCTTTAAAAGTATATATACAATAAATATATATTTTTGGCACACGGTGTCTTAATTTACCGTTATGCGAAACTCAAATTTTGCAAAATCCTTTAACCCTTTCATCTTCTAAACGGTTAAAGTTGGAAACTTGAAATTTTGACAGAAGTTAGATCTTAAAACTAGTATGAGTCATTTTAGAAATTTTTTTTGTATCACCCCCCGTTTAGGAGCTGTAAGGGGTCAAAAACTGAAAATTTCCTATTTTTAAACACCTGTAACTTGAACACCTGTTAAAATTTTTTTGAAGTAATACACAAAAATTGAAGCTCCAACATTATACTTTTATTTCTGTTAACAACTTTTTTTAATAATATAGGGTTACTTTATAATTGACGAAAGTGTTACTTGATTTTATCAAATTTTCTAACAAATTTCTTTAACGAATTTTTTCCATTTTATTTTACTCGATAATTTGAAATTGTTGAGGATATAATGCGTAGTACATAAAAATGTAAATAAATATACAACATAACGGTTGCTTGAAGAATTTTTATTATTATTTATATGATATTGATATATATACATACTTATATAATATTATGTTTATTTACATATCGTATATGTCACTAGTGAATGAATGATAAGAGTATAGATGTATATTATATAGCGCCGTATTTACATACATATATGTATTTTATTGTACTTATAAGAAATTTTTCTGTCAATGGAATATTTAAATATAATATAATATAATATTTAAAATTATATTTACTGTTTTGTACTTAGTAAATTTAATATACATTTACCGCTTAGTATTAAATGGTACTATAGAATATTTGAAAAAGTTTTGGATTGATAATCGTTATGTGAAAGGTTAGAATCTGCTTTTAAAGAATGTACATATAAACATATAGTTTGAATATATGTACAACCCATAGTTCTAGAAATTATAAAATTCACCCAAATTATTTTAAAATACTAAAATATTAAAAAAATAATATTGTAAGCAGAGTGACAGGCTGTGAACATACTAACGGTTCGTACGGGTATCTAAGAGTTGACAAAGTCAACTGTATTCTTCCTCGTTTTTTCTTGATATGGTTGGTAAATAGTTAATATTTAATTCTGGTTTGTTTTCTTGAATTTTCAATTTATCCTTTTTGATTTCCTTTGGTTTACAAAGTATAAAATTAGTACAATTAATGCTATAATAAGTAAAATTAAAATTAGTGTATAAAAAATTTTGTTATTATTTTTTTATGACATTTTTATTTCTTCAATTTGTTTTATGTTTTCAATTCAATAAATGAACATATTTTAAGTTTGGTTTTAATTCTACATTTTCTATATTTCATTAGTTTGGTAGCATGATATGTTCAAATATATAATTTTCTTTCTTTGTAAATACAATATTATTTAATTCAACAGTACAATTACTAAATGAAATTAGATAGTTTTTGTTTAGTATATAAGTTATATTATTAGCAGAGGTTTTTAACATTAAGTTTTCTGCCGTTTTTACTAATATAGTGTTTGAAAATATTTCAATAATTCTTAAATTTTTTTCAATTTCTTTACTACATTTATTAATATTAGAATTAACTAGATTTTGAATACATTCATCAGCATTTTTAAAATTTTTTACATACATATTATTTTCATCAATAAACGTTTTATTTTTGTGTGTAATGAAATTCGAATTAATTAGAGAAATTTCTTTAAATTTGTCATTAGGTATTTGTAAGATTTTAATTTTTTGTGCTAATTGCTCAGATAAATTTGGGATTGAGATAACGAAAATTAGTTTCTCATCCTTTTGAAAAATTGAACTTTTAATTTCTTGATATTTAAATGAATCTATTTGATAAAGTTCTATTTCTTCTGATGTTAGTATAGAATAATTAGTCATAACGCCATGTTTTGCAAAAACTAAGTTACTTTGTATTTTACTAATTTCTTGATTAAGGATATTAATATTATTTAAAATTTGTAAAAAGAAGTTTATTTACGAAGTTTTTCAGTAAGTATTCTGTCTTTAGATATTTGTTTCTGAAGAGTGTTTAAAGTATTTTCTAAATCGTTGTTAATTTTAATTTGTTGATTGATTGCTGTTATGGAATTATGGTTATTAAGGTCTACATGCTGAATATGTGACTCGATTTCAGCTCGATCATCATTATCCATTGTGCCGAATAACCATCTCAATGTGGAACCTCCAAAGTTGGTCAAACCTCGTTTTTTTCTGTGTATAGTAAGTGTTTTTATGTTATGGCTTGTTTTATTTATTTGAGTTTTGAATTGTTTAATAATAGTTAGGTCTTCAGTACCTTTGAAAAATGTAAGTCATTTGTATCTATAACGTGAAGTATTTTTGTGTAGTTTTCTATAATGGGAGTTTCGTGTTAATAGAGGATTTGAAATTCTCCTTCAGTGTTTAGTTTTTGTAACCGAAACATTGATTGTGTAGTGTTTATAAGAAAAAAAAAAATATGAAAATGAAAAGTTAAAATTTGTACATTTGAGTTTGAGGTTTGAACATTTGGTGTTGTTGTTTGACCTGAAAGGAATTTAAATTTTCTTTTAATTCTGAAAGGGTGAATATTACGATTATTATTATCTATTAATTTATTTCCTTCCAGTCCGCTTTCGATTTGTACGTATCTTGGATTAGTTTTATATATTTCTGCGTCAGGATTTTTAACTAAAACTTCACCTGAGTTCCCTGGTTCAAAATCATTTCGACTTTTGTTTATGGGTTAATTAGTCATGGGTTTAACTACTGCAGCGTAATCTCTTATAAACTTGCGGTAGTACCCTGTGATGCCAAGGAAACTTTTTATCTGTTTTCTTGTTGTTGGTAGTTTGAGTTCTTTGATCACTTTAATCTTATTGTCATTAGGCTTTATGCCATTGGGAGTGAGTACGTGACCTAAATACTCGGAATGTTTTGAAAAAAAAGTTACATTTGTCAATCTGTATTTTTAGATTGTAATGTCTAAGTCGTTTAAAGATAATATTAATTGCTTCTAAATGTTCCTGTAAAGAAGTTGAGAAATTTAATAGGTCGTCGAGGTAAACGACACATATTTAATTTATTAAATCTCTTAAAACATGGTTCATGACCCGTTGAAAAGTGGCAAGAGAATTTTTCAGTCCAAAAGGCATACGAAGAAATTCGTAGGGCCCTGGAGGGTTGAAAATGCTGTTTTACACCTGTCCTTTTTATCCACTAAAATTTGGTGGAATCCTTTTGCCAAATCTAAAGTGGTAAAGTATTGAGCTCTACCCAACTTGTTAAAAAGGGGGTAATTTAGTTTAATTTCCTATAATCCACTACAATTCTCCATTTAGGTTTACCCGAGTTATCTATTTTCTTTAGAACAACCCAAATTGGAGAATTATAGGGGGAATTACTTGGTTGAACTATACATTGCGTCAGCATTTCTCTTACTTGTTTTTCTACTTCTATTTCGTGAATTTTAGGAAAACGATATGTTTTCGAATAAATTGGTCGTGAATGTTCAGTTATAATTTGGTGTTTTACTTCTGTTATATGTTATATTTTCATTTCGGAGTTTTCGTGATAATTTCACGTTCTATATATTCATTCTCTCTCTGCGTGCTGTGAGGTGATCACTGATTGGAATTTTAGGAGTATTTAAATTAATTTTAAATAGACAAAAAAAAAAAAAAAATGTTGATACAGAAAATATATTTTTAAAAGATATAAAATAATCAAATATTAGTTATTTTGTGTTATACTTTATTTCTGTTAATATATAAAAGATAATCAAAATGCGCTAGTAATATATAGTTTAAAAAGGAGATATAGTAGTTATAAATATTTTTTCAACATAATTTGCCTTTTTATGTAATTGTAAGATTGAGAGACTACATAAAAAAGTAGTATGTGGAGATTGCAACTCTATGTTTCATTGCGCCTACGTAAATTTAAAAGAGGAAGACATTGATTATAAGAAAGCAAGTGGAAATAACTTAGGTGTTAGAAGTGCAGAGCTCTTCGTAGAAAATCTCTTCATATTCAACATTCTGATCTTGAATCAACATCTCAAAATATTTTAAACTCTTCATGTGAGATAATTGATATACATATGCAAGAATCTTTATCTAAAGAAAGAATTAATTCAAATAAAGAGAATTCTGTTGCACTCCCCACACTGAGCAATAGAATTACACGGCCCACTATTGTAAACTCTTCTTTACCTCTTCATATTAAAAATTCAACACAGGAGAAATTGGGTGTATCCACCACACTTAATAATTGTGTTTCTCTAAATACTATTTTAAATATTGGTGAAAATGACGATCCGTTTCAACTTACTCACACTATTACAAATCAGCAAATATATGCTCAATTGATTGAAATGAGTAAACAAATTAAGATGTTTATGGAGAGATCACGACAAAGCTAAGTGGTGAGAACACAATGTTAAAAAATAGAGTAAATTATCTGCAGGGGAAGATGAATTGGTATATGAACAAAAGGAGAAAGAAAAAATAATTGAAATTGTAGATGTACCTAATGTTACAAATGAAAATGCACTTCTATTATCAAAAAAAGTTTTCTGTGAATGTTTGGACATTGCTGAGGCGGATATGAATATTGAAAAATGTTACATTAAAAGAAGGGGGAGCAGAAATAAGGGGAGAACAACTGAGGTGAATAATATCATCTGTGTACAACTTTCAATAGCAGATAGTAAGAAAAAAATTCTTTAAGGTAAATATTCTAAAAGGAAAAAGCTAAATACTTTAACTTTTGGTGATGGTAGGAAAAAAAATATAATTATCAATGAAAGTTTTACAAGATATACTAGTGCCTTATTTTTAGAAGCAAAAACAATTTAAAAAGGAAAATAATTTTAAGTACTTGTGGTTACAGAATTCAAATATTATGTTAAAAAAGTCTGAAAATGGTAAAGCCTTCGACGTAACAACTTTTGCTGATTTCTTAAATATAAAATTTAGTTAGAACCTCGGTTTTAATTGATGATTTATTAGATCCTTATAACGACGACTTTGCAAACTCTGTTAATTCAGACATACAAAGTAATAACGCTAACTTTGATTTTTCTGTAAATAATTCTTTGTTCATTGTGCATCAAAATATTAGAAGCCTTAGAAAAAATTTCGATTCGCTAGTAGCATATTTTGATTCTTTTTCTAAATCTCCTGACTTTATTTTTGTTTCAGAAGTTTGAATATTTCAGTGCGAACCTGATGATTTCTATATTCCTGGGTACAATTTTTTTTTGTTGCTCAAACGAATCTTATGCTGCTAGAGGAGTAGGTGTTTTTGTAAAACTTGATTACGATTATCATTTATTTTATTACAATTTTGATTCTGCAGATTTGATAGAATTGCGTTGTAATATAAAAAGCAAAGTTTTTGTTTTGTAGGTGTTTATAGACGTTATTCTTGTAGTGTTATTAGGTTTTTAGAAGAATTTTCCGAGTTTTTATGTAAATTAGATATGGATAACATTGTTATTGTTGGTGATTTTAACTTAGATATTTTATTAAATAATAATATAATTGATTCATATTTCTTGACTCTTGACTTCTTGTTCGTTTTAAAAATTTGTCTTTGAATGGTATTTCTTGTAATCTTCTTAATGTAAACTTTCAAATAACTGATGATACTATGACAGGCTTATTTTTTAATTATTTCAGAGGTGATGGTGGTGTTATTGGAGAATTTATACCTAAATTAAATCTAATAAATTTTACTAAACTTAATATTAAGTTAAGATTTGAACATTGGGATAATGTCTATAACGATTTTAACATTTCTATTGGATATTCGAATTTTATAATCAAGTTGACTAATTATGTAAATGATTGTAAGAAAACTATTAATATGAGAATAAATAAGAAAAAAAAATTAAAGCCCTGGATAAATACTTATCGCCTTAACAAAATTAATACAAAAAATAAATTAAGAATAAATTCTCTAAAGCAACCATTAAATTTAGAATTAAATCTTAGATAAAAAAGAAATTGTAAGCACTCGCGAAGCTTTTTATAGGAATAAATTTGCAAATTGCAATGGTGATCTGAAAAAAGAATGAAAATTTGTAAATTCCATAATAGGTAATGAATCAGCGAAAACAAGATCGGTTAACGTAAATGTTAATGGGTCTATAATTGCTGCTCCTATTGAAATAGCTAATGTTTTAAATAATCATTTTGCGTGAATTGCTATTAGTTCTGCGCCTTGTGCTCAGTCTGTTCATCATATTTGTTGTTTTAATAATTTGGGTTTAAAGAAGAAAAGTTACCAAATAGGAAATTTCTTTTTCGAACATATTTCCTCTGTGGAGGTACTAAAATCAATTAACTCCTTGGATAACTCAGAGTCTTGCGGCTTTGATGGAATTTTAAATAAACTTTTAAAAGAAGTTGTACTAAATATTGCTGATGTCCTAACTTTTTTATTTAATAGCAGTATTCTAAATGCTGCTTTCCTGAAGAGCTCAAATGTGCAAATGTCATGCCACTGTATAAAAAAGATGATGTAAAGGATTTTAGTAATTATAGACCTATTTCTCTGTTGCCATCCATTTCCAAAATTTTCGAAAAAATAATGAAGTGTAGAATTTTAAAATATCTTAGCGAAATACGCTTTTTTAGCAATTGTCAATTTGGGTTTAAAAAATGGTTATCTACCGAAGATGCACTTCTAGACTTCTGCTTTAACATTCAAAAAGGCCTTGATGATAGGAAAAGTTGTACACCTTTATTTGTAGACATTACAAAAGCATTCGATATGGTGGACCATTCTATTCTGCTTAAAAAATTAGAAATTATAGGTTTTCGAGGTTTTATGTTGAGCTGGTTTAAGTCTTACTTAGTAAATAGGACTCAAAGGGTAAAAATTGAAGATAAACTAAGCAGCCCAAAGAATATCAATATTGGAGTACCCCAAGGTTCTGTACTTGGCCCTATTTTATTTTTAATTTACATAAATTCTATTTTTAAGCAACAATTTATTGGTAATATTACTGCTTTTGCTGATGATCTTGTATGTTCTTATGTTTCCAATAATTTCTTTAATTTAATAGCGGACATGAATCATGATTTAAGCATTCTCAGAAAATGGTTCTTTGATCATAAATTATTGGTTAGTTGCAAAACTAAAGCTATGTATTTTAATCTTACTCAGCAAGAATCTCCAAAAACTGATTTGATTTTTCATACGTCGGAGTGTAATAGATTTGTGTTATGCAATGAAAAGTGTTCTTCTAGGTTTTTTAATTTGTTTAATGAAAACGTGAGCTGTATTGATAAATGTTTTAAAATAGAAACAGTAAACAATTTTAAATATTTAGGTGTACACTTTGATAGCAATATGAACTGGTCAGTACATACAGCCACATTAAAAAAATACTTCCTAACTACTCTGCGGAAATTTTACAGTTTGCAAAGGTTCTGTTCATTAAAATTACTAAAAAGAGTTTATCATGGAATTTTCCATTATAGGCTACAATATGGGATAGCATGCTGGAGAGGGGCTTACTGTAATAAGATTAACCCGATTGTACCCCTACAAAAGTCAATTAATCGAAAAATGTTCAAAAAAACAGAAGATATCACTCATTGGATCTTTTTAAAAAACTTGAAGTTCTTCCAGTAAGACATTTATACTTCTTTAAGGTACTAAAGATATTTTACAACAAATGTGGCTATTTGAATTCCAGAATCTCAAACAATTACAATTTGCGCTCCAATTTTGATTACACAGTTATTATTCCTTATTTTAGGACTACAAACTTTCGGAACTTCTACTTTATAACAGCAGCAAGATTATTTAATAGGGCTCCTTTGTATATCAGGAAGATTCGATTTTTGAGAAAGTTTCTAAAACTTGTCAAGTTTTGGCTTCTGCAGTTTGATGACAATGCAATTGAGCATTTACTTAATTAGATTAAATTTTTGTGGTACTTATAAAATTTTTTTAATTTTTCTTTTTTTTATTTAATTTGATACAGAAATTATTATTCTTTCATCTCTTTTGCTTTTCTTTTTATTTTGTTTTGCTTCTCCTTGTAATATATTTTCTTAATATTTTTATCTTTTGTATTATATTTTCTTAATATTTTTGTTTTTATATTATATAATTTTCAATTTCCTTTATCACCTCACCTTTTTACATTGTTGAACTCTTAATTGATATGGTATTTAAAACTATTTTATTTTAGTATATAATACCATTACTTTTTCTTAATTGGATTTTTTGATTTTAAGCTTTTATAGTTTTTTTAAATTATATTTTCTTTGTAAATTTTGAATTTTTTAAAGCAATTTTATGAATCACTTAAGTGTTTATTATTGTTATTGTAATGAAGTAATGTATTTTTAAGTTTTTTTTTTCCCCTAATCATAATATTTTATTAGTTGTAAGCATTTTGTATGAATTTCCAGTGAAGAATAAAGATTAAATAATAATAATAAAAATATATATATGTATGAATTTCCAGTATATATCCAGTATATTTCCAGTATATATGTATGAATTTCCAGTGAAGAATAAAGATTAAATAGTAATAATAAAAATATATATATATATATATATACTTTTAAGTAACGGTTTTTAATCTCGTTGTATTTTAAATAGTTTATGTAGTCATATTCTTCGCATTCACTGGTTTTATGTCCCTGGTGGTATTTCAAGGAAGTAATTTTTTGCTTATTCTTCAGTTTTACAAAGGCAATTTCAATATCGTCTTTTCCATTATCATATTAGAACAACTCTTTATATTTTTGCATAATACTGGCGAATGGAACCGTATGATCTACATTTAAATTCTTTTCAATCTCATTGTTATTTCTTTTTGTTAAACTTTTGGATATGTCATCTTTTTTTCATTACATTAAAATGTTGGTTCACCTTTTAGCTTCGGTTTTTAGATAGTTCTGTAAAATGTTTCTTTTTTCAACTCTATTTGTAAACTGAATTTACTTTCCTCTATACGTTATATATAGTTGCTATCAATTGCACTTGATAGTTCTATAAAATCCTTCTCATTTTTTTGATATCTCGCTAACTTAAGAGTTAAAAAGTGTAAACTTGAGATATTTTGATATAGACTATGTATATAGGAAAACAAAATTTCAATGTAATATGTAATTGTGTGAAGTATATAATAATGCGAAGAAAGAATAGATACGAAAGATTAGGAAATGTTATCTTCTTCACTTGGCTGTTGTTAAACTTTCGATTAAAATAACCTAAATGAGGTTGGTTTTGTAGGACCCGCAACAATAACAATTAGGTTTCAAAAAACTGTAACTTAAAGTGTTTTAGCATTTAGATTGTTTTATTGGTTATCACCCTTTCTTGCTTCTAGAGCACTTAAACAACTTTCTTATGAATCTGCAAATAACTAATTATTAAAAACCGCAATTAATATTTATTTAACTTTTATGTTGATGATTTCTTAGGTGAAACTGAAAACGAAGAAGAAGAAGTTGAGAAACTATAAAAAGAGCTCATTAATCAATTATTTTCTCTTCGACAGTGGTGTTCTTATTCTGCATTATTTTTAAAATTCATAAATATTTGAAATTCATCGAATCAATGCGACGTTTCGAAGAATATTCTTCCTCTGTTTTTAAGCGTATACTAATTTAATTAATATATACAATTACATATAAATATAATTACAATACGTATTCATTTTAAGTTCAATATGCATAATCATTTGTTATTGTTTACTTTCTTTTTATGTTGTAGAAATTTGAATTAGATGTCAGATATGGGTCACATTCACATTGCCTGTGAGACATCCATTCTTCGGCACAGGCTGTGACCACATCGACGTCTCGTGCGTTGGTAGACTGAGGAGATTGCGGATCTCAGAAGACTCTGCCTTTGGTTCAGACGAAGAGCCCAAAGGGCACGGAATCGTCAGAAGGCAAATAGTCTCTACGCGGATCACTAAGCGGCGAAGAAGGTGGTAATGGAGAATGCTGGGGGAGATGTGGATGCTGATCTCTTGGATCTTGGTAATGAAATAGTCACAAAGAAGCTTAGTTCAGGATCTGCCCCGAGCTGCATGAGTGCGGAACCGACCACCCGGATAGTTAATGCATTTTTTCCATCATACCCACCTCGTGAAGAGGCCCTTAAAACGGAAATTCTTGATATCACCCTCTTCATCGAAAAGGAGCTGGGAGCTTCCGTGGACTTCTTACCCAACCGCAAAGCTGCCGGACTCGATGAGATACCCTCAGAGGTCTTGAAGGCGTACCGTGCACGTCCTGAGATTTTGATCAGAATGTACAATTCGTGCTTCATTATGGATAGCTCCTGTCAACGGTGAAGAACTGTCCGCCTTGAAAAGCAAAGGTGACATAAATGGCTTAATGTCACATAATCCTCATATCGTCCCTTACGCATGATGGACACTGCAGGCAAGGCTCAAGAGAAGTTAGTGCAGCTGCGCGTACGCTCGGCGATAAGGAAAGCTGGTTACGTGCCCGAACGATAGTGTGGTTTTCGGCGAGGACGCTCCACTATAGGAGAAATACAAAAGGTCATAGAGACCGTAAGAGAGCCCGAAGAGGGTAACCACTATTCGCGACAATTAGTCTCCTGGTCACCTTAACGGAAAGACGTTTCCAATTCCGCAAGGTCGGTGAATATGCTGAATTCAGATTCAGACTTAAAAAATACTTCATGCGAGTTATTCGGAACTACCTGCGAGGCAAATCCCTCGTGTATGGAACAGAAGACAACCAGTGTACGAAGACGGTCAAGGTAGGGGCAGCTCAAAGGTCAATCTCAGGTTCTAACCTGTGGAATGTGACATATGATGGGCTCCTGCGATAAAGAATGCCAGAAGGAGTAAGTTTCAATGTCTACGCGGATGACGTTGCAATGCTGATAGCTGCTCACACCGGCGAATTGGAGCAGCTAAAATTAAACATAGCGAATCGAAGAATAAGTACGTGGATGTCTGGTCGAGGACTAGCTGTGTGTCTCGCCAAAACGGAAATCGTTATTCTCACCATGAAGAGGATCTACACCATTCTAACGTTTATGGTTGGTAAGAAGCGCGTAGAGTCGAAACCTGCTGGTAAATCTGGGGGTGATGATCGACTAAAAGCTCTCCTTCGGGCGGTACTTGCGGCGGATGGCTGTCAAATCGAAGGCCATGGTCGGAAACTTGAGCAGAATCATGGCTGATACTACTAGGCGTAACTCAAGTAAGCAATTCTTTTTTCTACCGTCGGACTGACAACATCACTTTGATAAAAGGTAAAAAAAATTCAAAAGATAAATATTTATAAATTACTTTATTTTTAAAATTTGTGTTTTTTTTATATTGTATTGTATAAAATATAAAACGAACTAGTGTAAATTTTGTTTTGTTTTCTAAATTTAAATTTAACTTAATTTTTAACTAAATCTAATATTCTAATCATTTGCTATATCTGATTATAATGGCCGCACTTTCAATGGCGGCAGCAGATAAGTTTTTTTTTAAATCAAATTTATTTTACACTGGTTTTTAAGTTTTAATCTGTTCATTTTAAAATTTTTAGTTTTAAATTTTTTTTTTTTACTTCTATATTAATTTTTTATATTTATATTTATAATTTATATTAAAATAAGAAAATAAGCAAATAGTTTTAATTTACCATAGAACGTATTGTATTGAGAAGGTTTATAGTGTTAGGAAAAGGTAGGTGAGGAAGATATTTTTTTTCTTCTCTTTTTTGCCTTCTCTTTTCTCCTTGAAAAAATTGTTCATATATGAAATATTAAGAGTATTGTTTAGTTAGTGTATATAAAATTAACTTTATTATAATAAATAACGTTTTAGTTTTTTTATATCGTGCTCCTTTTTTCTCTCTGTATTGCACGTAAGATTTGGTTTCTGGTTGTGACATTCAAAGCAAACAATATATATTGTTTTTTATAACTAATTAAAATTGTATTGTCAAGCTCGTGGCATATAAATCGTAGACATATTCCAATTTTTATTCAGTTTTTAATTTATTATTTAACTTTTAATATTTAATTTTAAAATTAATTTAATATTTTATTTTTTTTTATTTTTTACTTTAATTGTAAATTTATTTGATTTTCTTACTTTTTAAGTAATTTTTAATTTTAATTCGATAGTTTTTATTTCCATTAATTCGTAATTTTTATACATAATCATCAACTTCAATGTAGATTTTTGCAGCATACGCGATTTACTAGCGAATTTCAGGCCGTCGATTGCTATTTAAATTCCAGCAAAACCACCAATCCTTGCCCTATGTAAAACGCAAGTTAGTGATCAGAATGATAATTTTAATATTACTGGCTACACACTCGTTTCACACTTCGTATCTAAAAGAGGTATTGCTATCTATATCAAAAATGACATAGCTTTTAACTCTCTTAGTAAATTCAAATGTTCTAGCCCAACCTTCCATTATGTTTGGGTAAAAATCCTTTTTAGAAAGTAAGTCATACATTTCTGTTTTTTGTACAGATCATCTACCTCAAGTAAAGAGGAAACTGTTGCGAAAATTTAAAATCTCTCCAACCAGATCAACGAAATTTTGGACTCATCTTCAGAAACTGAAATTGTTCTGGCGGGTGATTTCAATATTCATAACAGAGATTGGCTTTACTTTTCCAACAATACTTCTCTGTATTTCTGTCTCCATAATGGTTTGATCATTATTGAAAAAAAATTATGCTTTTTTAGATGTACCTAACATTTGTGTGTGTTTTTTTTTTTTTTTTTCTACTTTAAGTATTTAAGGAAGAGGAAAGAAAAAACTAATAGTTATTGTAAGTGTATCGTGTAAGATATTTTTTGTTTAAAAGAATATTGAAAAAAATTGAATGAAAAGAAGACAAACAGGAAATTAAAGCTATGGAAGTACTTAACGATTAACATGTTGCTTAGGTGCATTGTATGTTATCTGCAAAGAATAAAAAAGAAAAAAAATCCAAGTCATGTTAATTGCAATTGGTATCTATTTTGAAAACCAGAATATAAATTAGATTTATTTACATGTTAAAAAAATTTTTATTTAACTAGAAATATTTTACAATTTTATATAAATCTGAGTTGAAAAATTTTTTACGATGATCTGATGATAAAATGTTAATATTGCAGAAATACTGAGATCCAATTTTTCTATACGTCTTTGAAATCTAATTCGGTATATAAATTTGAAAAGTCTTAATTTAATATTTTTTCTTTTGAGATGCATGTAGATATAAAACAATTTTTTACAGCACATCTGAAACTGGTGTTTGAATAGTGAATAGGACGTGTTGATTTAAAATGTTCAATTTTTGATAATGACGGTAAGTCTCTGCTTAGCTCTTTTGTTTTAATAATGTCAATGTACTTTTCAAGAAAATGTTATAATGTTTATGTATAAATGTTATAATGTTCAACATCAATTTTTTCAGCTGATTCTAAATATTAATATTAATATAGGTTTTATGTCTAAATAGTCACCTAAACCTTTATTCCAGTTAAGTTAATTTACTTTATTTTGGCAATACTGGTTATTATAAGTTCCCACTGAACTAAGCTCTTCTGCAGGGAATGGTGGTTTGAAGTGATATACAGTAGGAATTAAACTTATTTTTTCTAGTATAGCCAGCTCTTTCAGGAAGTATTGCTTTACATTTCTTCGTAAAAATTATAGGTCAACTACGAAAATTTGACTATCTATGTTGAAGGTTTACGGAAGAATGTACATTAGAATAACAATATTTACATTTATATTCACTTCGGAAAAAGAACTTTTCCTATAGATATAGGTTAGCAGTGTTAGTTTTTAACTAATACAACTATGCAGTTTCACCCATTCACGACGATGGTGGCGGGTCATCATGCTGTGGTAAAACGACTTTTGTTCATAATTTAATAAAATATAAAAAAGGAAATAGAATTATTTGGTGTAATCCAGACAAAAATGCCCTTCCAAAATGTATCAAAGATGTGGAATATAAAAACACTATTAACGATTTTAATGATAATCAAAAACCTTTGTTACTTATTATCGATGATATGATGTTAAATTCTCATGATAAGTATGTATATGATTTATTTACTAGGGGATCACATCATAGAAATTTATCAGCAAAATTTGTAACACAAAATGTATTTCACCAGGGTAAATTTTCAAGAAATGTAACTTAATACTTAACTGTAACTTAACTGTAAATATCTAGTATCTTTCTAAACATCCCAGAGATAAATCGCAGATATTACCTCCAGCTCGCCAAATGTATCCCAATCAAATCAAAGCAGTTGAAAAGGAATATAATGATGTGACCTCAATTCCATACGGCTATATATTAATAGATCTTACTCAAGATATTAATGATATATTTCGATTAAGAAGTGATATATTTGAAAAAGGTTTGTGTTATTGTACGAGAGATCAATTTGAACAATTTATGGAAGAATATAAAACGAAGACCAATCGCCATATATTGCACCTATTAAAAACCTCTAAACTAAAATTCCAGTAAGTAATTATAAAACACGATGATTTTATTTTATTTATTTTATTTATTTAGTTCAAGCTTAACACAAGCTAGTTACAATATAATTCAATTACAAAAAAATTATTAAATTTAAACAATAATTATATAAAATAAAAATTTTACAAAGTATTTATGACATTTAATGTAATAATTAATACTCGTAAATACTACATTATAACTTTAATTAAAAACAAAATTTAAAAGGGAAAAAAAGAACAAGTTAAAGATAAAAATTTATTACAAAAAACCAAAATTTTTATTTAAATAATACGTATGACATTAAAATCATAGTTATTATTAACAAACTGCATAAAATTACAAATCAAAATTAACCATCGATTGATATAAATAAAAAAAAAATATATCTCGATAATACAGTTTCAATGACATGAATATAAATCTCTTTTTAAAGATTCTTTGGCTAGTTGAAAGTTAATATGGGATTTGTGTGAGTTACAGAGAGACACCATTCTATTAAGTGGTTCATACTTACCATAATTAGTGCGGTGAAACTTCAAATTAAAGATGTTAACCGATCCTAGCCTAGTATTGGTACAAAAGCTAATGTGGGCTAATAATTGTGCAGATAAAATATTACCTTTTACCAATTCTGTCAAGAATAATATGTCTGCGACGTTACGACGTTTTTCAAGCGTACACATATGTAAAAGGTTTAGTCTATGTTCATACGGAGGTAGATTATAAGGGTCTTCCCAAAGGAGATGACGTAGGGCAAATTTAAGAAATTTGTTTTGAACAGATTCCATTCTGAATATATGGGTTTTATAAAATGAACTCCACACCTGGCTGGCATATTCTAAATTGGGACGAACTAAGCAAGTGTAAAGAGATTTAAAAACATAAGGATCATCAAACTCTCTAGCCCATCGTTTAATAAAATCGAGCATAGAGTTGGATTTGTTTAAAATATATGTATAATGAGTATGAAAAGAAAGCTTACTATCAAAAAATACACCCAAGTCTTTTATAGAATTAACTTTAGGGATATTTTGAAGGTTAAAGCAATAATTATATGGAATTGGATTAGAACGGCGAATAAAAGTAATATGAGCACATTTAGTAATATTTAGTTGAAGATTGTTGATATTACACCAATTATAAAAACAATTAAGGTCAGCTTGTAATGCTTTCGAATCGTCGAAGGAAGTAATTTTCTTGAAAATCTTCATATCATCAGCATTAATTCTAATAACACAATGTTGAATTACGGAAGTGACATCGTTGATTGCAATAATAAGCAAAAGCGGTCCAAGGTGGCTACCTTGAGGAACACCTGTAGGAGCTTTAAATAGAGAAGAAATTGAAGATCTAAAAGAAACACGGTAGCTACGATCAGAAAGATAAGAATAGATCCAATTAATAAAATATTGTGGAAACCCCTGGTTCTGCAATTTTAAAATAATAATACTATGAGAAAGTAAATCGAATGCTTTATTAAAGTCGGTGTAAATTACATTCGTTTAAAAACCATCCTCCATATGTTTTAGAAATGTAGTTGTGGATTCCACAAGATTGGTGACTGTAGATTTACTTTTTACAAAGCCATGTTGATTGGGTGATAAGAGGCTAGTGCAATGATCATATATAGAATCGAATACTATTAATTCAAAAATTTTAGGAATAGAAGATAATTTTGCGATCGGGCGATAATTGATAACGTCATTTTTGAGATTTTTTTTATAGACAGGTTTAATAAGAGCCATTTTCAAAAGTGATGGAAAGATTCCCGAAGATAAAGAAAGATTAAATAGCTTAGATAGGGGGTCTGCCAAAAACATAGAACAATTTTTTAAAAATAAATTGGGAATACCATCAGTTCCGGGAC
Organism: Poecilobothrus nobilitatus; assembly: GCA_947095535.1. Classification (NCBI taxonomy): domain Eukaryota; kingdom Metazoa; phylum Arthropoda; class Insecta; order Diptera; family Dolichopodidae; genus Poecilobothrus; species Poecilobothrus nobilitatus. The sequence goes on from OX352772.1 coordinate 240,443,981, forward strand.
TAGAATTATCATCCAATTTATTCAAGTAACATAGTACCAAATTAGGATCAATAGTAATATTTCTAAGCGTTGTTTTAGGAAAATTATTTAAATAGAAAAATTAACTGAGTCAGGATTGAAGAACGATGGGGAATAGCTTGCTGAAAAAAAGTTACGAAACCATTCGGAAATAATTGAGGAATCAGAGCTACTATTATTATTATAATTCATAAAAGTGGGATATTGATCACATTTTCTTTTAGAGTTCACAAAATACCAAAACAATTTAGGATTAGATTTGATATTTAAGGACATACTCTGCACATAATTTGAATAAAGGTTATCGGACAATAGTTTAAATTCATTAAATAACACGATAAAAGCGTTAAAGTCATAACTATCATTACTCTTAATAAAAGTATAAAAAAGAAAAAAGTATAAAAAAGAATTAAGATGTGTCCTAAAAAACTCATGTGTCGTAAAAAATCTATAAATAGCAATGGAATGGAAAAACTTTTGACAACAAGTTTCAATCAAGTATCCTGGAAAGTTACAGATTTCAAAAAATATGAAGCACGTGTAATAGAAGCTTTCAAAACTATAGATAGTGTACAATTGATTTCAATTATTAAACCAGATATGTTTTTTATATACACAGATATAATTGAACCGCAAAAAATGGGTGAAAATATGTAAGGTCTTTAAGATCTGTTAACACACAAAATACTTTCACTGATACTGTAGTATTCAATATTGCGATGTGGAGAAATCAATTAATAACAATTCATTACTTTTATGTGATAAATATGGATACAAAATAAACTTTTCCAATAGTTCAATTCCAACAAAAATTGTCTTACATTTTAAAAGGTATAAATAAAAGCGATTTTACAAAACTATATATTATTTTATTTTATTCATTATGGAGGGAGTATACTATAAGTATTATTTAATTCAATTGGGTAGAGGACTTGATGTTATCAGCCCTTTATTACATTCAATCGTATCTTTTCAAAGAGGTCGTGGATTGTAAAGCTTTTTTGGGGAACTTTTTAGATATTTGAAACCATTATTTACTTCAGGCGCCGATATTTTAAAAAAAGAGGTTACTAACTCTGGTATGAATGCTGTATCTGATATTGCTTCTGGTGCAAATGTAAAAGAAGCTATGCAAGATCACAGTAAAGAGATTGTGAAAAATGTACGACGTGGTACCGTACGAAAACTGAATGAAAGGTATGATATTTTTAATTAATCATGATTGAGTGTATAAAATCGGAGGTGGATATTTTTAAAACCCAACCCATTCAGCCTAGCATTTTACGATCTGAAGAAGTTTCCTATAATCCTTCTTGCTTCTTTAAACAGCCCTTCAACTATTGAATTTGTTTCACTGGGTCATGGTGTACATGTAGATATTTGTCTTCTACATAGTTGAGATTAAAAGTACAGATCTTACAGAAATATGGAACAAATTGGAATAATAATAAAACTGCTAATGGAAAAATAATAATACCACCAAGTGTAGTTAAAACCATTTTACATTCTTTAATAAAAGAATGTAATGTTCAATTAAATTGCAAAAATATAACACCATCTGATGAAAATTATCACTATAGAGTTTATATTGAATCATTATTGAATTATGGTACAGATGAATTATGACAGACAAATGGTACAAATGGATCAAAAGAGCGCCAAAAATTGTATCATAATAGCAATGCAGTGGAACTTATTGTTAAACTACACCTAGATATGTTTAATCAACCTATTCTACTTATAAATAATGTTGATATTCGGATAGTTTTAACATTTTAAAAACCAGATTTTTATCTTGTTGCAGACGGTTCTGATCACAATTAAAAATTATAGAAGCCAAGCTATTTATGAGGCATGTTACCGTTCATCTAAGTGTGTTAAGTGTGTTATCGTTAATCCAAGTGTTTGCTGTTAGCACACAATACTGTTCTTGGAAAATCCAATGCTAAATATAATTATAAACGCGTTTAAGTAAAAAGTTTTACAATTCTAATGGACAGCTCATCAATTTTGGTTGACAATTGGGCAGTTGGACAATTAGTTTTCATTGGGCAGTTACCAAATACAATTATTTTTTGCACGACAATGTGGGTTACTCTGGAAAGAGGTCAAAAACCTATACAATTTTAAACATCTTGATATTTCACAATTTATGTTTTATGTAAATGGAGTGCCTAATACTGCAATTGAAACTAATTTTTCAGGGGAAACTAATTTTTTCAGGTACAGGAATATATCATAACGATAGAGGTCGTTGACGAAAACTATGTTTAGTAATAGATTTTTAGCACATTTCCAAAAAATTTTTGAAAAAATATGCCTATTAGTTTCATTCTGTCTGTCCATCCGTCTGTTTGTCCGTCTGTTTGCAAAACTTCTACAGCGTTAAAGATAGAGAAAAATCTCATAAAAAAATTAATGTTGTAGAACAACTTTTTCATATAGTCCCAACTGCATTTTGTAACTGCAGCCCTTCTAACTTTGAAAAAGCCCTACTTTAAATACGTATATCTCACGTTCTACCTAACATTTTTTCAATCTAAAAACATCATTAGACAGCAATTTTTTTTATCTTTGTAAATCAATATCAAAATTATACAATTGTTTTAAATTTAGTATATAAATTTACCGTTATGCAAAAACCAAATTTTGCATGATTTTTCTACCTTCATAACTCTGGTACGCTTTTAGATAGTGGCTTGAAATTTTGAGTCAAGAAAGAACTTTTAGAATTAGTATAAGTTTCCTCAGAAATTTTTTTTGTACCAGCTTCTGTTTATGAGCTATTACGACTCAAAAATTGAAAATTTACTATTTTTAGGCAACCTGTAATTGAAGCACCTGTACAATTCTTCGGCAATACATAAAAATGAAAGCTCCAGTAATATATTTTTACATGTGTAAACGGTTTTTCTTAGTTAAATAAGGCTACGGACTTACAGCCACTCAAAATTCCAAAAAAGTGTTTTCTTATTAGGTACATGAAATTTTCAAATTTTTGTGCAAGTCACAATTCTAAACAGTTTCTATTGTCTTTTGGAAATATGCGCTTTTAAAAACTGTTGGTTTATATTCTACCTTGTTTATACTAGCTTTTGATTTAACTCCAGATGCATCAGGAAACGAGGTATGTCAAGGACTACTTAATCAGGGTACAATTGGAATTGAGGGAAGGTTAATAAAACCACTTCCTTCTACTCTAACAGCTATTGTTTACGGAGAATTTGATGCAACCATACAAATTGATAAAAATCAAAATGTATTCACAAATCTATTAATAGAATATTGAAACATGTATTTGAAAATCCGACAAGATCTCATCGTCCTGTGCACTTGCGGATGTGAAGTTTTGTTGTAATGATAAAAATACTTAAAAATGATAATGTTGTGATGATAAAAATAAATAAAATGATAAAAATTTGTAAAAGAGTTTACTTAAAAATTTCCAACCAAAGAAATTTTAAATGAAAATTTTGAAAATTACTTTTTTGGAACTGTACATAATGATAAAAATAATAAAGAATTAAGAAAGGTACTAGAAAAATTTGTTGTTATTATAAGAAATAAAAAAATAAAAAAAGAGTTTTTAATGAACTACATTAATGAAATAAGTAGAGTGTATGATTTGAGTCAGTTTAAATCATGAACACTTGGGAAATAACTAGTATTTTAAAATGCAACAAATTTACAAACAAATATTTTAAGGGAGTTTTTGCTTTAGACAAAATTCTAAAAATAATAGATAAACCAACTTTTTTAATTGTAAATACTGACCGGCAAGATAAAAGATCCAGGAACACAATGGTTTGCGCTTTATATTCCAAAGCATGGTTACACAGAATATTTTGATTCGTTTGGTGGAGCTCCAGATAAACCGCAAATTTTGAAATACTTGAAAAATCAGTGTATAGTTTGTATTGATAGGCAGATACAGAGTGGTCTTTCGAATGTATATGGACAATACTGTTACATTTATGGCTAGTATAGATGTTCTGGTTTAGGTATTGAAACTTTTTTAAATTAATTTAACAAAGATAATCAAAAAATAATCAATAAATCAAATAATCATATAGAAAATGACAATCTGATTAATAATATGTTTTACAACTTATTTGGAAATTTAAATTTTTCACTATCTTGTGTACCAAAGCAATATAAATAATATTAAAAAGCTTTAGTTAAAATATAGCAATGAAGGTACAAGGTTCGAACACAAATTTAATGTTGAGTTATATATATTTCCTCAACAGAAATCAGTAATTAAAAGTTCTTGTTGGTTTTGATACAGAATCTCTTGTAACGACTTGCATATTTCACCATATTGGAAAAGCTATTTTCAAATATCATGATTGTTGTAAATTCTATCAGCAATTTTATGAAAGGTACTCGAAACAATCAATAAAGAATACAAAATTATGTTAACAATATGGGTTAAGAATGGTTATTGTTCGATGTCCTAGCATTAACAAAGAGGCAGCTGACACATTTTACAACTTAATAGATTTTCTTCAATCTATAATGATAAAAATGCTGAATCAAATGTACAGGAATATGTTATTAAATATATAATAACGTGTCAAGAAAAACATGTTATGAAATTGAACGAAGAAATATGTATTCCAATACAACGTTGTACCGTTCAATGCAATTATTTTAGATTGTTTTTTGAAATACCTGTACTACTAGAAAATAAAATTTCTAATATTTTAGTCAAGAACAAAAATAAATTTGAAAAATTTGTAAAATTTATTTAATTGGTTTTTTATTATGAATTACTTATAGATAGTAGATATATACATTTACATAAATATTCTTATATATTGTTTTAGGCTATAAACTATTCCCAAAAAATAGTAAGGATCTGCAAAATAGTAAGGATCTCTTTCTTGGTTATTTATTCCCCAAATTTGTTGCTCCACTGTATCTTCATCTAAGACTTGAAACAGTTGTATTCTTCAAGTTCCATTAATTTCTCCTCGTCTATAGTGGATGTAATTTCATTAACTTGAATCTCATTTTCTATACTGACTATTGCAGTTCCCTCAGTATAGGAAATGTTGTTGAATCAGCTGCCATTTTTGTAAAGTATATTAGCAAAATTGAATTAAAAATGATTTGCCAATAAAATTGAACAGCGTTATATACAATAGAACCCAGTAAAAATTCAAAATTTTCAGAGTATAAGTAGATATGATATGGGGTTTCTGAGGCTGTCAGATGATATCACAATATTTTGACAGTTGTTATTTTGAATCTAGTGTTCGTTATTTTGAAAGTTTTTGAATATAGTGTTCGTTAATTTGAAAGTGAGAATTAAGTGTAAGGTATAATGAAATAGATTTTAGAATTAGAAGGTTGAATGAATCAATTAAATGAGAGAATGTTATTTGTTGCAGTTGTAGTGTCTAGAGCTGCCGGTGCAGACGCAGTTGTTGATTTCGGAAGTATTAGGTTTTGAAATGGTAGTTGAAATTGGGTAGAGTGGGTAGAGATGGTATATGGTATGTATCCGTCGAAATTGTTGATAAGTAAACCCGTCGAAGTTGTTGGAAGCATGGGTTTTGAATAGATTTTATTATAAATGTAAAGATGTAGTGAAATTATAAAAATACCCTATAGTATGTAGTGAATGTTTGTGGTTTTGTGATAAGAGTTTAAAATTTAAAATTTAGAATTTTGTTTTGCTGTTTTAATTGTTTTATTATTTAAATGTGGGGTGAAGAATGGATGTTTGTATGATTGTGTCAGCAAAATAGAAATTTTATGTAAAGTATCTGTAAAAAGAACGATTTTGAAATAGAAAAATGAAAAAATGAAAAATTGCGGTTTTAATTTTTTTTAAGTTCTTATTGGTCTTATATGAATGATATTATATGAAGCAATAGTGAAAAATTAAAATTGTGGTGATAAGAAAATAAAAAATTTTTTTTCTCTTCTCTCAACTTAAATTTATTGTACTGATAAGAAAATAAAAAATTTTAGAAGTAGTAGTTCTTCATTAAAAAAATCAGAAATTACGTCAGGGATTTCCTTTGATTAAAACAATTTAAAGAAAAAGCAACGAGATGTATACTACAAAATTTTTTTATTTATTTTTAATGTTTTTCGATATTTACATTTTTTTTCTTGAAATTTTTTTACAATTTTACTTAATCGTATCTCAGGCATATCTCAGGAAATTTGATTGAACTCTGAGTAAGTAAAACCGTCCATTTATCATCTTTATATTCTCTTAATGAATTGAATTGGATCAATGTTGACTCAGCATAATTTCCCAAAAAATTTATATGATATTGAATTTCACGTCTATATTTCCTTCTAAAATTTTTTTATTTTCAAGAAAAAATTTATTAAATACGATAATTGTTCTTGCAAACTCTATTGTAAGTTGAAAACTAAAGAAAACTAATTAAGCCATTAATTTAAAAATAAAATATGAAAATACTGAGAATTAACTAAATCTTCTGTGGGTAGGAGTGTTAAGGGGTATAGAAATCTATTAGGTAAGTTTATGAATGTATTATGTTTCGGTTCGATAGCAATGCTATGATCTTATCCAGAGAAGATGTGTTTTTTTCTAATAATCTTATATTTATTCAAAATTGCATAAAAGGTTAATTTTAAGATTAAAAAGTGTTATAAGACGGTAAGTTTAGCAACTGAAAAAATCAAAATGTTTTGGGCTGATAACATTTTACATGGTTATAAATATTGTATTTGTGGCCGGAAATGGACTTCAATCAAGATAATTAATTGGAAAATATTCCTTGATTTTTTCGAAATATATCAAACACCATGGGGGGGGGGGGGGAAGGCATGTTTCATAAAACGATGATATCATATATTATATTTATTTATCGCTTTGTTAACTATACAAACCAAATCAATCCCAATTTCTGATGTCAAGTTAGATGAATCACCTTTTGGAAGCACTTATTTTAATATATTACTTCCAAATAATGAAACCGTTAAAATAAATTTATCAGTTCAGCTTTTAAAACATTCAATTTCTCATGAACTAAACAAAGTATCATCAATTAGTACAACTATATCCACACCAATAACTACTTTCAAAGCAGATGGTTATTTACTTGTAGATAAAGCTGATTTTGATCCTCAAAATGTATCTATAGATGAAGCCATTCAAGCTTTTAGACAAGAACTGATATTAAAAGAACGTAATATAGGTGGAATAATAAATAGCGATTATGTGTTCTACAGACATTTTAAATTAGAATATGCTGTTAAAGAATATATAAAGAAATTCATATCCGATGAGCATATGATAGAAATTTCAAACAAAAATTTCTCAAAATTCAATGCTTCGAATACCGCGAAATTTTAGCAGATAGAATATCAGGTACTGGAGAGGTAGAATCAGTTCCACTTATTGATACAGATTATAAATCTGAATACACAGTTCTAGATTTGCGATCAATAAAACAAAAGTCAACATATCAAATGGAAATTTCATAATTTTTACAAATAAAATAAAATAATATATTACGTAATTGGAAATTAATAAAAATAAAAAAAATTTTTTTTATAATACATCATTTTTATTTATCCATGAATTATGATTAGTAGAAAATCCTAACTACTTAACAAAAATTTTATCACCTTTAGTTTTAAGAATTTTTTCAATCAAGTATACATGTTTTAGATTAGCTTTTCATATTCCTAGAAACCTCCTTGTATTGGTTGACCTTGATAATCTTCTAATAAATATGTTACAGGGTTGGTAATCTGAACTTTCTAGATTTTAAATATTTCAGTTGTCCAATTGGGTGTATAACCTTTTTCAAAAATATGTTTATATTTGCTTATTCGAACCAGATCATCAACTTTAAATTTAGCAAACGGAGATGTTTTAATATGATTGTATGCAGTTTTGAGTAAATCATTAGCATTATGTTTATTAACATCTGAGGGATTTTTCTTAATTGTTCGATGTTTAGTATTGTTGTATTGTTTGACTAGTTCATCAATTATATTAATCCATTTGTAATTTTCGTTAAAACTAAATTCTTTCCACATCTTTTCTTTTACAGTTCTATTAAAACGTTCTACAATAGATGCTTTTAATGTGCTATATGTTGAATAATGGTTTATATGATATTTATGCATTAATTTTTGAAATATTTTATAAAAAAATTCTTTTCCATCGTCGGTTTGTAAATTTTGAGGTTATCTTTTAGAATTTACAAAAATATTTTGCATTGCTTCTGTAACGTTCTCTGAAGTTGTTGTTTTTATAGGGATTACCCGTGCATACTTAGAAAAGGTGTCAATGACAGTTAATAAAAATTTAAAACCTTTGTTCTCTTTAGCATATAAACCCATTTCTACTAAATCAGCTTACCAAAGATCATCAAATCCTTTTATTATAACTCTACGTCGTTCAAAATTTTTCCGTGCAGGCTTATGAAGCTCTTCAACAACCTCTCTTTTACTCATTTTTAAATAAAATAAAATCAAATCAAATGTATGTAATTATTATATAACTAATTAGAAAATCTTTGATTGAAAATGATTTCCCGAAGATTACTATGTAGAATCTGAGAAATAATAATATCAGTATTTTGATAATAGTGCCAGTATTCTTTGATTAAATCTATAACGATCCAGTGCTATAACTTTTCAATATTTTTGCCGAGCAAACTTATATGCTGTATTCCATTTGTATAATAAATGCATTTGAGGCTTTACCATAAATTTGACCCTCTTTTTTACTTTTTTTCCATCATCATAATCCTCTTCCTTATGACTATCCTCAGATAAATCTGAAATTTCACCAGAAGTAACTGAAATATCATCTTCCTTTTCGTCACTCTCATCATACGAATCTGAAGCTTCAAGCCAATTGAATAAAGCTACAACTTCATCCTTACTCATCTTGAAAATAACTAATTAGAATATGTACCTGTACAATATGTATGTACCTCTCTTTCAGTTATTTACAAATAAAATAAAATAAAATAAATAAAACGAACAATAAATGTTCATTGTATTAAAATTTATATTCTTTATATTATTTACAGGTATGTTTACTTTTATTATAACCTATTTTCTATTTTTTATATAATTCCATTAGTTTGGTGCAGTGTAACATACATTGTTCTGCTGAATGGCATGGGCAAGTATCTGGAAAACTTTCAATATTATCTGATGTATAGGGACATATATCCCAATGATATCCATACTCCTTCGTTTCAATTTGTAGAGAATTTTTAAATGATTTTAAAAATTTGAAATGATCTTTTAACTGTTCATAATATTCCTGCAATAAAATATCTTCATATTTATTTAAAAAAATATTTAAAGAATATCCTATTTGATGTATATCCATTTTGGAAGTTAAATTAAAACTAATCACAATTAATTTCTTGAATTATTAATTAAATCTAACGCTGATTGAGCTTTGGCTTCAGCTTTTTCTAATCTCTCATTAATAAATCTAATTGGTTTTATAATTTGAAATTCAATAAAATCATTCATTTCTGAAAATTTTTCATTTAACATTGTAGAAAATTGATGATGTACTATGTCTAAACTATCTTGTACTTGTTCTTCTAATATTTTTAAATTTTCTTCTGTTAATTTAAATTCACTAGTCAAATTGATTAACATTTCCCCTATGTAGTTTTTTATTAGTTCTTTGTGAAAGAAAATTTGGCTATTCACAAATGTTTGTGTTGCTCATCATTCCCGTTAACTGGATCTTGAACATTTGATAAAATTTTATTATCTAAATCATAATTTCCTTCAGAAGTTAGTTTGAAACCTATACCTGGAGGACCTTGAGTGTGCAGTTTTCTAGAAGAAGCTGTACTACGTCCAAACTTATCAAGTGACATATTGATTTTTACTGATTGCTAATGTAAAATACTATTGAATTATATTTGCTTCTCTCAATTCTTCAATTATAGATACAATTTCATTATGATGATTATTGTTACCAGCTAATTGTGATGCAATTAGAAGTCTTAATCTATCAACTAACTCATTAGGATCATCCCAATAAACATATTGATTTGATTGATTTGTATAATTTAATTGGGTTTCTGGTGTTAAAGATTTATGAAAAAACCGAGTAAAATTTTTTTTCGTATGACCTGATCCAGTTTTTTATGTCTAGTGTTATAATCATGTTCATATAATTTGCTTAATATATTCTTGAATTTAAAACCTTTGTTTCCCTTTATTTGTTCTAAAGGATTATAATTCTTTCTATGTGCATTCGTTTTGTTAAGATTTTGATGATACGTACTTAGATCACTTGCAGTATATTTTAGAGGTTTTTTTTTAATATTAATTCATATAGACCATCAGTACCTTCAAAAACTTCCTTATCAATCAAAATATTTTTATTAATTTCATCTATTTCAAAATTAGTATTACCAAGTTTTCGCACATTCAATGATTCATCAAAATAGGGTCCATATGTCTTATCGAGTTCTAACTTGTTTAGAAACAAAAATTGTGAAATTGATGGTGATTCATCATTATCAAATTTTATAGTATTCGGTGTTGAAGTTTTAAATTCATTGTAAGTATTACTTCTGTTACTAGGTGTTTTAACTTCCGGCCTAAATGACCTCATTAACTGAGAATTTTTATCATTATCATCACCCCATTCAATTTCCGGTTTGATATGTGGAATTCGTTGTTGTTTAATAATATTTGTCAATTCTTTTAATAGTTTTGTAATTGGAGTAAAGTTTTCTTCCCGATTATCATTTTCTGAAAGCTTCTTAATTTCTAAAAATTGAAATTTTCTTTTTAAACTTTTAAGTGTTTTAATTAAATCTTTCAATTGGAATTTTTTATTTAAACTTTTACGAGTTTTACTTAAATACTTCATAAGTGGTTCATCCATTTTTTAATTACAAACTAATCTGTTCAATTATTAACTGCAAATTAACAACCGAACTGTTCTATTGCTAACTGCTAACTGGTAACCGCTAACTGCTAACTGTTAACAGCTAATTGCTAACTGCTATCTGCTAAATGACCTGTTCAGTTAATAACAAATTGTTAACTAAAATTTAGCAAATGCATCAAAATTTTTTCTATAACGACCATTATTTAAATTGCTATCTTTATCAATTAATAGAAAACCATATTTATCATTCCAGCAGCATGCACTCAACTTTTTAAAATCATTATAAGACATATCAGAATTTACATGATCATTATATATATGTTTTAAATTGAAATCATCTTGTTTGAAGATAATCAAAAAGTTGGCATTATCTCTAATTAAATGCTTTGGTATTCTGGTATAAGACTGACACAAATAAAAGCTATCTACTTCTTGATGTCGCCCCATGCAAATATAGTTTCGTATGCTATCTTGCTTATCGCAAGCTACATCATCGAAAATAAATATTGAGTTCGGTTGTGAGGCTGAAGGTTCAATTATATCAACGTTATTTGAAAATTCGTTATATCCCATTCCTTTGATTGGTTTTATTAATTTTTTTAAATATTCATATTTAGGTTGATGTAATGATTTTGAGTAAATATATATATTTTGAAATTTAAGACCTTTAGAATCTAAAAGCATACTTATCATAACATTAGTTTTACCACAATTTGGTGGTCCAACTATTAATCCTCTTATACTGTCTGGAAAGCACTCACCATGCTTTTTATTTTTTTTTTTCTGAATTTTGATCAAAATTTTTAATTTTAACTGCGTTATGTAATTTTATAAATTTCATTTCTTTAACTTAAAGAAAGAATTCTTGTTTTAAATGATGATGAATTTTTTAAAAGGTAATTAGTGTTTGATTGACTTTCTTAAATTAAACTGCATATTATGTCTCTTTGCAATAAATATTAAAACAGTAATAGACAAACCATTAAAGGAAGAGGAATTGTTAACTCATTAATTAATAAATTACCATTTGAAGCACATTTACCTGGCTATAATTATTGCGGACCCGGGACAAAATTAGGAAAACGATTAGCTCGTGGTGATAAAGTGATTAATGGTTTAGATGAAGCTTGTCGAAAGCATGATATAGCATATTCGAAAACTTCTAATCAAAATCAGCGTCATATAACTGACAGTATACTAGCAGAAAACGCTTGGCAAAGAGCTAAAGCTAAAGACTCAAGTTTTGATGAAAGGTTAAATTCATATCTAGTTACAAACGCAATGAAAGCTAAAGTTAAACTCGGTATGGGTTTAAAAAAGAAAACAAAAAAAATAATTCAAACAAAAAAACCTTTGAAAAATGTTATAAAAGAAGTTAAATTAGCTATTAAAACCACAAAGAAATCAATGAATGATAAAAATATTATAAAAATTGCTTTAAATGCAGCTCGAAAGTTTTCTAAAAACCAGAAAAAAATTTTTTATATCCCTCGAATAATTCCGGTACCAAAAATTGGAGGAGTTTTACCTTTAATCCCTATATTTGTTGGTGTATCAGCTATTGGAGCACTTTTTGGCGATACTGCATGTATAGCAAAAGCTGTAAATGATGCTAAAAGTGCTCGTAAACAATTACATGAGAGTGCGTGTCATAATAAAATGATGGAAGCAATAACATTAAAAGGAGGAAAAGGATTAAATTTAAAACCACATAAAAAAGGTTTAGGTCTGTTTTTGAATACAAAAAACCATTAAATGAGCTAACCAAAAGAGCACTCAACAATTATGAGTTAGAAGAATTTGGAAGAAAGTATTTAAAATATTTCCGAGGAGTTTTTATGAGAGATAAATTACCGGCACATAAACCTCGAAAATATGAAACTGGTATAATAAATTTAGATAATTGTATTGGTAATGGAACGCTGGGTAGCTTATTACAAGAAACAGAAAATTGTGCAATATTTTGATAGTTTTGGAAATTTAAAACCCCTATTAGAAGTAATTCAATATTTAGGAGATAATCTTGTGTATAATTACACAAAATATCAAAACTTTAATTCATATAATTGCGGTCATCTATGTTTAGAATTTTTATTTCATATTGTTAACAAAAAAAATTATCAGTAAATAAAAAAAATGTTTTTCTTTATTATTAGTCTGATTTAATTAAAAACTAACCTACATTAATAATTTTGTTCAAGTTCAAGATTCAAAAGAAACAAAAAGTACTGATAAAGAATAATTAGAATTTATCACAAAAAAAATTTAAAGAAAAATTGAATTGAAACATATTATATGTGCATATATATATATGTAATTTTTTTTTTATTGTGTTGAATTAACCTTGAAAAACTATAAAAGCGGAATGCATTTCTGAAATACCTCACTATTTCAATTAAAAATATGTCAATAACATTAACTTTAAACGGAAACTCTTCTATATTGACAACTAATTATTTTCCTCCAATAGACCTAAAGGGGAAAGAATATACGTGCGGTTTAGTAGATTTTCAAACCTATAATTCAATACCCAATATAGATGAGAAAAATAATAAATTTATTATTGATGATAAACCTATTATAATTCCAATAGGCAATAGGTTCATATGAAATTGAAGATATTGAAACAATTCTCAGAAAAACGTTAAATATAACTAAAACAGATAAGGAAAAATTAATTTTAAGAGCAAATAATAATACATTAAAGTGCGAAATTTTTGCTGATAAAGAAATTGATTTTTCAAGAGAAGATACTATTAGAGGATTATTAGGCTTCAGTAAAAAGAAATTATCAGTTAATAAATGGCATACTTCAGATCTTTTTGTTGATATTAACAAAATAAATATAGTAAGAATAGAATGTAATATTATCTCCGGTACGTATATAAATGGAGAGGAAGCATGCATTTTACATGAATTTTCTATTAGTGTTAGTCCTGGCTATAAAATAATGGAAGTTCCTAAAAGCGTAATTTATCTACCTGTAACTGTTGATCAGATAAGATCTATCACTATTAAATTACTTGATCAGAACGGAAATTTAATTAATTTTCAAGGAGAAGCAATAACACTTAGATCGCATTTAAAAGTTTAAAATGTTAGTGTTTAATCAAAATCAAGATTCTTATATATATTCTCATATATGTCGATCTTCGCATTGCAATATATTAAAGTCAGCAGGAGGAGAAGAAACACAACACAAATCAAGAAAAAAATTAACTGTCGAAAATCAGCAATATCTACCAATTAAAACGAACCTTTTTGGTGAACCTGTTTTTGATGAAACTATAATTAGTGCTCACTGGCATACATATTATCCATTCAACATAACCAATACAAACACCAATAGTAATATAAGAATAGTAATACAAAATCAGAATTTAAATATATTACCTTCAACAAGTTTTATTTATATAGAAGGATATCTATCAAATCACGATAGAACGACTCTTAAAAATACTAAGCTAGTTAATAATGCTGCACAATTGTGATGAAAAGGAAGATGATATTTCAGTTACTTCTGCTGAAATTTCAGATTTATCTAAGGATAGTCATGAGGAAGAGGATTATGATGATGGAAAAAAAGTAAAAAAAGAGAGTCAAATTTATGTTAAAGCCTCAAATGTATATATTATACAAATGGAATAAAGCATATAAGTTTGCTCGGCAAAAATATTGGGAGCACTGTTATAGCACTGGATCGCTATAGATTTAATAAAAGAATTCAAAATACTGATATTATTATTTCTCAGATTCTACATAGTAATCATCGGGAAATCATTTTCAATCAAAGATTTTCTAATTAGTTATATAATAATTACATACATTTGATTTGATTTTATTTTATTTAAAAATGAGTAAAAGAGAGGTTGTTGAAGAGCTTCATAAGCCTGCACGGAAAAATTTTGAACGACGTAGAGTTATAATAAAAGGATTTGATGATCTTTGGTAAGCTGATTTAGTAGAAATGGGTTTATATGCTAAAGAGAACAAAGGTTTTAAATTTTTATTAACTGTCATTGACACCTTTTCTAAGTATGCACGGGTAATCCCTATAAAAACAACAACTTCAGAGAACGTTACAGAAGCAATGCAAAATATTTTTGTAAATTCTAAAAGATAACCTCAAAATTTACAAACCGACGATGGAAAAGAATTTTTTTATAAAATATTTCAAAAATTAATGCATAAATATCATATAAACCATTATTCAACATATAGCACATTAAAAGCATCTATTGTAGAACGTTTTAATAGAACTGTAAAAGAAAAGATGTGGAAAGAATTTAGTTTTAACGAAAATTACAAATGGATTAATATAATTGATGAACTAGTCAAACAATACAACAATACTAAACATCGAACAATTAAGAAAAATCCCTCAGATGTTAATAAACATAATGCTAATGATTTACTCAAAACTGCATACAATCATATTAAAACATCTCCGTTTGCTAAATTTAAAGTTGATGATCTGGTTCGAATAAGCAAATATAAACATATTTTTGAAAAAGGTTATACACCCAATTGGACAACTGAAATATTTAAAATCTAGAAAGTTCAGATTACCAACCCTGTAACATATTTATTAGAAGATTATCAAGGTCAACCAATACAAGGAGGTTTCTAGGAATATGAAAAGCTAATCTAAAACATGTATACTTGATTGAAAAAATTCTTAAAACTAAAGGTGATAAAATTTTTGTTAAGTAGTTAGGATTTTCTACTAATCATAATTCATGGATAAATAAAAATGATGTATTATAAAAAAAATTTTTTTTATTTTTATTAATTTCCAATTACGTAATATATTATTTTATTTTATTTGTAAAAATTATGAAATTTCCATTTGATATGTTGACTTTTGTTTTATTGATCGCAAATCTAGAACTGTGTATTCAGATTTATAATCTGTATCAATAAGTGGAACTGATTCTACCTCTCCAGTACCTGATATTCTATCTGCTAAAATTTCGCGGTATTCGAAGCATTGAATTTTGAGAAATTTTTGTTTGAAATTTCTATCATATGCTCATCGGATATGAATTTCTTTATATATTCTTTAACAGCATATTCTAATTTAAAATGTCTGTAGAACACATAATCGCTATTTATTATTCCACCTATATTACGTTCTTTTAATATCAGTTCTTGTCTAAAAGCTTGAATGGCTTCATCTATAGATACATTTTGAGGATCAAAATCAGCTTTATCTACAAGTAAATAACCATCTGCTTTGAAAGTAGTTATTGGTGTGGATATAGTTGTACTAATTGATGATACTTTGTTTAGTACTAAGTGATGATACTTTGTTTAGTTCATGAGAAATTGAATGTTTTAAAAGCTGAACTGATAAATTTATTTTAACGGTTTCATTATTTGGAAGTAATATATTAAAATAAGTGCTTCCAAAAGGTGATTCATCTAACTTGACATCAGAAATTGGGATTGATTTGGTTTGTATAGTTAACAAAGCGATAAATAAATATGATATATGATATCATCGTTTTATGAAAAATATGATCTGTCTTCATCAAAGGTAGACGAAAGAATAATTTGTTAGAAACTTAAAATATATTATGTATACTTTTTATTTTCTCGAAATTTTTTTTAAATGTACAAACTTTACTTGACTTATAATAGAACAAACATACATAAAAAGTGGTAAATAACTATCTCTCCCATTTGAAAAAGCTTCCATATAATCTAAATACTCCTCTTTTAAACTTTCAAGTAATTTTCTTGAATTAGTTAACATATCCCCAATTTTTGATTTACAATTTTTTTCATTATATGTATTCTCTATTGATGATATAAATATAATTCCATCATCAATTCGTTTCCTTATCATAGATTTTTTCATTTCGTTTTGATTTTCTTCATATTCATTTGTTTTCATGGAAAATGATTGAATATGTTCTGAAATTCTTTTATTCTTATCTTTTGATAATACATTTGAAATATTTTTCTTAATCAACTCCCAATCATCTTCTTCAGCAAAAAGCAAATAATGGCCCCCAAAACTGTTGGTTACTTGATTTTTGATTGATGATTGTCTGATTGTATCAATAATGGAAATATCACCGCCATATACTTCTATTTTAATATGTTGCCAATCCAATGGAGACAAAAATAATTTATTATTTATTGACACACCATTTCTAATTTTTAAAACACATGCCCTTCCTCCCCCCCCCCCCTGGTGTTTGATATATTTCCAAAAAATCAAGGAATATTTTCCAATTAATTATCTTGATTGAAGTCCATTTGCGGCCACAAATGCAATATTTATAACCATGTAAAATGTTATCAGCCCAAAACATTTTGATTTTTTCAGTTGCTAAACTTACCGTCTTATAACACTTTTTAATCTTAAAATTAACCTTTTATACAATTTTGAATAAATATAAGATTATTAGAAAAAAACACATCTTCTCTGGATAAGATCATAGCATTGCTATCGAACCGAAACATAATACATTCATAAACTTACCTAATAGATTTCTATACCCCTTAACACTCCTACCCACAGAAGATTTAGTTAATTCTCAGTATTTTCATATTTTATTTTTAAATTAATGGCTTAATTAGTTTTCTTTAGTTTTCAACTTACAATAGAGTTTGCAAGAACAATTATCGTATTTAATAAATTTTTTCTTGAAAATAAAAAAATTTTAGAAGGAAATATAGACGTGAAATTCAATATCATATAAATTTTTTGGGAAATTATGCTGAGTCAACATTGATCCAATTCAATTCATTGAGAGAATATAAAGATGATAAATGGACGGTTTTACTTACTCAGAGTTCAATCAAATTTCCTGAGATATGCCTATTACGATTAGGTAAAATTCTAAAGAAATTTCAAGAAAAAAAATGTAAATATCGAAAAATATTAATAATAAATAAAAAAATTTTGTAGTATACATCTCGTTGCTTTTTCTTTAAATTGTTTTAATCAAAGGAATTCCCTGACGTAATTTCTGATTTTTTTAATGAAGAACTACTACTTCTAAAAATTATTTCAGTACAATTAATTTAAGTTGAGAGAAGAGAAAAAAAATTTTTTATTTTCTTATCAGCACAATATTAATTTTTCACTATTGCTTCATATAATATGATTCATATAAGACCAATAATCAACAACTTCGACGGATACATACCATGTACCATCTCTACCCACTCTACCCAATTTCAACTACCATTTCAAAACCTAATACTTCCGAAATCAACAACTGCGTCTGCACCGGCAGCTCTAGGCAACTTCAACAACAACTTCCAAGGCAACTTCAACAAATAACATTCTCTCATTTATTTGAATAATTCAACCTTCTAATCCTAAAATCTATTTCATTATACCTTACACTTAATTCTCACTTTCAAATTAACGAACACTATATTCAAAAACTTTCAAAATAACGAACACTAGATTCAAAATAACAACTGTCAAAATATTGTGATGTCATCTGACAGCCCCAGAAACCCCATATCCTATCTACTAGTATTTAAATAAAGAAATATAAAATTGGATTTTTAAAACTAGTTGGATGGTGTAAAAATCATGTCAAGATCTCAAATAGTAAAAGAAATACGTAAAGATCGGTGAAGAAAAAAATGTTATAAGGTTGAAAGTAGAGATTTATATCTCGGTTCAAAAATTGTATATTCGATGTAATTTTTCTCGGCTCTTTTATGAAATACCCGTATTTTTACGAAAATAATATTAAATAAATAAATTTTGTAACTATATATGTAGTAGGTACACATAAACCTGAATCTCAAAAATAAAGCAACTAAATAAAAAAAATGTTTACCTTTTTTTAAATTGTACGTTTATTTATGAATACCTAATAAAAACTTATAACTACAGTTTACATTTGAAGTAGCTCTCAGGTACAAATATTATTCAATTGCAGGTCTCAAACACTCTCTTAACACCACATAAACCTGAATCTGAAAAATAAAGAAACTAAATAAAATAAATTTATAACTTTTTATACCCGTACGATAGGATCGGGTATAATAAAATTACTTCTTCGTTTGTAACACCTCGAAATAAGCGAGCTAGATATACCTTCAAAGGTATGGATCGGATCAGAAAAAAATTCTAAGACTTTTGAGCCATGTCCGTCCGTCCTTCCGTCAGCACGCTAACTCAAAAACTAAGAAAGCTGAAATCTGGAAATTTACAGAAAATATTCTGGGAGTAATTTGTAGGTTCCCTATTTTTTTTGGTTGAGTTTGGACCAAAACTTAGGGTAGCTCTCGAACACCTAACTTTTAGATCCCCACATTTTTTTTGAAATAGAGCTATGAAATTTTAATTGCTGATAGATCTCACAAAAATATTAATTTTATTTTTAATAACTTTTTTTGTAGCCCCACCCGTTACGGAGCTACAGCTCCCCAAAGGTTCAAAAAAGCTCTATATTTAAATTGTTATAGCACAAGTTGTATAAGGTATATCTTCATTTTGAAAACGCCAAACGATTACTACTTTTATTAGCTTTAAAAGTATATATACAATAAATATATATTTGTGGCATAAGGTGTCTTAATTTACCGTTATGCGAAACTCAAATTTTGCAAAATCCTTTAACCCTTCTATCTTCTAAACGCTTTAAGTTGGAAACTTGAAATTTTGACAGAAGTTAGATCCTTGAAAATAGTCATTTCAGAAATTTTTTTTGTATCACCCCCCGTTTAGGACCTGTAAGAGGTCAAAAACTGAAAATTTCTTATTTCTAAACACCTTTAACTTGAACACCTGTTAAAATTTTTTTGAAGTAATACACAAAACTTAAAGCTTCAACATTATACTCTTATTTCTGTTAACAACTTTTTTTAATAATATAGGGTTACTTTATAATTGACGAAAGTGTTACTTGATTTTTTCAAATTTTCTAACAAATTTCTTCAACAAATTTTTTGCATTTGTTTTACTCGATAATTTGAAATTGTTGAGGATATAATGCGTATAGTATAAAAAAATGTAAATAAATAAATAACATAACGGTTGCTTGAAGAATTTTTATTTATATGTTATTGATATACATACTTATATAATATCATGTTTATTTACATATCGTATATGCCACTAGTGAGTGAATGATAAGAGTATATATGTATATTATATAGTGCCGTATTTACATACATATATGTATTTTATTGTACTTATAAGAAATTATTCTGTCAATGGAATATTTAAATATAATATAATATAATATTTAAAATTATATTTACTGTTTTGTACTTAGTAAATTTAATATACATTTACCGCTTAGTATTAAATGGTACTATAGAATATTTGAAAAAGTTTTGGATTGATAATCGTTATGTGGAAGGTTAGAATCTGCTTTTGAAGAATGTACATATAAACATATAGTTTGAATATATGTACAACCCATAGTACTAGAAATTATAAAATTCACCCAAATTATTTTAAAATACTAAAATATTAAAAAAATAATATTGTAAGCAGAGTGACAGGCTGTGAACATACTAACGGTTCGTACGGGTATCTAAGAGTTGACAAAGTCAACTGTATTCTTCCTCGTTTTTTTTTAAATTTTATATTTATTTATGAATAATAAAAACTTATAACTACAAACCAATTTACATCATAGTAGGTAACCTTGCACTTTGGGATGGGAAAAAAATTAACACATATCGCACGACATGCTGACCTACATTTTGATTCATGGGTTTAATGTAGGTCATGCTTGGTTAGTAGGTCAAGAATTTGTTTTGAATGTTTTGGTTTTAAGTTAGGTTATATGTGTGGGTTGTTAACTTATAAGCTCCAAATAGTTTTATAGCAGGAAGTGAAGGTTGTTGATATTGTGTAAGTTGCAGGCAGGGTTAATGAACTGAACAATTGAAATTATGTATCTTGGCTACTATAAGCCAAAAATTTGTTTTGGTTGAGGTTTTAAGTTAGGTTGTATGTGTGGATTGTTAACTTATAAGTTCCAAATGGTTGTATAGTAGGAAGTCAAGTGTTAAGCAATTTAAAATAGAGTCGGCCTTTAATAAACAAAGTTGTATAACTGCGGTTTAAATACTAGGCCCACATATAAAAGTAGTAAGAAAATTTCTTGTATGAAAATTAAAAACAGAAAAAACGAGGAAGAGTGCAGTAGAGTAGACTGTGTCAACTCTGGGATACCCGTATGAACGTAATATATCCTGTTTCTATAAAACTTGATCATCTTTTAAAAACATTCAGAGTTTTAGTACCGAACTACAGAGATATATTTATGTAAATTGTGGAGTTGTATGATAGCTACCCGAATCTATTGCGCCTAGCTTCATTAAGTTCCAAGAAATGCAAAAAGCCTGAACCGGCTGCTTTAGACCATTCAAATTTTACAAAAGTTTTTGGCATGCAACTCGACACTTTTTCACTAAATTTCAGATAGCTAGCTTCAATAGACACTGAGTTATTTTCATTTAAAAAGAGAAGTTGTATGGCAACTATCCGAACCTGTCATATCATCACAACAAAATTTTACAGAAGTTGTTGCCATAAAACTCGATCATCATTTGCAAAATTTCAGATACCTAGATTGAATAGACACTGGGTTATTTCCATTTAAAGAAAGAAGTTGTATGGCAGCTACTCGAACCCGGCGGCCGAAAATGCTGGAGTTAAATAGCAAAACTAACAATTTTGTAAAAGTGACGTAAAAAAAAATTCAGCCTCCTAACTCTTTTATTTTTTGAGTTATCGTGCGGACGGACACTGAGTTATTTTCATTTAAAAAGAGAAGTTGTATGGCAGCTACCCGAACCCGTCGCACCACCAAAACCAAATTTTGCAGAAGTTGTTGCCATAAAACTTGATCATCATTCGCAAAATTGCAGATACCTAGATTGAACAGACACTGGGTTATTTCCATTTAAAGAAAGACGTTGTATGGCAGCTACTCGAACCCGGCGGCCGAAAATGCTGGAGTTAAATAGCAAAACTAACAATTTTACAAAAGTAACGTAAAAAAATTTTCAGCCTCCTAGCTCCTCTATTTTTTGAGTTATAGTGCGGACGGACACTGAGTTCTTTCATTTAAAAAGAGATTTTGTATGGCAGCTACCCGAACCCGTCACACCACCACAACCAAATTTTGCAGAAGTTGTTGCCATAAAACTTGATCATCATTCGCAAAATTTCAGATACCTAGATTGAACAGACACTGGGTTATTTCTATTTAAAGAAAGATGTTGTATGGCAGCTACCCGAACCCGGGGACAGAAAATGCTGGAGTTAAATAGCAAAACCAACAATTTTACAAAAGTGACGTAAAAAAATTTTCAGCCTAATAGCTCCTCTATTTTTTGAGTTATCGTGCGGACGAACACTGAGTTCTTTTCATTTAAAAAGAGATTTTGTATGGCAGCTACCCGAACCCGTTGCACCAGCACAACCAAATTTTGTAGAAGTTGTTGCCATAAAACTTGATCATCACTTGCAAAATTTCAGAAACCTAGCTTGAATAGATACTGAGTTATTTCTATATAAAGATAGAAGTTGTATGGCAGCTACTCGAACCCGCCGACCGAAAATGTTGGATTTAAATAGCAAAACTAACAATTTTGCAAAAGTGACGTAAAAAAAATTTCAGCCCCCTAGCTCCTTTATTTTTTGAGTTATCGTGCGGACGGACGGACGGACGTACATGGCTTAATCGACTCAGAATTCGATTCTGAGCCGATCCATACCTTTGACACTATATCTAGCTCGACTCCTTTAAGGTGTCACAAACGTAATGGCAAATTTATTATACCCTTGAACATAGTTCATACGGGTATAAAAATTTTATTTTTAAATCTACAGAGCATCTTTAAAATTGATAAGAAAAAAATTTTGCATTGAAGGAAATGAAAATAAAAGAAATCTTGTTCTTTATAATATCATGCTTATATAAAAATTGTGTTTTTCTACTTTAAGAATTTATAGAAGAAAAGAGAAAACGAAAGTCATTAATTAACTGACTGCATGTCGTGTAAGATATTTTTTTATTTTTTAATTAAGAATGGTCAAAAAATATTAATAAAAAGAAAACAAACAGCAAATCAAAAATTTGGAACTGTAAAAAAAAATTAAGGCTAGTTTTGTTATTGTTAAATTAATATACGAGTATACAAATCACTACATAGTTACCTAGTCAAAGCAAGGAATTGACATAAAAAGAATAAAATGTAAAAGTTGAATGATTTTATGATAGTATAGTTCCTGGTTTTAAAAAATTACGATATTCAAGTAATAACCTGTTCATTTTAAGAATTTATGTTTAAATTTGTTTTACATTCTTAAAAATTTTAAATTAATAGACAAACATATATTTTTACAATACAAATAAAATGTACAAATTTGAATGAATACTATTTTGATTTACTTATCAACATGTACTTTTTTCTGTTATATCCATACGGTACAGAACTACCATCTTCATTAAATTTGATTGATTGATGATTTTTATTTCGACGAATATTTTCTGAAATGACGTATTTATTTGCACTATTCAATGAATTTAAAACTGCTTCCTTTATCATATTGAAATTACTTTTTAGAGAAGCTTCGTAACTAAGAGAGAATCCTTTAACTTTACAAACAATTTTTTCTGTATTATCTTTTGTACAGTAAATTTTGTAGGCGTAGTTCTTGGAACCACCAAGTACAAATTCTATAATATAATTTCCAATACCATAATAATTATTAATATAACTTCCTATACCATTGTAATTTATCAGTTATGTCTCTTATAAATTCACCTATTTGTGGTTCATATTCTTCTTCTCGGCTAATATACAACACTGAATTGGTTTCATAATATAATACTCTACTATCCAGAGTATTATATTATGAAACTATAGAGTATAATACTCTATATCATAATATAATACTCTACTAGATAACTGTAAACTTAAAGACGAGCATCTGTTGTTGTATAAGCAGCGATACTTCCGTTGACAGTAGATAAAGAAGTTACTGCTTCTTCTTTATATTTCCAGCTAACCACTATGTTTTCTTCATTTACTGGAAATATGTGACATACTTCGACAGAGGCGTTTGTTATTAATTCGTAAAGTTTAAAAGGTTGATTTATAATGGTGGTTTGTTGTTGATTTTCTCTTTGCCCAAATTTTCCCCAGAATGAGTTTAAAATAATCTTAGCAAAAGATCTTAAACCAGGGTTATTAACTACTTTATCGTATTCTAATTTAATATCCTCCTTTTCAACAAACCTAGCAATATATTCTTCCTTTTCTTTTTGAGTCTTGAGTTTTATTGGCCACCCAGAAGCTTCTTATTTAATCTTTATAAATTTGTTCATCATTTTAGTGAATAAACCATCAATATCATTGCAATTGTCATATTTTACTGTTTCGTATTCCCAAACTTCATAAATATATAAAAGTTTATACCTTTTTTCAATTGCCTTTTCAATTTCATAAATTACCCAAGTTCCTACTAATACTCTTTAATCGTTTGTATGGTATGTTCACAGTATTTTTCTTGATATTTTTGTTCACTACAAGTGTTACATAGTGAGAACATCAATTAATTATTTTATTTGACAGGTAACACGGGGTGTAATAGATTTGTTGGTGGTAAGATGTTACATTTAATAATACCGTCAATAGTCATTCTGTTTATCTTGGAGCAGGCATCTTCTCCAACATAAATGTTAGGATGGTTTGTGGGAAATTTCTCTCGTTTGCAAACATTTTTTTGCTATGTTATTACAATATGTCTTATTATAACTAACTATGTTATTTATTACAATATATCTTACTAACAAATATAACAAAATTATATATTAAAGATATTCAGCAATTTTGATGAACTTGAAGTACTTGTAGACGGTTTTTGAGGTATGTTCTCCAGTGAGCCATGGCTCTCGTATTATACTTTTAATTCGGTTTCTGACACGATTAATTTAGTTTTAGTTAGAAGTTATAAATCGACTTACAAGATAAAGTGGCTTGTGACGTTTTAGGCGCCCAGTAGGAATTTCATGTAACAAACTTGTTGTTAATTGGTTAAGATGTTGACTACTTCTATTGTGATAGTTTTTGCTAAATGCTGCTACAGTTTCCTTCACCGTTTTTATGTTAAGGTCCTTTCTTATATTGCTATTTTTTACATACCATTGTGCGTTGACAATCGCTCGTACGTCATTTGACTGGAACCTTTCGAGTATTTCAATGTTCGAATTAAATGTTGACCCACACAGTTCTATACCATATGTCCAAATAGGCATGAGAATGGCTTTATACAAAATAATTTTACTTTCCAGAGATAGTTGTGACTTTTGATCAATAAGGCAGTAAATTTTATTAAATTTAAGTCTTAATTGCTTGCTTTTAAGAGTTATATGTTTTTTCCATGTAAGCCTACGATCTAGGTGAAGACCTAAGTATTTTACGGAGTCTTCTTGGGACAAAGTTATATTATCGATCGTAACAGGTGGACAGATGTCATGTCTAGTGGTAAAAGTAACTTGAACACATTTAGTTTCATTTACTTTTATTCGCCAAGTTTTCAGCCAATTTTCTATGTTTTTGAGTTCTATTCGCAGTTGTTTTGAGACAATTTTCGCATCTACATTTGATGATAATATGGCCGTATTATCGGCAAACGTCCCTATCATTGTATCGCTACTGGTTGCTAAATCTGTAGTGTAGAGTAGATACAACCAATAACACTCCCTTGAGATACACCCGATTTTATGTTTCTTAGTGATGTACTTTCTTCATCTTGTTTAATAAAGAACTTTCTATTGGTAAAATATGACCTCAAAATTAAATAGAAGTGATAAGGCAGATGTTTCTTTAGTTTATGTAGCAGGCCTTCATGTCATACCTTGTCAGAGACCTGAGTTATATCGAAAAATGCAGCAGAACAAAAACTTTTTCCTTCGAAATCATTGTTAATTTTACTGACTATCCGATTTATTTGCTCAATTGTCGCATGTTTTTGTCTGAAACCAAATTGGTGGTCTCCTTTTGAATAGTTTTTTCAAGCTTTGACAAGGTTGGCAGTAAACTAATCGGTCTGTATGATTCGGCTTTTGTGAGATCTTTATCCGGTTTTGGGATTAGTATAATTTGGGCAATTTTCCATTGCTCTGGGTAGTAACATATTCGCAAAAAAACGTTGAATAGGTAATAAATTTTGTGCCTTTACATGACAGTTGTTTTAACATTTTTCTAGTGATTTTATCATATGCAAGCGTTTCCTTTAGTTTAAATCCTTATTTATTGCTATTTCGACCTCAAGTATGTTGAACTTTTTTGTGGGAACATCCATTTGTAACGGTAAGTTGAGAAACCCTAATATTTCTTCATTTTCCTCGTATGCAATTTCAGGTGAATATGGATTAAAAGTTTTTTCAAGGTGACTTGCAAATGTTTGAGATTTTTCACTATCTGATCTTGCACCATTGTTCATTTGAAGTGGCGGTATATGTTGTTGGAGACGTTTTAACTTTCTAGTAGCCTTCCACAAGGAGTAGTCTGATGCTTCAGTTGGTGTTAAATTTTGCAAATATTCTTGAATCGCAGAATTTTTTATTTTATTGACCATATTTCTAATTTCTTTTACCGCTTTGTTCAACTTTTGTTTATCAGACAGTGCTCTTGCTCTTTGCCAAACTTTGTGAATCCTAAGCTTTTCTTCAATTTTTATTTTAACAGCCGCAGAACATATTTCCTCTGGTTCATTGTAATTTTGCGTAGGTGTTGCCTGATTTGCTGCTGAGGTAATCGTAGTATTGAAGTGTTCAACTGCAGATGAGATATCCTCTACACTGCTTAGAGGAATATTTAATGAAATGGTACTGTCGAATGGTGTTGCCTGATTTGCTGTTGAGGTAATCGTAGTATTGAATTGTTCAACTGCAGATGAGATATCCTCCACACTGCTTAGAGCAATATTTAATGAAATGGTACTGTCGAATATTTCATGAAATAAAATCCAGTTGGTATGTTTTGTATGAAGTTTTTCTCTTTTCGCTTACTAATGATTTGGTTAGCGGCAGTTATTATTAATGGCGAATGATCTGATGATATGTCAAAAATTGTTTCGACCTTTATGATTCTTATTTAATCCTTTAAAGACACAAAATTCAATCAAATCCGGAGTTTTCTGCAGATCAGTTGACTAGTAAGTTGGTTGACCTGTCGATAAATATTGAAGCTTGTATAGCCGTTAAAAGTTGTCTACCTTCATATGTAATCAACCGAGAACTCCAACGCGTATGCTTGGCATTGTAGTCTGCACCTGCGATAAATCTTTGCTCAAGCGTTTTATAAAATTGTATTAATTGTGATTTGGTTATACTATGCTTTGATGGACTATATATTGCTAAAATAGTAATGTTTCCAGTCCAATTTTCAACTACAATACCCGTTGCTTGTATTTGTTCTTTTTCATATTTTTCTACTTCATAGTGTTTTATATTATTCTTGATGATTATAGCAGTGCCTCCATGCGCAGTCCCATCAGGATACATGGTGTCATAAATTGCGTAATTTTTAATATTAAGATAGCTCTTTTTTGTGAAGTGTGTTTCTGAAATTAGTAAGTTGTCTAATTTATGTTCAGTGATGAATGTTTTAATTTCTTGAAAATGTTGTGACAGTCCATTAGCATGCCAAACTGCAATTTTTAAAGGCGTAATCATAACTGGACTCCAGTGACTAGTGTAGTAAGGAGATTTATCAATGGGCTTATTTGCCCAATTAAATTATTCATCATTATTTTAAGTTCATTGACTTCATTTGATAGTTTTTGCTTGTATTGTATTTGATGGTGAACTTGCTGAGGTTCTGATTGATTCACTAAATTTTTTTGTAATAAGCACTGGTGATTTGTCTGCTATATATCGGACTTATCTTGAACAGCAACCTTGATTAATTTGTTTGTAAACATAAGCGTAATTTTTTCTCCTTGTTTATATTTATAATATGTGTAAGTATTTCCCGTACTTCCGCCATAAAATGCATCACGAGGATTTAAAGGAACTACATTAATTAATGACTCATATTTTCATTATGTCTCATTAGCTTGCGGAATTCACATTCCCACATCTCAATTACTTTATATCCACATGATTTTATAAACTCTGATCTCATTAATTTTTTTCATATCGTATATTCAAAGTATCTCCAGAGTTATCATGTAATGGTATATCCCTCTGGTTTGTTAAGTATTTTGGATGTCCATTATAATAGCAACCGTAAAATTCAAATATTTCTTTACTCTCTTCGCAATATCCATCGACTTTAACATTTCCAATTTGTTTTTTCTTTTCTATTAAATTTGTTTTTCAATTTTTGTTAAATATTTTTCCCAAATAAGCCATTGCATGGCAATTTTTGACTGATTGTCTACCATTCTATGTCCTTTTCTTTGTATAATTCCTATACCTATAGTATTCGATTTCAGAAAATTTCTTCTATATACAAGATTACAGGCGGAAGCTATTGTTGTTGCTTCTAAAAATTGTTCCACATTACATTCTTCTAAAAAAATTTCTGAAAAGCAGACATGCTTTAGTGAGAATTTCAACATCATTATACCCGTACGATAGGATCGGGTATAATAAAATTACTCCTTCGTTTGTAACACCTCGAAATAAGCGAGCTAGATATACCTTCAAAGGTATGGATCGGATCAGAAAAAAATTCTAAGACTTTTGAGCCATGTCCGTCCGTCCGTCCGTCCGTCAGCACACTAACTCAAAAACTAAGAAAGCTAGAATCTTGAAATTTACACAAAATATTCTGGGAGTAATTTGTAGGTTCCCTATTTTTTTTGGTTGAGTTTGGACCAAGCCTTAGGGTAGCTCTCGAACGCCTAACTTTTAGATCCCGACATTTTTTTTGAAATAGAGCTATGAAATTTTAATTGCTGATAGATCTCACAAAAATATTAATTTTATTTTTAATAACTTTTTTTTGTAACCCCACCCGTTACGGAGCTACAGCTCCCCAAAGGTTCAAAAAAGCTCTATATTTATATTGTTATAGCACAAGTTGTATAAGGTATATCTTCATTTTGAAAACGCCAAACGATTACTACTTTTATTAGCTTTAAAAGTATATATACAATAAATATATATTTGTGGCATACAGTGTCTTAATTTACCGTTATGTGAAACTCAAATTTTTCAAAATCCTTCAACCCTTCTATCTTCTAAACGGCTTAAGTTGGAAACTTGAAATTTTGACAGAAGTTAGATCTTTGAAAATAAGTATGAGTCATTTCAGAAATTTTTTTTGTATCACCCCCCGTTTAGCTGTAAGAGGTCAAAAACTGAAAATTTCCTATTTTTAAACACCTGTAACTTGAACACCTGTTAAAATTTTTTTGAAGTAATACACAAAAATTAAAGCTTCAACATTATACTCTTATTTCTGTTAACAACTTTTTTTATTAACATAGGGTTACTTTATAATTGACGAAAGTGTTACTTGAGTTTTTCAAATTTTCTAACAAATTTCTTTAAAACGAATTTTTTCCATTTTGTTTTACTCGATAATTTGAAATTGTTGAGGATATAATGCGTAGTATAAAAAAATGCAAATAAATAAACAACATAACGGTTGCTTGAAGAATTTTTATTTACATGATATTAATATATATACATACTTATATAATATCATGTTTATTTACATATCGTATATGTCACTAGTGAATGAATGATAAGAGTATATATGTATATTATATAGCGCCGTATTTACATATATATATGTATTTTATTGTACTTATAAGAAATTATTCTGTCAATGGAATATTTAAATATAATATAATATAATATTTAAAATTATATAAATTTCCCGCTTAGTATTAAATGTTACTATAGAATATTTGAAAAAGTTTTGGATTGATAATCGTTATATGGAAGGTTAGAATCTGCTTTAGAAGAATGTACATATAAACATATAGTTTGAATATATGTACAACCCATAAGTTCTAGAAATTATAAAATTCACCCAAATTATTTTAAAATACTAAAATATTAAAAAAATAATATTGTAGGCAGAATGGCTGTGAACATTCTAACGGTTCGTACGGGTATCTAAGAGTTGACAAAGGCAACTGTATTCTTCCTCGTTTTTACAGTATTTAATTGCTGGAAGTAATTTTTATTTTCCAATTTATTCAATAGATGTGGAAAATAAATATTTTTCAAATGAATCGATAAATTAGAAGCTTTTGGTAATTTTGCCAAGGCCATGGGAAAGTAGTTCATAGAATCAATAAATTTAATATTATCAATTATCATAACAATAATTTCTGCACCTCGCATAATTAACTTTAGTTCAAGTACAGTTTTATTGAGTATATAATTCAGAATAAACTGATGGTCAAACGCCTGTCTATTATGAGCAAATATGACAATCTTTTTGAATTCCTTTCTTAATTTTAAAATAAATTCCATGCAATCTTCTATCACATTTTTCGTTTTAAAAATTGTTTCTCTTAATTTACATTTTTCACAGAAGTATAGAAGTATAATGTTTATACATTTAAAGCATCTCAGTTGAGCCACACATAAACTTGGAACATGTTCCATTATTTTCGTAGAGTTAATTTCTTCTTGTCTTGTTTCTAAATCATAAAATACGTAAATGCAATTTTTAAAACTTACTCTTGTTTTGTCTTGCTGAATGAAGCATTTATGGTTTTCAGGAGCATGATTATCGCAAATTTTACAAAAATATTCACCACATATTATGAGTCCTACAAGTTTTTTAAACTTTAAAACAAGATTTGCATTTCCTAATTTCTTCACAGATGCTTCTATTTTTTGAACTGGAAGCCTTATGATTTTCAAAACATGATTGACCCTTAAATGCGCAATTACACTGCATACATAAAATATTTTTAACATTAATTGAACAAGCTGGTGAGTTTTGACAGCAATGGCAACTTTTCGAACACCAATGTTAATTTTTCTTAGAATACGGAATAAGACATTCTTCACAATAAAATGCTGGGCAAAAAGCAGCTGTGAACGAAGTTATTACATTGTAATGATTATTATGGTATAGCAAGCTAATTTTTTTCCATTATTAAATCCTTCAAATATTACCTCTGCACCCCTTGTTCCATATTTATATACAAAAATTTTGTGTTTATGTAAAAATTTTTGAAATTGATTCAATTTACGAATTCCCGTAACCTTCAGATGGAATCGTTATTTTTGATGTTTTTAATAATTTTAAAGCTGTTAAAGTTTAAAGTTTTCTTATATTTTTTGGAATTTTTTCATATTCACTAAATTTTTCAATTTTAGCTCTTGAAACAACAAGTCACGTGGTAGACATAAATTATCGCTGTTTTTTATTGTTATTATTCCTTTCCTTTTTAAGCATTTCTCTTTATAATTTGAATATTTATTATCTCTACCTCTACCAGTGGGTAATCTAACATTGGCCACTGTTAAACAAAAAGTGTCTGTACTTAAGCCTATTAACGTAAAATAAAAATAGTTTATAATAAATGAAACGTTTATAATAAATGATCAAATGACATTATAATAAATTATATTTCATTAATAATTAGATTCTCATCTTATACGTATTTTAAATAAAAAACAACATTGTAATCAAACGGTAATTTAATAAATTACTTATTTTCTGCATAAAAAATATTAGCAACATTGTAATCAACTGACATTTTTGATAGATTTTAGCCTTTCCACTTAAAAAATATTTGCAAGAGTGTAACTAGTTCTAAAGTTTTTATTTTGTTTTAATATTACTCGAAATTTGTATATAAATGCATCGAGATTTTATAGATATATCAGTTTTATTTGAAGCAAGCAGGATGGCACAGGAATTCGACAAGGTTTACATGTTGGATGACGTAACCATTCAGGCTCCAATTCCAACAAAAAAGAAGAAGATGGCGAAAATGCCACTTTATCATGACCAGCAACAACAACAACAACATTCATTTTGCCACCAGAGCAAATCGAACATCTGCTGGCGCAGCATTTTGCATAGCACGAAACAACATCAAATTCCACCAAAAAAAGAAAACTGGTGGAATTATTTAATTGAAAAAAACTACCTTTAAAAAAATTTTTAAAAATTAAAGATATGGAGGCTCTATAAAATACATAAAATTAAAAAAATAAACGCCATTTACGGTGAAAAATTGGTATTCGGGACCCTAAATAATATTATATTTATACCGCAACAAAAAATTCGCCACAAAACAATAAATATAGTTTAAGTTTTTATGTTATAGAATTTGTTCTATATTAAGAATTTGTTCTATATTAAGAATTATTATGTATTAAGAATTATTATATGTATATTAAAAATTATGTTTTTTATATTAAGAATTTTATATAAAGAATTTGTTCAATAAAAAATTTTATTTTAAATAAATTTTGTACTGTTCTAAATTTATTTTGATTTTTCAAATGTTATCGAGTTTTATTGTTATATAAAGAATTTGTTCAATAAAAAATTTTATTTCAAATAAATTTTGTACTGTTTTAAATTTATTTTCATTTTTCAGATGGTAGGATTTTATTTCATTTTTCAGATGTTAAGATTTTATTTTATTTTTCCGATGCTATCAAGTTTTTCAGATCCTTATTAAAATTTTATTTTACAAATATTAAACAATATTTGTTGAATTTATCCATGTTTTTTGTCAAACCCAAGTCATTTAACAAAAACTTTATTGCCTTTTTTAGTTTAATTATATATTAATCCATTTGTAGTTTCCTTGTAAACTAAATATTCGCCAATAAATACATTAAAATGATGCTTTAAAATTCTGGAAACATTAATATTCTAGAATAGATGCTTTCATTTCAGAGTAAGTATGATAGTGATTAATACCCTTCCTTACAATTTTAAAATATCGAATTGAAAAATTCTTTACCTTGATCTGAATGAATGTTTTAGGTAAGTTTTTAGATCATTTTATAATTTTCTTTAAAGCATTTAAAACATTACTACCGGTTTTAGTTTTAATTGGTTCAGCATAAGCATATTTAGAAAATATATCTATAATGGTTAACAT
This sequence comes from Poecilobothrus nobilitatus, assembly GCA_947095535.1. Lineage (NCBI taxonomy): Eukaryota > Metazoa > Arthropoda > Insecta > Diptera > Dolichopodidae > Poecilobothrus > Poecilobothrus nobilitatus. Next base: position 240,476,941 of record OX352772.1, read on the forward strand.
ATATTTAAAACCTTTGTTGAATTTTCCACAAAAAATCATTTTCACTAGATCAATTGCCACGTATCATTTACTCCTTTCTGCTTTACTTTTCTTCTTAAATACCTTTTACTAGCTAATATATGTATTTCTTTTACTATTTGAGATCTTGACATGATTTTTACACCATCTAACTAGTTTTAAACACATCTTGTCGAATATTCAAATACATGTTTCAATATTCTATTTATAGATTTGTAATTATATTTCGATTTTTATTAATTTGTATGCTTGCATCAAATTCTCTATAAACAATAGCAGTTAGTGTAGATGTAAGTGGTTTTGATAGCCTTATCTCACTTCTAACTGAATGCTGGTTTAGTAAGCCTTAAAATACTTCATTTCCAGATGCATCTGGAGTTAAATGAAAATCTAGTTTAAAAAATCCATTACTAAACAAAGGCTTTGTTATCTGATGACCTTTATCATTGTGGTAAATTCCAATTTCTGAAAAAAGTGTACTATATGTACAGGAATTATTTTCATCTGAAAAACTGGTTTCAATTGCTGAATTAGGTATTTGAACACCATTTACTTATAATGGCTCCTTATAATGGCTCCTGTATAATAAATATTTCAGTATTTTTTTCTACTCAAATATGTATTAAAGGGCTATCTAAAGGAACAGTTATAATGGCTCCTTTAACACAAATTGTGAAATATCATAATGTTTAAAATTGTATGGGTTTTTTGATCTTTTTCCAGAGTAACCCACATTTTCTGTCAGACAAAAAATTATTGTGTTTGGCAACTGTCCAATAAAAACATTATCAAGCGATATTGACGAACTGTTCATTAGAATTGTAAAACTTTTTACTTCAACGCGTTTATAATTATATTTAGCATTGGATTTCCCAAGAACAGCATTGTGTGCTAACAGTACGCTTGGACTAACGGTAACATGTCTCATAAATAGCGTGGCTTCTATAATTTTTAATTGTGATTCATCAGAATCGTCAGCAAATAGATAAAAATCTGGTTTTTCAAGTGTTAAAACTATACGAATGTCAACATTATTTATAAGTAGAGTAGGTTGATTAAACAAATCTACATGTAGTTTACCAATAAGTTCCACTACACATCCTGCACATTCTAAAATCCATCCTGCACATTCTAAATGAGTTGCAGCAGTATCTGTATCATAATTTAATAAAGATTCAATATAAGCTCTATAGTGATAATTTCCATCAGACGGTGTTATATTTTTACCAGATAATTGAACAGTACATTGTTTTATTAAAGAATGTAAAATGTTATTAACTACACTTGGTTGTATTATTATTCTTCCTTCAACATTTTTATCATTATTCCATTGCGTTCCATCTTTATTTAAGATCTGTACTTTTAATCTCAAATATGTAGAAGACAAATCTCTATATGTATCGCCATATCTCTATATGTACCCAGTGAAACAAATTCAATAGTTGAAGGGTTGTCTAAAGAAGCAATAGTATTGTAGGAAACTTCTTCAGATCGTAAAATGCTAGACTGAATGGGTTGGGTTTTAAAAATATCCAACTCAGATTTCATACACTCAATCATAATTAATTAAAAATATCTTTTTGATCCTTTTTGTTATTATCTTTGCGTCGTTTTGACGTAAAACAGTTTAAATTTTTAATGAATGGTCTTTTTATAGCTTTTCGTTTTCTTTTACCAGAACCATACATTTCATTCAGTTTTCGTACGGCACCACGTCGTACATTTTTAACCTCTTTACTACGATCTTGTATAACTTTTTTTATATTTGCACCAGATGCAACACCAGATAAAGCATTGATACCAGAGTTAATAACCTCTTTTTTCAAAATATCGGCGCCTGAAGTAAATAATGGTTTCAAATATCTAAAAAGTCCCGCAAAATAGCTTTACAATCCACGACCTCTTTGAAAAGATACGATTGAATGTAATAAAGGACCGATATCATTAAGTCCTCTACCAGATTGAATTAAATAATACTTATAGTATACTCTCTCCATAATGAATAAAATAAAATAATCTATAGTTTCGTAAAATCGCTTTTATTTATACTCTTTTAAAATATAATACAATTTTTGTTGGAATTGAACTATTGGAAAAGTTTATTTTGTATCCATATTTATCACATAAAAATAATGAAGTGCTATTAAATGATTTCTCCACATTGCACTATTGAATATTATTGAATTCCTTTACAGTATCAGTGAAAGCATTTTGTATGTTAACAGATCATAAACACCTTAGATCTTTATCACCTATTTTTGCAGTTCATGTCTGTGTATATAAAAAACATATCTGGTTTAATAATTGGAATCAATTGTACACTATCTATAAAAGTTTTGAAAGCTTTTATTACACGTGATTTATATTTTTTAGAATCTCTAACTTTCAAAGATACTTGATTGAAACATGTTATCAAAAGTCCTTCCAGGGTATAAGCGTAATTTTCGCTTTCTGCGTACCTTTAATAAATATTTCAGTATTTTTTTCTACTCAAATATGTATTAAAGGGCTATCTAAAGGAACAGTTATAATGGCTCCTGTATCAGTTTCAAAAATTTCTACATTTTGATTTCTAATTGATTTTCTTTTTCTAAGACGCTCTCGAGCTGAAACAGCTGACAATGCTTTTGTTAAAACATTTTCTTGAATTTCTTCATCACATACTTCGTCATCACTTCTTTTTCATATACTTTTTCTTCTTCGGGAACAACTTGTATTCAAACATTCTTATATTCAAGAAAATGCAATTGAGTTTCCGCATCTATATACATTGGCTTTGCACGAGTTTGAGTACCTTTTGTTTCCATAATTTTTACTGTCTCCTCTTTATTTCTAGGAATTTGTCGTTTTTTGTTTCTTATTTTAAATAGATTTTGTTTGTATAAATACCATTTTTGAGTGTCCGTAAGATGTTTATTTAACAAATTTTTTTCATATTTTTATCCAACTCATTAAGTTCAACATCCGCATTTTGCTTCATTTTCTCATAAATTTCAGGTTTTGACATTATCATTTTATTAAATGTTGTATTATTCATTTTATAAAATTTTCGATTATCCCTGATAGTACTGCACCAAGAAGTATAGGTAAAAATATACCACGTTGAATAATGATTTTTCTTTTGCTATTTATAGATTTTTTCCGGCAAATTAGTGATCTTAATTCTTTTTTATACTTTCGTAATTGGGTTGTTGCTTTTTTACTCAGATTACAATTACCTTTTTAAATATTTAAAGAGATTTCGCAAAATGTTTTTATTACTTTAGGGTCACAGTGTTTTATAATTACTTTCTGGAATTTTGGTTTAGAGGTTTTTAATAGGTGCAATACATGTCGATTGCAATATGCAATTATGCAATATTGTTCTTTAAACGTTTCATTTTCCTCCCCGAATTGTTCTTATTGATCTCTCGTATAAAAACACAAACCTTTTCCAAATATATCACTTCTTAATCGAAATATATCATTAACGCGTTGAGTAAGATCTATTAATATATAGCCATATGAAACTGACGTCACATCATTTTTATTTTTTTCAAATGCTTTGATTTGATGGGGATATATTTGGCGTGCTAGAGGTAATATCTGCGATTTATCTCTTGGATTTTTGAAAAGTACTAAATATTTACAGTTAAGTGAAATATCTCTTGAAAATTTACCCTGGTGAAAAACATTTTGTATTACAAATATTACAGATAAATTTCTATCTAATAAATCTCTAATAAATAAACACATACATGCTTATCATGAGAATTTAACATCACATCATCAATAATATTTAAGAAAGGTTTTTGATTATCATTAAAATCTGGAATAGTGCTACTATATTCTACATTTTTGATATATTTTGGAACAACATTTTTGTCTGGATTACACCAAATTATTATATTGATATGTGGTGTATATTTTCTTTTTTATATTTTTATATGAATAGCTCTTTTTCCGAAGTGAATATTAATGTAAATTTAGTTGTTCTATGGAACATTCTTCCATAAACCTGCGACAGGGTTAAACTAGTTCTTATAGTGACCTACAATTTTTACAAGGAAATGAACACCAATATTTTCTAAAAGAGTTAGCCATACTTGGAAAAGGAAATTTAATGCCAACTGTGTATCACTTCAAAGCACCATACCCTGCATAAGAACTTAGTCAGGATATGAAATACAATAACCAGTATTGCGAAAGTAAAATAAATGGACTTAAATGGGATAACGTTTTAGTTCACGGTTTAACGGAATAACGGTTTACACTTATTAAACAACAATTTCAGATTTGCTGTTAAAAATTGTTATAATGTATATATGTATCTTTTAAAAAAAAACATGTTAGATTAAGACTTTCAATTTTCATTATTGTACGATATGAATTTGAATAACAAAACTAAAAAAGTTAACTTCAACATTAAACAAGAAATTCACGTTTTGCATTTATGGGAGTATGCTTACAGATCAGCACAGAAAGATCATTGGGAAGAATACGCACGTGATAGAAGTAGATTTCAAAGACGTATAGAAAAACTTGGTCTCACTATTTCTGCAATTTTTTACATCTGATCATCGTAAAAAAATGTTTCAACTTAGATTTAAATAAAAATATAATAATAAAAGATTTTAAACATAAAAATAAATGCCTTTTATTTTTATCTTATGTTTTCAAAATAGATACCAAAATCACTTAAACTATCTTTGAATTATTTTTTATTCCATACAAAATAAAAAAAAACAAAGAAATTATAAACATAAATGCATATCAAGAGTAAAGAGTGTATCTTTAGTTTAACCAGTTCCATATTATTGATTTGCTGTTTGTTTTTATTCATATTTCTTGAACAATAAAAAAAATATCTTACATAACATGCAGTCAGTTAATTAATGACTTTCGTTTTCTCTTTTCTTCTATAAATTCTTAAAGTAGAAAAACACAATAATATGTATCTATTCAGAAGACACCACATTTATTTAAGAATGCTATTATAAAGAACAAGTTTTGTATTTTCATTTCCTTCAAATGCAAAATTTTTTTCTTATCAATTTTAAAGATTCTCTGTAGATTTAAAAATAAAATTTTTTTTTCTGTTTTTTATTTTCATATAAAAAATTTTCTTACTACTTTTATATATGCGCCTACTATTTAAACTGCAATTATTCAATTTTGTTTATTAAGGGCCGACCCTACTTTAAATTGCTTAACACGTGACTTCCTACTATACAACCATTTGGAACTTATAAGTTAACAACCCACATACATATACAAACTAATTTTTTTTTTCTTTATTTCATTTATTCAATTTAATATGAATTACAAAAATAATTAACTTATATCTAAATTTCACGTTAATTCGAAAAAGATAAAAGATAAGCAAATAAAAAAAAAAGTTTTTAAATTAGATATATAGTTACATTATACATTATTATATATAAATTTATTTAATTAGATTTGTTCAGACCTTAGTCTAAGATGTGTGGGCATATAGGGTAATATTGTTTATGTGTTTAATTTAATAAAATAGGTATTATAATTAATATGTAGAAATAATTTAAAAATTTTCAAAAGTATGTAAAGTAAATAATTAATAATCATAATAAATGAGCACTCCACCATTTTGTTATTGAATTGATTGGTAAAAGTAAGTTTTTTATTCTTTTTTTAAATAAACATAATGAATGTATATTTTTCAAATCGTCATTTAAACTGTTGAAAGCACTTAAACTAGTATATACACAGTTCATTTTTTGTTTGTCTGTTTTAAACAACGAGAGATTCAAATTTGCCTTATTTCTAGTATTGTAGTCCGATAAACAAAATGATCTTTTTTTTTATTTCTTTAATAAAATTAGAATTCTCAAAAATATCAGTATATTTTTGAGGTACAAATATAATTAAATTGCGCGGTCTCAAAGACCCCTTTATTGTATGATATAGAGAATCTTGCTCCATATCTGTTGTTTTTAAAAAAGTCTTTCTAGTTCCAATATTTTTTTTTTGTTGGTGGTTCTTCTTTTTTCTTAGATTTTTCTTTATATATTAATCTATGCGTTTCAGCTCTTTCTTTGAATTGATACATCGAAAGATCCCACTTTATCATTGTGTAGAAATCGAAATCCTTAAGAAAATTTGTTAAAAACAAAATGTTGTAAAGTAAGTTGTTTATTAATGTAATAAATTCTATTTGATAATAATAAAACTATAATTTTTTAAAATAGTAAATACAGTGATCTAAAGTTAAGAAAAACATTTTTACATAATTCTAATCATACTTTTTTATGAAAGAATATTATTTTTTCCTTTTTACCTATTGCTAAATTATTTATTTTTATTAGTAAATATTTTTCTTTTTTTATTTTTTCTATTAGAATTTTTACAACATTGTTGCATTTAAAGTGCTCTAAAGTTAAGAAAAAATCTTTTACATAAAATCTAATTATACTTTTTTATGAAAGAATATCATATTTACTTATCCATTGATTATGACTATTATCAAAGCCTAAATATTTCACATATTTTTTGCCTTTTCGTTTTAAATTTTTTTCAATTAAATAAGCATTAGCGTCTTTGACACTAGTTAGTTCCTGTTGATAGAAGCCACCACAAACTAATTTATTTTTATAATCTTTTAAACTATATGTAATCGGGTCTGTCTTGTTTTCGAAAACTATATTAAAAACTCCAGTTTAATAGTTAGGTTCATATCCTTGAAAAATATTGAAATGTACCTTTAGACCTTGCAATTCTAATGTTTAATACAAAATTTTTACAATATATTAACAATAAATTTTAAAATTTTTTTCTTTTTGAAGCGGTAAGGAACTGAAGTATAATCATCTGCAAAAACTTGTTTTCTGACATTTATACGATATGTCTTTAATTCAGAAACAGTTATGACTCTGTGATTGTTCGACGAATACTAGGAAATGTTATATTTATTTGTTGAAAGTTGTTTAATTTTTTAACTAATTGTTTCATAGAGCCAACATTTATTTCTTGTGAAGCGTTATAATTTAAACGAATACCTTTGACTTTGCAAACATGTTTTTCGCATTGGAAGTTGGTGCACTATATTTTGTATGCATAGTTCTTTGCACCCCGACGGACAAATTCTGTAATGTAACTTCCAATTCCATATTCTTCAAGCTCATATATCATATCTCCTATTAAACCTCCTGTTAGAGGGTTATATTCTCCTTCATGTGCTACATATCATATTATTGAATCAGTATCGTAATACAAAATTGGTTCTTTTAAATTGTTTAAGTAAGCATATAATTTGAAACGAGCTTGTGTGGGTAAGCAGCTATAAAAAACGTTAACTGCTGTTTCTTCTTTACCAAAACTATTTTTTCGTTTATTGGAGTTATTTCATATACATTCTTGGAAGGATCAGTAAGAAGAGTAAATAATTCATAAGGCTCATTTATAATTTCAGTTTTTGATTGATTTTTTCTCTGCAAAAATTTACTCTAGAAAAAGTTTAACATTAATTTCGTTAAACTGTAAATGTATGCATTCCACTTTGGAAAATTTTTCTAAATATTAGCACTTTTCTTTTAGTGTTCTACAAAAGCAATGTCAGCCTGGATCTTCATGTTTAATTTTAAGGAACTTGTTCATCATTTCAGTGCAAATCGCTTTTTGTGATGTAAGGGGATTAAATTGTTAAACAGGAGAAAGTATCAATGCCTTCATTAATCCTTCACTATCATTTTTTTATCATCATTTTAAATTGATTTCAGTATCATAATTTTGCAATTTAATTTATTGCACTCAATTCGTGCATTCGAACATGAACTTTTGGATGACACACTGGAAATTTTCCGTATTTGCAGAGCCAAGGATATAGTGAGCATATTTATTATTTTCTCACCAGGTGCATATTTATAATACGTTCTTGTGTTTCCTATTCTACCGCCATAAAATGCATCACGTGGTTTTAGTGGTATCGAACTTTCGCTCTCCAATTTTGAGAAAAGTGCTATGTATTTGACCTCATTTCATTTTGAAATTCACACTCCCAGTTTTCAATTACTATATAAACTAAAGAGCGCAATTTATTGGCTTTGGATAGTGTAGCCTCATAACGTGTTTAATATTTTTTATCATTGTTATATTTGAAACCTTTTGATGGCCATATAACAGCCATAAAACTCAAATATTTGTTTTGTGTCTGAACAATATCCGTCAACACGAAGGCCAAAAATAACTTTTTCTTTTCCATTACCACTATGCTGAATTTTTATTTTTCTTTGATTTTCTTCCTATATTAACCAATTTATGGCAATGATTGACTGGTTTACGTCATTCATACAATATTCTGCAAGTTCATTTTGGAGGTTAAAAAACTGGTTTTTATTTTCTTCATACTACTCAAGAAATTGTTTTCTTTCCGATGCACTCATTGAATTATTACGATCTATTTACGAGAATTATTTACGAGAATTTATAACGAGAATTATTTACGATCGGGCAGCTTTCCATTATATTTAATATTGTTTATACGATTAAACACATGAGGAAAATATCCTTTTTTCAAATTTATGTTTAAATCAAACGCTTTCGGTAAACTAGATAATGGCATTGGAAAATAGTTTAATCAATTAATAAATATCACGTTATCTTACAACATTAAAATTATGTTTTCTCCTCTCATAATTAGTTTTGGTTTGATGATTGTTTTCTCTAAGATATATTTAATAAAAACTGATTATCAAGTGCTTGTCCATTATGTGCAATAACCATAACCACAACTTTATCAAATATTTTTCTTTGGTTGAGTATATATTCAAAAAACATCTGTATTGGACATTTTGTTGAAGTCTAGAAAAATTGCATGTTTCAAAATTAGATAATATACGATGGGACGTTGTTCAAAAATACACAAATCAGGCTGATGTTCAACTATATCTCCTATTGCAAAACCTTCATGAAGTTTCTCCCCGAATATATCATCTTGAGTTGTTTCGAGATGGTGGAAAATATATAATATATTCTTAAGTTCAGCTAAGTCTTTACATGGAGTAATGAAGCATTGGTAATTGGAAGCAACATTTGTATTACAGTTTGTACACATAAGTCCATAGCATATATGATTTACATCGGCTATATATACTTTAAAGCATTTTGTACAGGAATTTATAAGAGTTTAGCTTTAGCTGTTTAGTGTAATAATTTAATATGATAATATAATATGACAGTTTTTAACAAAAATAGAATTCAAAAAAAAAATGAAAGTGATTTTACAATATAATTGGAATATTATAACAGTTATAGCAATAACATTTTATAACAATTTATTTATTCATTTATTTATCTATTTATTAACATTGCATTGCAATACTTACTAACCTTTAACAATTTCTTTAATTTTTCTTTTAAAAACGCTAATATTAGCAATATTTTTATTTTCTTGAGGTAATTCGTTATAAACCTTAAGACAGTTGTATAGACAATTACTTTTTTGGTTTTCTGTTCTGAAAAGACTTAAATAATGGTTTGATTTATTCATTGTTATTTATATCAATCATTGTATTCAAAATAAAGTTATATTTTATTAAATTATTTATAATTTTGAATGCAACCATATACAATTCATATTTACAAATATTAGCTAGACTAATATACCGTTCCGTGTATAATAAATGTGTTGGAAATCTTCTTGGGTATTTATTTATAAGATGGGCTTTTTATGAAAAATATCGAGTTTATATAAATTGATTTGAGATGTTTTACTCCAAATTGGATTTAAATAGAATGAAGCATATTTGCATTTAAAAAGTAACGAAGTTTGCGTAAAATAAATATATATGGAGTTATTTTTTTTATAACGTGACAGTATGATAATCCTATTTAAGTTTATTATCTAAAACTAGACCTAAATAATTGAATGACTTTACTATTTCTATCGGGCTACCTTTGTATGAATAATTTGTATTAGTAAAATTTCAATTTCCAAATAACATAATTTTAGTTTTTTTTTAAGATTTAGAAGTAAACGATGCTTTTCAAACTATTCTTCAATTATTTTAAAGTCACTTTCAATAAAGGTTTTTATATCCTGCTTGTTTATAGTAGCATATTTTATCACCACATCATGAGCGTATAACTGAACCATCGTCTTTAGTTTTAATTTTGTCAAATCGTTTATATAAATTTTGAATAAATCTGGCCCTAAAATAGAACCCTGTGGGATACCTTAACTAATTTCTTTTGGACTACTTAACACATTCTTTATTCGAACAATTTGATTTCTATTTGTCATTTATTTGCATTGAAGTTTAGTTTTGACAATTTGTATATTAAGATGTCATGATCAACACAATCAAACGCTTTTTGTAGATCCAAAAAGACACATGCAACAAATTTCCTACTATCAATATTTTTAGAAATGAAATGCGATAAGCCGAGACTGGCTGATGTTGTGTTCAATTGTTTTTCGAATCAGTATTGTTCATCACTTAAAATTTTATTTTTATCCATGAAAAAATTTAACCGAGTTGTCATAATTATTCCGAAAATTTTTCCGAAATGCGATAAGCCGAGACAGGTTGATGTTGTGTTCGAACGTTTTTCAAATCCGTATTGTTCATCACTTAAAATGTTATTTTTATCCATGAAAAAATTCAACCGAGTTTTTCTAATTATTCCGAAAATTTTTAAAAATGCGCTAAATACCGAAATTGGTCGGTAATTTGATGGATATGATTTAAAACCATTTTTAAAGATAGGTGTTACTATTGAAGTTTTAAGCGATTCAGGAAGGGAGTAAGTTAATAAATTGTTGGAAATGTTGAGTTAATAAATTTAACTAATAATGGTTCTAATTGTGAACAAAATTTTTTTATAAATTTTGCTGAAATTGAATCATAGCCATTTGAGTCGTTGCTTTTAATTTTTCTATTGCTGAATGAACTTCTTCGACATTCGTAGGTGTTAGTACGAAGGAATGGTGGATAATGTGTGCATATTGACTTAAATAATCATTATCAACTGAGTACATTAATTGAAGTCTCTGATTTGGAAGGTACTTTATTGGACATTAACTTTTTATACACATTCCATAAATTTCTGCTCTTTTGTGCGTCTCGAAATATCTCTTCAAAGACAAATTTTTTTTTGCATCAGAAACTAAAATTTTTACTTTGTTTTTGTAAGTAGTATAATGTTGTGAAGTGTTTGTGCATTCTGGATATTTTTTTGAGTATTTATAAAAAGAGTCTCTAATTTTCATTGTCTCCCTAATTTCATCAGTCATCCATAATTTCTTTGTTTTACTTTCCACATGACTTTTAGCTGCAATTATTTGAGTATATTTTTTTTAATTAAGTTTGAAATTTCGTATATAAAGCTATCAAAATTATTTATTGAGTCAAGTCTACCATTTTTCAAATTAACATAATTAACTATTTTATGAAAATTTAATACAGTTTTTATTACATTTACTGGATCTTTTACGGGCTGTCTGTTACTTATGAAAAATAACTGATGATCAGAAAATGTTAATATGAAAGAAATATTGAGTATTAGTTAAATCTGTAATGAAATGATCTATTACCGTTTTGGAACTATTTCCAAATCTGGTTGCGTACTTTTCACCTTTTTTATTACAGATAATATACCCATTACTCAGAAGTGCGCTTGTATAATTTTTGATATTTAAACTCCTAAAATCCATTAAATTAACGTTAAAGTCGTCTAAAATGAGTGACTTTTTATGTATGGTAGTGTAGTCATCTAATTTGTGAATAAAGTCTCTGTTATTCGTTTCATGAGCTTTATACACTGCCATAATATTTAAATCAAGTTTTAATAATTTTACAATTAAAATGTTCGAATTATTAAATTCTTCTTCAAATATCAGAGTACTACTTAAGACCTCACTTACATATGTGGCAACTCCTCCATATGAGTTAGCGCGATTTGAAAAGTAAGCTGTATAACCAGGCAATAAAATAAACCTTTAACACACGTTAAAACATATTACTGTAGCTTTAATTTTTATATCTTGCAGAAGTAAAATGTCTATAGGTTCCTAAGGGTGGTCCAAAAAATTTTCTGAGCAAACTTATACTAATTCTAAAAGTTCTTTCTTGCCTCAAAATTTCAAGCCTCTATCTAAAAGCGTGTCGGAGTTATAAAATCATGCAAAATTTGGTTTTCACATAATGGTAAATTTAAATACTAAATTTAAAAATATTGTATACTTTTGATATTAATTTAAAAAGATAAAAGAAATACCTGTCGCATGACATTTTCAGATTGAAAAAATCGTAAGCGAAACATAAGATATATGCATTTAAAAATAGGGCTTTTTCAAAGTTTGAGAGGCTGTACCTCCGTAATGGATGGGGCTACATGAAAAGTTTGTTCCACAAAATTATTTTTTTTATGGTACCTACCCATGATTAAAATTTCTTTTCTCTATCTTTAACGGTGTAGAAGTTTTGTAAACAGAAAAACAGACGGATGGACGGACGGACAGAGTGAAACTAATAGGCACATTTTTTTTAAATTTTTTTAGAAATGTGCTAAAAACACTATACAAAAATAAATGAAAGAGACAATCGCATATTAAATGGTCTACACTGTTACAAAATATAATATGTGTTAATTTAATATGTTTTGTTTTGTTTGAAATAATTGATCTTATGAAAAATGAATGGTCTAATTAATAATTAGTTTTATGCAGTTTAGAAGAAGTACGTACTATGTAGAGAAATTAAAGTAGAACATAAAAACAATATTATACAAGAATAAATGGAGACTATCGAATATTAATGGTCTACACAAGTGTCATAAAATTTATATTTAATTGGTTTTTGTTTTAGCCAAAGTAAAAAATTAATTTTATATTGTAAAAAAGTGTTAATTGAAATTGTAAATATAGTAAATAAAATAATAAATTAATAAAAATTATAAGATTTAAAAATGAAATATAATTTAAACTATAGCTTTAATAAGTTTAATATATAATTAAGTGTTAATTCATGCAATTTGAAATGTTTTATATTTAGTAATAAATTAATAGCTACAGAATGTAAAAAGAAAAAGAAAAAGCAAAATAAAAAATTCTTAAAACTAGTTTCAATATTAAAATTATATGTAAAATTATGTACAAAGATGTAAAAAATATTAAATTATGAAGTTTTTATACTTTAGTTTATGAAGTTTTTATACTTACTTTTACAAGTTTATTTTGTATACTTTACTAGTTTGATTTGCACGTAAGAAAATTTCACTATTTTTGACCCAGAGATATTGCAGGTTACTAGATAATTTAATTTGTTCTGCTTCGTGATACAATTTAGCCTGAAGAGTTACATGTGGTTAATATCCACAGTGTGAAGAAGTTTACAAATTCTTTTTTTTTTCAGTAACTCACTTTTAGCTTTTTCAGATTTTAATTGCAGAATATAAAATAAGCTCTTTTTATCTACGTTTCCTCTTCTAGATTGTATTGCCGATATATTATAAAGGTTATCTTTATTTATGTTAGTATTAATTTTTTTTTGCAATTTCCAGTATGGTGTTGGTAGTATTTTCAATCATTTCTGGTAGTCCAGCAAGAACAATATTATTTTTTAATGAATGTTGTTTTGATTGATCTAGTAAGGATTAAAGTTTATTGATCCTAAAATCCATTACATGTTTGGCAAAAGTAATCACAACTAAATGCTGCTGTTAATGATGCAATTAGATTGAAGTGGCCTTCATCGTATATCGAATTTAATCTTTTTTTCTTCACCTTCAAAAATAATCGATTTTCTGTTTCCTCTTAAATCAAAAACTACCATTTTTATATTTAGAGAGGTACAGTTGAAATTTTTTGAGCTTACTGATATTAGCTCCTTTTGTTGGGATGCTTACATTTCGCATTTTACAGTAGTCAACTGATTTTCTATGAATGAGATAGCAACAACTAACGAACGTGGTAAGTATAAATTATCTTTGTTTTTAATTGAAATTATACCTCTTCTTTTATTACATTCTTCTTCAAAATTGTTGTATCTTTTTCCTCTACCTCTTCCTGCTGGAAGTCGTACATATTCAACATTTATAAAGAAGGTCTTCGGATTTGTTTTGAAAAATTATTTACATAACTTCCTAAATTTCCGAAATGTCAAAATCTTTTGCTTCTTTAAAATTGATCCAGTCTGGACCACGTTCATGAAAACTTTGGCATCCAAAAGTGACACCAATTTTGTCACTAGGATCAACATTTTCAATTCAATTTTTTGAATAATTCAACAATTATATTCAATACAAGTTTTAATCCAATCTATTGGATCTTTGTTGTCTGATACATACTGCATTTATTACAAATTCCAAATTTTTTCCAAAAATGTTGAATCGTTTTACATTTTTTAAATGAAAACAACTCCAGTCTGCTATAGCTGGGTATCTGAAATTTTGTAAAAACTTCTGTAACATTTGGTTGGGCTAGAGCAGTATGTTCACATACTTCTTGCACCTCTTGGAACTTTATGAAGCTAATAGTCTAAAATCTTACAAAAGATGATCAAATTTTAGGGCAATAACTTCTGTAAAATTTGGTTGTGCTGGTGCAATAGATTCCGGTAGCTGTCATACAACTCCACAATTTACTGAAATATATCTTGGTAGTTAACGTCGGTACTAAAACATCTGACATTTTTGAAAAGATGATCAAGTTTTGTAGAAGCAATATATATTATGTTTGTACGGGTCTCCTAGAGTTGACACAGTCTATCTACTGCACTCTTCTTCGTTTTCTTAGTATTAAGTGTTTAGTAATATTATTAATTAATGTGCTGTTAGTATGTATATTATTATTGTAGTTGTACATATTATGTAGTAGAATTAAAATCTAAAGAGTTTCATTTAAGAATTAAGCCCAAACTAACTATACCTATTACAATAAGGACTTGCACTAAAAACGTGACTAGAAAATTTTCTTCCTAGCCCACATATGCATTTACAAAATTGTAAAAAGTGGACAGTATAAGATTTATCATGCAGGCAAAAGACAAAACACAAAAAATAACTATTTGAAATTGTAACATATTAAAATTCACGTAAATTCAATATTCATTTGGGTACACACACACAATTTTATTTGTCTATACCGTATACCTAATACCTAGTGTAATCGCATCCAAACTGATCAATTTGGGTACCCAAATAAAACTACATTATAAAAATATATAATATGTAGTGTTGTTTTTTTTCGTATATGTTTGCCCTATACACAGTGGATGTGAAACTAAGAAAAAAAGATTGTACCTTCTTTTGCAATAATAGACTTTTTTGATGTGGAAAAGTGTATTACTTTTAGTAAACAAGTAATAAATTGAAATTTTATATGAAAATAAAATTTAATGACTGGCGAAATATTATTATTATTAGTAGGCTGATAGTAAACCGTCATACTGTCATAGTTTCTTCAAAGTTCGAATTAAAAAAAAAATCTATGATGAGAGAAAAGTACTTTATTTTATAAAATTTTATTTTATATGGTTAAAACATTTGTTTTTTTTTTAGGTGAACTGCATTTACGGCGTATTTTGGACGAGGATTCCCTTTTTTTCCTTATATTTCCTTACATACATATAAAACAGTCAATAGTTCTCTTCACTAAATAATAATATGAATTAAATTATCAATATTATTAACTAATCAATATGTATTAATATATATAAAATCGATATTATGTATTAATAATAATCTTAATTCTTAGTACTAAATTAAAATAGGAAATATATAGATAAATACTTTACAAAATTAGCGATACTATTAGAAACTACAAGCGATTTGTTATATATTTCATAATTTCTAATTATCCTGATGCTCTACTATAAGAGTCAAAATATTCAACAGAACTATATTTTAGAATATAAGTAGACAGCCAATGTGATCTTTAGCTTTATTAGTATTTACCATTCTCATTCTTACACTCCTATTAATACTAAAACTTTTTTTAGCTCATTTTCAAAAAATTTTGAAAAAATGTGCTTATTTCACTCTGTCCGTCTGTCCGTCCATCTGGGGGTTTCCTGAATTCCTACACCATTTGAAATAAAGCAATGAAATTTTAACTACGGATAGGCATCGCCAAAAATCTAATTTTGTGGAACAACTTTTTTCTGTAGCCCCACTCGTCACGGAGCTACAGCCCTTCAAAGTTCGAAAAAGCCCTATCTTTAACTTGTTATAATACAGGTTATATAAGACATATTTTAAATCTGGAATAGACAAACGATAACTGATTTTGTAAAATTTATAAATATATTTAAAATAAAGATGTGGCTTTGCCATTCGGTATTTTAATATTTATGTGAAACTGAATTTTTGCAAAAATTTGGACTCCTTTTATCTTTCAAACGGTTAAACTTAGAAGCTTGAAATTTCGAGGGGACGTAGACCTTTGGAAATAAGAATGAATCATTTTAGGAAATAGTTTTGTGTCGCCCACTATTTAGAAGCTGTAAGGGGTCAAAAACTGAATATTTTCTATTTGTAAAGAATTGTTTTATTGCAGAAATTGTCTTAGCTCATAGAAACAAATCTATAGTAAAGATTATGTACTAAAGACTATCTACTAAAAATATAGTAAAGATTATCTACTACAATAAGATCAGCCACTCTTACCACGTGACTAAAGTTCTCTATGCTACTCGAAAAAAAAACAAAAAACAACAAAATGGAAAGAAATAGATATTATTAAGAATTTATCATACAAAAGAAGACAAAAAACTCATATGAAACGATTTGGCATATGAAATCACACTATACAGCAAAGTGTGTCGAAAGTGTAAAACGCAAAATATATTAAAATAAATTGTAGTTTTAAGAATAAAATTTTTTTTGTAACGCAAGATTTTGTAGTGCAAGCTTCCATACCCAACCCATTTTTGTATATAGTTTAATGGAATTACGAATTAATTGACTTTGTTCCCTTTCTTCGATAATTTTTGGAAATGTCCATGACTAAATACTGGGTTCAGTAAATAAATTAACACTTTTTCAAATTTTTGACCTTGTGCCTTATTTATAGTTATAGAAAAAACCAATTTTATGTCTAATAAATGGTTATTATACAACCAACTTTTAAATTAAACTTATGTGGAGGCATTCTACTAGGACAGCAGCTATTAAAAATTCTACGGGATATTTAATTAAAGTACATATTTCCACTAACTGTTAAGAAAAGTTTTAATAAAAGTCTATACGTGTATTATTCATGTATTGTACTGTATATATCATTATACGATTCTATAGATTACACCTACTATATACTCTTTTTTATTTTTTTTCCAATTAGGCTAAAAAATTTATACGCATAAGTTTAAGCAGTTTTCATTTCGGCGAACCATGTAAAATTGTTTTAATTTTTTTTTTAAAACAAAACAAAATAATGATTTGGATTTATTAAATGTATATAGATTAAATATGTTAGTAGTACGTGTTGTACGTGTAAATATCAATTATCAATATACGATACTTTTTTCATTTAAGAATATTTCTGTTAAGAATCTTCGAAGAGATTATAATTGATTATAATTTATAATATAATGCAAATCATTGAGTATTGAGTATTTATTGCAGGAATTGTCTTAGCTCATAAAAACAAATGTCAATAGCAAAGATTATCTATTGCAATAAGATCAGCCACTCTCACCACGTGACCAAAGTCTATGCTACTCGAAAAAAACAAAACATAACAAAATTGAAAGAAATAGATATTAATAAGATTTTATCATGAAAAAAAAGACAAAAAACTGATATGAAACGATTTGGCATATGAAATCTCACTGTACAGCAAAGTGTGTCGAAAGTGTAAAATGCAAAATAAATTAAAATAAATTGTAGTTTTAAGATTTGAAAAAAATATTATTTGTTTTGTTGCTTTAGAATACTTAATTCAAAATTTTAAAAACGATTTGATGAAATAAATAATTTGATGCTGTTTTTCTAAGTAAAATTTTAAAATAAATTATATTTATTTTTTACAAATATTGAACTCTTTTATGTCTTATATCAAATTCTTTAACATTTTTATTAAAGTTATGAATTCTAACTGTAATATGTATACACGAGTAGTTTCATAAAATAAGATTTGTTAAATTTATTACAACAGTCATAATTAAAATAATTTTTTAAACGTTCAAATAATTTATGTTCTAAATCTTTTTCTGTAGTAACTTCTAACTAGACTTTCGACCGAGTTTGGCACGATGCTTTAATACCAAAATACAAAGCATTAGGCCTAGGTAGGGTCTTTTTAAAATTGATTGGAGATTTCCTTTCGAGTCGTACGAGTCGTGTACTGGTTGATGGACATTCATCTGACAAATT
Source organism: Poecilobothrus nobilitatus (assembly GCA_947095535.1). Taxonomy (NCBI): domain Eukaryota; kingdom Metazoa; phylum Arthropoda; class Insecta; order Diptera; family Dolichopodidae; genus Poecilobothrus; species Poecilobothrus nobilitatus. The sequence goes on from OX352772.1 coordinate 240,495,286, forward strand.
CAAAATAAATGCTGGTGTCCCGCAAGGATCAGTATTATTATCCACTCTCTTCTTAATATTTATCAATGATTTCCTTTCATTAACCTCTAATCCTATTCATAGCTTCGCAGACGACAGCACCCTTGTAACTTCCTATGAGTTCCATAGCCGCTGTAACATTAATTACCAAATTAGTATAACAACAAAAAATTTCACTATTAGTGAGCTAAATAATGATTTAGCAAAAATCTAAAAATTGGGTGAAGTCAACAGAGTTGATTTCAACACCAAAAAAACTCAATGTTGTCTGATCTCGCGAAAAATTGCCACTACTATTCCTAACCTACTATTTCAGAAAGAAGTTTTGCAACATTCAACAGATTTAAACATGCTGCGTATCAGCTAAACCAAAAATTGACTTGGTCAAATCACATTTTTAGTATAGCTAAAGATACAGCTAAATGTTTGGGATTTTTGAACCGAGGTCAAACTTTCTTTTCTGCATCTGATCTCCTTGATATCTATAAAACATACATTAGCCCGAAAATGGAGTATAAAGTACACATTTGGCGGCAGGCCCTGAAACAGCGCTAGGTTTTTTAGAAAATGTGCAAAATAGAGCTATTCATCTTATCAACGAACCTAGTGCAACTTGAATGCTCACTCCACTCAGCCATTGCCGTACAGTTGCGTCACTGACCTTGTTTTATAGATATTTCGTATATATCTTGTTCTCGAATATCTCGTATCTCAAAGTTTTCCAACAAGAAATAAGGAGTACAACAGATACTCATCCCTATCATGTAGAGTTACCAAGATGGCGAAATACGGCTTATGGAAATTCGTTTGTCATGAGCACGTCCCGTTTGTGAAACCATTACCATCGCATGTGTTCCCTAAAGTTGGTAACTCATATGTGTACGATTTACTTAAGTTTAAGAAGAAGATTAACAACTTTCTTCAAAATTTCCCTCCAAATTTGCCTACCTATCCCCCATAATCCCAAATTTCGCAATTCCAATTCCCCAACCATCCTTCCCACATCCCTATCCGCAAAACCAAGCTGTACATTTTTATTAAAGGTTCCATCCTAAAGTTTGATTTTAAAAGTGGTTTTGGTTGGTTAAAGTCCAGCACTACCCTGAGGAATCACGTGCAGTTCCTCTTGGTAACTCTCGAGTTTTCCACCAACCCTTGTAAAAAAAAAAAAAAAAAGCTGTATACATAGAGAATTCACGTAGAAGAAAAAATCGTAGTCAATTTCATTTCTTTGAAATCACCCCAAGTTAATCATTTACATGCTCAAAATTGAGTTTTAAAAAACTGGACTGAAATTGAAAAATACACACCCACTTCGATTAAAGTGCTTAAGCACACTAACTAAAAAATAAAAAAGCGGAATCATATTTTTAATTTTTATATGAACTGAATAAAAACAAAACAAAAAGAAAACTAGAAAATAGAGAAATATTATTTTACCAACATTATTATCAGGTGTAATTCGTTTAAACTTCGATTTAAAATTTTCTACAAGATTGCCTGGTCTGATCTGTTATATAACCAGCAGTGCATGTTCTTATAATTTTAAAAAGTAATTTTATAGATCTCATAAAGAATAACTCTACATCACATATACATAATAGTTGAGGGCTAACAAAATTTTATTATAGTAGGTATTGCTTAAATGCTTAAGTGTGATGTAAATTGTAACGGGACGTCTATTTATTTTAATTTTTTTCTTTTCTGTTTAGAAGAACATTTTTTCTAAAAATTAAAAAATATTTTTGGATGGAATATTGAAATTTTCAAAAATATTCAGGTTTCTTTTAACCTTTTTCGACCCACAAAGATATAGTAAGTTAAGATCAAATTTACTGAATCTATAATAACATATATTGTGACTATAAATAATGTATGTAATTCTTTCTAGATAGCAGAATTCTTAAAAGTATTTTTTGATATTGAATAAGGTAGCTACATAAACAAACAGAAATTAAAAATTTTAAAACTTAAGAAGGTATTTTTTAAAACAAAAAACATTCGGCACGAACGGGTTAAAAAGCTTGCCTCTACAAAAAAAAAAAATAAGAAGAAACAACTACTTACAGAACAAAAAAGTTATTTTAACCTACCCTTGGTTAAAATTATTTTTCTTTATCTTTAACGGTGTTGACGTTTAGTAAACAGACGGACGAACAGTCGGACGGACAGAGTGAAACTAATAGTTTTTCAAAACGTTTTTGGAAATGTGCTAAAAATTGAGAAATTTGCTCGATATTGATATTACAATACGGGCAATTACTTGTGACCAAGCTTTAGCCGAAGTTTTTTCGTTGCTAGAAATAACTTCTGATAACACCCGTCTAATTAAATATCTTAGAAATACATTAATAGATTCCGATTTAAACCTCAGATGGTATTATAAGCTTTAAAGTTCTCATAGAATTATGGGCAGATGAAATATGAGAGTTAAATTAGCAACACAAATATTTATAGAACAATAATTGAAACGTCTGGTTTTAAAAGTGTTACTAAAGACGTTGAAAAATTTTGTATTAGTGTTTGATAAACTTTTTGATTGTCTCAACAGTGCATCATTATATTTTGACAATAAATATCAATCTGCTATTAAACTAAATTAGTTAGCTTGTCGTTTGAATTTTTAAAATATTGTTAGCTTGTCGTTTGAATTTTTAAAATATTGTAAGAATTAGTTAGAAAATATTTCATTGATTAAAAAGAAAAAAGTATATTTTTTACAGGGTATGAAAATAACTTTAAATTTATATTAATATACACATTTTTACATATTTTATACTTTTACAATAATAATATTTGTACCTATGGTTGGGTTATGAACAAAACTAAAATTGATTAAAAAAAATGGAGGTAGAATCGAATCGAGATCTTCTTTCTTTTTTTAAGAAGTAGGAAAAGTTATATGAAATAATATATACAGATGTACATACATCGATTGACATTCAAACAAAAAAAAAATAAAAAGAAAAACTAAAATGCGATCAAGTTGATTTTACGTTATTAAACAAACTGTCTAACTTTCCACATGAATACTATATGAATATAGTTACTTTATGATTATAAAAATACTACCTAAACAATATTTCGGAGTAGCATATATTTTACCTACTTTTACTTAAGTTGTTTTTTTTAGGCAGTTGTAAAAAATGCATTAATATGTGTAAAAAAAAGTGGCTTATCTTATTGTAATAGATAATCTTTGGTCAATGGTTTGGTTGGGCTAGAGCAGTGTGTTTGCACTAACAACGTGACTGCAAAATTTTCTTGCTAGCCCACATACCTATGCATTTACAAATTGTGCTTTTGAAATTGTGCCGAATTGTAAAAAGAGGACAGTAATAAGAATTTATCATGCAGGAAAAAGGCAAAACACTAAAAAAAAATGATTTGAAATTGTAACATACTAAAATTCAAGTAAATTCAATATTCATTTGGGTACCCGTATATATACACACTATTTTAGTTGTCCGTACCATATACTAATATATTACACTCGTACGCAAACGCATTCATTTGGGTAACCAGATAAAATTCCATTATAAAAATATATAGTGTTGGTTTTTTTTCGTATATGTTTGATCTATACACAGTCATAGAATACTAAATTACATATAGAAGAGACACCTCAAGTAAAAATTTGCGATACCATTTTATTAAGAGAGCTTTTGACTTACCTCCACTCGTTGTAAGTTTTTAATTTTTTCTATGGTTGTAGCGGAATACTATTTAATATTTTTGTTTATATATTTATAATATATATGTATGTATATTCATTCACGTCCACTAATGCATGTCAATGCAAATATAGAATACGTAAGAGTAATATAAAAACAGAACAAAAAAACTATTCATTTTTGTTCTTGGTGTATTTCATTTTAATAGGTCGTCTACTATTTAATATTTATATATTCAATGTATACATTTTATTGGAATATACATACATATAATTTGAAATCCATAATATGTTAACAGATATTAGGTTTTGAAAATCCAAATAGAATTTGACTTAAAAGCATTTTCAAATTTGATTATTTCAATTTAAAATTTTTCTTAGAATGTTTTCTATGAAGAAAAATGTTAAATCATAAAACCCTTTCTTCAATTTGAAGGAAACCCATCTTAACTAAGTAAAGTATTTTACACATGTTAATGGAAAATGTTTGAACTTTATTTTTTGCATCTTACATCTTGCATCTTTTGAAAATGTGCTAAAAACATCATAACACTGATACAGGATAACTAATACTAGATTTACATACACGTAATCTTATATGTATGTATGAGAAAATATAATAGTAAACCTACTTTAAATTTTAATAACTTTCCAGAATAAAATTTAAATTTAATTTAATAAGATTGATTTTATTGACACTATAAAATAAATTGAAATACATGGAAATTATTCTTGGTTTGTTTTTTTTATCACCACAATCGGTATCAAGATTAAATCTTGATTTTTGCAATAAAACGGGGTTTGTTGTATCGCAATTTCATCCAAAACTAACACTACCTCCCTTTTTGCCGGTAGTAGATTCGACGAAAGAGATCTTAAAATGTCAATATTAATGATACCTGGTGTAGGATATTGAACTGGCTGCGACCGATTCAAAGTTCTTAAACCAGGCAAATTTAAATTTAAATTATTTGTTAAATATTTATAAAATGAAAGCGATTTATAGTTCATGTCAAGAGCTAATTCTTTTTTTTCCTTTTTCCAACATAATTTCTTGGGTTTTGGATGTAATATCATCTTACTGAATATTTTGGCATTATTATTTACCCTCTTTAAACCATCAATAAAAAATGATAATGAACATTTCCTTTGTCTCACTTGCTGTAATCGTCTTTTTGCAGATGATACAAGATGCGCTTTCTTTATTGTGTTTATTTTGTTACTTGCTCTAAGTTCCTTGTATTTCTCTAGGAGTTTCAAGTATTTTGACGTATAAAACTTTAAACTCTGTTGCGACTTCAAACAAAAGTTCCAGTTTACATATGAGAATGTTTCTTCCATCTCTTAGCGAAATACTGGGTGTTAAAAAGTTAATTCACTAAAAGTTCAATCCTCATTTTTTTATACTCTACACCTAAACTATAGGGTATATATTAACTTTGGTATGGTGTTTGTAACCACCAAAAGGAAGCGAGTTAGATATGGCCATGTATATGTATTCTGAATCAGGATCACCTCCTGAGTCGATTTAACGATGTCCGTCCGTCCGTCCATCCGTTCGCACGATAACTCAAAAACTAATGAAGCTATCTTGATGAAATTTATATAGTAGGTTACTAATCACGAAAGGAAGTCTAAGTTCGGACAATTTGGACAAAATAGGTCCATGGGTTCGGATTCTGGAAGCTTCCCAATGATTCCGGAGCAAACGAGATTATCTCCAAAACCAAGAAAGATAGAACCTTTAAATTTTGTACAATGATGTTCCTTCCCATTCGATTTATGTCTCTGAAATTTAAGAAAATTTGGTCCATGTGTTTGGATTTTGGAAGCTTCCGAACGAGCACCAGAGCAAATGAGATTATCTCCAAAACCAATAAAGATATAACCTTCAAATTTGACAGAGTGGTGTTCTTTCATGTTTTATTTAAGTTTCTAAAATTAGAGATGATTAAGGCCATGGGTTCGGATTTTGGAAGCTTCCGAACGAGCCTCAGAGCAAACGAGATTATCTCCAAAATCAACAAAGATAGAACCTTTAACTTTTGTACAATGATGTTCCTTCCCGTTCGATTTATGTCTCTAAAATTTAAGAGGATTTGGTCCATGGGTTTGGATTTTGGAAGCTTCCGAACGAGCACCAGAGCAAATGAGATTATCTCCAAAACCAACTAAGATATAACCTTTAAATTTGGCAGAGTGGTGTTCCTTCATGTTTTATTTAAGTCTCTGAAATTTGAGAGGATTTGGTCCATGGGTTCGGATCTTGGAAGTTTCCGAACGAGCACCAGAGCAAACGAGAATATCTCCACAACCAACAAAGATAGAACCTTTATTTTTAGTACAAGAGTGTGCTGTTATGTTTCCTTTTCTATAAAATTGAAAACTGACATTTGAAAGAATTTGAACCATGGATTTGTATATTGGAAGCTTCCGAACGAGCCCCAGAGCAAACAAGATTATCTCCGAAACCAACAAAGATAGAACCTTTAAATTTTTTACAATGATGTTCCTTCTCGTTTGATTTATGTCTCTGAAATTTAAGAGGATATAGTCCATAGGTTTGGATTTTGGAAGCTTCCGAACGAGCCTCAGAGCATATGAGATTATCTCCAAAAACAAAAAAGATATAACCTTTAAATTTGGCAGAATGGTGTTCTTTCATGTTTGATTAAGGTCTGTGAAATTTGAGAGGATTTGGTCCATGGGTTTGGATTTTGGAAGCTTTCGAACGAGCCCAAGAGCAAACGAGATTATCTCCAAAAGCAACAAAGACATAATCTTTAAATTAGGCAGAATGGTGTTCCTACATGTTTGATTTATGTTTCTGAAATTTGTGAGGATTTGGTCCATGGGTTCAAATCTTGGAAGCTTCCGGACGAGCCCCAGAGAAAACGATTATATCTCCACAACCAACAAATATAGAACTTTTATTTTTAGTACAAAGGTGTTCTGTAATGTTTCCTTTTCTGTAAAATTGGAAACTGACATTTGAAAGAATTTGAACCATGGGTTCGTATTTTTGATACTTCCGGACGAGCACAAGAGCAACGAGCATATCTCCAAAACCAACAAAAGTAGAACCTTTAGATTTAGTACAATGGTGTTCTGGCATTTTTTCTTTATGTTCCTGAGATGGATTCGATGAATTGGAGTGGCAATTCGGGTACCTGAAACACACCTCCCAAGGACTAACAATCTTCGAAATTAATAAAAATAGAAACTTAAAATTTTTTACAAAGGTGTCAAGCATATCCCAAGAGGATGCCTCTTTTACGTTCTTGAAATTCGAGTTGAATAAGACAGAAAAGAGAAGAAGTTCAAGCAGCTGCCAAAAAAAACTTATGGATTTTCAATTTAATTCGAATTATTTAGGTGTAGGGTATTACTAAGTCGGTTGCATCGACTTACTGTTACGTTTACTTGTTTTTGAAATATTTGAATACGTTTTTCCGTTAAATAAAACGGGAATAGATCAAACGTATTATCTGTGTTATTTTAAATTATTTAAAGTAGGTATTGCTCCCTTTTGTAATGTTTTTTTCCCTATATCTAAAGTTTTAAAATGATCACTACAAACTCAAAAATGTTTTGTTTTCAGTGCATTATTTAATTTTAAAACCGAAAGCCATTAATTTGTAAACCTGTAAAATTTTAACACAGGATTGTCCCTCTTTTTTTTTCCACAAGAAGGAATCAAGCAACTTACACCCCAAACCTTTTTGCGATCCATACTATCTTAACTGAAATCGTAAAATTAAATGAATTATGAAACCAATTAATTTTTTGTACTCGTAAATACATAGATATGTACATACATACATTAGTACTTACCAATTAGAAAAGTATTTTTATAAATTTGATTTATTGATTGAAATCATAATATTTAATCTGTAAATGATAGACTTTTAAAACCCTTTTACTCAATGATTTACAACCAAGTTTCATTTTTTTTTTTTAATGATAAATATTTAATATAAGTTCTTACAATATCAATATTTTTCCAAAATTTTCTGATTTTCATTATTAATTTTCCATTTTTATAAAAAACCCATGTAAAAAATAAACATATGTATCATATAGTATGTATAATCTATAACTATAATATAAATATTGAAATAAGACGCTCTTTGATTCCGTTAAATTTTAAATTTTGCTTTTTGTTTTTTTTCTAAATACATAAATAAAATTTTAAAATATAGTTTACATGGTAGAAAATAAGAATTTCACAATATAACTGAATGTAAACTTACTTAGTTAAGGATTTGGTGCAGTGGTAGTGTACCCTTTTTTACACTTTTTGAGTTCGATTCGCTTCTGTTTGTTTTTTTTTTTTTTTTGTTGTTTTTCTGATATTTTAAACGAAATAAATTCTTACATATGTATCATAATATTTATTGTGTAAATGATAGGCAATTAAAACCCTTTTACTCAATTATTTACCAACCGACTTTCATTTGTTTTGTTTTAAATGATAAACAATCAGTAAAGCCATAGTACAATATCAATATTTTTTCAAAATTGCTTAGTAAAACACCTTGAATTTCAAAGGGCGAGCGAAAACTAGTGTTTTATTTAATTATCGAATTTTATTATTTTACATCAAGTCTAATTCAAATGCTGAGTAAACTAAACGAAAAAGCAAATTACATATACGTAGTACATATTTATAATATTGTTTGGTACCTACTTATGTATATTATTTTTTAATTTGTTTACCTATATACAATAAATGTATGCACCAGGAAACTATTATTAAAATAAAATTCCTTCTCAATTTATATATGATCAATATACCTAATCACTTTTTTTCAACTTATTTTCTAGAAAACAAATTTACGAATTGAAGAATTTTTCAATATTTTGAAATTATCAGTATTATAAATCATAATCCCATAGATCAATAAAAAAAGAACAAAATATTATTATTTTTTCTTCTGTTTTGTATTACATACTCTTATTTATTCTATATTTGCATTGGCATGCATTAGTGGACGTGAATCAATATATATTATATATAAATATATAAACAAAAATATTAAATAGTATTCCGCTACGACCATAGAAAAAATTAAAAGCTTTCTACGACTGGATGCAAGACAAAAGCTCTCTTAATAAAATGTTATCGCAAATACTTGAGGTGTCTCTTGTTTACTTGAGGTGTCTCTTCTATATGTAATTTATTATTCTATGACACAGTGGATGTGAAACTAACAAAAAAAGATTGTACCTCTTTTTGTAATAATCTACTTTTTTGATGTAGAAAATTGTATTAGTATTAGCAAACATGTAATGAATTGAAATTGTATATAAAAATCAAATTTAATGAGTGGCGAAATATTATTCTGTGACACAGTGGATATGAAACTAACAAAAAAAGATTGTACCTATTTTTGCAATAATGTATTTTTTTGATGTAGAAAAATGTATTAGTATTAGCAAACAAGTAATGAATTGAAATTGTGTATAAAAATAAAATTAATGAGTGGCGAAATTTTATTATTGTTATTAGTAGACCAGTACCTATCAAAGTTCAAATTCAAAAAAAAAAAATATGATGAGAAAAAAGTACTTTATTTTATAAAATTTTATTTTATGTGGTTAAAACATTTTTTTTTTTATTTTGAGGTGAAATATATTTACGGCTTACTCGCCACGAAGATTCCCCTTTTTCCCATTCTAAATTCTTTATTTTCTTGATATTTTATTTTGCTTTCTTTTTTATTTTCTTCCATTTCTGAAAAAAAAATTTTTTTTCTTATAACTAACTTACTTATAATATTCCTAAAAAATTTCCTTATTAACACATATGTACAAAACAGTCAATAGATCACTTCACTAAATAATAACATGAATTAAATAATCAATAGTATAAAATACGTATTAACTAACCAATATAATATATTAAATAAACTCAATATATTAAAATAGGTAATAGATAGATACATACTTTACTAAATTAGTGCTTTTAAAAAAATATTCAAAAACAATCAAAACAACTAATTGAAGACGTAAAACCTATTTCGATTAATACTTGTGATATTACAAGTAAAATCCTAAAAAGCCATTGAAACTGAAAATTATTACTCAAAGCAACATTGGAAAATATATATAAAATTTCGAAGAGACGTATTGTATTACATATATATATCAATATTATTCATCATAATATAATTTCAATGCATATTGATGAATAATAAAATGATATTTTATAAATTTTTTTCTTTTTATTTCTATTTGGTACAACTAAACAAAAGCCAAAGTATATAATATTATAGTACATACATATATACATACATTAGCTTTATATATCAGCTGTAACCAAACAAAAGTTAAAGTATATAGAATAAACATTTAGTTATATCCGAGTATATTTTTTCTCATTATGGAATTTTTATTATTTTTATTATAGAATAAATATTAAGTTTACACTTATAGGTTACTTATTTGTTAATACTATGAAACATATACTTATTATGAGATAATTAATATAAAGATCGTATCAATTATTGAACATTTGTATTCAAAATTTAGCTAATGTCATAATAATAGTGTGTGGAAGAAAAAAGTCGAGGTAGAATAGTTTTTTTATACCCTGCACCTAGGGTATATTAACTTTGTTATGTAGTTTGTAACCACCAAAAGGAAGTGAGTTAGATAGGGACATTTATATATTTTCTGAATCAGGATCACCTCCTGAGTCGATTAAACGATGTCCGTCCGTCCGTACGCACGATAACTTAAAAACTAGTAAATCTATTTTGATGAAATTTATATAGTAGGTTACTAATCATTAAAGGAAGGCTAAGTTCGAATCTGGACAAAATCGGTCCATGGGTTCGGATTCTGGAACCTTCCGAATGATTTCGGAGCAAACGAAATTATCTCCAAAACCAACAAAGATAGAACCTTTAAATTTGGTGCACTGATGTTCTTTCATGATTTAAGTCTCTAAAATTTGAGAGGATTTGATCCATGGGTTCCGACTTTGGAAGCTTCCGAACGAGCCCCAGAGCAAACAAGATTATCTCCAAAACCAACAAAGATAGAATTTATTTTTAGTAGAACTGTTTCTGTTATGTTTCCTTTTCTGTAACTGACGTGTGGGAAGATTTGAACAATGTGTTCGTATTTTTGAAACTTCCGAATGAGCACGAGAGCAAACGAGCATATCTCCAAAACCAACAGAAGTAGAACCTTTAAATTTAGTACAATGGTGTTCGTGCATATTTTCTTTATGTCCCTGAGATGGATTTGATGAATTGGGGTGGCAATTCGGGTACCTGACACACGCCTCCTAAGGGCACCAAGCATATCTTCGAAAATAATAAAGATAGAAACTTGAAATTTTGTACAAGGGTGTTAAAGGATGCCTCTTTTACGTTCCTGAAATTCCAGTTGAATAAGGAAGAAAAGGGAAGAAGTTCAAGCAGCTGACAAAATCTTATGGATTTTTAATTTAATTGGAATTATTCAGGTGTAGGGTTTTAATAAGCCAGTTGCATCGAACTACTGTTACATTTACTAGTTTTTTTTTAACTTAATAATATATTTAGAAATTATATCTATACTGTAACATTTATCTAAGTATATTTTATTTTTCTATAATAGAACACACAAAACGAAATTTTTAAGATAATGCGTTTAATCGAGGTAGAAAAATTTTATACAAGATCATGACGAAAAATTTCATACAAATTTATGCAAGAGCAGGAATTGAAAGGCTCATAAATATTTCGCGAAAAAAAGTGCAAGTTCTTATTGTAATAGATATACTTTGATTAAGACATTTTCTTTTTATATTTTTTTACCTCTTTTTTTGTTAGTATTAGTATTTAGCAAATTTAAAAAAAGGGAACGCGAATAGCAGCAGCTGGAGATTGTCTTTTATTTTATTTTTTTTACTAAGGGAGGTGGGAATCTTCCAAAGACACCAAGAATTTCCCCTTGGTAGTGTCAGATTCTTACTGACTAAACCCACCTCCCCCTTTAGCCAATAAAGTGGGATGAAACCTTTACCTGCGAACGCAGTATATTGGCTAGGGAGTAGGGATAGGAAAGGATAGGAAAATGGATACGGAAACATTGAATTGGGAGTGGGACTGTAAGGAAACAATGTATCCGCCTATTATTATTATTTTGCTAACAGTGACTAAAGCCGTCACAACAGTTACAACATGTAGTAGTATATATATTACTACATGAGGTAATTATTGAAGGCAACCCCCACTGTCACTGTAGCGGCTGTTATTATTGGTATTAATATTCTTATTAATATTATTATTATTTTACTACAGAGTCAGCGCCATCAGTGGATTACAACGTGCAGCAGTATATAACACCTTACTTGCATGATATAACCAAAGACAGCCCCACTGTAGTAGCTATTATTACTATTATTATTATTATTATTATAATTATTGTTATATTATTATTGTACTATTTATTATACTATTTAATTATTGTACTATTATTATTGTTATTATTATTATTATTACTATTACTATTATTATTACTATTATTATTATTATTTCGCCACAGAGTTAGCGCCATTAGTGGATTACAACATGCAGCAGTATATAACACCTTACTTGCATGATATAACCAAAGATGGCTCCACTATAGTAGCTATTATTATTGTTATTATTACTATTACTATTATTATTATAAATATTATTATTGTTATTATTATTAATATTAATTATACGATATACATTATTACGATATAAAAGTAGTACATATTTTTTATTTATGACCTGACCGGAGTTTGAACTCAAGACGCTTCGATTGAAAGGTTGGCGACTTAACCACTGTGCCAAGAGTCAGATAAGAGTCAGATTAGATAAGATTTTAATATACTTAATTATAAGTTTTTATTATTATAAGAATCAACAAAATTTTTATTATTCATTAATAAAAATTATTAATGATAATATTTTAATTATAAAAAGCAAATAAATTTTTTATTTAGTTTCTTATTACTTTTCAGATTTAGATCAATATCTCAACAAAAGTATAGCAATATTTTGGAGAATAAAAGAAGAAAGAACATTTTAAAAATTAAAGATTCAGATGATATATAAATGAAAACTCGTTTATAAAATAAACATTCGTTCCCGTACATACATATTAATAATAATATGACACAACTTTAATTACGCCGTTTCTTTTAAAGCAAAAATGTGTTATTTAAAGAATTTTCAGAAAGAGTCGAAGATTTGCTTCTATTGCTCGTTTTAGACAACTAAAAATTCTTCCAGTAAAGCATTTATTTTTATATAAAGTCTTAAAATTTTATTTTCAAAAAATGTGGGTATTTCAATTCTTGGATAGATCCTAACAATTATAATCTTAGGTCAAATCACAATTTTCAGGTTAACTCCTTGCTTTTAGAAAAACAAATTTCAGAAGTTCGTAATTGATAATTTCTGCAAAATTGTATAACAAGCTTCCAGATAGTTTGTAAGGCAAATTAGAAATCTAAAAGTTTTTTTAAAGAAAGCAAAAATCTGGGTTCTTGATTTTGATCATTTTTCAATTAATATTTTTTAATAATTAACCATTCTTTAATAATTAAAGTCATTATTTCAAAAAAAAATTTCATTTTTTTTTTCTTTTCCTTTTTAATTTTGTTAAAGTTAAAAAAAGATTAAAAAAAAATGTTTTTCTTTAAGTTTAATAATTGTAATAAACCTTTGTAAATTGCAGTAAATTGCTTAATTGTAATGAAATTCATAGTTTTAAATAACTGAAATAATTGTGTTAATAATTGTAATCTCACAACTTTTTATTTTATAAGACTTTTCGTTTTATTTTGAAATGATACTTTTTAGCATTTTATTAAAATAAAAGGACCATTACCTCTTCCTCATTTCGTTTATAAAGTTTTCGTTTTTGGTTTTTTGTTAAATTTGTATAAATAAATTTGATTGTATTAAATAACTTATGGAATAATTTTAATTACTATATATTTTGTATTTTAAATAAGATATATTTTATATATTTATTATAAAATATTATAAAAAAGAAGATTAAAGATTATTATTGAATTAAAATGAAATATTGTTATTTTTATATACATAAATATACTACATTTAGTTATTATTTATTAGAACTAGAAACATTTTTATTATTCATAAATAAATAGAAAATTATGAAAAATAAATACATTTTTTATTTGGTTTCCTTACTTTTCAGATTTTGGTTTATATCTCAAAATTTGCTAGGTATAAATATTAGACTTCAATTGAATTTCCAATTACTCTTCGCGCAACTCCATATAAGAAGTTTAGAACAGCAAAAGGCAAGCATATTTGAGAACATCCCCTTTTATTTATTTAAACCCATAATTGATGATCGGAATTTAATAGACACACATGATTTAGAAGTGGAAATTTTAATAGACAGAGAAGAGGAAGAGGTAATCTGGGATATCAATAATCAACAAGTAGATCCTGATTATTCAGAAATTATATCTAATTTATAAATAAAAATTATAGTTACGAAATTGTTTTATTTAATATATTTTTCTTTAAAAATACAGGAATTTCATAAAAACCCGAGAAATTTAAATTTCTTCTTGCAATCATATAACTTTCTTTTTTTCGCGGATCTTTATGTACAAGATATATTGTAAAGGAGTATCCTTTATATTTGACTCAGCAATTTAATAACATTTCTACATAAGTTATTATTATTACAGTATGTAGAAATCAGACAAATTGTAAAACTCGTTAGCTTTCTTTTTGTTAACGCTTAATTCACTCCACCTTTAATATTAATAAAATACGTACCATAAAATACGTGCTATTTTTTTACCCTTGCTTTTTTCGTCACTTGTTTTTTATTACTAACAATTAAAATAAAATTTGTGAAAACGAAAGTTGTTAATTAAATTGTTTTAAGAATATTTTTCTTTTTAATCAATTTTAAATTAAATTATTAAAATTTTAATTTAGTGGTTTTAATTTAGTTTAGCTTACTTTAAATTAAACTTAATATTTTTTTTTTTGCATTATATTGCAATTATATTATATTGTTTTTTCTTTCACCAAGGAAGTGTGGGTTCGAATCCCAAACACGTCGTAAGAATAATCCGACGTGTGTGGGATTCATACTACCCACACAATTCGTAAGAATTACGAAATTTACAGCCACGCCTGAAAAGGAAAGGCTGTGTAATTTCCTTGGCAAGGGAATAAACTAAAAAGAAAAAAAAAAAAACAAATGGCAGTAACCAAAACTAATTCATTATCCATCATCCTATTTTATATGCAAAAGAGGTTAATGTTCTAACAAGTACTTATTCCTTTCAATAATATCATAATTTTAATAATTTAATACTGCAATTTTAATTTTATATTTTCTGTTGGTACACATCACGCACACGTGTTTTTAATTCTATTTTTTTTATACCCGTACGATAAGGATCGGGTATATTAAAATTGCTCTTCCGTTTATAACACCTCGAAATAAGTTAGCTAGATATATCTTCAAAGGTATGGATCGGATCAGAATCAAATTCTAAGTCGATTAAGCTTTATCAATCCGTCCGTCCGTCTGTCTGTCAGCAAGAAAACTCAAAAACTAAGAAAGCTAGAGTCTTGAAGTTAACACAAAATATTCTTACAACAGTTTGTAGGTTCCCTATTTTTTTTTTGGTTGAGATCCGATCAAAACTTCGGGTAGCTCTCGAACACCTAACTTTAAGATCCCCACATTTTTTTTGAAATAGAGCCATGCAATTTTAACTGCTGATAGATATCATAAAAATATTAATTTTATTAGTAACAACTTCTTTCTGTAGCCCCACCCGTTACGGAGCTACAGGTCCCCAAAATTCGAAAACGCCAAACGATTGCTGCTTTTATTAGCTTAAAAATATATATACAATAAATATATACTTGTGCTATACGGTGTATTAATTAATTTACCTTATGCGAAACTCAAATTTTGCAAAATTCTTGACTCCTTCTATCTTCCAAACAATTTAATTAGATAGGTCTTTGAAAATAAGTATGAGTCGTTTCAGAAAATATTTTTGTATCGGCCACCGTTTCGGAACTGTATGGGGTCAAAAACTAAAAAATTCTTTATTTTTAAACACCTGTTAAAATTTTTTTTAAGTAATATACAAAAATTAAAGCTCCAACATTATATTTTTATTTCTATTAACAACTTTTCTTAATAATATAGGGTTACCCTAAAATTGACGAAAGTGTAAATTTAATTTTTCTAACTAATTTATTTAAAGATTTTTTTGCATATTTTTTACTCGATAATTTGAAATTGTTGAGGATGATGCGTAGTACAAAAAAAAATTAAATAAATAAAAATATAACGGTTGCTTGAAGAATTTATATTTATATGATATTAGTATACACTATTATACAACTCATGTTTATTTATATATCGTATATGTCACTGATGAATGAATGATATATAATACATATGTATAGTATAAATTATTATACATTTGCCGCTTAGTATTAAATGGTACAATAGCATATTTGGAAAAGTTTTGGATTGATAATCGTTATGTGGAAGGTTAAAATCTGCTTTTGAAGAATGTATAAACATATAGTTTGAATATATGTACAAACCATAGTTCTTGAATTTGTAAAATTCACCCAAATTACTTTAAAATACTAAAATATTAAAAAAATAATATTGTAAGCAGAGTGACAGGCTGTGAACATACTAACGGTTCGTACGGGTATCTAAGAGTTGACAAAAGCAACTGTATTCCTTTTTTGTTCTCTCTTGTTTTAATATAGAAAGGAGAAAAGAAGAATTAAAACTTTTCTCTTTTCTTCTTTTATACATAGGTACTTGTTTTATAATTTCGGTATTTGAACTTTAATTGAAAGTAAATTTTTTTTTTTGTTTTAAGTTTTAGTTAGTTTGCTTTGGATGGGTTTTTAGTTCTAATTACATTCAATAAGGGAATTTTATTGTGTATATTTAAAACTGTAAGTATAGATAATTTATTCATTCAGGGCAAAATAAAGGAATAAAGTAAAATAAATAGTGTTGTCAAATTCGAGTTTATCATATTGCACACAATTTCTTTATTTTTTTTTTTCCTGTATACATGTCCTGTATACATACATATATATATGTGTATACGTAAATACATATGTGTATACATACCACACAATTATCATATTGCACACAATTTCTTTATTTTTTTTTTTCCTGTATACATATACTGTATTCATACATATATAAATGTGTATATGTAAATACATATGTGTATACATACATATATATGTGTATACGTAAATAAATTTTCTTTAATAACTCAATATTTACTAGTTTTGTAATTATTTTGTTTTTTTTTTTAAATTTTGTTAAACCAGCAGTCCTAGACCTATGTGAAACCGAAGTTAAGTAGTATAGATAGTCATGAGAGTTCTGCATCACTTTTTTAGCGTTTTATCTTTGCCAAAACGTTTTTCACAGTTTGCCGACAGTAAACCATAAATTCATTTATTTAACAGGATTTAAAAAAAAAATACTTATCATGAAAAACGAGGAAGAGTGCAGTAGAACAGAACATGTCAATTCCGGAATACTCGTATGAACCTATAATATGCTGGTATTATAAAACTTATAAGTATCAACTTAATTATCGAGATATATTCATATAAATTTTGGAGTTGTATGGCAGCTACCCGAATCTATTGCACCAGCACAACCAAATTTTACAAAAGTCATTGCCCTATAACTTGATCATCTTTTGCAAAATTTCAGACGCCTAGCTTCACTAAATTTCAAAATATGCAAGCAACTTGAACCTACTGCTCTAGCCCAACCAAATTTCACTAACAACGTCTGTGCATGCAATTCGACATCTTTTTTCAAAATTTCAGATACCAAATTTCAATTGATTCAGAGTTATTTTCATTTAAAAAGAGAAGTTATATTGCACTAACACAACCAAATTTTAGAGCAGTTATTGCCATAAACCTTGATCATCATTTGTAAGATTTAGACGCCTAGCTTTATTAAGAGGTGCAAGAAACCTGAAGCGAACATACATGACTTAATCGATTCAGAATTCGATTCTGAGCCGATTCATATCTTTGATACTATACTTAGCTCGACTTTTTTAATGTGTCACAAACGTTATGGCAAATTTATTATATCTTTGAACATAAGTTCATGCGGGTATAGAAAAATATAGTTGGAAGAGTAACAGAATTAGAAATATTTATATTTTGTATTTAGCACGCCTACACAAACTGGACGTCAAAATGTCAAAAACTGGACGTCAAAAAGTCAAAGTCTAAAGTATAATCTTTTTTCGCAGCAATTTAAAGAATCATAAAAAATATTAAATTTAAAAAAAAAAAAATTCATTTTTTAATATAAAAAAAAACTATAAATTAATTATTTTTAATATTAAAAAAATATAAAACAAAGCTACCAAAAAAAACAAAACAATGTAAAATACTCTGTGATATTTAACTTACTACTAGAAATGTGCGCCAAATTAAAATAAAATAAAAAAATATTTAATTTTCAAAGCTAAATTCATTTACATTATTATTAATATAATTAAATGAACTATACAACAGAAAAGAACAGAAAAACGAGCAGAAGATTAGCTACAAAGGTAACCAAATTTTGTTTAATTTGTGAAAAAAATATAACTGGCAATTCAAAAGAAAGTCAATGTTCTTCCATTTGTAAGTACCACGTCAGATGCGCTAATGTAAGTAATGAAATATTCAATGCTGTTAAAACAGGCAAAACTTTTTGAAAGTGTGATGATTGCCCATTCAAAAGTAACCAGTCAATGGTTATATTGCCAGAAGATGAAAGTGATGGCGAAACCAAGACTGGCAATAATAATGCTAATAATGCTGCTAATAATCTTGAAATTCCTGAAGTTAATGCAGCTGACAAATTAAATGCAATTGACTTACCATGGATAAAGTGGCTAATTACTTAAACACCCTAGGGTTTATTACAATTGAAATCCAAGATTCACTCACCTTCTTCAACTTGAAGATGAAAGGTATTGAAATTCAGAATAAGACCATCATTAAAGAAAATAAAGTTATTAATACTCGACTTCAAGCAACAGAAGATAAATCATCCTACCTGGAACAAAAAGTACACAAGCTTGAATCCATCCTGGATGAAACACAACAAAGTAAAAATATAAACAACATAGTTATAGCTCGACTTCCAGCAGAAATTGAATCTCCTATCAACACAGTAATAAAATTGGTGCAAATGTTGCTGCTAGCTTTCAAAAATTATCCAAACAAAAAAATAAGGGATGATAAGGTTGTAAGCAATACACTCTACATTGTTGAACTAACTTCAGCCATGATATAGAATGAACTATTGATACAAAAAAACGAAAATATCCTCACCTTTACTCTGCAGAGCTGAATCTAGGATTAGGAAACACCAAGCAAATATTTCTTCGACATCACTTCATCCTTTTGCAGTCAAAGCTGTATAATGAAGCAAAAAAAAATCAAAAAATTTCAAACTTTGAAAAAGCCGTATTTTCAACTGCATATATCTTATATTCTGCTTAAGATTTTTTCAATCTGAAAACGTCATGTGATATGTACTTTTTTTGACTTTGTAAATTAATATGAAAATTATACAATTTTTTTAAATTGAGTATTTAAATTAACCGTTATGTGAAAACCAAATTTTGCATGATTTTTCTACTTTCATAATTCCGGCACACTTTTAGATAGAGGCTTGAAATTTTGAGGCCAGAAAGAACTTTTAGAATTAGTATAAGTTTGCTTAGAAAATTTTTTTGGGCCACCCCCTGTTTATGAGCTATTAGGGCTCAAAAATTGAAAATATGCTATTTTTAAACACCTGTAACTTAGGAACCTGTACACTTTTATTTAGGAAAGATATAAATATTAAAGCTGCAGTAATATATTTTAACGTGTGTTAAAAGTTTTTTTAGTTATATAGGGTTCCAGAATTACAGCTCTTCAAAATTGCGAAAAAGCCCCATTTTCAGATGTATATATCTTAGGCTCTGCATAATAGTTTTGCAATCTAAAACCGCCAGAAGATCGGAAATTTTATTATCTACATAAAGCAATATTAAAATAATCAATATTTTGTAATTTACTATTTAAAGTTACCGTTATGTGAAAACCACATTTTGCATGAAATTTCTTTTTTCAGAACTCCGGTACGCCTTTAGATAGGAACCTGAAATTTTGAGACAAGAAAGAACTTTTAGAATTAATATAAGTTTCCAAAGAAAATTTTTTTGCGCCGCCCGCTGTTTAAGAAGTATTAGGGCTGAAAAATTTAAAATCTGCTATTTTTAGGCACCTGTAACTTAAGCACCTGTTCAAATTTTTCTTCGGCAAGACATAAAAATTAAAGCTTCAGTAATATATTTTTAGGTGTGTTAACGGTTTTTCTTAGGTATAAAGAGTTGCGGACTTACAGCACCTCAAACTTCCAGAAAAGTGTTATTTTCAAATATTTTCTTATAACAAAAAATTTCTTAAATTTTATTTTTTAAATTTCAAATTTTTGTGAAAATCACAATTCTAAACAGTTTGTATTGTCTTTTGGAAATGTGCGCTTTTAAAAACCGTGGATTTACATTCTACCTTGTTTATTTTTATTTTCACTTTTTTACAAATTTTTTCATATTGCTTAACATAACCTCAAATATATTTTTTGTAATTTGCTTATTTTCAATATTTTCAATTGGTGAACAGATAAATAACTTTTTTTTCTTTCTTCTAATTTTGTATAATACATTTATACAATATGCACTTTAAAAATATATATATATGCACTTATATGCACTTTAAAAATATATATATATTCTTTTTACATACTTATAAATAAATTTATTACAAAAATATATTATAATAGTACTTATATTTATATTTTCTACAAATTGAAACTAAAATTTTTATTCCTAAAGACAACAAACTTTTTTATTAAATTTAATTATTCAGAACAACTATTATTACTTAAACATACCCACAATTATATAGTAATTTTACTAATTAAAAAAATAAAATAAAAAATTTACAAATTTACACAAAAAAGACACAGAATTTTCTATGGCACTTATATATTTGCAAACATTTTTCTATTAATTATTATATTTTTTTTAGTAATTTAAAAAAAATATTCACAAACTACTCTAATATTTACTTTTTACAAAAACTAGTTATGATAATAATAAATTTGACACATTCTGTTCTTATACATAGTATGCCCATCTCGCTCTCTCACCCACGCTATATACTAAATACGATATTATTATTGTTTCTAAGTACTACTTGCAAATTAATAATTAGATGAATTAGAAATATTAATAAATATTTACAATAGACAGAAATATGGATATATGATTCTTAAAATCAATTTTTTAATTCACCTGGATATTCACCATACTTTGCAAATAGAACTGAATCAGCAATTTATGTGATGAATAAAATATATGGCTCTATATGGAAAATAGTGGAATTAGTTGTAAAATGGTTAAAACAAAATATAAACATTATTGGTATAATTTATAAACAGATCACATGAAACTGAAGTAAATTACTTTCTTTTGAATATAGAAGAAGTAAGTTCAAAATATACAAATATGATTATAAATAATCTAGATATTATAAATTATAAAAATACTTTAGATACTTAGAAATGGTTTTGCTATTTATAATAAGATTTCTGTACATTTTGCCACTAGAATAGAGAATGCATCCAAAACTATTATAGACCATTTTATAACAGATATGATAAAATTGGAGTATTTTTCTACCTCGTTAGTACCCCACTCTCAGATCTCCAAATATTCTTTAGTATTTTTAACCAAAAGCCAACTAAAGAAAACGCGACGAAATTCAAAACAATCATTAATTACGAGAAAATAGTAGCTAGTAATCTCTGAACAAGACTAAATTCTATAGAAAGTTTTGATAAATATGTTCGTGAACTCACCTTGCTAATCAATGATAATACGCATACAACAGCAATAAAAAAAAATAGGCATAAAAATGAATGGATGAACAAATTGGAATTATTCAAAAAACGAGGAAGATACTTTGTCAACTCTTAGATACCCGTACGAACCGTAGTATGTTCACAGCCTGTCACTCTGCTTACAATATTATTTTTTTAATATTTTAGTATTTTAAAATAATTTGGATGAATTTTATAATTTCTAGAACTATGGGTTGTACATATATTCAAACTATATGTTTATACATTCTTCAGAAGCAGATTTTAACCTACTTCCACATAACGATTATCAATCCAAAACTTTTTCAAATATTCTATAGTATCATTTAATACTAAGCGGTAAATGTATATTAAATTTACTTAGTACAAAATAGTAAATATATTTTTTTTATATATTATATTATATTAATGCGTACAGAGTATATATATATTGTTATAAATGTATCGCCATACATTGCAATATTTCTTCAAAAATATTTCCATTCATAGAATAATTTCTTATAAGTACAATAAAATACATATAAGTATGTAAATACGGCGCTACATAATATACATCTATACTCTTATCATTCATTCATCACATATACGATATGTAAATAAACATGATATTATATAAGTATGTATGTATATCAATATCATATAAATAAAAATTCTTCAAGCAACCGTTATGTTGTTTATTTATTTACATTTTTTTTGTATTACGCATTATATCCTCAACAATTCCAAATTATCGAGTAAAACAAAATGCAAAAAATTCGTTAAAGAAATTTGTTAGAAAATTTGAAAAAATCAAGTAACACTTTCGTCAATTATAAAGTAACCCTATATTATTAAAAAAAGTTGTTAACAAAAATAAGAGTATAATGTTGAAGCTTTAATTTTTATGTATTACTTCAAAAAAAATTTAACAGATGTTCAAGGTACAGGTGTTTAAAAACAGGTCAGTTTTTGACCCCTTACAGCTCCTAAACGGAGGATGATACAAAAAAAATTTCAGTTTCGCACAACGGTAAATTAAGACACCGTATACCACAAGTATATATTTATTATATACATGTTTTAAAGCTCATAATAGCACATATCGTTTGGAAAATTGAAGACATACCTTATAGAACTTGTGTTATAACAATTTAAATATAGAGATTTTTGGGGGATTTGGTGGGCTGCAGCTCCTTCACGAGTGGGGCTACAGAAAAATTAATAATAACATAAAATTAATATTTTTATATCTATCAGCAGTTAAAATTTCATCTATTTCAAAAAAATTGTGGAGATCTAAAAGTTAGTTGTTCGGGAGCTACCCGAAGTTTTGATCGGAACTCAACCAAAAAAAATAGGGAATCTAAAAATTTCCCAGAATATTTTGTGTAAATTTCAAGATTTTAGCTTTCTTAGTTTTTGAGTTAGAATGAAATAAAAAACTTCATTGTTAAAGCTAAAAAAACATATTATTCGAAAATGATTCGCGACCCTACCAACAGGCAAAACACTATGGAATATTTACAAAAAAGCTATGTTTAATATAAATCCCACAAACAATAATTCAATTAAAGTACTTAAGAATGATATAACTACGTTAACTAGCGAACAAGAAATAGCCGAATCATTGAATAAATGTTTTACAAATGTTACAGATGAATTAAATGTACCTTGAAATCTAATAGATTACTAATACCTGAACCAATTTCCAAGAAATGTGTACCATAGTTTTAATTTATTGCCTATACAAACAATAAAGAGGTAGCAGCAGCTATTAATCGATTAAAATCATCTGCAGCTACTGGATATGATGGCATATCTAGTAAATTTATTTAAAAATTTTTCTATTTAATACCAATTCTAGGAAAATATATTAATTTATCATTGCAAACTTAGGTTTTTCCAGAGTTTTTAAAACGGGCAATTATTGCCCCAGTTTTTAAAGGTGGCTGTGCAACTAATAAATCTAATTATCGTCCTATTTCCATTTTAACTGCTCTTTCAAAAATCTTTGAAATAATTATAAAAATTAGGTTAGACATTTTCCTCCAAACAAATCTCATTTTGCATAAGGAACAATTCGGTTTTGAAAAAAACTACAACACTATTACTGCCTGTCTAAAACTAAATCATTTTATAACCAGCAATATAGACCAAACAAATTTGTTGCCTGTGTTTCCCTGGACCTCCAGAAAGCATTCAATTGTGTTGATCATGAAGTGCTCCTACATAAGCTCCTCATGATCAAATTTACGGACAATCAGATAAAATTTTTCAAGTCGTATTTGGACAACAGGAATGAAAGTGTTCGAAATAATAATTATCTTAGTTCTGATGCCGTAGTAAAAAAAGGAGGTCGACAAGGCTCTATCCTGGCCCCGGATATGTTTAAGCTCTATGTGGATGACATTACCGCTCTATTATTAATAGGAAGTGTTCAACTCTATGCTGATGACGCTGTAATCAAAAAAGGCTGAGGATAGTGAAGAATCTTTAAAAATTTCAATTTCTCACGATTTATGTATTATTTAAGAATGGTTTAATAATCATAAACTCTTATTAAATATTAAAAAATGAAAATTCTAGCTTTTGATAATAAATTTTTTCATAATTTTAACATATTCTACAAAAATTATAGTCTGGAGGTAACAAAAACATTCAACTATTTGGGATTCATTTTAGACAGCAAAAATAATTGGCAAAAGCATATTCAACATGTGAATAAGAAAATTAGTCCATATATTTTTATCCTTCGACGGCTTAGGAATTTCTTATCACATATCTCAACCCTATCTGGAACAGATCCACTCAGTGTGCATTAAGTAAGTTAGACATACTACATAAAAGAGCTATAAAAATAATTCACTATTATCCTGCAAGATTTCCAACGAGCAACTTATATACAGAGCAAGATTTAAGTTTGTCAAATATTTGTAAAAAATAACTTTATATAGTAGCCTATTATTTATTAATAATGAAATAAAGCATAATTTTATATTAAATAGAATGATTGGTATACACAATGATAACACTAGCAACAATTCAAATTTTTGTCTACAATTTTTCAAAACCGATAACCTAAAAAGTAACTGTCTGTATAATTGTCTCAAAGTTTTTAATGAATTACCAATGAAAATTACCAATGTTTTAAAAAAAGTATAAAAGATTTCATTTTGGAATCCTAAAAGTGTGAAAATGATTATAATAATTATTGCAAACTAAAATATTTTGTATTTTTTTTTGTTTGTTTTTTCTCTTTTGATCTCTTGATATATAATTTTGTTTACTTAACATATATGTTAAGTTTTGAATTAATTTTATGAAATTAACATAGGATATATGGTTTTTTTTTTTGTTTTTATTATTTTATATTATATTTTTAAATTTTTTTTGTTTTGACTTTTAATAACAACCTTTTTAAAAAATCATGAGACCAAAAAGCTAAGGCTAGGGTCATTCAAAAAATTAATTATATTTTATTAATATCAAACAACATCAGTTGTATTATTATATTGTCAACTTATAATGAATAAAATTATGTAGGTATTAAATATATTATTATTATTAAATGAATTAAATAAAGAAAAAAAAAAAAAAATTTTAAATATCTAAAAAAAATAAACAGAAACCAAAAGTGACGTCAGAGGATTCCTTTTGATAATATAGAAAGAAAAAACAAAATATGTACTGCAAAGTTTTTTTATTTAATTTTTAATGTTTTTTCGATATTTATATTTTTCTTCTTGAAATTTCTTTACAATTTTAGCTAATCGCAATATACATCTCTTATGATATTTGATTAAATTCTGAGTAAAAAAACCTGTCCATTTATCATCTTAATCTTCTTTGAGTGAATTAAATTGAACTATGTTAACTTGTTAAATGTTAACTCAGCATAATTCCTTAGAAACTTATCAATATAATATCTAATTTCATACTTGTATTTCTTTTTCAAAAATTTTTTATTTACCAAATAAAATTTATTGAACATAAGAATTGTTTTTGCGGACTTCGTTTTGTATAGTTAAAACTAAAGAAAACTAATTTAGCAATTACCAAAATATAAAGTTGACTCAGCACCTCCATATCTTTCTATAGATTACGTTATTGAGGATTTTAGACAGGAATTAATTTTAAAACAACGTAATATTGGTGGAACTATAAAATGTGAACCTATATTTTACACATTTTCTACAACTTTATCCTTACTCATCTTCAAAATAACTAATTAAAATATATCCCCCTGATTTATAAATAAAGATAAATAAAAAAAGCAAGCAATAAATGTTCAAATTGAAATGAAATTTATATTCTTTATTTGTATAATAGTTTACAAGTATTGCATAGTTTTCCTATAACCTATTTTTCATTCTATTATAATATAACTCCATTAGTTTGGAACAGTTTAACATACATTGTTCTACTGAATGACATGTGGAAGTATCTGGAAAACTTTCAATATTATCTGATGTATAGAGGAATATACCACATTTATATTCATACTCCTTCGTTTCAATTTGTATAGAATTTTTAAATAACTATAAAAATTTTAAATGATCTTTTAACTGTTCATTAATAATGTTTCTCTAAGAAAATATCTTCCTATTTATTTAAAAAAATATTTGAAGAATATCCGATTTGATGTATATGGATTTTGGAAGTTAAATAAAAACTAACCACAATTATTTCCTTGAATTATAATTAAATCTAATGCTGCTTGAGCTTTGGTCTCAGCTTTTTGTAGGCTATAATTAATGAATACAATTGGTTTTTTAACTTGAAATTCAATCGAATCAGTGTTTTTTTTGAAATTTTTTCATGTAACATTCTAGAAAATTTGATATGCATTTTCTCTAAACTATCTTGCATTGCTTCTTCTAATATTTTTAATTTTTCTTCTGTTAATTTAAGTTCACTAGTCAAATGGTTAAGCATTTCTCCTTTGTCGATTTTTAATAGTTTTGTGTGAAAGAAAATTTGGTTATCACAAATGTTTGCGTTACTTTGCTTTTGCTTTGATAACATTTTGTTATCTAAATCATAATTTCCTTCAAAAGTTAATTTGAAAGCTATACCTGTAGGAACTTGAGTATACAGTTTTCTAGAAGAAGTTGTACTACGTTTAAACTTATCAAGTGGCATTTTGATTTTACTGATTGCAAAATATTATTGAATTATTTTTGCTTCTTTCAATTCTTCAATTACAGATAAAATTTCGTTATTATGGTTATTGTTTCTAGCTGATTGTAATCCAATTAGAAGTATTAATCTGTCAACCAGCTCATTAGGATCATCCCAATAAACATACTCATTTGATTGTTTTGTATAATTTAATTGGATTGCTGGTGTAAAAGATTTATGAAAAAACTCACTAAATTCTTTTTTTGAATAGCCTGCACCAGATTTTTTATGTCTAGTGTCATATTCACAGGGTTGGGTAGCCGAGAATCGAAACTACCGACTCCGACTCCTCCTTTTTTTCACCTTTAAAACCGACTCTGACTCTTCAATATAACAAGTTTTATAAAGTTAACCTTAGAAAACTGTATACTTAACATACCACACAGTGAACCTAAAAACTTCAAAGAACCTGTAATACTTACATAAAGAAAATAGTATATAATTTAAATAATTTTAATTGCAATTGAAATTTAATTATGTACTTATGTATTTTAATTAACAATATAAAATAATAAATAAATAGTAAATTATTTAATTCATTTTTATAAAATTCCTTCAACACAAAACTAAAACAAAGTATTTATAATAATATTACTCCAACATTTTTTAACCAAGCAGGTTTAACATAGCTTTTTTAAACTAATAGAATAGGGGAAAATAAGAAACAGAAATAAAGAGGACAAAATTATTATTTTTGAAATAAGATTTGTTTACTCTTTTTTTTCGGCACTTCAAGTTTCAACAATTTACATATAATATAACACAAATTTGTTATTGTTTTTTCATTGTTCTGAAGAAAATGTATGTATAATGTATACGTACTCATTATTCTATTCTTTGGAATTTGTACTCTTTCTTTGCTTGTATAACACAAAAATGATTTTGTTGTTATTTTCTTTTTTTCTTCAGTATAACATTCAATGAAAAAACAATAACAAATTTGTTATATATTTTATGAATAAATTGTGGTATTGTAGATAGTCATAGTATGTTTGTATGGCAACAGTGCCTAATTTACGAACTGGGAGTTTTATTTTTATTTTTGGTTGATTGTTGTTTCTCTTTTTTGTGTTTGATTGTTTGTTGTTTCTCGGCACTTCATCAAGTTTGAACAATTTAGGTACGTGTTATAAGTTGTAACACAATTTTGTTATTGTTTTTTCATTAAATGCTCTGAAGAAAAAAGAAAAGAAGAATATAACAACAAAATCAATTTTCTGTTATATTATACAAACAGCGGAGCAAAGAAAAATAGTATTAGTACTTTTTAGCACATTTCCAAAAAAAAATTGAAAAAATGTGCTTAATAGTTTCACTCTGCCTGTTCGTCCGGCCGTCTGTTTAAAAAACACTCTTAAAGATAGAGAAAAAAATGTTTAGCCATGGGTTGGTCTCATAAAAAAATTAATTTTGTGGAACAACTTTTTCTTGTAATCCCTTCCATTACGGAGCTAGATCCCCTCAAACTTCGAAAAAAGCCTATTTTCAAATGCATATATCTCATGTTCTACTTAAGATTTTTTCAATCTGTTTCGACAGATATATTTTTTTTACTTTGTAAATTAATATCAAAATTATACAATTTTTTTAAATTTAGTATTTAAATTTACCGTTATGTGAAAACCCAATTTTGCATTATTTTTCTACCTTCATAACTCCGGAATGCTTTTAAATAGGGACTTGAAATTTTGAGTGCAGAAAGAGCTTTTAGAATTAGTATAAGTTTGCTTAGAAATTTTTTTTTGAACAACCCCCTGTTTATGAGCTATTAGGGCTCAAAAATTGAAAATTTGATATTTTTAAACACCTATCAACAACAATTATCGCGGAAAATGGATTGACTTCTTTATTAAATGAACCTACCAGGTCCACTTCTACTTCATGTTTAGATCATGTTTTTGCGAGATTTAAAAAAATTGATATCAATTGTTGTGAAATTCTCAATTTCATTTTTAACATATCGGACCATTCTATGACTGATATTATATTTAATAATATCTTTAGTAAACCAACAGATAATAATATAGAGATTGTCCCTAAAAAAATAACTGACTATGTAAAACTGAATGATCAATTATGTCTTGAAACTTGGCAGGAAGTATATTTAGAGACCAATACAGCTCAAGCCTTTTCTAAATTTTATGAAATCTTAAATAAACATTTATTTAGATGTACTACTATAGTTCAACCCAAGAGTAAGTTAAAAAGATTAAAAATCTGGTTAACGACCGACGTCAAGAAAATACATAGAAAGAACAAACTATGGAAAAAATGTCAACAATATTCAAATAATCAGAAATTAAAGAACTATTATTTCAAAGTTTGTAAAGAGATTAACAAGGAAATAAAATCATGCCGCAATTTCTTTTTTCAACATGAATTTGAAAAAGTCAAAGGAATTATAAAAAAAGAATGGAGTATTATCAATAATGAAATAGAAAATAAAACAAACAAAAATATGTTAATTTCTTTACAAGAAGAAAATAAAAAGGAAATTGCTGATATTTTCAATAATTATTTTTCATCTATTCGCGCAAAATCTGTGCCTATATGTGCTTTCTCATGTTCTAATAATTGTAAAAGTCAAGATATCTTAGAAGAAAATAGAAATAGTGAAAGCTTCTTCGAAGATTTTTCGGCCTGGGAGTTAAATACTATAATCAAGTCATTAAAAAATTTGTATTCTTGTGGTAGAGATGAAATTTCGAATAGTGTTTTAAAAAAAATTTCTTACAATATAGTAGATGTATTTTGCTACTTATTTAACAAAAGTATAAAAACAGGTCACTCTCCTGATGAACTAAAATGTGCCATAGTTATACCACTTTACAAGAAAGGCAATATAAATGACTATACTAATTGCAGACCTATTTCTCTATTATCTTCTATTTCGAAAATTTTTGGAAAAGCATTTAAAAATAGAATACTGAAATTTCTTAACAAAAGCAAATTTTTCAGAGCAAACCAGTATGGTTTTAAATCATGCCTTAGTTGAATTTTGCGAATTCATAAGTGAAGGGCTGAATACAAAAAAATACTGTGCAGGTTTATTCGTTGATATCGCTAAAGCTTTCGACATGGTCGATCATAATATATTACTTACCAAATTGTATAATGCTGGATTCAGAAGTTTTATTTTTGACTGGTTCAAATCCTATTTGTAACATCGAACACAAACGATAAAAATAGAGAACACATTTAGTAGTACAGTTAAAATAAATCTTGGCGTACCTCAGGGCTCTGTGCTGGGTCCTATACTCTTTCTTGTGTATATAAATACACTCTTTAAGCAACAGCTTTGTGGCAACCAAACTGCTTTTGCAGATGATGTAGCTTTTTCTTACACTGTAGATTCTATGTTAGATTTAACTTCAAATATAAGCTAATTGGTTCTTCAACTATAAGCTAATTGTCAGAAAAAAACAAAACTTATGTACTTTAACATTACACGACAGGAAGATCCTGATATTGCCTTTATTTCCCATTCGTCGGCATGCGATCGTTTTAAAATGCATAGCGTTATATGTAGTGGTAGCAGAAATATATATCATTCTGATAATAGTTGTAATACTAACTGTTTCGCGATTGAATCCGTGAAAATTATAAATATTTAGGAGTCGATATTGATTGAAATATAAAATGGAACTGTCATACTATATCCTTAAAATCTTATTTTAGATCTGCCTTAAGAAGTTTTTATAAACTAAGAAAGATTTGTTCACAGAAAGTTTTGAAATTGTTTTATTATGGCATTTTCCATTCCAAATTGCAATATGCCATATGCTGTTGGGGAGGTGCGTATGACAACAGGATTAAACCATTATTAATTCTCCAAATATATGTCATAAGATTAATTTTCAATAGACCTCGTTCTTATAATTCTCTTGAACTTTTTCGTGAAGATAAAATTCTACCTGTTCGCCAATTATATTAACATAATATAATAAAACTCTTTTTAAAGTTAAATTCGAATTGTAATCTTCGTATGAATTATAACTATAATCTCAGAAATAATGAACGCTATATAGTTACCATACCAGTTTTGCATATTAGAGCTTATTGCAGCTCATATAAAATTGCATCCTGTATATTATTTAATAAAATCCCTTATTCAATCAGGTCCATTAGAAATTTAAAAATTATATTATCAAAAGTAAAAGCATGGTTATTTAATATGAATCACGATGATGTCAAAGTTTTGTTAAGGATTTAGTACTAAAGTATGTTATTCCTTTCTTCATTTTTCGTTATTTAAAAAATAGAAAATTCATATACATAAGTTCGTAATTCACAAAATGTATTTTATTCTAAATTGCATGATAGATCAAATTGTAAACATGTATGAAATTTTTTTTGGTTTCTTTTTTTGTGTGTACATAATATAGAAACCTCGTTAATTCATAACTTCAAACACCCCAGTTTTAAAGCTTATAAAAATTTATAATCATAGTTAGCACTCAAGAACTAATCATAGTTAGCACTTAGCACTATTAGAAATAATACAGAGTGTTTTAAACTGTTCTCTTATTTTTTTTTTTTTGTGAAAATTATATTTTGAATTTATAGTATGTTACCCAGTTCATCAATTGTATATTGTTATTTTGATTTTTTTTTATTTATATAATTTTTTTTTTATTTATATATACTACATAACAATATATATTATTTTTTGAATTATATAATATTGTTATGTAGTATTAGGAAAAGAGAATAAAGAAATAAATAAAACAAAAAAAAAAAACCTGTAACTTAGGCTCCTGTACGCATTTTACTTCGGCAAGATATAAAAATTAAATCTACAGTAATATATTTTTATGTGTGTTAAAGGTTTATTTTAGTTGTATAGGGTTCCAGAGTTACAGCTCTTCTAATTTTCGAAAAGCCCCATTTTCAGATGTATATATCTCAGGCTCTGCGAAATATTTTTACAATCTAAAACCGCCAAAAGACCGAAAATTTTATTATCTATATAAAGCAATATCAAAATTATGCAATATTTTTTAATTTACTATTTAAATTTACCGTTATGTGAAAACTACATTTTGCATGAAATTTTATTTTTTTCATAACTCCGGCATGCCTTTAGATAGGAGCCTGAAATTTGAAACAAGAAAGACATAACATAATCACCTGTACAAATTTTGTGGGTGTAAAATGAAAACCTATGTACTTATGTATGTATGTTATTTTTTCGGCATTTGTCTAAAGGTTTAAAGT
Organism: Poecilobothrus nobilitatus; assembly: GCA_947095535.1. Lineage (NCBI taxonomy): Eukaryota > Metazoa > Arthropoda > Insecta > Diptera > Dolichopodidae > Poecilobothrus > Poecilobothrus nobilitatus. The sequence continues at coordinate 240,527,345 of OX352772.1, forward strand.
CTAAAATCTAATGAACCCACAAAACGAAATAAAAAAGCTATAAATAAACAAACTCGTAGTAAAAAGGAGGATAATGCTAACATTTTGTTTCATATTTGATTTTTCATAAATCTTTAATAAGTGCATATGTATGTATGTCTCAAAATGAACAATATATCGGATGTTAGGTATGAATTGTCGTTTTTCGATAAATTGTATTTGTCTAAACTGTAGCTTTCCATTATATGAATTTTAAATTTCAATGCAATATAATCCTCTAGTAAATAACATAAAACTGTTTCAAAATAATAAAATAATTATGTACACATATAATATAGTATGTAGGAAATTTCATAGTATTATGGTTGTGTGTGATTTTATTGCAATTGAAAGATTAAATATTGAATTAAAATTCAGATTTTTGATTCAGAAGGTAAGTTTAAAGAAAAATAACTTAGCATAGTATGTATCTAAGAAAGTTGTAACAATTAAATATTATTTTTATATATTTTTATTAATACGTATTTTATTAAAAAAAATTTATTTTAATATCTAAAAGATCACACAGTTCTTTAAATTATTTTTATAAAATTTTTTGTTTCTTTTTATTTATTGTAAACCATCATATTTTTTTTAAGTGCATTCGTTTTGTTAAGTATTTTATGGTACGTACTTAAATCACTTTCAGAATAGTTTATGGCTTTTTTTTAAATATTAATTCACATAGACCATCAGTTCCTCTAAAAACTTCATTATCAAACAAACTATTTTAATTAATTTCATCTATTTCAAAAATAGCATTCCCAAGTTTTCGCACATTTAATGACTCATCAAAATGTCTTATCGATTTCTGAACAAAAACTATGAAATTGACGATAATTTACCATTACTAAATATTATAGTATTCGGTGTTGAAGTTTTAAATATTATCAACAACACATTTAATTTCCGGTTTGATAAAATTATCCGAAAATCGTTGTTGTTTGATAACATTTGTTAATTCTTTCAATGATTTTATAATTGGAGTAAACACTTCTTCTCGAATATGGTTTTCCGATAGCTTCTGACTTTTAAAGATTGAAATCTCCTTTTTAAACTTTTCGGAGGTTTAATTAAATCTTTCATAAGTTGTTCATTCATTTGTTTTTTAAATGCGAATTAATTATTTATATTATTGGAGACTTACAGTTCAATATTAAATTATATAACTACTTTAATTTCCACCACTGCATATTATACTGGATGGCATTTCTTTATACCATTACTTAAATAATATTATATGTAAATTTAATAAAATGAATTTCTTCTCTTTTGAATTCTAAAAGTTTAAAACATGTTTTTTAATTTTATCCAACAAAGGTTATATGCCCAGGCCACATGTTAAAATTTTTTTTTATAAGAACTAAGTTATCTTAAAATTGAATTAAAAAAAAAAAAAATTTTATAAAAACAATTTAAAGAACTGTGTGATCTTTTAGATATTAAAATAATTTTTTTTTAATGAAATACCTATTAATAAAAACATATAAACATATAAGTTTTAGGTTTATGGTTTAAATAACACGTGTCATCACAAGATTTCAATTTCATCATGAGTAATTTCTATCAAATAAATTAGATGGATTTAATTGTAAAACATGGAAATTGCAAATGAAGTCAGTGTTAATACAAAATGATTTTTGGCCTTATGTAAATGGTACTCAAAAATTGAGCGAATAAGAAGATGAACAACCATCCTGAATTGAAAAGGACGAAAAAGCTCTTGCAATGATGTTCTTGTGTTATGTTAACACACAATTAATTCACATCAAAAACTACAAAAGTGCGTGTAACGCATGAAAAAAATTAGAAGAAGTACATCAGCCTATAGTAGTCCGGTAGGCAAGTAAGTTTCTTTGAACAGTTGATAGATTTGAAAATGATAGCAACTTCAATTATAGCAGAAAATATAAACGATTTCTCCGGAATATATGACCAGATTAGCGAACTTGAAATAGAATTAACAGATGAATTTTTAGTTATTTTACTTTTGATAAAGTCATTTGAAAATTTTGATAATATTATTGTTGTGATTGAGTCGCAAGATAAACTTTCATCTTTAAATGTACTTAAAACTACATTCCTAGAGTAGAGGAAGACTATCGACAAGAAAGTGCAGATAAGCAATATTCTCAAACAGCATTTTTTCTAAAACATACTAAACGAATAGAACTCCTCCGCCAAACCAAACAAAATATAAGAATAAGAAATATTATAAATGTTACAAAAAGGGTCATTTTGCGTCAGAATGTAATTTACACACTAAATCAAAAATTTTTAACAATAACAGTCATATTCAGTCATATGGTTTTGCAATGTTGTCTTTTAGAATGTCTAAAATAAATAATAAAATGTGGATATTAGGCAGTGGTGCAACGAGTGGTCTTGTGATAAATCTTTATTTTTTGATATTTCAAATAATGAAGAAAGGACAGAATTGGCCAACAATAATTTTGTAAATTCAGCCGAAATTGATAATGTAACTTTGAAAAAAAAAAATTATATTTTAAATTTGAAAAATGTTCTTTATATACCTTAATTGTTTACAAATTTTATATCGATAAGGAGCAGGAGACAGCCTTCTCCACATCGGAGTAGTGCATATTTGCCTGAATCTCGGGTACAAATTTTTAGTATGAAAACAATACCTACCTTCTACATAATTGTATGCGGTCTGTAAAAAGAATCAATATGTAATAGAAGCACAGCATATAATTTGTATGTATATATTCAAAAATAAAAATATATAAAAAGTGTGGGTAACTATTAATAATTGTAATGATGGATTTGTATTGTAGTATAAAAGATGCGGTCACTTAAATGAAAATAGTTTAAATTTACTAATTAAAAATAATATGGTGGTTGGACTAAATTTTAAAAATCAATTTAAATTTAAGCTTCAGTGTGAAATTTGCTTATTTGCTTAAAAGCAAAAATATGTACATTGCCCCTCAAAAATTCAGAAAATAGAAGCAAGAATATTTTGCAAATTATGCACAATGATATATCCGGTCCGATGAGAGTGACGTCACAAGGTGATGCGAGATATTTTTTACTATTCATAGCCGATTTTTCAAGAAAAATGTTCGTGTATTTTTTGAAGGAAAAAGGTGAAGCTTTCAATGTTTAAAAACTACAAAGTTCTTGTGGAAAACCAAACATCACGCAAAATAAAAATATTGGGTACAGATAATAGGCGTGAATATTTAAATAATGATTTTAAAAATATTTTGAACGAAAATGGCATAAAACATCAACTGACTATGGAGTACACACCACAACAAAATGGAATGGCAGAAAGGGCCAATAAGATATCATAGAAATGGCCAGATGCATGCGGTTAATGCATCAATATATTTGCGAAATCGTTCACCAACCAAAATTTTAAAATTTAAAACATCTTATGGAGTCTGGAATAGATATAAACTAAGTGTTTCGCACAGCAAAGCTGTCATTTTGGATAAACGTCCAAATAAATCAAAATTTAAAACAAAAGGAATTAAATGTGTTATGATTGGTTATTGCAGTGAATCGAAAGGGTATCGTTTACATGAATTAAGTAATCGAGAAATTCATAAAAGCCGTAATGAAGGGTCAGGTAACAATTCTTCAAACAAAAATATGAATAATTCTTCTAATTGTATTCTTCTATTGATGAATATAAAACTTCAGATAGAAATTTGGAAATTAAATCAAAATCTGATGATGGTGATGTCTTTTCCAAAAGTGAAGCTATTGATGATAAAAACGTTGCTGATATTATTAATGATAAAAATGTTGGCGATACTGTTGATATCAAAACCGTTGTTAATAGAAATGTTGCTGTTGAAAATTTTGCTCAGTTGCAAAATGTTAATAATAAACAACCAAACAACGATGTTCGCAATCAATGTGAATCAACACGGAATGTCTGTGGAAGACTAAGAATAATAAGAACTGGTTTACATTGTAGACCACGAAAATTATTAAATTCAGTTAATCTAATAAGTTTAGATGATAAAAATATTTCAAATGCCTGATGGCTCAATATTACATCAAAGTTATTTGAAAATTCGTTATCTCCCATTCCTTTGGTTTGTTTTATTAATTTTTTTAAACATTCATATTTAGGTTAATTCAATGATTTCGAGTAAATATATATAGTTTTGAAATTCAAGCCCTTCAGGCTTGAGCATTAGTTTTACCACAATCATTACTTATCATAGCATTAGTTTTACCACAATTTGATGGTCCGACTATTAATCCTCTTATACTGTCTGGAAAGCATTCACCATGCTTGTTATTTCTTTTTCTTTAAATTTTGATCAACATTTTTAACTTTAATTGCGTTATTTACTTTTACAAATTTCATTTCTTATACTATATGGAAAGCATTCACCATGCTTTTTATATTTTTTCCTCTAAATTGTGATCAACATTTTTAACTTTAATTGCGTTATCTACTTTTGCAAATTTCATTTCTCTAATTTAGTAAAATATTTTTTTTTAAATAAAGATGTTGAGTTTTAAAAGGTGATTGGTGTTAGATTGGCTTTCTTAAACTAAACTGCATATTATGCTTCTTCAAAATAAATATGCAAACAGTAATAAAAAATCTGTTAAAAAAAGAGCAGTTATTAATTAATTAACTAATAAATTAACAATTGAACCACATTTACCTGGCTATAATTATTGTGGACCGGGAAGAATACTAAAAATATGATTAGTTTGTGCTAATAAAAGAATTAATGGTTTAGATGAAGTTTAGATCTCGCTTGAAGCGAGAACATGATATATATTCTCAAAGTACTGATTAAAAGCAGCGTTAAGTAGCTGATAACATTTTAACAGAAAGTCTTGTGAAAAAGTAAAAGCTAAAGACTCAAGTTTGGATGAACGGTTAAATTCATACCTAGTTACAAATATGATGAAAACGAAAGTTAAACTCGGTCGCCCTCGGTCCTCGGTAAATATGGAGCCCCATATGCTACAACATAAGTTCAAGTCTAATGGAGAAGATACGGATGTTTGAAAAAAATGCATTAGAGTTTGTATTAATAAAAATTGTAATCCAGAAACAGATTACAAACACTACTACTCGAACAAATATATTTATAAAATATCAAAAATAAATAAAGTCGATAATTTTATAATAAAATTAATTCGCAATCATTTTGATAGATCATTAAATACTCCAGAAAACGGTTTAATATCTAATATATTTTACCACAATGAGAAGTACATAAAAAAAACACTCCAAACTGGATTTACAGCTCTAGAACATTTGATCTACTTAGATATGAAAGGTTATATACAAAACCAAAAACACGTCCCCATATTATTTCATTTTAATAGACGGGCAACATGTAAAATAATTAATTATAATCCAAATATATTAAGTAGTAGGGATTTAAAATACGATATTATGTTTGTCCCAATTAAAGACAAACAAAACAAACGAAATTATTGGTGGTTGGGCAATACTCAAAATAACTAAAACGTACAGAAAATAGAGATATTATAAGTATATTACATAATAGCTTTAGTACTATAGATTAAGTAGGCTAGTTTAGGTTAAGTTAGAATAGGTTAAGTTTTAATAGAAAAAAAAAAAAATTAAATAAATTTAATAATTGCTTTTTTAAATTTTGCAATTAAATAATATTAAGAAGTAAAGATTAAACAATTAATCAAAACAAAACCAAGAAAATGTTAATTAAAATATGTTGATAAAATATTAATAAATCAAAAGTTTACTTTTAGAATTAATACTTTAGGCGCCAGTTATAGCTATCATTGAAATGCTTCCGGAAAAAACGTTTCATTGAAAACTTATACTTTTTTTAGTATAGGCGATTATAGCTATTAGAGGAAACTGTCAGTTGAATTATTTGTCAAATGGCAAATAACAATAATGAAGGTAAAATAAAAATAAATGTAATTTAAATTTAAATTTAATTTTTGTTTTAATTATTATTGGTAGAAAATGGTACTAATAAAGAATAAAAAAAGATTTTTTTATTTAATAATTACATTGGCTGAATTGAGAAGAAAACAAAAGAATACATACATTTTCTAGAATAAATTTTATTTTTTTAACTTTTTTTGAAATATGCATTTTTAAAACAAAAAATTTTAAAACTAAACTTAAACAAAATAATAAAAAAACAAAATTTAAGTCTAAACTCATTAAAATGCAAAATCATCATGAAATATATCAGGAATTGCATCAGAATTTTTTTCAATGACAAACTGAAATGGGAAGAAATGAAACATATGTCATTGGAACAATTTTGTTTCATTAGCAAAATCACTGATTAGTTGTTCAGAAAAATAATTACCAATCCGGATAATGATAAAATTGATTTTTTTTCTTAAATATTTAACCTAAAATTTAAAAATTCGTAGCAGTATTTATTCCTTAGAAATTATTTAATCATTAAATCAACACTTTTGTTAAAATTTATATGTCTTTGTTGCAAAAAAATTGAATATAAACATTTTCCGGAAGCATTCCAATGATAGCTATAACTGGCGCCTTATATATAAAAACAAAAACAATTTTTATAAAGCTCTTTTTCATTGTTATACTTAATTGAATTAAAAAGAATAAAAAAGTTAAAAAAAAATAAATAAATAAATAAAAATGTAAAGAAACCAATGTATGATAAAAATATTGGAAAAATTGCTTTGCACGCAGATCGAAAGTTTTCCAAAAGACAAAACCAAAAAATAGATATCCCTCGAATAATTTCGGTGGCAAAAAGTTGGAGGAGTTCTACCTTTAATCACTATATTTGCCGGTTTGTCAGCTGTTAGAACACTTGCAGGTGGTACCGCCGCTTTTACCAAAGCTGTTAACGATGTGAAAATGCTAAGAAAGAATTAAATAAAAGCCAACGGCATAATAAAACTACTGAAGCCATTGCTCTACGAGGAAAAGGTTTACATTTAAAACCATATAAACTAGGACTTGGATTATGCTTTATACAAAAATATCATTAAGTCTGTTACCTAAGCGAGCTCTAACTGATAGCGGTATAAATCATTTTGGAGTAAAGTATTTAAACATTTTCGAAGAGCTTTAATGAAAGATAATCTTCCTAAAACTGAATCTTGGAAACTTGAATGTGCAGTTATAAATTTGGAAAATTTAATTGATTACATATATCATTTAATAAGAATTCAAATGATATAAATATTAATTGAAAAGAAATCATATCATTAAAATTTAAACGGTCACACATCTACTTTATCAAGAGAATATTTTCCCCCAATATAATTAAACGGGAAGCATTTAACATATATTCTATTTATTAAGAAAATAATAGATTTGTTATTGATGATGAAAATACCATCATTCCTATCAGTTCTTATGAAATAGAAGAGATTGAGAAGTTTCTTAAAAGGCAGTTGAACATATCTGATACTAACGTTGAAAAGAAATATTAAAATGGAGAATTTATTTCTTAATCCAGTAATTGATGAAACTATAATAAGTGCACATTGGCATACATATACACCATACGTAACTTCATTTAATAAAATGGATATGATTAACATACAAATACAGAACAAAAATTTAAATATTTTACCATCTATTAATTTACTTTATATTGAAGGCACTTTTTCAAAAAGAGATGGAACTGCAACAACAAAATCAAATTTATTAAGAATGCAGCTGCATTTTTGTTCGATGAAACACTTTATAAAATAAATGGAAAGGAAGTTGACAGTATTCGAAATGTTGGTATAACAACATATTTGAAAAATATATTTTGTTAAATCAAAATGAGAGCGCAGCTCTTGCATATGCAAGTTGGTCACCTAAATCATCAGTTGAACCAAAAACTTTATTTTTTAGTTTCTGTATTCCATTAAGAAGACCTTTGGGGTTTGCTGAAGATTATAAAAAGATTATACAGAATGCAAAAGATGAATTAATTTTAACGCGTGCTGAATCTGAAATCAATTCTTTACTTGGTTCTTTACAAATTTATATAAAAAAAATTAATAATATTTGCTTCACGCATAAAATATGAAATCAAAAAAAAAAGCACACTTGATTGCGCATTTTGTACTTTTATAACAATAATTCTTATACCTATAATAGTTGAAAAGTTAAAATCAAAAATGAAACTAAAATTGATTTTAAAAGTAAAAATTTTTATTACTTTTGCTTTTAATCGTAGCAAAATTATGTTTGTTTATTTTGGTGGGGCGTCTCAACAGATACCACATAAGAAAAATTTTTATTTTAAAATTTAAATGGCGAAAAACTTCTTTATTAGTTATATGTTCTTTGACTTAACCGAATAATTCAAAAGCTTTGCAATAAATTGTTCACAAATTTGGTAAGTACGTTTGAATTAAAATCAAGTTTTAATTATTTTAACTTAAATAAAAATAGATAAAATTAACTTTATATTCATATTTTTTAATACTCTCTATTGATAAATTGAAGATCTTAATGATCAAATTTAGGATAAGCAATTTTTGTTTTTTTGGATACAGTTAATAAAAAAAAATCATTGTAAATACATAGTTATAAGTATAAACTGTTTTATTATACCATACACCTAAAGTATATGGTATAAGATTTATTATACCATAAACTTTAGGTGTATCATACCAGATTTATACACCTAAAGTATGGTATGATAAATGGTCTCTGGTCGTTTTTGTTTTTTAGTTATGGTAAAATATTTTTGGGTAGAATGATAAAAATAGTCAATTTTTCGTATAAAAATGTGAATTAAAATCTTATTTGATCAATATCTTATTTTTTTCACAGTTATGACGTCTTTCCCAGAATATTTATATATTTGTATATGTAAGATTCTGAGTTTGGAATGATTTTAGAGTTGGTCTGAAAATCAGCGTTTCAATAATTTGTTTAATGGGGATTTGTATATTAAATACAATGTTATTGAAATATGTAAATAAAAATATAATTATTAAGGACTTAGTATAAAAATAGTACAAAAATAATATAGCGTGTCTTTGAAAATAAATAAAGTATAGTGGTTTCTAGTAAGTCTAGAGAAATTTTTTTTTTATACCAAAACTTTCCGTTTGAACTGCAGTATCTCAGAAACGGTAGCACTGGTTAAGATGAAACAACATATTTATTAAAGACAATAGTAGGCTAACAATGTTGTAAAAAATTGCTTTCTGTATACTATCGTAGAAGAAAATATAACAATTTAAATAAAATACTATAAAATGTTAGGTAAATTTCAAAATAATCAATTTTACCTTTAAATGACCTTTACGCCAAAAGTCATGTTCTATAAAATATAGAAGATGTCACTAAGTACCGTTATGTAAAATTTCAAGGTAATCAGACAATGTACCTAAAGTAAAGTATATCCAAAAGTGTAGATGTAGTAAGTGAGAAATGTTTGCTGATAATGATTTTGATTTTGAAAGAAAAGAAAACTATTAGTAATTTATAAGCAAGAGAAATTTGCAAATATGAAATAATATTTTTTAAAGACATGCCTTTTAAGCATGAGAAACCTATACTTGGTCCAGATCTCTTTACATTTTACATAGATGATATTACACAGTTAAATCTAAAATCTCTATGCTGACGATACTGTATTAAAATATGCAGAATCAAATTAGGAAAATCTAAAGATTTCAATACAAACAGTTAAATAAACATATAGATATGGTTTAACATAAACATGGATATGGACTATGTTTATTTAATCATTAAGATATGGTTAAATAAACATAGTCTTAATCTTAATATTAAAAAAAAATTACTATATTTAAGAACAAATCTTTTTGTATGAATACTAATTTTCCATATAAAAGCGAGCATATTGAAATTGTTAAAAACTACAATTATCTTGTCTAAACTTAGGTTTAAACTCAACTGGAGCTATCATATTGACTATTAATTATTATAATTATAAAAAACAATAATAATTATAACAATAATTTTTTTTATTTAAAAACAATAATTTTTATAATTAATAATTATAAAAAACATTATGCCTTACATTTTCATTTTACAAAAATTAAGACATTATTTATCGAATAATGTTTAATATATTATTTATTCATCCTTTATTAAATCTCGCACCACATACCTAAATCCCATTTGGAGTAGAGCTCCCAAAACGTATCAAAATAGAATTTATATCGTGAATAAAAAGGGTATTAAAGTCATTCTAGTATCCATTATTTTTCTTACAAACCTACTATACTCCGATAAATACTTAAGTTTTACCAGTATTTGCAGGTTTGAATTTTACATTACAACCTTTAAGATAATTAATAATAAGGTTGGCCCACATCCGATAGCAAAAGGGCCATTAAATTTGTTTATAATATTTACTGTTATAAATAAAATTTTTCTAAATATAAATTTAATTAATGATAAAATAAAACACAACTTTATAATAAACAGAAACATAGAATTACATAACCATAACACACGAAATAAAACTAATTTTTATCTAACACATTTTAAAACTAATAACAGAGCAAACAACTGTCTCTACAATAGTTTAAAAGCTTATAATGAACTACCAGTCTTACACTTATTTCAAACCTCTCTGCGTTAAAAAAAAATTAAAGAATATATTATCACAATAGCTAATAATTAATCAGAACATTTTAATGCTCACTACAGTCCATATTAAATGTCTTATATGTAATTGTCGTAATATAAGTTTCTGAAAATATAAAAAGAAAAATGTGTAAATTAATACAAAAATGTAAATAAAATAATGAAAATTAATACAAAAACTAGGTGTAAGATTATAAGAATAAACTAATTTAATTACTAATTAAGAAAAAAAAGTAAGAAAAAAAAAATAAATAAAACACTGTAACAATAACTTTCAATTAATGTATTTATAATTTATACTACCATTAAGCTTCGCTAAGGTCTATTTAAACTTAAATTAAAATAACAAAATAGAATGTATTAAATAAATTATTAACAGATTAAAGAAAAAAAAAATCTGGGAATCTGAAATAATATTTTTTAAAAACATGTTTATTAAGCATGAAAAACCTGGGAATCTGAAATAACCTTTATTAAAAAGAATATAATATGTAGTTTTCTTTTTAATACTGGTCAAATTTATTTATAATTCATTTAATATGTCATTGTATTTATTATTATTTATAATGAACTTAAATTTTATTTGCTTATTTTGAAATTTTGTGTTCAAAGTATTTATAATTTTTGGTGTAAAATTTTAAATATGATCAATATTATCATACTTTGTAAGTTTTGATAACATAGTTTTCTAAAAAGCGTAATTTTTCTAACAGGATGATTGCGGTTTTATAGCACCGAAATTATTAAACACTACTTATATATAGGGTGTTCAAAATTGAGGTATCATTTTGATTTTGCCGCCATTTTTTTTCTACCTGGAATTTTTATACGAGGTTTCTTTAGGTATATTCTAAATACATTCCGGTTAGTTAATATGGAACGTTACACGAAGGAACAACGTGTTTTTGTTATTACAACATTTTTTGAAAATGGTAAAAGTTTTCAAGATGAAATTTCGAACAAAATGGTAGAAATGGTAGAGAAAATGCTCCAACAAATCGTGCCATCAAGCTGATGGTTGATAAATTTCTAAAAACTGGATCTGTTCTTGATAACAGAGGCAACATTTATCAACGTAGTGGCCGTTCAACCGAGAATGTAGCAGCTGTGAGCTGAAGTGTTGAAGAAGATCCAAAAACTTCCATTCGTCATCGCTCGCAGCAATTAAACATCAAACCATCCACATTATTCAACATTTTGCATCGTGATCTCCATTTAAAGGCTTATAAGATCCAGCTGACGCAAGAATTAAAACCAACGGACCATGCATTACGTCGGCAATTCGTTTCTTGGGCAATCGAAAAACAAGAAGAAAATGAGAATTTTTTTAACAAAATAATCTTCACCGACGAAGCTCATTTCCAGCTCAATGGCTACGTCAATAAACAGAATTGCCGCATTTGCGGTGAAGAGAATCCAAGAGTTATCTTAGAGCAACCAGTACATCCACAAAAAGTTACAGTTTGGTGTGGTTTGTGGTCAGGAGGAATCATCGGACTATATTTTTTTGAAAACGCAAATGGAAATGCGATTACGGTCAATGGAAATCGCTACAGGAAGATGATCGGAAGGTTTTTGTGGCGGGAAATTGATGATTTGGACGTAGAGAATATGTGGTTTCAACAGGACGGTGCCACTTGCCACACAGCAAGAGAAACAATGGATCTTTTGAAGGAACAATTCGAAGATCGCATTATTTCTCGTAGAGGAGGAGTGATGTGGCCACCAAGATCGTGCGATTTAACACCGTCGAAAGTGTACAGCAATAATCCCACAACAATTCAAGAGCTTAAAAACAACATTATCGAGCAGATTTCAACCATTGAGAACAGTTTATTGAACAACGTGATTCAGAATTCTGGTAAAAGATTGGAAGCCTGCCAAAGTAGTAGAGGGGGTCACTTGACCGACACAATTTTTCATTATTAACCGGAACCTATTTGTAATAAATTAAAATAAAAATATATTTATTATTTCAAAAAAAAAGTCTTTTTTTATTAAAATTAAAATGATACCTCAATTTTGAACACCCATATATATATCTTTTCAATTCAAAAACAAAATTGCAATATCTATCTATTAATAAAGAAAATTGAATATAAAATATAGGGTTTTCCAATTTGAGTGATATGATTTCTAAGTGACGTTTCGGCCATTTGTAGTATGTCATGATCAGTAATTTTTTTTCATTGTATTCAGTAATGTTTATAATTTCATCATGGAGAGATATAATATGCACATACCACATGCAACAACCGAATTATTGCGAGAAAAGTTTGGAGATTCGATTATTTCAAGAAATTGTGACATTGAATGGCCTCCAAGAAGTTGTTATTTAACACCATTAGCCTATTTCTTGTGGGGTTATTTGAAGTCATTGGTCTTTAGCAATAAACCAGACTCTCTTCAAGCTTTAGAAGTCAATATTGAACGTGCTATTCATGACATACGATTTGATTTATTATGACATACGACTTGAATTTGTTCCTGCAAAAGAAGTCGTGGAGGCAATTTGAATGACGTTTTATTCAGAACTTAATTGTATCGATTGTACTTCACATTAAATAAAAAACATTTGAATTTCCTTAATAATTAGTGTGTTTTTTTTGAAAAGAAATCATATCACTCAAATTGGAAAAACTGTTAAATGAATTTAAATTAACAACAAATTAGTTTAACGAGAAACATTTCTTTTCTAACGATTTAACAAAAACCCAGTGTGTTAAATATTCTGATATCGAGTAACAATTAAATTTTAAGTAGCGATTTATCATAATAATATAAAAACCAAAATACAATAAAAAATGTTTTAAAAAATTTAGCATATAAATATGTGAGACCTCTTAAACAATTTAACAGTTATTTCAAAATAATATCAATTTGTGGTTTATTTATCCAGAGGCGCAATTCAACAGATGGGATATGCAGTCAAAGATTTTCCTAACAATCATGCAAAAAGGGTTTCAGATAGAAGCTGTTTATTACGTTATATATATAGGTATTTCGATTTGCCTGAAAATATTTTATACAATACAAATGCTGAATTCTTTGAAGCGTGCTACAAAAATAAGGAAGATTGTGTTTATTGCAACATATGCATTCAAGAATCGTAGGAAAGAAATATGAAGGATTTAGGGGATATACTTGTTTATTTAAACTGTTTGATTCCCTCCGATTACAAAGAAGGTGCAATAGAATTTGCCGAAAATGTAGGTCCGTTCTATATGGGATCCGGTACTAAATCTATCTGTAAATTTTATGTAAAATAAATAAAAGAAAATGATAAAAACAACACTAATTTTTTTAAACAAATTTTGATAATGTAGTTTTCTAAAAAATATTTTTTTCTTTCAAAACTGGATAATTACAGTATTAGAACACTTAAAAGTGAGAAAATATGTAATTAAAGAATTATAATAACAACTAGATTAATTTTATTGTATTGTAGTATATTTTTTATTTTATTTTTTATTTATTTTTTTTTTCAGTTTTTGTTGATTTTGTAGTGACCTCAAGGTAATGTATTGTTTGAAAATTAAATACCTTTTATTATTATGTGGACTAAAAATATTTTAAATAACTTATCTTGAGAGTAATCAAATAAATCAAAATATTTAACATTTTTTATAATATCTTCGTACACATCAGCTGTTTTTATCTAAAATGTTAAAGAATCGGTATCAGTATAACTTAATTGATTTCTTATCAGATTTCTTTTGCATATAATTATAGTAAAAATCGTAAAATAAAGTTTGAGGTAGGTATGTCTAATATTATCATTCCCCAATACAATTTTTAGCTCCATATTTTTCTTCACAAGATGTTACAAGTTTAATATCTCTCATTAATATTTTCGGGTTTTTTCTTAAAGCAGAAATTAGTTCAAAATATGGTTTCATCCAAGCACTTTATGAAAAATTTGGAGCACGACGATTTTTGTTAGCTCTAAATCTTATGTACTTAGTTTAGATTTATATAATAAATTATATATTTTGTTTTGTTAAAAAGTGTTGCTAACATTTTTTTGTCTTTAAAATTACGTAGTGCAGTGCCAAATCTTTTTGCCTATTATGAATGTCTATTGGATATTCGAGATGTTCTTCTAGAATATATCCGAATTCATTATCATCCTCAATATGTAGGATGATAATGATCTAATCTAAATTAGCTACATCAGATAATAATCTAAATTAGCTACATCATCAACCCACTGAAGAATTTTGTAAGGTAAATTTTGCACTATAGCGCAGGAATACATTCCGTTTATATCGCAATACATAATACCGAAAGACTCCAAATTAGTATTATAATCGATTATATATTTATTGTTTACTTTTGCCGCTTACTCCACCGGGAGTTCCCTTTTCTATGAATATTAGAATATCAATATCTTTTATTAGGTAAAGTTCAATATTAGAATGTTTCAGCATTGCATTTCAAGCGAGATGCGGTAAAATGTAGTAATTGAGCAGGCTCTAAAAAACTATAATTCGAAATAAATTACACTATTATAGTAGTAAAAGTATAATCTGAAATAAAAGGACATCATTTTTTTTATAAAGGTCACTATATTCTCCAATCTTTTTTATTTGGAACTCTTTCCAAATTTTTTCTTCATGTTTGTAATGTTTATTGCTAATATCATTACCATTTAATGAACTATAAAAGTCTTCTTTCTTCTTGGGTAAAATAGTTTCGTCAAGATTTGACCTTTTAAATTTATTCATAAGGAAAAATATCTTTTCTTTCTAGAAGTTGAAAGTTATTTTCAATAACGTTTAAAAATTGTGAACGTAAAATATTTCTTTGTATGTCAATATGTTCGAAATATGTCAATGAATTTGAATATAATTTCACTACCTTGCAAATATTTAATTAGAGAAATATAGTATTTATCTTTACGAAATAATCGATGTTAGTTGATATATCGATAATTAACAAAATATGTGAATCAAATTTTGTAATTGTTAATAATTATTGGAATAGTTTTAAAATTTTTTTTTTTAATTTTTTCTTTTTCTCTCTTATCTCTCTTTTTAGAATTTTTACGTTAAACTTCTATAATCTCCCGTTTTATGACAATGATCTCTGACTTTGATATCTTCAAAATTAAAACTTTTTTCACATATATGACAAGTAGAAGATAAGTTGACTCTTGGATTTGTTGTTGACTCATTTTTATTAAAGGTCTAGCTGTCAGAAAAGCAATTTCCACATCATGTGCAATATTTTTCATTTCTTTAGCAAACCATTCAGCACAATTTAAGCCTCTATAACTCTGATAAAAAGAATTCAAATGAGTATAAGCAGATTTAAAACAATAACTCACACTGTGTGGTACATGTTGCTGGTAAAATTTTTATTTTAAGTAACTTTAGTAGAGTAAGTTTTAATTGTAACTAAGTAACTAAGTTTTAACTGGTTTAAGAATATACTCAAACTTAATAACAAATGGTACTCTTTCCTTATTTTTAAAATTTTATACTGCTTTTTCGAGGAAAAGTAATTTTATATTCATTAATATTCTTACAATCTTGTTCATGTTTTTAAAGATCACCATCTTTATAAAAAAAAGTGTAAGAATCTGTCACAAATAAACTTCTTTCCATTATGTTTTGCTACATTGTCTCTTAAAAGTCTTGAAAGATTTTTATGCACTCAAAATGATGAATGATAGTTGTTGAGTCATCAATTTCACTATTTTCTTCTTTTTGTAACATTAATAAATTTAAATGTTTTTCTTGTTTATTTTATGTTAACGGGTTACTATCGCATGCCTCTATTTCATTTGACTGTATTTCATTTGCCTGTATTTTCATTTCATCCTGTGTTATCGTTTGTCGTATTTTCATTTGGCTCTATTTCATTTGCCTGTATTTCATTTGACTGTGTTTTTTTTCTTTTAATGCATTTCTCTGCCACATAAATGTGGACAGGAATAACTCTTACGATGTGTGTGGGATTCGAACCCACACTCCCTCGGTGGTTACAGCGTATTTTATACGCTCTTATCCACTAGGCCATGGAGCCCCATTTGTCTGTATTTTATTTGCCTGTATTTCATATTATACAAAAATATATATTATATAATATATATGTATATAAATATTCTGATAAAAGCGTATAGCCCTGCTTTTGTTTCTATGTAACTCTAAAATTTCTCCCAATTCAGAATCTTACATATATACATATATATATATATATATATATATATATATATATATATATATAATATCTTGAAAAAAGGGAATACCTTGATTTCTTATTCAACTCTAAAATCGCTAGTAATTCACAATCTCATATATACAGTACATATATGAATGGAAAAAGCGTATGAATCCAACTCTAAAATTTCTCCTAATCATCTTTTTAATATACTAATTTAAATACTTATTAAACACGTTCATCGTTGCTAAACCTATTTTTAACTTCTTCTGAAAAACAAGATTTAATAAATAAATTTGGTCAAGTTCCATTATCTGGAGCATCTGATCGCGACCTTATCTATATGTCTTAAAAAATCCCAATTGCTAAGCCTAAACATTTAATAAAATACAGAGATTACAAGAACTGTAATTTAAACCGACTTACTTACTTACAATGTGCTTCCAGGTTGCCCTGGTCTTCTATATGTAATTTTAGCCATGTTAATGATAAGATTGAATTTTTTAACAACTTGGTTTTTAATATTTTGGAAAAGCATGTTCCTCTTAGATCTTTGACTGCGGTACGTATAAAATATCATATTTTAGTCGTCAGATTCAGAATTTGGCTAATGAAAGAGATGTAGCCTATGAGATCTGGAAGCTTACTAGAGATCCTGCTTACAAGGTTTTTTATAATCGCCTTAAAAACAGAGTGAATCTTCCTATTAAGCAGAAGAGGAAATTATATATTTGCAAGATACTTAATCCAAACCTTTCTCCGAAAACTTTCTGGTTCAATGGCAACTTGAAATTGTGAAAAAAATTATAAGAAAGATCGCGCCACCGATATTGAAGTGAACGTGTTAAATATTATATTCCTGGTATCACCTAGCATTTTTTATTCCGCTATGTAACCATTGATGAAGTTTATGTGGCAATTGAGCAACTAAAATCTGAAAGAATTTTTCCTGATCTAATACCTCCCCGTTTCATCAAATTGATTTTACCCATTGTGTTGGCATTTGGCTAACTCATATCTATAATTCAATTCTGGCTATGGATATTTACCCTCTAGCGTGGAAATGTGCTAAGATAATTGCTATTCCTAAGAAGTCTAATCCTACAGTAGATGACTATTATAGGCCTACTAGTATTCTTTCTTGTCCCTCCAAGTATTTTGAACGATTACTTTATACTCAGATGAGTGAATATCTTTATAGTAATAACCATATATATAGATTTAAATCATGTTTTCGCAAGCCGCACAGTGAATTTAAAAAAAAAAAATGCAACTATTTTACTCTTTCTAGATTTTTCAAAAGCTTTTGATAGTCTCAATCATGAGCTTCTGTGTAGAAAACTCGGTTCCTTATTTAACTTCGGTTCCAGTCTATAAAACTCATATCATACACATGTTCAGATGTTACATATCTCAGAGATCCCAGTTTGTAGAATATATAAATACCAATTTATTTATAAATGTGCTTGTCTAAAGCTCATTGTAGATTATACACCAATAATGTTCAAATCTACATTAGAGGGCTTGCTAATGCTATTCATAATCATATTGGGAAAATCGATGGGTGGGGTTATGAGAATGGTTTAAAATTAAATCCTTCCCAATCTAAGGCTATGATATGTAAGAACAATTTATACATCTGTTCAGTTTTGCCTAAAATAATGGTATATTATTCTGTGTTGGTATATGTTGAGAAGACTAAGGAGTTGGGTGTTGTTTCTAATAAAACATTAACGTGGAATGATCATATTGATTTTATTGCTAAGCGTGCTTTTTCACTGGATACTTCGAACCCTTTGGAAATTTTCTTATTTTATTAATGAAAGTACAAAACAGAAACTAATACTATCATTGGTAATGCCTATTTTCGCGTATTGTAATGTGGTTTATTTTGGTATGAGTCTAAATAAATTTACAAGACTGAAAATTATTTTTAATTTTTGCACCTGCTTTCTAACTAATCGTCGTAGATTTAGTAGGATCAGTGAAGTTTCAAAAAAAGGGCTCAACTGCACTTTATCCAACTTCTTGAACCACATATATATTACCTTCATGTACAATATAATTTCCAAGATTGTAGCAACATATCTTTACGATATAATGGTTCTTGATAAACTCCGAAGAGGTTTAAATTTGATTGTTCCACGTCACAATGGGAGGCATATGTATTTATATTTTTTGTTAAAGTTGTAGTTCTTAGCAATTCGTTATCGAGTGCTATCAGTTGTGAACTTGCATTATTAATTTGGTACATCCTAATGGGGATATTTCAAGCAGAATTCTTAGTTTAGAATTTTTAATTTTAGTTTAAAATATTTACGAATATTTACAAGCTTTAAGCTAGTTGATGTTAATTGTTTTATATGAAGTTGTCCTATACCTATAATTGAATAACGCAGATCAACATATTAATAATGAAGTATATTACAGCAATATTTGTAGACGACACAGCGATTTTGGCATCTCCTCATCTTGCAAAAAACTACAAAAAGCTTTGAATGACATCCAAGATTGGTTCAAGAATTGAAGAATTAAGACAAACGAAAGTAAATCAGTGCACTTAACGTTCACCTTAAAAAAAGAAACCTGTCCACCCGTGAAGCTAAACAATGTATCAATCCCGTATGGAGCGAAATACCTAGGATATTACACTTAGATAGAAAACTAATATCACGCGCACATCTTTTTAACAAAGTAAATCAATTTCGAATTAAATTCAGTAGCATGTTAATTGACAGGAGATCGTAGTTGTCACTTGAAAATACGTACATCCTCAAACCAATATGATCATCTAAAACTATTTTCTCGAAAACTAGCTACAGAAAATAACTATCTAAGCAGACTAAATAAGTTTCAATCCTTCCGAACTTCCTACCTGATTTTGATAGGAAAATGAGCTGACATTTCAAGAATTTTGATAATTCTTCTACTAATGAAAACATCATTGCCTGCCGTCTACCCATGTCAACAAACGAATTGTCGCAACATTAATTGAATATCTTTTGTTTTACATGTTATAAGATAGTTGTAAATAAAGCATAGAAGTTATCAAAAAAAAAACAAACAAGGTAGAATGTAAACCAACGGTTTTTAAAGACGCACATTTCCAAAACTCAATACAAACTGTTTAGAAGTGTGCCTTACACAAAAATTTGAAAATTTCATGTAATAAGAAAAAATGTGAAAATAGGACATTTTTGAAATTTTGAGGGGCTATAAGTCCGGAATCCTATATAACTAAGAAAAGCCGTTAACACACGTAAAAATATATTATTGAAGCTTTAATTTTTATGTCTTGCCGAAGAAAAATTTGTACAGGTGCCTAAGTTACAGGTGTCTAAAAATAGCAAATTTTCAATTTTTGAGGCGTAATAACTCTTAAAGAGGGGGTGTTACCAAAAAATTTTCTGAGGAAACTTATACTAATTCTAAAAGTTATTTCTTGTCTCAAAATTTCAGGTTCCTATCCAAAGGGGTGCCGGAGTTATGAAAAAAGAAATTTCATGCAAAATGTGGTTTTCACATAACGGTAAATTTAAATAGTAAATTACAAAATATTACATAATTTTGATATTGTTTTATATAGATAATAAAATTTTCGATCTTCTGCCGGTTTTAGATTGCAAAATTATTACGCAGAGCCCGAGATATATACATCTGAAAATGGGGCTTTTTCGCAATTTTGAAGAGCGGCAACTTTGGAACCCTTTACAATTAAAATAAACCTTTAACACACGTAAAAATATATTATTGTAGCTTTAATTTTTATATCTTGCAGAAGTAAAATGTGTACAGGTTCCTAAGTTACAGGTGTTTAAAAATAGCAAATTTTCAATTTTTAAGCCCTAATAGCTCATAAACAGGGGGTGGTCCGAAAAAATTTTCTGAGCAAACTTATACTAATTCTAAAAGTTCTTTCTTGCCTCAAAATTTCAAGCTTCTATCTAGAAGCGTGCCGGAGTTATGAAAGTAGAAAAATCATGCAAAATTTGGTTTTCACATAACGGTAAATTTAAATACTAAATTTAAAAAAATTGTATAATTTTGATATTAATTTAGAAAGATAAAAGAAATACCTGTCGAATGACGTTTTCAGATTGAAAAAATCTTAACCAGAACATAAGATATATGCATTTAAAAATAGGGCTTTTTCAAAGTTTGAGGGGCTGTAGCTCCGTAATGGGGGGGGCTACATGAAAAAGTTGTTCCACAAAATTATTTTTTTTATGGGACCTACCTATGGTTAAAATTTTTTTTCTCTATCTTTAACGGTGTAGAAGTTTTGTAAACAGACGGACGGACGGACGGACAGAGTGAAACTAATAAGCACATTTTTTCAAAATTGTTTTGGAAATGTGCTAAAAAGGTCATTTTTAATATTGCAGATATTAAATTTTTAAAATACATTGCCGTATGAGTACTTGCCGAATTAAAGAAGAGGATTGCTTAAATTCTACGCGTCTATGAAAAAATTTAATTTTCATTTAAAGGTGTTTACATTACAAAAATTTAAAAATGAAAAAAGCTAAAAAAGAGCCAGGTATAACTGAAGTCGTTAATTGAAGTCGAATTTGGTCCTATATGGCGGGGTTCAGCTCAATTGGTCCTCTATTTTCTACACTAACGGAAACTTAACTTTACCTTCTTTTAGATCTTGAGAATGCAACACAGCATATTTAATACTATCAAAGTTTAACAGTATTTTAATTTAACGAGATACCTTTAACTTTGAATACTATTTTTACAGTTTTATCTTTTGTACAATATACTTTATATCGATTTTCGGCCCCTCTAACAAATTCTGTAATATAATTACCAGAACTATGACATTCTAACTCGTAAGTCATATCAGTGATGATTCCTGTACTGGTGGTTAAATTTGTCCTACTTTGCTTATGTATATAACAGAATCCGTGTCATAACATAAAACTCTATTATTAAACTGTTTTAAATAACTTTCCTTTTTTTTTATTTTGTTTAATTCCAGATAATTTTACAATAATATATAAATTTATGTATAAGAAATTAGGTAATTTTAAAACTACAGCTTATAAATAATATTTAAATAACAATTTCTCTAATTTCTAAGACTTTTTACAATTTTTCTAATTTCTAAAACTTTTTAAAAATTTTCTAAGTTTACTTTTAAATATGCTTAAATTTCGACTATTTTTAATTTCTACTGGTAGCGAGTTGAAAAGTTTTATTGCGCTGCATTTTAGACTTTTTCGCTTCAATGTTGTTTTAGCTTTAGGAATTCCGATATTTCTTCTGTTTCTGGTTAGGTAGTTATGAATATTTTCCCTGTTTTGATTTATTAGTTTCGATTTGATGTTAGTATTCAGGATGTTATACATGTATTTACATTTTTTAAAGTAAATTAGTTGATTAATATCCAGTGTATCAATTATTTTATATAGATCATTAGTTCTAGTTCTTGTGTTCAAACTAAATAAAGTTTTGAGTGCTCTATTCATTACTATACCGATTTGATTTTTATGAAAATATAAACAAAGCTGCAGCTACATATATTGTACCTAATTCTTGATAATATGTGCCCATTATATATAAGTTTAGCTGCATAATTTGGAATACCCGCAATTTTTTAAGTGTTTCTCCCATATTAAGTTTTCATCAATTATCACTCCCACGTCCTCACGCACTTAACATTATCAACTTGTTTTATTATAGTATCCTTTACCTTAAGCGTAATATTATCATATATTTTCTTTTGTATTTTGAATGTTATATAATTAGTTTTTATCGCATTTATACATAGTTTATTTTGCTCCAGCCAGCTACAATATATCTGTATATTTTCAAACTCTTTTAATGTTTTCGCTTTTGCTATAAGGTTGATATTATTATTATTGTTATTATTATTATTATGTTTTTAATTGTCTGTTGTGTTTTTATTATTAATATGAGTCTTATCTTTATCAGTATCTTTAATATTATTAATATTTGGCTGAACATTAGAACATTTTTGTTTTCTTATACTTAGTTTATTTTGATACACTGGATATGATCTGCTGAAGGTTTTATGATTGACATCCAACCCCAAACTGAATTTTTCATTCGATTTTAAGCAATTAATGCATTTATTAATCTCCTCTTTTTGGGATTCACGGGTTTTATGTTGTTGATGGCACTTCAAACATATTTGCTTATTAGTACATTCCGCAGCCGTATGGTTAAAGTCTTTACATTCGTAACATCTAGAGACCTTTATAGCGTCAAAGACCATTCAATGCATAATTTTTCATTAGCCATTATTTTCCAGATTCTTATTCTTATTATTGATTCTTTATCCTCTTCTATAATAGCATTAAACATTTCTTTGTTGTATTTTTTCACCGCGTATATCTTTAACACTTTGAGTTAGATTTTTGGAAAAAAAGAGTTTTGTTTCTTCAGTTTCTCTATAATATCATTTTCACTAAACTTGTTGTCCATGTGCACAATATCTATATTAGGTTTAATGGACACAGGTATTTTGATATTTTCATCAAATTTATAAAATTAATTTTTTTGCAGACCTCATCATTATACCCGTACGATAGAATCGAGTATAATAAAATTACTCCTCCGTTTGTAACATCTCGAAATAAGCGACCTAGATATATCTTCAAAGGTATGGATCGGATCAGAAAAAAATTCTAAGTCGATTGAGCCATGTCCGTCCGTCCGTCAGTCCGTCCGTCTGCACGATAACTCAAAAACTAAGAAAACTAGAATCTTGAAATTTACACAAAATATTCTAGGAGTAATTTGTAGGTTCTCTCTTTTTTTTTGGTTGAGTTCCGACGAAAACTTCGGGTAGCTCTCGAACACCTAAATTTTAGATCCCCACATTTTTTTTGAAATAGAGCTATGAAATTATAACTGCTGATAGATGTCACAAAAATATTAATTTTATTTTTAATAACTTTTTTTGTAACCCCACCCGTTACGGAGCAACAGCTCCCCAAAGGTTCAAAAAAGCTCTATATTTAAATTGTTATAGCACAAGTTGTACAAGGTATATCTTCATTCTGAAAACGGCAAACGATTACTGCTTTACTTTTATTAGCTTTAAAAGTATATATATAATAAATATATAGTTGTGGCTTACGGTGTCTTAATTTACTGTTATGCGAAACTAAAATTTTGCAAAATCCTTTAACCCTTCTATCTTCTAAACGGTTTAAGTTGGAAACTTGAAATTTTGACAGAAGTTAGATCTTTGAAAATAAATTTTTTTTGTATCAACCTTCGTTTAGGAGCTGTAAGGGGTCAAAAACTGAAAATTTCTTATTTTTAAACACCTGTTAAATTTTTTTTGAAGTAATACAGAAAAATTAAAGCTTCAACATTATACTCTTACTTCTGTTAACAACTTTTTTTAATAATATACGGTTACTTTGTAATTGACGAAAGTGTTACTTGATTTTTTCAAATTTTCTAACAAATTTCTTTAACGTACTTTTTGCATTTTGTTTAACTCGATAATTTGAAATTGTTGAAGATATAATGCGTAGTACAAAAAAATGTAAATAAATAAACAACATAACGGTTGCTTGAAGAATTTTTATTTATATGATATTGATATATATACATACTTATATAATATCATGTTTATTTACATATCGTGTATGTGATGAATGAATGATAAGAGTATAGATGTATATTATGTAGCGCCGTATTTACATACTTATATGTATTTTATTGTACTTATAAGAAATTATTCTATGAATGAAAATATTTTTAAAGAAATATTGCAATGTATGGCGATATACTTATAACAATATAAATAATTTTTTTTTTTTTATTTATTTATTTATTTCTTTTATTTAAACTCAGAGAACACTAATGCTGGTATAGAGTGCTTCTACATTTAAAATTTTAAATTTCAACAAGTGTACAATTTACAAAAATAGGCAAAATATAATTCAAAAACAATTATTATAAATTAGTAATCACAAATGTAATCCAAAACAAAAAAAAAAAAATTAAGCAAATTTAAGAAAAAATAGCTATACAATAAATCTATTAACTATATAAGTGTGTAAATAATAATACCAATTCACAATAAAATAATTCATTCAAAACAATAAAACAGAAAAATAAAATGGAAAAAATTTAGATAACTATTAAAATCATAATCGAATAATTTGTATTTTATTAATGTAGTATTCATTTAACTTCTTTTTGAACTTGACACTGTTGTTCGTTATATTTTTAATTTCAGTAGGCAATTCATTGAAGTTTTTATAAGCTGTATTGTATATAGTTTCATGATTGTTTAATCTGACTTTTGACGATATGATTCTTAACTGAGTAGAATTTCTGGTGTTGTGAGCGTGGGCTTCATTATTTACAATCGGTATAACTCTTGAGTTAATTCTATTTGTAGTAATTAAATATACATGTGTTGCCAATTTACTTTTTACCAAAAGGTGTAAAGGTAAAATATTGAGTTTACTGTGAATTTCCCGAGTTGACGTTCTTATTTTATATCTATATAGATTTTTAATGGCTTTATTTTGTGCCACTTGTAATAAATTTAGTTGGTTATTGTAATGCAATAAGTAATTGCAGAGTGAAATATACTGAAATATACCGACCTTTTTAGATTAAAAGCAATTCTATCACCTATCAATTTAAAGATCCCTGCCGTTTTTCTTGCTTTTTTCAGTTGCTCCTGAATTCGTGGCTCGAATGTGAGTTTATCGTCAACAATAACGCCTAAATATTTATAGCTATGTACTACTTCTACCTCTGAATTTTCAAATATTATTTTTAAATGATGGTTAGCTTTTTTCCTAAATAACATACATTTAGTTTTGCTTCCATTTATTGTTAGAGTGTGGTTCTTCATCCAATTTTGTACCTTAAACATATCTGCATTTATTTTCTCTTCTAAAAACCAACACGTATCATCTGTGCATACAATAGTTAAGTCATCTGGTACATAAATGGTTTGCCGCTTAATGCAGTGTTTAGTAAGCCGCTTATATAGCAGGCAAACAAGATAGGACCTAGTGAAC
This sequence comes from Poecilobothrus nobilitatus, assembly GCA_947095535.1. Lineage (NCBI taxonomy): Eukaryota > Metazoa > Arthropoda > Insecta > Diptera > Dolichopodidae > Poecilobothrus > Poecilobothrus nobilitatus. The sequence goes on from OX352772.1 coordinate 240,553,121, forward strand.
TACCCTGACTTACCCCATATTCAACACCTCGCAGCTCGCTTCGAACACCATCGCACTCTGCATATTGAAACCTATTTGACAAATAACTTGAGAACCAATTATATTCGTTTCCTTTTACACCATGCTCAAACAGTATTCTTAAGAGTATATTTCTGGTTTCCGGTTCAAAAGCTTTTTTTACATCAAAAAATATTATTGCAACTTTTTTTTTTTATCGTTACCGAATTGGATTTCGGAAATTATGTCGAACAATGCTGCATGAGTACTTGAGCTTCTTTTGAAACCATATTGTTGCTTATTTGTTAAATTTTTTCTATGTAAATAATCAGTAAGTTGAGTATTTACAAACGCTTCAACTATTTTACTAAAAGCGGACGAGATAGAAATGGGCCGGTAGTTATTTAAGTCATTAATATCCCTTTTTTGTAAATGGGTACCACTTTATTAACTTTTAATTTCAATTGCATTTCACCACTCGTCAAGGATTTGTTTATAAATTGTGTTAAACTTTCGGCAATTTCAGATTTACAAATTTTAAATAGCAATGGAGACAACTGATCAGCCCCAGCAGATTTAGTGTTAGCTAAATTAGCTATAAGCTTGTGACACTCATTTAAATTTATAAGCTTGAACCTGAATTCACTATTCGTTCTTATTTTTGGATAGTAAACATTTATATCATTTTTATTCAAGTTTGCACCAACATTAGCATATAAGTTATTAAATAAATTAATCTTAGTAGTTTTCTCCTTTTGATCCAGCTCATCGTTTGCAAAGAATTCATTTGATTTTTTGTTGTTACTACATAATAGCTCTTTAATATATTGCTAATTTTTTGGGTTATTTTCTGCTTTTAGAAATTGTATTTTATCGTATTCATTTTTCTTTTTTCTTTTTAAATATGTGGCTTTATTTAACCAATATTTATATTTAATTTTTATTATTTCTGATTCTCTATTTTGAGCATATTTCCTGTACCAGTAGTTTTTTCTATCAATTAACTCGACACATTCATTATCTATCCATGGTGCGGTATATATTTTTTTTACTACATTTTATTTTTTTCACCACAGTAGCTCTTTCTACTATATTTTTCCACCTGGTGGTCATATCGGCAACTAAATCATTCACGTTATCTGCACTGCTGACAATTTTTTTTAATTCTTGTTTGACATAATTGTAATTGATTTTTTTGATCAGCTGATCGTTTATCTTTTTATTATTTGTAATGTTTACATTTTGCAATTCAACAACGATTCCCAAATGATCTGAGATATCATGGTGAAAAAGGGAGATATTAATTTCTGTTTCAAGATCATCAGTTATAATGTGATCAAGACATGATCCAGATTCAGGTCTAGTTGTTTCATTGGTGCAAAAGGAAAATCCATTGGTCTCAATTATTGTTTTATAAGTTTCAACATATCTATTTTTTGAACATTTAATATCAAAGTTAAGGTCACCCATAATTAATTTTTTTTTGTTTTTTAGTTTTTCAAGATGCGTCTCTAATTTTTCAAGAAATGTTTTTATATGGATTGGTGTATCATCCGGTGGTCGGTAGATACCAGTAATATTAAATTTATCTTTGTTATGAATTATAGTAATACTAACAAAGCTGCTTAATTCATCACAATATGTTTTATTTGTTGTAAATTTAGGCAATTGTGTACAAACAGACCAACACCACCTCCACGTCTAGTTTTTCTTCAAGATAGTACCTTGTTGTAGTTATTTATATTTATATGATCTTGCTCATTTTTCAGAATCCAAGTTTCAGTAATAATAATAATGTGGATTATGTGTTTCAGTTTATCTAATATATGAGTTAAGTCATCAATTTTATGTTTAATGCTCCTTGCATTGAAATAAAGAACTTTTAGGGAATTGCTATTTTTTATGTTAATATTATTTATGTTAAATATATTTGATTCTACATGGGTATTAAGAGGTAAATCATAAGACACTTCATTTAACATCTAGATTTGATACTTCCAAAACACGAACAATTTTAGTTTTTGCATTTTTTTTTATAAATAATTTACCTTCTTTTACCCATACATACTCAATTATTTTTTTCTTTTTAAGATCTCTAGCTTTTTTATGCAGATATTTGAAATATGGTGTTAGACTTTCATTTATAAATATTATCTTATTTTTGACTATATCATCTGTTTTACCGATATTTTCATTTTTATTTTTAAATATTTCAGTTGTTATAGTTATTTTTTTTGTATTTTTCAATAGATTATTTTTAAATTTTAATGTATTGAACTTAACTATTAAATTACATAGCTCACCTGAAATCTTGGGTTTGCCTACAGTGTATATGTCCATAATATTTTCGTCAGCAATATTTACACCAACTTCCTGTGATATACGCTTTATTACAGAATCTGAATTATTTTGCGCTAGTGTTGTAGGTACTCCACTTATTTTGATCAAGTTTAGCTCTTTTTTCTGCTTGATTTTTTCCAACCCGATTTTATTTTTATTTATTTCATCCCTAAGCAGTTTGTTTTCATTCTGAAGGCTTAAGTTTTGATCAATCAATGAATCGATGTATTCTTTTAAATTTCTAACCTCACTTTGCAGTTTCAGCAAATCATTAGCTTGTTTTGTTTGGTTTGAAATGATTAATTCTAATTTTTCGTGAATTACATCGCTACTCACCTTCTCCATAAATAGATTTACTTGAACCAGTCACTGATAGATTTGCAGTCGTATTTAGTCCGAATGATTTACGTTTTCGGTTTTTCTTTGCAAATTGTACAAAACCAGATTTCGTCTAGATTTCCTTGGTGATGATCAAAATCTTCAATACTTAATCCAGAATAGGTGTTATGGAACCATTTTTTACATTCTGCATCACACTGAATTACTTTATCCTTTTTAAAATTAATATTTATTTTGCATCCAGCACAGTTTGCTTTGTTTACTTGTTTTGATATTTTTTTATATACTATGAATGCATTGACATAATATAATATTTAAAATTATATTTACTATTTTGTACTTAGTAAATTTAATATACATTTACCGCTTAGTATTAAATGTTACTATAGAATATTTGAAAAAGTTTTGGATTGATAATCGTTATGTGGAAGGTTAAAATCTGCTTTTGAAGAATGTATAAACATATAGTTTGAATATATGTACAAGCCATAGTTCTAGAAATTATAAAATTCACCCAAATCATTTTAAAATACTAAAATATTAAAAAAACAAGTAAATGTAACAGTAAGTCGATGCAACCGACTTATTAATACCCTACACCTGAATAATTCGAATTAAATTAAAAATCCACAAGTTTTTTTGGCAGCTGCTTGAACTTCTTCTCTTTTCTGTCTTATTCAACTCGAATTTCAGGAACGTAAAAGAGGCATCCTCTTGGGATATGCTTGACACCTTTGTAAAAAATTTTAAGTTTCTATCTTTATCAATTTCGAAGATTGTTAGTCCTTAAGAGGTGTGTCAGGTACCCGAATTGCCACTCCAATTCATCGAATCCATCTCAGGAACATAAAGAAAACATGCCAGAACACCTAAATTTAAAGGTTCTACTATACTAAATATAAAGGTTCTACTTTTGTTGGTTTTGGAGATATGCTCGTTGCTCTTGTGCTCTTCCGGAAGTTTCCAAAATACGAAACCCATGGTTCAAATTCTTTTAAATGTCAGTTTCCAATTTTACAGAAAAGGAAACATAACAGAACACCTTTGTACTAAAAATAAAAGCTCTATATTTGTTGGTTGTGGAGATATACTCGTTTGCTCTGGGACTCGTCCGAAAACTTCCAAGATTTGAACCCATGGACCAAATCCTCACAAATTTCAGAAACATAAATCAAACATGAAGGAACACCATTCTGCCTAATTTAAAGGTTATATCATTGTTGCTTTTGGAGATAATATAATTTTCTGTGAGACTCGTTCGGAAGCTTCCAAAATCCGAACCCAAGGACCAAATCCTCTCAAACTTCAGAGACCTAAATCGAACATGAAAGAACACCATTTAGCCGAATTTAAAGGTTATATCTTTGTTGTTTTTGGAGATAATCTCATTTGCTCTGGGGCTCGTTTGGAAGCTTCCAAAATCCAAACCGATGGACCAAATCCTTTTAAATTTCAGAAACAAAAATCGAACGGGAAGGAACATCATTGTAAAAAATTTAAAGGTTCTATCTTTGTTAGTTTTGGAGATAATCTCGTTTGCTCTGAGGGCTCGTTCGAAAGCTTGCAAAATCCAAACCCATTGATCAAATCCTCTCAAATTTCAGAGACCTAAATCAAACATGAAAGAACACCATTCTGCCAAAATTAAAGGTTATATATTTGTTGTTTTTGGAGATAATCTTATTTGCTCTGGGGCTCGTTCGGAAGCTTCGAAAATCCAAACCCATTGACCATATCCTCTTAAATTTAAGAGACATAAATCAAACGGGAAGGAACATCATTGCACAAAATTTAAAGGTTCTATCTTTGTTAGTTTTGGAGATAATCTCATTTGCTCCGGAATCATTCGGAAGCTTCCAGAATCCGAACCCACCTACCGATTTTGTCCAGATTCGAACTTAGCCTTCCTTTCGTAATTAGTAACCTACTATATAAATTTCATCAAGATAGCTTTATTAGTTTTTGAGTTATCGTGCGAACGGACGGACGGACATCGTTAAATCGACTCAGAGGTGATCCTGATTGAGAATATATATACATGTCCATATCTAACTCGCTTTCTTTTGGTGGTTACAAAAGTGGTTTTGGTATGGTGTTTGTAACCACCAAAAGGAATTGAGTTAGATATGAACATGTATATATATTCTGAATCAGGATCACCTCCTGAGTCGATTTAACGGTGTCCGTCCGTCCGTCCGTCCGTTCGCACGATAACTCAAAAATTAATAAAGCTATCTTGATGCAATTTATATAGTAGGTTAAAAATTATGAAAGGAAGGCTGAGTTCGAATCTGAACAAAATCGGTACATGGGTTCGGATTCTGGAAGCTTCCGAAGGATTCCGGAGCAAACGAGATTATCTCCAAAACCAACAAAAATAGAACCTTTAAATTTTGTACAATGATGTTCCTTCCCGTTAGATTTATGTCTCTGAAATTTGAGAGGATTCGGTCCTTGGGTTCGGATTTTGAAAGCTTCCGAACGAGCCTTAAAGCAAATGATATTATCTCCAAAAGCAACAAAGATAGAACTTTTATTTTTAGTATAAAGGTGTTCTGTTATGTTCCCTTTTCTGTAAAATTGGAAACTGACATTTGAAAGAATTTCAACCATGGGTTCGTATTTTGAAAACTTCCGGACCAGCACAAGAACAACGAGCATATCTCCAAAACCAACAAAAATAGAACCTTTATATTTAGTACAATGGTGTTCTGGCATGTTTTCTTTATGTTCCTGAGATGGATTCGCTGAATTGGAGTGGCAATTCGGGTACCAGACACACACCTCCCAAGGACTAACAATCTTCGAAATTAGTAATGATAGAAACTTAAAATTTTTTACAAAGGTGTCAAGCATATCCCAAGAGGATGCCTCTTTTACGTTCCTGAAATTCGAGTTGAATAAGACAGAAAAGGGAAGAAGTTCAAGCAGCTGCCAAAAAAACTTATGGATTTTTAATTTAATTCGAATTATTCAGGTGTAGGGTATTAATAAGTCGGTTGCATCGACTTACTGTCACATTTACTTGTTTTTTTTTCTTTTTATACCCTACACCTAAAGTATAGGGTATATTAACTTTAGTATGGAGTTTGTAACCACCATTAGGAAGCGAGTTAGATATGGACATTTATATATATTCTGAATCAGGATCACCTACTGAGTCGATTTAACGATGTCCGTTCGTCCGTCCGTCCTTTCGCACGATAACTCAAAAACTAGTAAAGCTATCTTGATGAAATTTATATAGTAAGTTACTAATTGCGATAGGAAGGCTAAGTTCGAATCTGGACAAAATCGGTCTATGGGTTCGGATTCTGGAAGCTACCGAATGATTCCGGAGCAAACGAGATTATCTCCAAAACCAACAAAGATAGAACTTTTAAATTTCATACAATGATGTTCCTTCCCATTTGATTTATATCTCTGAAATTTAAGAATATTTGGCTAATGGGTTTGGATTTTGGAAGCTTCCGGGCGAGCCCCAGAGAAAATGAGATTATCTCCAAAACCAACAAAGATAGAATCTTTGAATTTGGTACAGTGGTGTTCTTTCGTGTTTTATTTATGTTTCTGAAATTTGGAAGGATTTGGTTTATGTGTTCGGATCTCGGAAGCTTCCGAACGACCCCAGAGCAAACGAGATTATCTCCAAAACCAACAAAGATAGAATCTTTGAATTTGGTACAGTGGTGTTCTTTCGTGTTTTATTTATGTTTCTGAAATTTGGAAGGATTTGGTTTATGTGTTCGGATCTCGGAAGCTTCCGAACGACCCCAGAGCAAACGAGGATATCTCCACAACCAACAAAGATAGAACCTTTATTTTTAATACAAGGGTGTTCTGGCATGTTTTCTTTATGTCCCTGATATGGATTTGATGGATTGAAGTGGCAATTCGGGTACCTGACCACACGCCTCCCAAGCAGTAACAAGCATATCTTGGAAATTAATAAAGATAGAAATTTGAAATTTTTTACAAGGATGTCAAGCTATCACAAGAGAATGCCTCTTCTTATACGTTTCTGAAATTCGAGTTCAATAAGACAGAACAGGGAAGAAGTTCAAGCAGCTGCCAAAAAACTTATGGACTTTTAATTTAATTCGAATTATTCAGGTGTAGGGTATTAATAAGTCGGTTGCATCGACTCACTGTTACATTTACTTTTTTATGACTAATAACGCTGATTAGTACGTTTTTCCTTTTTACCGCTATTAATTACAATAATTATAATGGATAAAGAAATAAAATAAAACATATACGTATTTATTTGTGGTGTAAGCTGCTATACACACATTGACAATTGCTAAAGAAGTTGCTGCTTCATCTTTATACTGCCTGCTCACTATTTCGTTTTCTTAATTTATATGTAATATTGAACACATTTCTACGGAAAGGTTTCTTAACAACTGATACAATTGGAAAGGTTAACCTACAATTTTTGTTTGTTGCTGGCCCTCTTGCCGATCAAATTCCCCCAAAAATGAGTTGAACATTTCTTTGGGGAAAGATCTTATGCAAGGGTTATTATGGATTTTTTCGTATGCTAACTTGATTTCCTCTACGTTTCAAAAATTTTCTATATAATTTTCGTTTTCTTATTAAGTATGACACATAAGAGGCCAACCGGAAGCTTCTTGTTTAATTTTTATAAACTTATTCATCATTCTTGTGAATAGCCCGTCATTTGAATTAGTTTTATCGCATTTGACTGTTTTGTATTCTCACACTTCGTAAATATTTTCGATTTTATAACCCTATTCAAATGCTTTTACGACTTCATCTATCATCCAAGTCCTCATTAATAATCTGTGTTTATCGTTATGATAATATTATCCTTGGTATTTTTCTTCACTTTAACTTCCACAAAGTGAAAACATTAATATTTTGTCAAATATGTGTTGACATGACATATTTGACAAAATATTAATGTCAAGATGTCAAATAATAATTGTAACCAGTGCAACAAAAAAATCAATGTTAAAACGAATAACGGTATCCAGTGCGATGGAGACTGCATAAAATAGTTTTGTAATCAATGTTCATCATTGGACATTGAAGTCATCTGAGAATATTCGCAAAATATCGTAAAAATTACGTTTTGCAAAGAATGTAAAGAGATACAATGTAATAGAGATTCAGAAGTTACAAGTGATTTTCAAGTAATAAATAGTAAGCTTGAAACTATCATCAATAATCAAGAATCGCAAAAAACGGAGATCGAAACACTTAAAGATGGATAACTTAATCGCAAAAAACATAAGATTACGCAACGAGAATAGCCAACTTAAGGATGATGTTGTTTACAACAGAATAGAACTGGAAAAAATAAAACAATCTCAGCTAGATAATCAAATCGAAATAAGCGGTTTATCAATTGATATTCCTGAAGAAGATTCAACTTCAATCGTCAAACAAATTGGGGAAAATGTTGGCATAACTTGGGATTCTAAAGATATTATGTGTATTTACAAAGTGGATAAGCAAAATAATAATAAAACAGGTGAGTCAGGAAATGTAATAGTAAAATTTGTTGATGAAAAAGTAAAAAATAGGTTAATGATTGCTACAAAAAGAAAAAAATTGAAAATTAATATATTTAGTGAAAAAACTTTGCACACTGAACAAAATGGACAGGGTAAACAAACTTCACAGAATAGCAATCTTATTTTTATTAATGAAAGACTTACAAAATATTTCAGCTTATTATTTAAAAAGGCCAGGGATTTAAAAAGAAATAATCCAATAGAGTTTGCATGGTTTAAGAACGGCAAATTGTTCATAAGAAAAAACTCTTCTTCTAAAATTATAAGAATTTTATAGGACAGTGATTTAAATGTCGAATGAAATTTCATATTATTTGCCTCTTAACACCAATGTTAGAACCAACTTGCTTAGTATAAATGAAGTAATTATAAAAGAAAAAAATTCACTGAAAATCTTATATTTAAATGCAAGAAGTTTAAAAAATAAAATAAACAAAATAACTTTTCTACTTGATTCTATTGAATACACTATTCACTTTATTGTTATAACAGAAACTTGGGTTGCAAACATAGACCTTGACATAATTAACATTAAAAACTACTCCAAAGTATTTTCATGTCGACAGAATAGAGCTGGAGGAGGTGCTGGAATATTTATTAACAACTGTTTGAAATATTCAGTACTTGATGTATATTGCGATGAATACAATAGGATTGCTAGTATAAAAACAAATATAAACCAGACAGTATTTACTATTTCGGCTGTATACAGGCCCCTGTATACAGGCGGCTGTAACACAAGTGAATAAATTTCTTGAAAAATTTGAATCCCATTTGGAAGATCTAAAAAATAAAAATTCTTTTATAATAGGTGACACTAATTTTAACATTATCAACCACTTAGATAAAAATATAAACACTTACAAAACTATAGTTGAAACAAATGCTTTTTATTTTCGTAATAAAGCAGTAACGAGACTTGATTGCAATACTTGTTTGGATCATGTTTTAAAAAATAATCCAAAACTAGAACTGGAAATATCGCTTTTTCATCATGATATTTCAGATCACCTAGGAATGTTAGTTGTATTGAACAATGTAATAAATGTAAATAAACAAAATAATGAAAACCAGATGATTAAAAAAATAAATTATAATTCTGTCAAAAACGGATTAAATGGCGCTGCTGTGAATGAAGTTACAATAGGTAATTTAGCGAATGAACTGACAGTTAGATGAAAAAATGAAATAAACAAAGCTACCGTCTTAGTTAATTTAAATAAAAAAAGTAGTAAATATTCAGCTCCGTGGATAGACAAAGAATGTATTGAATTAATTTAAATAAAAAACTATTGGTATAAAAAATTAGTACAAAATAATAATTGTGATTATATTAAATCAAAATATAAGTATTGTCTAAATAAACTAACAACAATTAAAAGAATAAAAAGAGAGAAATATGATACCGTGAAGTTTAGAAAAGCAGATGGGAATCCAAAAAAAAATTGGCAATACATAAAGCATCTTATTAATGGGCCCAACACACAGCGAAATGAATTTTTTTCCGACCTTTCTATTAATAAAGAAGATAAACTGAAAAAAATAAATAGTTTCAACTCATATTATTGTACAGTGGAAGAACATATGGCCAAGAATTTTAATACTATATATATTCCAAAATCTAGAACAAACAGGCAATTCAAATTTAAATCAATTGATAAAAGCGGTACCTTAAAATTAATAAATAAACTCTTGAACACGGCTTCGTCAGGAGCAGATGAAATTCCGCCTAATTTAATCAAGTTCTGCAAGGAGGAAATAGCTGAACATATTAAAAATCTAATCAATTTTTCTTTACATCAAGCTGAAGTACCCAACATAATGAAAATAAACAGAGTAATTCCCATTTACAAGCGTTCAGGAGATACTAATGACATCAATAATTTCAGACCAATATCTATCTCATCAATATTTAGTAAAATCATTGAAACGTATGTTAACGAACTACTTGTTGCATATATAGAAAAGGCTGAATTAACGAATAGTAAACAATATGGGTTTAAAAGAAAATCTAGTACTCAAGGAGTTTTATTTGAAGTAATTTCTGAAATGCAAGTAGGTATTGATGATAAAAAGAAAGCGATAACGATATTCTTTGACTTGCAGAAAGCTTTTGATTCAGTGGACAGAACTACATTATTAAGAATTCTTTTTCAGTGTGGAATACAAGGTAAAGAATACAAGTGGTTCGAAAATTAACTTACAAATAGATTGCAATACACTGAGTGTGAAAAATTAAAAAGTGATAGTCATAATGTTTCATTTGGAGTAATACAGGGTAGTTCTCTTGGTCCAACGCTCTTTTTCTGCTATATTAGTGATTTGCTAAACATAAATTTAAAAGGAAAACCATTTATGTATGCAGATGATCTGGTAATAGTTTATAGTGGTAGCTCATATGAATATTTAAAGGATGCTGTAAACCAAGACTTATCAGTTATTAGTGAATGGATGAATAAACATAAGTTGACTGTCAATACAAAAAAAAACAAAATATATTATGCTTAGAAATAAAACAAATTTAGATGTGAATATTAGGTTCAATGAATGTAAGCTAGAAAGGGTCGCCTTTTATAAATATATGGGGGTGACAATTGATGCGGAACTGAATTGGAATTTACAAATTAGTGAACAACTAAAAAAAGCAAGAAGGATAGCAGGTATTTTCAAACATATTAGTAAAAGAGTACCTCAAAATATGAAAAGAGCTCTATTCTACAGTATGTTTCATAGTACTATCACGACGTATGCTGTACACATATGGGGAAATGCATACATGAAAGATTTAAGCCTACTGCAGAAGATACAAAATAAAGCTATCAAAAATTTGTATGGGTATCACACAAGATCGTCAACAAAAACAATTCACAAGTTACATAATATTTTGCCTGTAGACCTACTTATGAAATATAAATTAGTAATCCAGATTCATCTCATGCTAAATTATAATATTAATACAAATACTGCACCTACTTATAACAGAGAGTATCACCACTATAATACAAGATCTGCTTCAGATATTAGAATAGTGTCATCAAATATTAGATTTAATGATACAGTTTACAATTTAGGCTATAAAAACTATAATGAATTACCAATTGAAATTAGAAATATTGACAGTAGATAATTTTAAAAGAAAGTTGAATGAATTTTATTTAAATCAAATTTAGGAATTAATTAAATACATAATTAGAATATTGTTAATATTTTATTCCTTTTTCTTTTTTTTTTGTTTCTTTTATTAATACTTTTATCTTTTTGTCTCTTTATTAATGAATTTTATAGTTAATGAGTTGTATGAGTTTATTATATTTTTATTATTATTTTAATTGTATATTTTCTTTGTCTTTAATACATCGTTAATCGTTGTTTATAGTTTTTCCATTGATTATTTTTGCACTGAATTATTTTTAATTTTATTATTTTTATATAACTATGTATACTCTTCACGAGCGATTGGGCTTTTTGAGAATTGAATAAATAAATAAATAAAAAATAAAAAAAAATATTCCTTTACTGGAAGAACAGGGTGTAAAAGATGTGGTGGAGGTAAAATTTTACACTTAATTATTCCATCAATGCCTGATATATTCAATTTAGATTATCTCCTATATAAACTGATTTACATTTATAGTATGCGTAAATATTTCCAGTCCTACCCCCGTAAAATGCATCACGAAGATTTAGTGATAGGGCGATTTTTCAAGTAATCGATATTTTTATTACAATTCATTTGCTCGCGAAATTCACATTCCCACATTTCAATTTAGTTGTATCCAACATATTTTAGATGCTCTATTTTTTACTATTATCTTTTCATATCTTTGATTAAGTGTATCATCATTACTATTTAATAAGTTCGCAACACTATTGGTTGATAAACATTGCGGATGACCATGGTAATAACATCCATAAAATTCAAATATTTTATTTATCTATTTACTAGCAGAAATACCCGGCGTTTCCGAGAGTATTTGGTTGGTTTTATGCAATAAAAATTATTAACTTTTGCTTTTGCGTTTATATAATTTAATTAATATAGTTAACTTATTGCTATACATAACTTATTGCTATACATTTACAGTTAATATTTTAATTTTTATTAGATTTAATTAATATCATTTAATCACATTTCATTCCATTTGTTTTAGCATATTGCATAAACAGAGCGAAGAATTAGAGACAATTCGTTTACAAAAAATCTTTAAAGGAATCAATAATATATTGAGCAAACAATTACGGCGAATGAGTTTTCACAATATAATATTCGCTAACAGCGAAACATAAAATCGCATTAAGTTATAAAAGACCATAATGTAATACAGTTTTTTTCGTAAGTCACTGCATGTTTTTATGAATTATCCTTTTAAGCACATTTTGAAAAATTTCACTCCAAAAAGTTTCACTCTATCCATCCGTCTGTTTACAAAACTTATACAGTGTTTAATAAAAAGTAATGAAATATTAACCATGCATAGGTCTCTTAAAAAAGCAATGTTGTAGTACAACTTTTTATGTAGCCTTACTGTCACAGCTCCTACAACATCTAAAGCTTTTCAAATTTTGAAAAAGCTTCCTTTTAAATTCATACATCTCAGGTTCTGTTTAACGTATTTTTTTTAATATAAAAAAGACAGGATTGTTTTTACCTTTATAAATCAACCAGAATTTTTTTACGTTAACTTTTTCTAATACATAATTATGTTTTCAAATTGATATTGAATAATGCTAAAGATATGTGTAAGAACTGTATATCGATAAGAATGTAAGGTTTTCTGTTCTTTAAATATGTATTTTGATTAAATACTGTACAGAAATGTGAATATGTTTTCTAATTTAATTGATTGCGTTTATAATATTTTTAAACATACGTATATTATACAGATAGTACGTACATATTTCAATGATATTTTTTGTGAAATTTGTTATACACATACTTCTTATATAGGCACACCACATATTAGTAATGCATTCCTGAATTATGACACGACGACGTATGGAGGAGATTGTTTCAGTTTTTTAATAACGTCCGAAAATATTATGTTGTTAAAACTTAAACACGTTTTATGTTATTAAGACTTAAGATACTTAATTAGGTTATTTTAATTACAATTATGTATTTGAAATTTGCATTGAAGCATTTTATGAGATATCAAAAACAATATAGATAAAAGTAAAGGGTGTTGGAAATATCTTCTTAATAATAACAACAAAACAAAAAATTGGGCAGAATATTTTTAATAGGTACTCGTGTTAACGAACTTTAACAAAAATTTGTCACAGACTTTATTTAGAACCGAAAATTCATCCTGCCAAATTTGACAAAAATTTTAAACAAAAATTTTTTTTGGCAGTCTATCGTGCCGAAATAGGTTAATGTATCACGGCAGAATTAATTAAATTACCTTATGTCTTAAAGTGCAATACTTGTGCCAATTTTCAATTGGTCAAACCTTTTAAGCAAATCACAAAAAAAAATTAAAAACTTAATTGGGCGCTGGTGCTGAAATGGGTTTATGGATCGTAACCAATTCAACTGAGTGGGCTTCTGGGGTGAATAGTTTACATTTTCGACTTAATTGGTTAAACCGTTCAAGCGCGCCAAAAAACAAATAAAAAAATTTCATCTAGCCCTGGTGCCGAAATCGGTAAATGGATCGCAACCAAATCAACTCAGTGAGCTTCTGTGGTAAAGACATACATTTTAATAAATTTTCAATTCAATTGGTCAAACCGTTTAAGCGCGACAACAAAGCAAATGAAAAAATTTTATTGAACCCTGGTGTCACAACGAGGTAATGGATCGTGACCAAATTAACCTAGTGAGCTTTTCTGCTAAAGAGCAGCGATTTTGCGAATTTTCAAATCAATTGATTAAACCGTTTAAGCAAGACAACAAAAAAATGAACTTTGTTCGGCTCTCATGCCCAAACTGTGGGAACAGCTGGGGCTACATGGTGGGATCAGCTGTAACACTATCACTTACAGAACCCACATTTTCTTGTGAACGACCGGCACGAGCATACTGATGTCTTCCTCGATCTTGTATTGCACCAATTTCTTGAAATTTCCGTACAATATTACCAATTTGTTGCTCAGTTGGACGATTATGTCCACCATAAACATCGTGTAATTTACGAAATACATTTCCTACAGAACGACCATTTTCATAAAATAATTCAATATTTTCAGCACGTTGTTGTAATGTATACGACCCCATTTTTATAAATGGCCAACATTCAACTGTCAAAATGACATCTAATTCAGGCGCGTTTAATGTTTGAAGTGTGCTACACAGGCGTCCACTTTTAAAAACTCAATTTGAAAGACCCTTTACCTATTGTTGAAATATGTCCAGTCAAATGAAATACAAGCAAGCGCAAATACAAGCCAATGAATTATAGGCAGACTATACTATGGGCAAATAAAATACAGACATATGACACGCCCCCTGTGTTAACCAGGTTGGCAATATTTTTAACATCCTTTGTTTTACTTAATTCATATAAATTAATGCTAATATTGTTCATTTTTTAAAATTTTTTTATATCACATCTTGTAACTGGAAATATAATTTCATCTAATTTGATCTAATATAATTTCATCTAATCTACATTACTGACGGCAAAACATAATTTTCTTATCAGCATATTGTTTTCTTTTTTTTTAGTTTTTTTTCTTTTGTTTAATTACCTGAAATTTATATGAAATTTATGTTTTACCGACGGCAAAATGTAAATAACGTTTTACCGACGGTAAACGCTAAAAAAGTGGTTCAGAACTCTCACGACAATAATTTTTTTTTATTCAATAATCTCAATCTAGGAATATGTTTCTTTGAACTAAAAAGTAGTTGAGACTAAGTTGTATGGGATACGGAGGAGAAAAATGTTGATAAAGGGGAATGACACGATAATTGCGGAATATATATGTTAAAATTCGTCTTGATTTGTGCAAATTGTATATCAAAAAATCGTCAACTTTTGGAAACGCAGAGGATGGTAATAGGGTCACCATTTTTGAAGTTCTGACAACAAACGGATTACTACCAGTAGAGTATCATTTAGGAAGCTCCACGTAGTAGGCCTGAGCACTTGAAGCCCCTCTAGTGGGACGGTGGAACCTTTTGAGAGGTGGCATCAGCGATTTTATCTCATCTGAAAAAGTGTCATTACACACAAAATATCTATAAAAAATATAAAGGGCTCCAATATTACGTCGAATATCAAGAGAAGTGAGACAAGCAGTCTCAACAGAGTCGCCAATAAGACGAATGGTGCGTTTTTTAATTCGATCGAGGTAATTGAATGAAGTAAGTGAGGCGCCAGTCCGTATATGGGAATTATATTTCATGTTAGGTCATATATAAGTCTTACAGATATTAAGCAAGTCCCTGGATGAAAAATACTTCTTGCACCTAAAGACAAAACCTAGGCATTTAGCAGCACTTTTCGCTATATCAAAAATATTATCATTCCATATAATTTTTTTGATTTAGCTGCATGCCTAAAATACTTAGGTTTTCTGATCGTTGCACAATTTCATCCTGGAACCTCAGAGTAGGGTTAGTATTAGTTTTTTTTAGTATGATTTGACAACATTAAGCTTTGGCGGTCTTAAACTTCACTTTGTTGATCGTACCCCAGTTAGTAATTATGGCTAAATCTTGGTTGACCGTGTTCAACATAGTAAGTCGCGCTTAATTGGCGGCAGTGTTTCTGACATTTGATTTCCTAGGAAATGCGTAAGACGCTGCCAGAGTGCTGTCGTCAGGAAAACTGTGGTTTGGATTAAAGATTGTAAACAAGTTCATCAAAATCAAAAAGAAAGTTGGGGCAAGGACGGATCCTTGTGAAACGCCAGCATTTATTTGGAATTTGTCGGACGTCTTACCGTCGACTAGAACACGAATATAGCGATTTGAAAGAAAATCTTCAATCCATTTACAAAAAGTAGTTCCAAGGCCTATAGCTTGACATTTGTTCAAAAGGGCACCATGCCAAACTCGATCAAAGGTTTTCGAAATATCAAGAGCAACAACAGTACATTCGCCAGAATAATGAATGCTGCTGTTAAGTTTTCCATAAAGATATGTCATAATATCGCCAGTTGATCGGTTACATCTAAAACCATATTGCCGATCATTAAAAATATCCTTATCATCGAGATATTACCTAAGCTTTTCGTTTATGCTCGTTTCCATAACTTTGGAAATAACCGAAATTATAGCTATTGGCCTATAGTTGGAGGGGTCGCTTTGGTCATCTTTTTTGGGAATTTGTGAAATATGAGCAGCCTTCCATTTACTGAGATATATCCCAGTCAAAAATGATGGGTAAAAATGGTTGCGCAGCGGTTTCGAAATAGAGAAAGCAATATTTTTCAGAACCATGGCAAGGATTCCATTGGCACCAGTAGGCTTTCTATCATTTAGATTCTTCAGAACTTTTACCACAGCTCGGGCCCTGAAGTAGATTTTCCAAATCTACAGGAATGGTCAATTTCAGGAATCGTAGGTGGAGGTTGAGATGAAGCAGGAAGCGTGCAATTTGACGCAAATGAAGTACCTACGAAAATTTAAAATAATAAAAATTAGAATAAAAATTATGCAAATATTTAAATAAGTTTTGAATTAATATAGCAAATATATACTACAAATAATAGATAAAATAAAAGTTAACCCAAAAAACCAAAAACAAAAAAAAAACAAATAAAAAGGAAAGAACTATACCTAATGAAAACGTAATTCGATAACATCGTAAAAAATTAATAGTGAATATAGAAAAATATCTATTGCATTTGACAGTTTTCAATACCTTATCAAGCAATACTTCTGACAAATTCACCACAAATAATAATTATCCGAGACCACAACCGCGATTAATTGAGAAATAGATTTATTTTTATCTATATTCAATTCCATTTTGTAAGAATTATAAAAATTTATTACAAAAAAAGGAAGACTCTGGTACAAAGGAACATATTGTACATTGTTTTTAAAAAATCAAGTAAACAAAAATACAATTACAGAAATTAAAAATGTATAAATTACAAAAATTAAAATGTATAAAATAAAAATAAGTATTTGAAGTGAACATAATTTAGTGATAATAATAGGTTAAGTTTACAGCAAAAAGTTACTTTTGTATAAATGAATTATTAAGAATAGTAAAAGCAAAAAGATATTTTAACAAGTAAAAGTTAAAACAAGTTATATTGCAAATTTATTATTAGGAAAAAATAATTAAGTTATTTAGAAAAAAGAAAATGAAGTTAAAAATAAAAACAAAATAAAAATAAAAATGATTATATTTGCAAGGTATGATGACAACAGCATAATAAATAAACTCAGTATTTATGATCCAAATCCAGGTATTAATTTTCAGGTTATGTAATTTAAAAATTTTCTCCTTTTAAAATGTTTAATAATACTTGTATCACAACTAGTAATATTGATTAATTATATTAATTGAACAAAAATAAGTTATTAAAGTTAAAGAATTTGAAGAATTATGGGACAACTTATATATAGTAAGAAGTAAATGTAGCAAGTAAGTCGATACAACAGACTTATTAATACCCTACACCTGAATAATTTGAATTAAATTAAAAATCCATAAGTTTTTTGGCAGCTGCTTTTTTCTGTCTTATTCAACTCGAATTTCAGGAACGTAAAAGAGGCATTCTCTTGGGATATGCTTGACACCCTTGTAAAAAAATTTAAGTTTCTATCTTTATAAATTTCGAAGATATGCTTATTAGTCCTTGGGAGCCGCGTGTCAGGTACCCGAATTGCCACTCCAATTCATCTCAGGGACATAAAGAAAACATGCCAGAACTCCATTGTCCTAAATTTAAAGGTTCTACTTTTATTGGTTTTGGAGATATGCTCATTTGCTCTTGTGCTCGTCCGGAAGTTTCCGAAATACGAATCCATGGTTCAAATTCTTTCAAATGTCAGTTTCCAATTTTACAGAAACGGAAACATAACAGAACACCCTTGTACTAAAAAAAAAGGTTCTATCTTTGTTGGTTGTGGAAATAATCTCGTTTGCTCTGGGGCTCGTTCGGAAACTTCCGAAATACGAACCCATGGACCAAATCCTCTCAAATTTCAGAGATTTAAATCAAACATGAAATAACACCATTATGCCAAATTTTAAGGTTATATCTTTGTTGATTACGGACGGACGGACATCGTTAAATAGACTCAAGAGGTGATTCTGATTCAGAATATATACACATGTCCATACCTAACTCGCTTCCTTTTGGTGGTTACAAACTTCATACCAAAGTTAATATATCCTATACTTTAGGTGTAGGGCATAAAAAAGCTTTTCAAAAAATTTACGACAACAAGAAAACAGTTTTTAAATGTATACCTAAGTAGTTTAATATAAGCATACCTAACAAGTTAAAGTTTTCAGTAAAATATTTTAACGGACAATAAAACGGGAGAACCATTTGATGTCCTTTTTAAGAAAAAACAAGTAAATGTAACAGTAAGTCGATGTAACCGACTTATTTATACCCTACACCTAAAAAATTCAAATTAAATTAAAAATCCACAAGTTATTTTAGTTAGATATTTAATATAAGCTAAAAAAATAAATGCTTTTACAACCTTTGTACAAAATTTCAGGTTCCTATATTTATTAAATTCGAAGATATGCTTGTTAGGTCTTGGAAAGTGTGTGAAGGCACCCGGACCAGCTTCCCAATACATCCCAAATTTTAGAGACATTATCAGAACAGGATAGAATACTCTTATATCAAATTTCAAGTTTTTATATTTATTAATTTCGAAGATATGCTTGTTCGGTCTTGGGAGTTGTGTGGGAGATACACGAATAACCATTCCAATTCATCTGAAATTTTAGGCAAATCTAGGATTAAGGAAACAACACCCTCGTATCAAATTTGCAGTTTCTATCTTTATTAATTTCGAAAATATGCTTGTTCGGTTTTGGGAGTTGTATGCGAGTTACCCGACCAACCACTCCAATTCATCTCAAATTTTGGGCAAATCTGGAATTCAAAAAACAGCACCGTAGTACCAAATTTGAAGTTTATATCTTTATTAATTTCGAATATATGCTTGTTCGGTTTTGGGAGTTGTGTGGGGGGTACCCGAATAACCACTCCAATTCATCTCGAATTTTAGGGATATCAGAGATTCAGGAATACACATCCTCGTACAAAATTTTAAGTTTCTATCTTTAGATACGAACTTAGCCTTCCTTTCGTAATTATTAACCATATAAATTTCATCAAGATAACTTCACTAGTTTTAGAGTTATCGTGCGTACGGACGGACGGACATCACTAAATCGACTCAGGAGGTGATCCTGATTCAGAATATATATATATGTGCATATGTAACTCGCTTCCTTTTGGTGGTTACAAACACCATACCAAAGTTAATATACCCTATACTTAATGTGTAGGGTATAAAAAGTGTTTTTTAATATATTATAACTGGTGATATTGATTGATTAAATTGAACAAAAATAAGTTGATAAAGTTAAAAAAATTAATAATATATTATGTAATAAATTAATTTTATGATAGTTATTTGTATTTTTTAGTTAAATGAATGTTTAAAAATTTTATGAACTTTGATTCGATTGTTTCTTTTTCACATTTGTTTTTTGTATTTTTCTTATTTATATTAACTTTTTGTTTCAAAACTTCAATCTATCAAAATTGTTTTTTATATTTAATAATGTTTTTAAATTAAGTATAGGAATTTTGTTTTTTTCCTTTTCTTTTTCTTTATAAAATCGGACTAAGAATTTAAAATTGTTAAAGTTAAATTAAATTTTGATTTTAATTAAGTTGTAATTAATATGCGGAAAAAATTGGTCGGAAAATGATAATTTTCTTATTATCTAGTGAGTAGACTTGTTTCATAATTCGTACCAAAAAGAGGTATTACTATCTCTATCAAAAATGACATAGCTGTCAGCACACTTCATAAATACAAATTTTCAAGCCCAACTTTTCACTATAATTGGGTAAAAATTCTTATTGGGAAGCATGTCATACATTTCTGTTTCTTGCACAGATCTTCCTTGAGTGACCAGGAAACTGTTACGGAAATAGAAACTCTTTCCAACCAGATCAATACAATTCTATTTTATATCTTTATTAATTTCGAATATATGCTTGTTCGGTTTTGGGAGTTGTGTGGGGGGTACCCGAATAACCACTCCAATTCATCTCAAATTTTAGATTGATATCAGAGATTCAGGAATACAAATACGTTGTGGCGGCGATTTCAATATCTATGACATGGACTGGCTTCACTTTTCCAACAAGACTTCCCCGAGTCAGTGGTCGTTCAGGAAAGAAATTGAATTATTTTCCTCACTTTTTCAACTTTCTCAACTTGTAAAAATCCCACTAGAATCCCAAAGAAAGTTAATCCCAAATCCCACCACGCAGACCAAGAAAGTCACCTCCTGTTTTTGTTTCTAATCACGCATCATGAAAAATATGTGGTTTCAGTTAGTTGTCATCTGGGGGTTGCAACCATTGTTTGGTTAATACAATCTTTAAGGTAAGCCCAGCCACCCAAAGAATTAGTGTGACGTTAAAGCCAAGCTAAGTAAGAGGATATGAACAATTTTTTCAAAACTTTTGACTGGCCACTGTGCTTCCGCAATAAGAATGTTAACTTTGCTGCAAATGCGATTAGTGAAACTATATTACTGGGAATGAGGTTATTCATATCTCATTCCATTAAAGTGTTAAAAGAACTCCCAAATCTTGGTTGAATCGTATTTACAAAGAAGCTACTCTTAAAAAAAAGGAGGCTTTTAAAAACGACCAAACTAGTAGTTCTGCGGCTTCCAGAGCCAACTATATGGTTCGAAATAACTGCAAAAAAGTTATCAATATCAAAAATTCTTATTTAAAAACGGCTAAAACACAAACTAATCCTTATGTAGTCTGCGGTCCTTCCCAAAGTAATTGAAAAAATGTGAGCCAAAAGTTTTTAAAATACCTGGGTCATACACGTTTGCTTCATAATCGACAATACGCGTCCAGAGGCTGTCGCTGAGCTGGTGCTCTCATGAATTACCTTTGCAGAAAATTAAACGTCAGCCTCCATCACTCTGGTGAGTCTGACGTTGTCATCCTGGATTTTTCCAAAAGTTTCGACCGAGTCTGGCACGATGCCTTACTAGCAAAATACAAAGCATTATTAGGTCTCGGTAGAATCTTTTTAAAATGGATTGTAGACTTCCTTTCGAATCGTACGATTCATGTACTAATCGATGAATACTTATTTGACAAGTTTAAAATAAACGCTGGAAAGAACAGGGTTGATTTCAACACCAAAAACCACAATCATTATTACATTATCTGACTCATGGCGCAGTGGTTAAGTCGCCAACCTTTCAATCGAAGGTCTTGGGTTCAAACCCCGGTCAGGTCATAAAAAAAAAATATGCAGTACTTTTCTATCGTAATAATGTATATCGTGTAATTAATATTAGTAATAATAACAATAATAATATTAATAATAATAATAATAGTAATAATAACAATAATAATATTAATAATAATAATAATAATAATAATAATAATAATAATAATAATAATAATAATAATAATAATAATAATAATAATAATAATAATAACAATAATAATAATAATAATAATAATAATAATAATAATAATAATAGTAATAATAATTATAATAATAATAATAATAGTAATAAAACAATAACTATAATAATAATAATGATAATAATAATAGTAATAATAATAGCTGCTACAGTAGAGCCATCTTTGGTTATATCATGCAAGTAAGGTGTTATAAACTGCTGCACGTTGTAATCCACTGATGGCGCTGACTCTGTGGTAAAATAATAATAGTAATAATAATAATAATACATAATTAATAATAATAATAATAATAATAGTACAATAATTAAATAATAATAGTATTATAATAATAATAATAGTAATAATAATAATAATAGCTACTACAGTGGGTCTATCTTTGGTTATATCATGCGAGTAAGGTGTTATATACTGCTACACGTTGTAATCCACTGATGGTGCTGACTCTGTAGTAAGGTAATAATAATATTAATAATAATATTAATACCAATAATAACAGCCGCTACAGTGACAGTGGGAGTTGCCTTCAATAATTACCTCATGTAGTAATATATATACTACTACATGTTGTAACTGTTGTGACGGCTTTAGTCACTGTTAGCAAAATAATAATAATAGGCGGATACATTGTTTCCTTACAGTCCCACTCCCAATTCAATGTTTCCGTATCCATTTTCCTATCCTTTCCTATC
Source organism: Poecilobothrus nobilitatus (assembly GCA_947095535.1). Classification (NCBI taxonomy): domain Eukaryota; kingdom Metazoa; phylum Arthropoda; class Insecta; order Diptera; family Dolichopodidae; genus Poecilobothrus; species Poecilobothrus nobilitatus. The sequence continues at coordinate 240,575,667 of OX352772.1, forward strand.
CCTACTCCCTAGCCAATATACTGCGTTCGCAGTTAAGGGTTTCATCCCACTATATTGGCTAAAAGGGGAGGTGGGTTTAGTCAGTAAGAATCTGATAATACCAAGGGGTAATTCTTGGTGTCTTTGGAAGATTCCCACCTCCCTTAGGAAAAAAAAAAATGCTGCTTGATACCGCGAAAAATAGCAACAACTATTCTCAAACTAGTATTACAGAAAGAAGCTTTGCAGCACTCAACATATTTAAAACAGCTAAGTGTCTACTTTTCTGAACCAGATCTTCTTAATATCTATAAAATGTGCATAAAGCCGATAATAGAGTATAATGAACACATTTGGCTGTAGCCCCCCTAACAGCGCTGGGTTATCGGGATATTGTGCAAAATAGAGCTATTATTTCGTCTTATTAACGATCCCAGTGTAGCTTCAAAGCTCACTCCGCTCAGCCATCGCCGCACAGTTTGGACATTGACTCTATTTTATAGATATCTTGTAGCCATAAACACCTGTTTTAAATAAATTAAACGGTTAATGCCTCCACTTAAAATTTTTCTAACCGAAAGAAGGAATGCGACAGATGCCCACTCTACACTGTAGAACTCTCAAGATCCCGAATATTCTTATTCGACAAACCAAACTGTACATTCGTATCAAAGGTCGCAACCTAAAGTTTGGTTTAAAAAGTGAGTGGTTTCACTTGGTTAAAGTGCAACACTATACGGAAAAATCCCGTGCATTTCTTATGGATGACTTTCCAAGTTTGCCACCGTCCCTCGCAAAAAAAAGTTTGTTATTTTGGAAATTTATACTTACGCTCTTTTACGATTTTTTTACAAGGTTTTTTAATACAAACTATTTATTTTTTTATTTGTTCAAAATCAAACGCATTACAAACTATAAATTTAAAAACTAATAAAGTTTTAAGTAACACCTAATTAATTACAAAACTACTAAAAATTTACAATTTAAAAATTATAAAATTTACAAATATAATCTTTAACAAACTGTAGCAAACAAGTTTGATAATAAAAAAGAAAAACAAAAATGAGCTATAAGCTAAAGGTACCCTTTAAATTTCAATGATAGAAGTAAAGATTCTCTTTAAAGTAAATTTAGTTAGTTCAAAATTAATAGTTTGTTTACATTTATTACGACATCATTCTTCTATTAGGAGATTCGTGTTTTCCATAGTTCGTTCGATGAAATTTAGGATAAAATATGTTATATGATGTTAATCTTGAAACTGGGCCAAAGTTTATTCTATCAAGTAACAGAGTAGACTCAATATTGCCTTTTAGCAATTCTATTAAGAATTTATATTACATCACGACGTTTATCAAAGGTAGAAAGATTTTATAAGTTCAAACGATGCTCATACGTTGGTAGATTATGCGAATCTTGAGAGGTGACGAAAACTCAATTTAAGAATTTTTTTGAGCAGATTCAATCCTGTTAATACGAAATCTGTAGAATGGGCTTCACAGCTGACTGTCATATTTCAAAATGGGTTTTACCAAGTGAGTATAAAGCGATTTAAAACCATAAGAGTCTTTAAATTCTTTGAATAACATTGAATTTGCTTTATTTAATATGCAGCTATAATGAGGATGAAATTATAGCTGACTGTCGAAAAATACTCCTACATCTTTAATTGAAAACACAGATGGAAGAGTTTAAAAGAGTTGTACAACAAAGGGTTTAAAATAAATTACGAGCTCGGTTGCTCGTTGCGATCATTTTTAGGGTTAGACGGATACTATCGGTGATTTATCAAAGGGTACGCTCTAATAACTAACCAATTGGTGATGGCAATGTAACTCTTATGACCTACAGTTACATTTCTTTTCGAAGGACTTTTATTATATTAAATTTTGATTAAACACTAAAAAACCTTTCGAAGCATTGAAAGGAACGGACATGTTTTATACCGCGTAACAGTTTTATCTTTTAAAAAAAAAAAATTATTTTGAAATATTGAAATTTTTCATAAAATAGGTATATGTGAGAAATGCAATAGAAATCAAAGGCAACTATGTACTAAACTGTATAATTCTCTCTGCGGAACAGTTTTAGATTAATTATACAGATTAGTTAAAGCTGGAAGTGCAGATTGGAAATGTTCAAAATGTCCGTTGCAACTAAATGATTCGACAATTGCTGAAGAGATGGTGAAGATCAAAATGAATCCCTTAAATCCATTAATGCAGAAAATGAATCAGGTGATCAAAAACAACGCAACCAAATTGGGCTGGAAACAGCATCAAATGTGAACGAATTTACCTCACTAGATCTTCCAAATTGCAAAGAAAACAAAATAAACAAAGTAGTAGAATATTTGAAAACCCTTTGGTACAGCGATATCAGATAAGGCTCTAAGCCTCACTTGTTTTCAGAGCTAATAAAATGAACAAGTTGCTGGAAGAAAACTTATTCATCAAACGAACTTTTGGTCAAAAAAATATAAAAATTGTTTTTTTTTATTTCTGTATTGAGCTTATAAAATTATAACAACTTTAATATCTTACAATTATTGTCTAACAATTCAATATGACTGACTTAAATATATGTTCTTCCACCTGTGACATTTAAATACAATATAATTCACTTAGTGTGACCCTCTACCTATGTTTTTGTTATATGATTGCTAAAATTGCTTGTATTCTCATTTAGATAATTTCTGTGAATAAATATTCTCTTTTTATTAAAAATTTCTTCACATTCCGTGTTTTTCTTAACAAGAATAATTTGTACTTTAAATCTATTAACAACAGTCTGTAATATTGCAATATGTTCGTTCTTTCCTTTATGAATTTATAAGGGAGTATTTAATTAATTTTAATTATTTATATAATTTTATTACAATAAATTATTTATAATATAATAAATTTAATTAATATATATTTATTATTTGTAAAATAATTTATTTAAATTAATTAATTTCTAGTATTTTAATTTAATTTCATATTTATAATTTATAATATTATTTTTATATAAAATAAAAAAAGTTAATTAAGGCGATTAATTTGTGAATCGTTTGCATATTCAATGATTCTGGTTGTGAATGATTTAAATTCATATTCAAGGTTTGTAATTCCACATTTATTCTATTAATATTCATATTTTCAGTATTGTTTTTGGGAGAACAATTTTTATAGCTTTGTCTGTTACACACTCTCTCACCCTATTCATTTCATTTGTGATGAAGTCAATTCGACTTAAAAACTCGGCTACCTTGTTTTCTTTCCGTTTTATATAATCCATTTTAATATTATACTCACACAGTTGAACTAACCATCTTTACAGTCTAGGATTTATAGTTTTACCTACATGTTTAGCATAAAGCCATTTAATTGGCTAGTGGTTCGTCTGTAAGTCAAATTCTCTACCGAATAAATAAGGACGAACATTTTTGGTTTCCCAAACTATCGCTAATAATTCTTTTTCGATTGTTGAGTTCCTTTTTTCATGATCGTTAAGCGTCGTTGAAGCATAAGCAACTAGGTGGCCTTCTTGCGTAAGAACGGCTCCAATTGCTAGGTTGCTTGCGTCTATTACAAGGTAAAACCTTTTATGAAAATCCGGATATCTGAGAATTGGGTGGTTCGTAATTATTTCTTTTAATTGTCATTTACTAATTATTTCGTTTAGTTAATTGTTTTGATTTTTGCAGGGTTTCGTTTGATACCTTGGGAAGTCACTATATGTTCAAGAAACTCGGTTTCTTTTTGTAAGCAATTACATTTGTCTAATCATTTATCACCCTCTTTAAAGAATAGTAGTTGATTTGCTTTTTAAAAATTTATTATTTTTGTTTTCTCTTCTAAATTTAAATGGTCTAAACTTATCTTATTAATAAAACTATTGTCTAAAAATTCGATTGAACATATTTCACCGACAATGAAAAGGTAATTATTTTCTTCAAATGGCATTTTATTGTTATTGATATTTATATATTTATATTGAACATTTATATCTGCTTTAAATGGTACTAACAAATTTTGTCCCATTATAGCATCATAATTCTTACTTTTAAAATTAATTGCTTTCCAGTTAGCGATTCCTAAAAGTTTAATTTCTTTGGGTATGGGTGTAATTATTTTATTAACAACTTTATTTGTGCCGTTAATGGTAGAATATACTGGTTTATTCAATTTTTCTTCAGCATATTTTCTTTTTCTTTTCAGGCGTGGCTGTACATGCAGTAAGGGGGAATTACACTTAAGACGTGTGTGGGATTCGAACCCACACTCCTTCAGTGTTTACAGCGTATTTTATACGCTCTTACCCACTAGGTCACCGAGGCCCCATAATTCTTGTTAAGAAAGAAAATTAAATATTTTAATGGAATTTCATAAGTATATTATATTTTTTCTGTATACATTTTTTTTTGTTTATTTCTTAGATTTAGTTTCAAATAAAAAAAAATATTGAATTCATAATACACCATGACAACAAAACACTCTCTTGCAAAGAAGGAAAAACATTAAAAGAATTAGCTGAAAGCAAAAACTGTATAATTCAAAAACATAGTTCATATTTAAAGTTTATAAAGTTTGAAAATATAACTCGCGCGTAATTATGTTGTGACCTGTGGCTGTTACCATTTTAACTAGTGCGGTTGCTAAACATGTCGTTATATGCTTCTTGTGACGAGTTACATGTGTATACATCGACTTAAATTGAGCTATCTATTTTCACTAACTTGATGTGATGAAGAAGTTTGTACCGAAAGCTGGACCTGTTGGGTTGTCTCATCGTGTGCAGTAACGAATGATAGGGTTTCTCAAATCATGTATCTTCCCTGACTTGAACAATCGGAAAATCTGTGCCCATCACCCATCACCTTAAAAACTTTAGACACTTTCCTAACTGATGTTAACCTCCGCACATGACACAAGTGGATCGGGTGGCATTGCGGAACGCACGAACATTTGGCTTTAATTTACCCTGGGTTGTAAGTATTTGCTCTCTCGCAGACACAGCTTCCAAAGCTCGAAAGGAATTTTTGATGAACGTTTCTAAATCTTGCCACGATGGAAGTTCCTTTCCCTGGTTCATCGCTTGCTGGGTTGTAGACGGTAACTTCAGCATAGTGGGAAAAATTATAATTGGTTCCCGCCTTCCACTTCGAGTCCTAAATTTTCCATCGATAACAAATATTCATTTGTAGTGCCTAGTATCGCTCGAATTTTCTAATTTTTTGAGGTAGTTCCTGTTGTATGATTTTTTGCAAAAACAATATTTTCAGGTGATTATTTAGTAAAATTTGCTTATTTTCATAGTAATCCTTCAAGGTGTCCAAGCACGCCTATAGTTGTTGTGGGTGATTTGGTAATACTGTAACAGGTATGTTGGAGCCCCTACGAGATGCATCTTTAGGTATTGTAACTTTTGGACAGGATTTAGTCCATTGTTGTCGTGTAGATCTAAACAGATCGTGAAACGAGGGCCAATTCAAATAATCGCCATTGAACTTTTCTAAAGTGATCTTCGGCAAATTGAGATAACTTTGAATAATTATGTTTTCGGTCGGAGCTTCTGTAAATGAGACATCAACTGCTTGCAATATATCTAAAGCCTGCTCGTGCGCTTTAAAATATGAATCATTCAGTGTACCATAACAGTCTTCCTGTAGGTATGGCTCTTTTAACAATTCTTTTTGCTTTTCTACTGTAAGTGCTCTAATAATTCCATGTTGGCATTAGTGAGCGCCGTCCACATAGTTTCTAGTTCTTTCAAGAATTGCCGGAAGAAGCAATTTCCTCTGGGCTGTGTTGCTCGGCTTTTGAATCTCGTCACTATGGACTAGAACAATGCAACTCGTGACTTTTGCACCTTCAACGATTTGTCCGTGTTGGATGTAACTTTCTGCTTTTCACTTTGCTTGCTCATATATTCGAATTAGTGGAAAAACTGATGAATATTGTTCCAAATTTATAGAATTGCACGTTATACGAAAGTTGTATGAATGTTATTTTATGATTTTTTATTCTATTTAAATTTGTTATCTTTGTTATGCAATTATTTGGTATATAATAGTCGAATTTGATAAAAATTTTGAATATATTGAAATTTTCAAAATAGTGTAATGTAGTAATATAATTTAATTATGTAATATAATATAATGTAGCGTAGACTGGGTTGCATTCGTCACTGGCACATATGGCAACGGTATTATTTTTAAATTCAATTATTTGTTTTTTGTTTTTTTTTGCATTGTAGCCAATTTTTTATTGTTTCAAAACAAACAATTATTATTCATTATTTATATTTTAAATTTTATTTATTTATTTATTAAGCCTTAAAAAAAAAAAAAAATTTTGTGTACAGAAAAGCCAATATTTAGAAATTTAGAAGATCATACTATAATAGGAGTATTTTCAACTTTGACTTAAAATTAAGAGAAAAGAATTAATATTTATTATTAAAAAATTTAGTTGGTGTAGGAAAAATGGCTAAAAAACCTACTGACACATTTTTTTAACGACTTATAACTAGATACTTAAAACTAACCTATACACTAATTATTAAATTTAGAATTTACATATGGTTAACTTAGATTATACTGAAAATATTATTTATTAGAGGATTTGAATTGTTAAAGCAGTTCTCTTTAAAAATTGGAAAAATTGGAAAAAGTCTATCAATTTTGTCTTGAATTGTAGGCACTTAGGCGATTTCATGTAACCTTGCGGTTGAAAAGGATCTGTTTTTCATTAGAATTAATTTTAGCACGGAGTTCTGCTTTCTTTGTAAATGAAGTAAATGCGATTTTGCAGAATCCATGCATACGGATCCAGTGCTAAATATCACTTTATATATTAATAATTTATTGTCTATGCTCAGATACGATTTTCTGTTTAAAATTGGATAAAGCGCTTTGATACAGAGGTCCATCTTATTTATGACCTTAAGGATGTGACATTTGAAGAATAATTTCCTATCTAAATTAATGCCTAGATATTTGATGGATTCATTCTCCCAGTTGGTTTCATTATTATCTAGTATTAAATTTCTGTTTGGTAAGTGACTTGGTTTTCTTTTTCTGGTAAAGAAGATCGTTTTTTATTGTTTCAAAACAAACAATTATTATTCATTATTTATATTTTAAATTTAAATGGAGTTTTTTTTCTGAAATTCTCTTATACAAAAACAAAAATGGTTATAAATAAAAATACACAAACTGTGGACCATTCGTCTTAAGCACATGGCGTGGTTTCGTCATGTGATGAATGTTCCCCTTTTTCTTTTAATATTAATTTAATATATTTTGAGCTAAAATAGAATTTTAAAAATTTTAGAATATGGTTCGGAATTATAAACCAAAAACTGACAGGCCTGATATTGACGACATGAGTATGAAAAAAGCTATTGCAAATATTTTACATAAGAGAGAAACTTCATCGTCTGCCGCTGGAAAATATAATTTGAAAAGAATAACTATTAACTCTCGATTAAGTAAAATACTGATTAAATAAATACTGATAAATAAATAAAATATGAGTTCTGGAAATAGTAGCGGAGAAGAAGTTGAATTTAATTATAATTTCCATAATAAATATTATTCCAAACAGAAACACAAAAATTCAAGAGAATCAATTGACAGATTACTTAAAAGTTTATTCTAAGTAAAACCATGGTTTAATATATGAAAGCCACGATAATTTGGTTTTGAGTTACCAATTGTTAATAAATTTACGGTTCCGAAGTTCTGAGATAGTAATAAACTAGTGGGAGAAGATTGGTTGTATGGCTTTATGAGGAGAAACCTATCTATTTCTTTAAGAAAGCCTAAAACATTAGCTTAGCAAGGTAGAGAGGCATTTGAACTCTTTTATGCAAATCTGAAAAAATTATATGACCAGTACAATTTCCCAGCAAAAGACATATATAACCTTGACGAGACTGGTATAACGACCTTTATGTATTTCCAAAGGTAAAAAGATTTGGAAAAGAATTGGAAACAAATATTTTAATCGGTTTAAAAAAAATTTTTTTAAAGGTTATTACGAATAAGAGCAGCGAATAGTTTCTCAAGCAGTTTCAGCTGAAAGAGGAAGCCTGGTTACTTTAGTAGGTACAATAAGAGCAGACGGAAATCGTTGGCCACCAGTCTATGTCTACCCAAGGGTAAGAAAAAGTGATCAATTTTTAAAAAATGCAGTAAGTGGCTCTATGGCTTTAAATAGCAAAAGGGGATGGATGGTAGCAGAAATTTTCGTCGATGTATTAAAGCATATTAAGGAAAATACAAACTACACAAAAGAAAATAAAATTTTGTTAATTCTCGATAACCACAATTCTCACTGTTCTTTGGATTCCTTCATTTTTGCTCAAGAAAATGGTATTATAATGCTATATTTCCCTCCGTATAAATCTCACAAGTTACAAGCACTTGATGTAACAATTTTTGGTCCATTGAAAAGGAGTTGCAATGTATTGTTTTGCTGTTATGTTTTTTTTTGTATTTTATGGCTACAACTCAGAAAGCTATTACTATTTATGAAATAGCAGAGTTAACGTTCACACCATTTTTAAAAGACTTCTCTCCGGAAAATATTGTTAAAGGATTTTTAGTCCAGATATCTGTCCGCTAAATTCCACAATTTTTGCGGATTTAGATTTTTGGCGAAAAGAAAAAACAAGCTGGTAAAATGGAAGATCCTAGTAAAAATTTACAAATTGCTACACCAGAAGCCATATGTTGGTGTCTAATAATTGAGTTGCCAATATCAAAATCTGTTCGATCAGGAAAATCTGAAATTTTAACAGAGACTCCTGAAAAAGAAAGAGTGGAAGAAAAATTTTGAAAAAAACAAAATAAAAAAAATTGCAAAACCAAATTAGCTCGAAAACTAAGTTTTTTCAGTTTTTCCAGTTCTGAGTCAGAGAGTGAACTTGTTGTTCCTTATGCTAAATCTATAACACCAGTAGACATACTGGTGATTTAGCAATTGATTTAAATGATTTTGACATGGAAGATGAGAGATGTGTTGATGTTAAGACTACAGAATAACTGAACACTTACTTACTAACGACACAATTTTAAATTTAAATGATTTTATTTTTGTATAATATTGTGGTAAACTTATTTCCATAGATAGTCCAAATACATTCATCGTTAGTTTTTAAGAAAATATCCAGAAAAATTTACATTTATCGAACTGATGGTAGAAGACATTTCTTTCGTAGAAAGATATGATGTTATTTTAAAACTTCCAACACAAACTCATCCTCTAGGTGGTACATCTAAATCAAGCAAAAAATACGTTTTTGAAATTAATTTTTCAAAATATAATGTGAAATAAAATTAATTTTTTTTTTTGGAAAGTTTATTTTTATTTTTATTTTAAATGAAGTAGCTACAGCTACATTTTTATGTTTTTTAAAAAAAAAAAAGTTTTTTTTTGTTCTAGACGAATGTACCCCTGCCTTAGACGAATCTTCCCCGGTAAGGCATACTTTCGTAAAATTTTGATTTTTTTTTTATCTAATAATATCAAACGTTTGGATTTACATAGGCCTGGAGAGCTTAGCTTAGCACTAAAATAATATTCCATATATAAATGAACTTTCTTTATTTCAAGATTTCTTAAAGGAGCTATATTTTTCTCTGTACATCCAATTGAAGGTACGAAAGCGCCCCTTTCTACCCTAAAAATATTAGTATATGTTGTACAAATATGCAGTAATATAGTTGTATGTGTTGTTGATTTTAACAAATAGCTAAATATAGTTTACGTTTAAATTTTTATTACTTCCATGCAACTTTAAATATGCTGAATCTTTGAATTGCTTTTACTTGTGTTCTTTTTTTTGTAGTTTTTTTGTAGTTGTAAATAATATCGTTATTTCCAATAATGACAATATAATGTAAAGTATATTGTTAATTATGTAGTTTAAAAAATATGCCAGTCTTTAATGGTGTTGTAGGCTGTGTTTCTATATGTATATTTTAGTTCTATATGGGGTGTCCCGCGTTAACTTACACATAGAGCAGGAGGTGATGAGGAGCATCACAACGAACAAAATATTGTATGGGCGGGGGGTCTATTCTGGACCCTTTCCGAGATGTGAGGAGTTAAAGATGTTTTAGCGACTTTTCATAAAATAAATCTATAACTTTTGAACGGATTGCTATTGAGAGATAAAAAGAAATACATTTTGCAGAGTAACTTGTCAGATTTAATTTGTTAATAAAATTAAAAATTATGAAGGTTCAAAATAATTTAAAATGAAAAAAATTATATTTCAAACAAAATTTTCTTTTGAAACACCCTGTATTTTGGGGTACTTTTTATGGCATATTTCGAAAGAGCTTTTCAAGCTCTATAATTAGTACCTAATAACTTTTTCTCTATCTTTAATTGTTTTTGAGATATAAAGAATAGCAAAGTGTGTTATTTTCAATCGCTGTGCTATTTTCAATCACAATAGAAAAGTAAGTTATTTTCAAAATTGTGTTAACACATTTTGTGTGTTATAATACACTTTTCTATTGTTTATATCACAAAAATAGTTACTATATTTTTTTTTATAATGCGTTTTTTTTCATAGTATCCGGCTCAAAGGACCAAAATGTTTTATTCGGATACTTCTGAAATACAATTGAAAATCTTTTTTTTTTTGTAATAATTAAATAATTTTTTAATATTATTTTTTTCACACATTAAATAATTCTTTCGTTTTTTTTTAATAATCTTTTTAAACAATCCAACCTAATTCAACTTCCTTTTACATAATTTCGCTAACGAGTGAAATGAAAAATGCATAAACCATCTATTTATAAACTTGAGTTAATATGTTAACCCAAGTTCAATAATCCTAAGTGTTATAAACGATAATAAAATCACTAACAATAAAAAGCATTATTATACCCGTACGATAGGATCGGGTATAATAAAATTACTCCTCCGTTTGTAACACCCCGAAATAAGCGAGCTAGATATACCTTCAAAGGTATGGATCGGATCAGAAAAAAATTCTAAGACTTTTGAGCCATGTCTGTCCGTCCGTCCGTCCGTCCATCCGTTCGTCCGTCAGCACGCTAACTCAAAAACTAAGAAAGCTAGAATCTTGAAATTTACACAAAATATTCTGGGAGTAATTTGTAGGTTCCCTATTCTTTTTGGTTGAGTTTTGACCAAAACTTAGGGTAGCTCTCGAACACCTAACTTTTAGATCCCCACATTTTTTTTTGAAATAGAGCTATGAAATTTTAACTGCTGATAGATCTCACAAAAATATTAATTTTATTTTTAATAACTTTTTTTTGTAGCCCCACCCGTTACGGAGCTACAGCTCCCCAAAGGTTCAAAAAAGCTCTATATTTAAATTGTTATAGCACAAGTTGTATAAGGTATATCTTCATTTTGAAAACGCCAAACGATTAGTACTTTTATTAGCTTTAAAACTATATATACAATAAATATATATTTGTGGCATACGGTGTCTTAATTTACCGTTATGAGAAACTAAAATTTTGCAAAATTTTTTAACCCTTCTATCTTCTAAACGCTTTAAGTTGGAAACTAGAAATTTTGACAGAAGTTAGATCTTTGAAAATAAGTATGAGTCATTTCAGAAATTTTTTTTGTATCACCTCCTGTTTAGGAGCTGTAAGGGGTCAAAAACTGAAAATTTCCTATTTTTAAACACCTGTAACTTGAACACCTGTTAACATTTTTTTGAAGTAATACACAAAAATTAAAGCTTCAACATTATACTCTTATTTCTGTTAACAACTTTTTTTAATAATATAGGGTTACTTTATAATTGACGAAAGTGTTACTTGATTTTTTCAAATTTTCTAACAAATTTCTTTAACGAATTTTTTCCATTTTGTTTTACTCGATAATTTGAAATTGTGGAGGATATAATGCGTAGTACATAAAAATGTAAATAAATAAACAACATAACGGTTGCTTGAAGAATTTTTATTTATATGATATTGATATACATACTTATGTAATATCATGTTTATTTACATATCGTATATGCCACTAGTGAGTGAATGATAAAAGTATATATGTTTATTATATAGTGCCGTATTTACATACATATATGTATTTTATTGTACTTATAAGAAATTATTCTGTCAATGGAATATTTAAATATAATATAATATTTAAAATTATATTTACTATTTTGTACTAAGTAAATTTAATATACATTTACCGCTTAGTATTAAATGGTACTATAGAATATTTGAAAAAGTTTTGGATTGATAAATGTTATGTGAAAGGTTAGAATCTACTTTTGAAGAATGTACATATAAACATATAGTTTGAATATATGTACAACCCATAGTACTAGAAATTATAAAATTCACCCAAATTATTTTAAAATACTAAAATATTAAAAAAATAATATTGTAAGCAGAGTGACAGGCTGGGAACATACTAACGGTTCGTATGGGTATCTAAGAGTTGACAAAGTCAACTGTATTCTTCCTCGTTTTAAATATAATTATTTTCCTATAGATTTATTTTCAATAAATCTATGTACACGTTCCAGCAAATGCAGCATCTGGAACTTTATTATAAAAACAATGGTTTTCACACAGATAAAATTACTACTAATCGAACTTTTATTGTTCCAATAAAATACAGTTTCAATTAATTTCCATAAGCAAAAGCTATAATATAAATATCAGGAAATAAATGAATTAAGTTTCGGTATTAAAGATAAATATTTAAATTAATTAAATTAAGAAATAAAATTATATTTAAATAATTTTTAATTTTATTAACAACTAATTTGTAAAATAAAAGAAAAATTAAATTGTTAAAACAAAACTATTATTTTGTTTTTTTTTTATATTAAATAAAATCGGATCTAAAACTCCTAACACTTTTTCTTTTTTATTACCTAAGTATATAATGTGAGAACATATGTAATTATTATATGCATTTTATTAGCAACATTGTTGTTAAACATGATATTAATTCTTTTTCTTTTCCAAAAAAAAACCAAACAAATTTATGTCTAATCTTATAATCGTATCCATTTGTCTTTTGGAGAATTCAAATCTTTGACATTTAGCAAAGACAGATTAATATTATATAAGTATTAAAAAGTTATCATTTAAGAAAACAAATTTGTAAGCCAAGCAAGTCAAGTAAAATTTTAATATAAATATTTTAAAAGCTAAACAAAAAAAAAAAATTAAAAGAAACCAGCTCAATAGATGGCAGCAAATCAACTTGAACAATTATTGGTAAATTTTAACATAACAAATAGAATAATACGTATTGATTTATTTTTAGGTGTTGATTCTTGATTATTTAAATGTTGATTGATGATAAGACAAAGGATAGTGTGGGCCCAAGATAACTTCAGATAATTAGTATATCCACATTTATTTCGATGATGATGATTCTTTGTGATGTGTTCTTGTGTTTTCTTTTTCGGGTGTAGAGCAACTGAACAACTACTCTTACTATTTATTGCACACTCATTGATCAAAATCCTAAAAAGAAAAGTCTTACTAAAGACAAAATAAAGTTAATGTTAATGCGAAACAGTAGATTATACTCGAGCCAATTAATAAATAAACACACACAAATCCTTCCTTTGAAAAACTTCACGAGAAAGCACAGATGGACGACAGAAGAAATATTTTGGACAATAAAAAGACGTTATTCTTACTATTAATATTCAAAGAAATATCCGAATGACGACCATGTTAAAATCTTATAAAATACTTTTAGGAACAAAGTAAAAGTTTTGATTTCAAGTGCCAAATTACATTATTATTCCGAAAAAATTCGGAGGGATTTTGACTACCCTAAGAACGTGTGTCTGTGTATAAAACTGTTATATGTAATAAGAATACTAATATCTCTGAAAATAATATAAAACCTTTGAATTATAATGATATCACCATTTTTAACCCTTAGAAAATTAGTAATGTGATGAACTTTTTCTTTACGACGGTAGCAGATAGGTTAAACATACCAGTTGGAGCAATTTATTATGCTTATCTTGACAGTCGAAATATATACAACCGCTTGAATCTACATTTAACTAACCTCCAAAAAGTATCTATTGCTATAAATTCGTTAAAATTGCCTTGCAACAGGAATGGATGGGATCTTGGTTAAACTTATAAAAAAAAATTTCAGGAAAGCTGGCACACATCTTAGGTAAATTTATTAATATCAGTTTTGAAACACATACTTTTCCAGATTGTCTAAAAAAAACTGTGATGACACCAATCTATAAAAGCGGTGATGACAAAAATAGGTTCAATTATAAGCCTATATCGGTCATACCTAGTTTTTTGAAATTAGATGAACGAATATTAAAATTTAGACTCGATATGTTCCCAAGAAACAATGGCTTACTTAGAGCAGAACAATACGGCTTTGAAGAGAATTCTAAAATAACTACAGCTTCTCTGGCCCTAAAAGATTTCGTTACTAAAAGTATGGACAATTGCAAATTCACCGCATGTGTCTTCATTGATTTTCAGAAGGCGTTCGACTGTGCCTAGCATAAATTCTAACTCCACAAGCTCGTCACATTAGGTTTCTCGAATGAACAAATTCCGTTTTTCAATCTTACCTAAATGACAGGATACAATGCGTAAAGATTGAAAAATAATTAAGCAATGTAGAAGTACTCAACAGAGAAGTACAGCAGATTTCGTTTTGGGTTCATTGTTTTTAAGATCTACATTGACGATTTAACTTGACTACATCTCCATGGCACAATACAACTATTTGCTTAGGATGCTGTTGAGTCAAGCATGGCAAACCCCAAAAAGTTTATACTGGAGGATCTTCAAATTATAAACGAACGTCTATTATAAGAAATAGGCTATCGATGAATGCCGGAAAACAACAAATACTTCTATTCGAAAATAAAAATTTTAATGGTCTTACTTTTATTCATAACAATACGATCATTGAGCTAGGGCAATCTTACAATTAATTAGGCCTTCAAATAGACAGTAAGCTTAGGTGGGATTAGCATATAGACATTTAAGTAAAAAAATTGCATCGTATATATTTATTCTAAGTAGATTAAGAAAATTTTTATACCAATATATTTTTTATATTCTTATATGCGTCCTACATACAAATGTGGTTTATGTGAACCCAATTTGTTGGAACGCTCCACACATCTATTTGAACAAAATTGAAATTATACTAAAAAAAGTCATAAAAACAATCCATGGTTATTCCAGTCTACACCCAACCAACATGCTTTCTAGAGAAAAGTACCTAAGCTTTCCAAATATTTGCAAACTAGAACTTTTTATAATGGTATTTAAGATAATCAATAACAAAATAAAACATAACTTCAGAAAATTTTGATTTTCATAATTATAATACTAGAAATAAGTCTAAATTCTACTTTCCGCTTTTTAAAACAGATAGACAAAAAAGCAACTGTTTATAACAGCCTAAAATCATTTAATGATTTATCGCAGGAGTTTAAAATAATAGAGAACACCTTATAGTTAATAATAAATTTTTAATTATGAATTATCAATTTAAAGTTATCACAATTTTAGCACTCTTTTTTTCTTGAATAATCTCTTAATTAATTGTTTATTTCGTTAGCTTTTGAAATTTCAAACATATAAATATTAAACATCTATGAGATCAGATAGACTAGGCTAAGATCGTAAAAACAAAAAATTTTTTATAAACACCAATTTTTAATTGAATTTGTTAAATAAATTTAAAAAAAAAAAGCTGTTTAGTAAAAATTTGAGGGGGAGGGAGGCGCTAACGAGATAATTTATGTAGAATGGGTCAATCCAACCGTCATAAATGCAGTATCTTTTGCATTTGTGCATACCCTACTCATATTAACAGAAATTCTAAATTCCAAGAAGCAAAATATCAGAGGAAGCCCTCATAAAAATCTTGAGTCTTTTCACGTCGACACAAGTCATTATAACAGATAAAAAGTCATTGTGTTCCACAACAATAAATTCTTTCTTAGAAGCGCATTTCAAAATTGAGCACTATGTCGTTGCAACGTTTCATATTAGTAGCATTGGTCAAATCTAAGATACCATTCTACGCTCGCCTGAAATTTCAGATAAAATTAACTATTACGCCACTTTTGAATTTAACTATTAACCAGCTTTTAAGTTCTTGTTTGAAACAATTTTTTTAATATAATATGAATTTTCACCTAAAATAGAGTTACAAAAAAAAAGAGAAATAGTTATATTAGTTGGCTTTCCTTACGATTTAGTAGAAACTTACGATTTAGTAAAAAAAAAAAAATTACAAAGAATTTTAGATTTATTTTAGAGGTTATTTACGAGGGGGGCTGGCCTGATTCCAATATGTATGGTATTATATTAATTTTGATCATCGTAGTTTGAGCACCTACGTACAGTATAAATTTTAAAGGTAAAATATGGAAGTCACTTCATTAAATTATCTTAAGATTCCTAAAATATTAGTATACATTTCTTTTAGAAGTAAAAGAAAACAGATACTATCATAATTATGTATTAAACAAAACTTATTCTGATTTTTTTTGGTTTATTAAATAATTTGGAGAAACACTATTTTTTATAATAGGATATAAAAAAATAATAATAAAATAACAAAACAAGAACAATAATAAATTTTGAAAAAAATAATGAAATAATTTGAATAATGAATATTAAAAATAATTTCGTAAAATAAATGTACAAACTAATCTTTTGTTTGAAATAAATGTAAAACAAAATTAAAAAAAAAAAAGAAAAGCTAGGTACTCCTAGAGGTAATAGACGAAATATAGAAAAACTAGGTACAATAACTAAATAATTTCGTAAAATAAATGTATAAAATATTTTTTTTTATAAAAACATATAAAACAAAATATTAAAAAAAAGTTTACTCATAGAGGAAGTACCTATAGAAAAATTTTTGTAAGAAAAAAGGTTGAGTAAAATAATTTTTTTTTGAAAAAAATGTAAAAGATAAATTTAAAAAAAAAACCAGGAAGATTAGACTGTGTAGATTAGACTGTGTCAACTCTGGGATACCTGTATGAACGTAATATATCTATAAAACTGTTTCTATAAAACTTGATGATCTTTTAAAAATTTTCAGATGTTTTAGTATCGACGACGTTAACTACAGAGATATATTTATGTAAATTGTAGAGTTGTATGATATCTACCCAAATCTATTGCACAAACACAACCGAATTTTACAGAAGTTGTTGATCGTCATTTATAAGATTTTATAGGCTTCATTAAGTTCCAAGAAATGCATGAAGCCTGAACCGGCTACTTTAAAACAATCAAATTTTACAAAAGTTTTTTGTATGTAACTCGACACCTTTTTACTAAATTTCAGATACCTAGCTTCATTAGATCCTGAATTATTTTCATATAAAGAGAAAAGTTGTATGGCAGCTACCAAACGCGGCGGCCGAAAATGCTGGATTTAAATAGCGAAACTAAAAATTTTACAAAAGTGACGCAAAAAAAAATTTCAGCTTCTTTATTCTTTATTTATTTTTTGAGTTATCGTGCGGGCGGACGGACATACATGGCTTAATAGATTCAAAATC
This sequence comes from Poecilobothrus nobilitatus, assembly GCA_947095535.1. Classification (NCBI taxonomy): domain Eukaryota; kingdom Metazoa; phylum Arthropoda; class Insecta; order Diptera; family Dolichopodidae; genus Poecilobothrus; species Poecilobothrus nobilitatus. Next base: position 240,593,202 of record OX352772.1, read on the forward strand.
CGATTCTGAGATCCATACCTTTGACACTATATCTAGCTAGACTCCTTTAAGGTGTTACAAGGGTATAATGGCAATTTATTATACCCTTGAACATAGTTCATACGGGTATAAAAATTAAAAGATCTGTCCTAATTTTTACTGAAAATTATATATAATTTAAAAAAATTTAACTTGATATAATATTTCCTCTTGGTTCTATTCGATTTTATTCCATTTTAGGCAGAAAAACTTTATCAAATTAAATAGCAAGCCGTTCAAAAGTTATAGAATTTTTTTTTTGTGAAAAGTCGCTAAAACATTTTTAACCCCTCATATCTCGAAAATGGTTCAGAATAGACTCCCCTCCAATACATTTTTTTTTTCATGCCCGATCACTCAATTTAAGGAAGACCATCGAGTTGGAAACACCCTGTATATATATATATATATTTATATATACTGTTTTGCAGTCAAGTACACCTTTTTTTTATTTAAATTAAACCATTTTTCATTTAACCTAATGATTTTTTTCATATTAAACCATTTTTCTTTCAAAACTATTTTTTTTCATATTAAACCATTTTTTTTATATTAAACTGTTTTTTTCATATTAAAATATTTTTACCATACATACATTAATATACATTAGATATATACATACATACATTTGATATATTATTTACGAAATTGTTACACAAGTAAAGAGCAACAACTTTACCATATAACATTTTTTGATCCGATCAACTTTAAGGTTTTTTTAATTTTTTTTCAAGTCCAAATTTCATACATATCGCCTTATGAATTTATATGAACAAATTTTTTTTATTTTTCTTTTTTTATATCTCTAAATATTTATATAAGATGTAATACATATTATCAAAGATTATATAAGTAGTATATAATGCTACTTATATAATCTTTGATATTATTTTCTTGTTGATGACGCAAAATTCAAACTGTAAAATTGTTAGCAGATTCAATATTAATATTATGTTTGTTTTGTATTAATATTATATTTGCTTACAGTTTTTATTATTTTTTACTTCTAATATTTTTGAATGAAAAAAAAATCATGTATGAAATCAAAATCATGTACCTAACTTACAAACATATGTAAATGGATGTATGAATGAATGTACATATTATATTTTTTTTCGATTTCATTGCTTATTATTGTTATTGAATAAAAATATTATGCTAAATTATTAGAAGTTATTTTGTTTTGATATAAATTATTATTAAAAAAATCTACTTATGAATTTTGGCTGTATACTTCTCGTATAATAGCGGTCGGTCCTGTGGTGGGGATAGCTGATTTTTTTTTTTAAATTAAACATTTTTATTTTAAATATCTTTCATTCTTTATTTTTTTAAAGTGAGGTGCATTTCAAACAATAATATAAAATAAAATAAAATTTCAAAAATTTACAAATGAAATATCAATAAAATCAAAACAAAGCCTAAAACTCAATGCAATTACACATAAATACGACATTGAAATGCAATTACACATATTATGAAAAAAATATATAATAATTTTAATAACATAAATATTTGAATACACAGTATATACCATTATTTACATCTATAGTACCATTTAATACTAAGCCGTAAATGTATATTAAATTTACTAAGTACTTAAATTAAATTTATAAGTACAATAAAATACATATATGTATGTAAGTAAATACGGCGCTATATAATTTACATCTATACTATTATCATTCATTCATCAGTGACATATATGATATGTAAATAAACATGATATTATATAAGTATGTATGTATATCAATATCATATAAATTAAAATTCTTCAAGCAACCGTTATGTTGTTTATTTATTTACATTTTTTTGTACTACGCATTCTAACCTCCACAATTTCAAATTATCGAGTAAAACAAATGTAAAAAATTTGTTGAAGAAATTTGTTAGAAATTAAAAATCAAGTAACACTTTCCTCAATTATAGTGTAACCCTATATTATTAAAAAAAGTTGTTAACAAAAATAAGAGTATAATGTTGAAGCTTTAATTTTTGTGTACTACTTGAAAAAAATTTTAACAAGTGTTCAAGTTACAGGTGTTTAAAAATAGGAAATTTTCAGTTTTTGACCCCTTACAGCTCCTAAACGGGGGATGATACAAAAAAAATTTCTGAAATAACTCATACTTATTTTCAAAGATCTAACTTCTGTCAAAATTTCAAGTTTCCAACTTAAACCGTTTAGAAGATGGAAGGGTTAAAGGACTTTGCAAAATTTGAGTTTCGCATAACGGTAAATTAAGACACCGTATGCCATAAATATATATTTATTGTATATATACTTTTAAAGCTAATAAAGATAGTAATCGTTTGGCGTCAAAATGAAGATATACCATATACAACTTATGCTATAACAATTTAAATATAGAGCTTTTTTGAACCTTTGGGGAACTGTAGCTCCGTAGCGGGTGGGGCTACAAAAAAAAGTTATTAAAATTAAAATTAATATTTTTGTGAGATCTATCAGCAGTTAAAATTTCATAGCTCTATTTCAAAAAAAATGTGGGGATCTAAAAGTTAGGTGTTCGAGAGCTACCTTAAGTTTTGGTCCAAACTCAACCAAAAAGAATAGGGAACCTACAAATTACTCCCAGAAAATTTTGTGTAAATTTCAAGATTTCAGCTTTCTTAGTTTTTTCGTTAGCGTGCTGACGGACGGACGGATGAACATGGCTCAAACGTCATAGAATTTTTTTCTGATCCGATCCATACCTTTGAAGGTATATCTAGCTCGCTTATTTCAAGGTGTTACAAACGGAGAAGTAATTTTGTTATACCCGATCCTATCGTACGGGTATAAATAGTTAAATATTTGAATACACAGTATGTAACAAAAATAATAAATCATATTACATAATTTTTTTTTTAAATTTTTCTCATAAACTATATGATATTATTTTGGTAAACCAACAATTGGCGCCATAGGACAACACGGACCCTGCACAACTGGGCCCAACGACAACTGGATATATAACTTGCTTATGTATGTTTTTATTCAAAATTAAATACATTCAAAAAGTTAATAATATTCATTTTGATACATAAATAACAATTCAAAATTGTATTAAACGAGGAAGAATACAGTTGCCTTTGCCAACTCTTAGATACCCATACGACTCATTAGTATGTTCATAGCCTGTTCATACTCTGCTTATAATATTATTTTTTTATTTTTTTAGTATTTTAAAATAATTTGGGTGAATTTTTTATTTTCTAGAACTATGGGTTGTACATATATGCAAACTACATGTTATACATTCTTCAAAAGCAGATTCTAACCTTTCACTTGTAACTTTTCAAAATATGCTATAGTATCTACCATTTAATACTAAGCGGCAAATGTATAATAATTTATACTAAGCATATGTATTATATATCATTCATTCATCAGTGACATATACGATATGTAAATAACTGGGAGAGTAACTGGTAATTTTGGGGGGGCTGTAAGCCTGGAACCCTATATAATTAAGAAAACCAGTTCACCCACGTAAAAATATATTATTTAACCTTTAATTTTCATGTCTTGCCGAAGAAGAATTTTTACAGGTGCCTAAGTTACAGATGTCTAAAAATAGCAAATTTTTAATTTTTAAGGCGTAATAACTCTTAAAGAGGGGGTGCTATCAAAAAATTTTCTGAGGAAACTTATACTAATTGTAAAAGTTCTTTCTTGTCTCAAAATTTCAAGTCCCTATAGCGTTCTTGAGTTATGAGGGTAGCAAAATCTTGCAAAATTTGGTTTTCACCTAACGGTAAATCTAAATACTAATATTTTAATACTAATTTACAAATTTAAAAAAAATACCTCTCAAATGATGTTTTCTGATTGAAAAAATCTTAAGCAGAACATGAGACATATGCATTTAAAAATAGGTCTTTTTAAAAGTTTGAGGGACTGTAGCTCCGTAACGGGTGGGGCTACAGAAAAAAGTTGTAAATAATAAAATTAATATTTTTATGATATCTATCAGCATATAAAATTTTATGTCTCTATTTCAAAAAAAATGTGGGGATCTAAAGTTAGGTGTTCGAGAGCTAACGGAATTTTGGTCGGATCTCAACCAACAAAAATGGGGAACCTACAAATTGTTGTAAGAATATTTTGTGTTCATTTCAAGACTCTAGCTTTCTTAGTTGTTGAGTTATATTGCTGACGGACAGACGGACGGACAGACGGACAAAGCTCAATCGACTTAGAGGGTTTTCTGATCCGATCCATACCTTTGAAGGTATATCTAGCTAGCTTATTTCGAGGTGTTACAAATAGAGGAGCAATTTTAATACACCTTATCCTTATCGTACGGGTATAAAAACTTCTAATATTAATTTTCCAATATTTTAGAAATTAAATTTAAAAATTCCAATATTAATCTTTTTGCGACAAAATCTTGAAAACCAAAATCTTGACAAAAAAAACGAATAGAATTTTTTGTTATTTCTTTTTTCTTTTTATTTTTAAATATAATATAAATATAAGTATTCAAAAATACGAGATATTAAAAATTAATTTTGATTTTGTTTATTTTATTATACAAGAACAAAAACATTTCCTATTAAAAAATTATAAATTATGAAACACAAAAAAATGTTTACATATTCTGAAATATTACAGGCCGTTATACTTATAGATAGATGGAATGTTCAAGATATCAGCGGTGATCTATAAATTGTATTATTAGTGACCCCAATTGCTTATGGCCCCAGTTGTCGTTGGGCCCAATTGTTAATGGCCCAGTTACGCAGAGTCCGAATTGTCCTATGGCTCCAATTGTCAGGGAACTATTATTGTATATGTAAAAATATATATTTCATTAGTAAACTTTTAAAATCATCAGAATATTTAATCTGTAAATAATAGACATTTAAAACCATTTTACTAAATGATTTACTAACCGATTTTCATTTTTTCATTTCAATGATAAATATTCAGTTCAGCTATCTTATATTACCAATATTTTTCCAAAATTTTCCGATTTTCATTATTAATTTTCCATTTTTTATAAAAAACACATATAAAGAATATACATAAATATTGTATCATATAGTATAATCAATATCTATATTACATTCAAATAAGATCCTCTTTTTTTGTTCTTTTGTCTCCGTTAAATTTTAAATTTACCTTTTTTTCTAGATATGAAGATAAACAAATGATTGTTTGTCATTTTAGAGTTTTTTATTTGAATAAACATGAAAAGAAACAATATGTAAAATTCAATAAAAGTTTCAATATTACATAAATCAGGGGCATCTTATAAAATACATCTTATAACATAAATAATAGGTATATATTGAGTTTCCAAGACTCAATAAATCAGGGGCATCTTCTAAAAGATAATAATAACCGTCTTTTACAAAAAATATCGTTTACAAATAAATTTTAAATTCATAAAAGCATTAATTATTGAAAATTGTATTTTTACGTTTTAAATAAAATCATAAAAAAACTATATATTCATATATACTGCATTCATATATACTGTTCATAGTTTCTTTATAATAAAATTATCGGTTAGAGCTTGTTAGAGCTTGTTTAGCTCTAACCGATTTTATATCAAGGAGTATAGATGACGGAAAATATACAGCTTGTTTATTTTTGGACTTGCAAGAAGCTTTTGATGGCGTAGATCATGATATACTTCTCTTCAAATTAAATCAATTAAAGTTCAAACCTAATCACTTAAATCTGTTCAGATCATACCTATCCAATAGGAAGCAGCTCACGCGATGTAATGAGACATACAGTGATATAAAACATATAAAAAAGGTGTCCCCTAAGGGTCAATTTTGGGGCCGACATTATTTAAAATTTATATAGATTACATCTAGCCAGGCTAGAATTATATAGTTCTTTCTTTTCTCAAAATTTCAAGTCCCTGGAGTTATGAAAAGAAAAATCAAGAAAAATTTGGTTTTCACATAACGATAAATTTAAATACTAAATTTAAAAAAATTATATAATTTTGATATTGATTTATCAATGTAAAAAAAATTCTTGTCGAATGGCGTTTCTCAATTGAATAAATATTAAGCAGAACATGAGATATACATATTTAAAAATAGGGCTTTTTCAAAATTTGGGAAAAATGGGACTACATGAAAAAGTTGTTCTACGTTCTAATTATTTTTTTTATACACATCCCTTATATACAGACCTACAGATGGTTAAAATTTCATTTCTCTATCTGTAACGGTTTCGCAGTTTTGTAAACAGACCGACGGATGGACGGACAGAGTGAAACTAATTGGCACATTTCTTCAAATTTTGTTTTGGAAATGTGCTAAAACAAAATAATAATATTTTTTTACTTTACGATTCAATTTGGTTTTAGGTGAAGAAAATTTAGCAGACTAATTTGTTGAGCCGCAGCCGAAAATTTCATTCTTATACGTATACTGATATTATTGAACCACATATCTTTGGAGATAATACTATAAGATGTTTAAGAACAATAATGATTAAAAATGTCAAATATTTTCCTGTTGAACAGAAAAATGTTTAGAATATCTCTATTTTATTATATGATAAGTATGGTAGCCCAATAAGTTTCTCGACTTATACATCATTCTTCCAATTTGTTTTATATAGAGATTTGAACAGCACTCCAGCTAAAAATATTGTGTTTAATTCTAAATAAAATGACCCTTTAAGACGATTTTCGCGAGTTATTCCGTTATAGCGACAGTATTATTTATTGCCATACGTATTGAAACAATTAATTTTTTTAAATGGATTAATTTGATCATCCACCTTTAGCTTTTAATCAATGAAGATTCCCAGATATTTTACATCCTTCTCTTTCTATACAAGTATTGATTTCATTTTTCTTCTGTATAAAAAAATACGCTAAGTTAATTATTTATACACTGATCTTAGTCCTCCTTGCATGATTTGAGAAGTATTCTACTGCATGTACGAATTTTACCTTCATTAAAACTTTTCACTTTTACTGGAATATATTAAAAAAGTGTCAGTGGAATGGTTAAGACATGGTTAATTATGTAATGGTTAAAACATCGGCATTCCATTCGAAAATCTTACGGTGCAAATTCCGGCTAGATCATTAATAACAAAATAATATAGATAGGAAATATTAACACTTTTCTTATATTATGATATAATTAGTATAATATAATAAAATAAAAACAAGTAAATGTAACAGTAAGTCGGTTGCATCGACATACCCGACATCTGAATAATCCGAACTAAAATAAAAATCCATGAGTTTTTTGGCAGTTGTTTGAACCGCCTCTCTGTTCTTTCTTATTCAACTCGAATTTCAAGAAAGTAAAAGGGGCATGCTTTAACACGCTTGAACAAAATTTAAAGTTTCTATCTTTATTAATTTCGAAGATATCCCGGAAATATCGCTCACAGTTACCATACATAATAAACATATTGTGTTCACACAGTAACAAATTTGGTCGCAGTGGGGACAAATCTTAGATGAAAAGTACATACTTCATTACAACACATTATTTGCAATCCGAACAAATGTTGACACATTTTGTGCATAATGTTACAAAAAAAGATACAAAAATTTGAAAACAATGTTTGGAAACAAAAGTATTTATACACAAAATTACAAAAAAATTGTATCTCCATGGCGTTGAATTAATAAAATACAAAAATATTTACATATCTTTAACAAACGTAAAATAAAATGTAATACTAAATTCATTTTGACATTATGTAAATTGTGTTTAAGAGTTACAAATAGTTTTTAATGTAAATATTACTGCTTTTATAACTTGTAGTGAATATATTCCGAAATAATCTTTTTAACAAATTTTGTAGTAGAAAATTAATTTAATTACATATTAAATAATAATAAAAATGGCGAAAACACAAGGTTTCTTTTTATTTCTTTTATGGAAACAATTTTCGAAATTGGTGGCTTTGTTTCTTGTTTGCGTGCATATGTGTGTAAAAATTACTAAATATGACGTGAAGACATACATTTTATGTTGAAATACGAGAATATTGTTTCAAAATGGTATAAAAATTATATAATATATAGACATTTCGTGTCTATAATATACAAAGTGTCAAAAATTAAGGTGTAGAAAATTTTAAAAACAAAGTTTCCAGTTATATTATGTAATGCAACTAGAAGTTACCAATTTCCTTTGTTTTTAAACTGACTATGTACATTGTTTCAAACATAGCAACTCTGTTGCTAAATAAAAATCCATTTCGGCTGTTATAGCTGCTCGTAGAACTGAATTTATTATTTAAATCCAATTTTCGATTTACATTTCTATAATGTTATTGAATTTTTAAATTACTTTATTCTTTTCATATAAACATTCTGAATTCTTGGTGCAACATTATTTTATTGTGGTAATTTTTGGTAATTTTGTGACGTTATAGTAAATTTTAGTTTCAATTTAGAAACGTTGTTTTGATGTTGTATCAATTTTACAACTGATTTAAAAAAAAAAGCTCCACATTTTGTGTGCTAAAAAAGATCAATTGTGTCGACAAAATGTTACTACTTATTCACTGTTTCAAATTCTCACATTTTGTGTGCTCACATTATTTTATTGGGGTAATTTTTGGTAATTTTGTGACGTTATAGTAAATTTTAGTTTCAATTTAGAAACATTGTTTTGATGTTTTATCAATTTTACAACTGATTTAAAAAAAAAAGTTCCACATTTTGTGTGCTAACAAAAACCAATGGTGTCGACAAAATGTTACTACTTATTCACCGTTTTAGCTTTGCACATATTGTGTGGTAAAAAACCAATTGTGTCCACAAAATATTACGAATAAATATTGCTAATTTTCTCGTAACAATCTTACTACATTTTTACGTAACAGTTACCGCATATGTGTCTAGTTTAGACATAGTGTAGAAACGGTGTCGAGATGTTTCCACCTTTTTTAAAAATGTGTACAGATGTGTCTACTTTTGTGACCGAATTGCTACTTGGGATCCTTGTTCGGGTTTGGGAGCCGTGTGTCAGCTACCCGAATCGCCACTCTAATTCATCTCAAATTTCAGGGATATAGAGGGTTTAATATATAGAGGATATAATACATTTCAGAACACTCTTGTAACAATTTTTAAGGTTTTGTCTTTTGTCTTTATTGGTTTTGGTGGTACACTCGTTTGCTAATTCGGAGGCTTCCAAAATTCGAACACATAGTTCAAATCATTTCAAATGTCGGTTTTCAATTTATAAAAAAAAGGAAATATAACAGCACACTCTTGTACCAAATATAAAGGTTTTATCTTTATTGATTTTGGAGATATGTTTGTTTGCTCTGGAATTCATTGGGAAGCTTCTAAAATGCGAACCCATGTTCGAAATACTCTCAAATTTCAGAGACATAAATCAAACATGAAGGAACATCACCATGTCAAAATCAAAGGTTCTTTCTTTGTTAGTTTTGAAGGTAATCTCATTTGCGCCGGGCTTGTGAGGAAGCTCGAGAATCCGAACCTTTGGACCGATTTTTATTAGACGCAATCCCCGCCTTCCTTTCGTAATTAGTAACCTACTATATAAATTTCATTAAGATAGCTTTATTAGTTTTTGAGTTATCGTGCGAACGGACGGACGGACATTGTTAAATCGACTCAGGAGGTGATCCTGATTAAGAATATATAAACATGTCCATATCGAACTCGCTTCTTTTTGTGGTTACAAAAATCATACCAAAGTTAATATACTTTAGATGTAGGATATAATAAGTTTGTATGTATATCATATAACTAATATTATATCGTATAGTAATATACCATAATAATAAATGGCGAACAAAATATTTAAAAAGCAATCATTTTACACGAAAAATTATAAGATTCTAATTGAAAATAGCGAATTGAAACATGCCTGTATCAGAATCCAAGGATTTTAGAGGGGTGAAATAGTTTTACTAGTTAAATAGGGTTTCCTATATTAAAATTTTAAAAATATGTTTTATGACATACCTCTTAAATTCATAGATGACTCATTTTATCTTCTTTCAAATAAAGTTTAAGTATTTTTTTTTCACAAAAACGTGCTATTTATAATAAAAATATAAGGGAACATATCTGCATAATTTTTTTGTAGATTTATCTAAGCTGCGCGGTTAAATAAAGTCGCCTAGCTATTAAAGAACACAGTTTACAATAAGTTATTAAGTAGTCATATGCACAAATTTAGTAATTTATTCAAATAATCTAACAATGAAAAAATTGTAAAATTTTACCTACGTTAGTAGAGATGGATTTGATTCAGGTTGATACCAATATTGAGGCACATATCCACTCATTTGCTGTGAAGTGTGGTGTGTTGTCTGAGAATGTATATGATGGGACGGAGGTAGTTGAGGCGCAATCTGTGGTTTATGTTCAATCCAATGAGGTTTCTGGTCCCAGGGAATTTGGTTTGGTGGGCTCATCCCAGACGGTGGAAATTCTATTAAATTTAAGACATTTTATTAAGTTTAGTTTAGTTTCCAAAGATAAGCTATTATTTACCAGGTGATAGTTCGGATACAGGCGTACTTGACGGTGTAGGACTATGTTCTGGAGGTAAATATTGCGAAGGCGATGCACTATTAGAACCACAGTTATTGCCTTAAATTATTTTGTAGAAAAAAATTTCAAAAGTTTTTTGGATTTAACAAAAATTTAGTTATATATTTGCTCACCGGAATTTATAACTTGATTTGGACTTTGTGAAGCCGTATTTGGGACTGTTAAAGGCATACCGCTGTTAACTCCAGGTGCCTGTGCTGCTTTCATCATTTTTTTATATTTGGATCTGCGATTTTGAAACCATATTTTAACCTAAAAAGAAGTAATAAAAATCTAATTTAGAATTTATAACAATGCATAAAATACAAAATACAAAAACTTTGAATACCACTAGCTTATACTTTACTAATACTTTTATATTGAATATAAAATTTTTAATTAGAGTAATAATATCAACTCGTTCCTCTTATCATATGAATTATTTTTTCATTTAAAACATTATTTAACCATAAATTGTTAAAATATAACATAAAGTTGGTTCGAAGTTATTTTAAACAGTCTAAGTGCTAACGTGCGTTTTTGGCATTTTAAATGTTTTCCAATAATATGGTCATGTGTAGAAAAATTACTGGATTTAAAATTTAATAACTTACAATTTTTAGCTTAAATAATAAATTAAATTTCAGTTTGTAGGTTCGAAATATATTAACTTTAATAGTTTTCTCCTATTTTGGATGACATAAAAAATAAAATCGTCAAATAAAAAATGTGTATGTTGAACCATATCATATTAACCAACGGAGGATCTTTATTATATAATTATACGGATCAGAAAAACATAGGATCATTTATCATATCCAATTCAAACAATAACTAGAATATAAATCTTGAACTATTCAAGTCTATAAACTCATTCTTCGCCAAATTGAAATTTCAAACCCACAATATTCAGTTATCCATATCCACATGTGTTAATACAACCCAAAACCAACCGCGCAACCCAACACAATTATAAATAAAAACGAAAGCAAACTCAATAAAAACCCAAATAACTTTTAAAAATATAGAGCTAGAGGATTCCTAATTAAAAATTATTATACTTCAACCATTCAAAATGAAATTGGAGTCAAAATGAGATTGAACTTCAATCAAATATACAAGAAAAAAAATCAAGACTGACGGTTCTTATTCTATATGATTTTGGAAACTTTCACAGTGGAGAAATGGGTACTTCTAGCCTCTCCCATGGTACGATAGTATAGTTTTAGGAGAGGCATAATTCATTTTAGCTCAATAAAGCAAATGTCATTACCTACAAGATATCTATAAAAAAACGAAGTAGCTGCAATACGTAAGTACTTAGGTAAGGAGTGATTTTTTATTTTTAAAGGTAGCTCAAAGAAGTTTAACTGTTAGATAAAAATGTAGATAGTAGAACTACACCCAAATTAACACTAAACTGAACGCACAGAAAAGTCCGTTCTATCAGAAATAACCTTTTGAAATACATATCTAAAATTCTTAATCAAATAAAAAATGTATATCATGTATATGCTATTTAGATCAACTTTACCAAAACTTTGGAACGCGTTGACCATAAAATTTTACTTAAGAAACTCGGAGCATTATGCATCTGGAGTTTTTGTCATCTCTCAACTCGATCAGTGTCGTTTTAAGAGTACTACAAGATAGTCCTTTAAGTCCACTTTTATTCAATATTTTTACGTCCGACCTATCTGCAGAGCTTGAAGATATACCTCCCATTGTGTTTGCTGATAATCTTAAAATGTGCGAAGTTATTAAGAATATTTTCGATATTACTTTATTTCAATTAAAACTGCACTTACTGCAGAAATGATCTTCTTCAAAAAAGTTGGAACTGAAAATTCAAAATGTTAAAAGTTTTGCACGTAAAAGATCCACTAATATGCAATATTACAAAATAAATAACAAAACTTTTCTCGAAGGGGTATATAAAATGACTGATTTTGCAATTTTTTTAGATGATAAACTAAACATTCGTCCCAATGATTAATTTTTTTTTTTTTTTTTTTTTTTTACGAGGGACGGTGGAAAACATCAAAAGTCACCCAAAGGAACTGCACGAGGTTCCTCTGAGTAGTGTTGGACTTTAACCAACCAAAACCACCCCCTTTAAAACCAAACTATAGGATTGGTCCTTTAATACATAATAATATAATGTACAGCTTGGTTTTGGGGAAAAGGATGGGGGAAGGAATACTTGGGTGTTTGAATATAGGAAAATTGGGATTATGGAGGATGAAGGGAAAAATTTGGATAGTTATTTTGAAGAAAGATGTTAGTGTTCTTCTTGAATTTCGATATATCGTACACAAATGAATTACCAACTTTTGGGAACACATGTGCAGGCATAAGGTCCCATAAACGCGACGTGCGCATGACAAACGAATTCCCGAATGCTGTATTGCGCCATCTTGACAGTTCGACAGTGTATGGGTGGGCATCTGTTGCACTCCTCGTTTCACGTTGGAAAACTTTGAGTGGAGGCATCAATTGTTTTATTTCTTTAGAACAGGTGTTCACCCCTACAAGGTATCTATAAAAGAGGGTCAATGACCCAACAGTACGGCGATGGCAAAGTGGAGTGAGCGTTGAGGTAACACTGGGGTCGCCAATAAGGCGAATAGCTCTGTTTTGCACTTTGTCGAGAAAACCCAGCGCTGTTTGGGGCGCTCCAGCCCAAATATGTGCATTATACTCCATTTTGGGCCTAATGTACATTTTATAGATGTTGAGAAGATCGGAAGGAGAGAAGTAAGCTTTACAGCGGTACAAGAAACCTAGACATTTAGCAGCATCTTTAGCTATACCAAAAATATGATTTGACCAGGTCAATTTCTGATTTAACTCGATGCCCAGAATGTTTAAATCTGTTGAGTGCTGCAAAGCCTCACCCTGAAAAGTCAGGTTGGGTGTAGTAGTAGCTACTTTACGCGAGATTAAACAGCATTGCGTTTTTTTGGTGTTGAAATCAACTCTGTTGCTTTCACCCCATTTTTGAATTTTCGCTAAAACATTATTTAGCTCACTGATAGTGAAGTTTCTTGCTGTTCTATTAGTTTGGTGATTAATACCACAGCGGCTATGAAATTCATAGGAAGCTACAAGGGTGCTGTCATCTGCGAAACTATGGATTGGATTGGAGGTAATTGAAAGTAGGTCAGTGATAAATATTAAGAAGAGAGTGGGAGACAAAACCGATCCGTGAGCGACACCAGCATTAATTATAAAATTGTCAGATGAATAACCATCGACAAGTACCCGAATCATGCGATTCGAAAGGAAATCTCCAATCCATTTTAGAAAGACCCTACCTAGTCCTAACGCTTTGCATTTTGCTAATAAAGCATCATGCCAGACTCGGTCGAACGCTTTAGAAATATCCAGAGCCACTACATCAGATTCACCAGAATGGTGAAGGCTGATATTCAACTTTTCGCAAAGGTAAGTCATGAGATCACCGGTTGAACGACGGGCTCTGAACCCGTATTGTCGATCATGAAGCAAACCTCTACGATCCAGATATTTCAAAAGCTTCTGGTTTATTATTTTGTCCATTACTTTTGAAAGAACCGAGGTTATAGCAATAGGACGGTAGTTAGAGGGATCGCTTTTATTACCTTTTTTTGGAATTGGGAAAACATACGCAACCTTCCATTGGGTAGGGTGAATACCCGAAGTAAAGGAAAGATAGAAAAGGTTGCGTAGAGGTTTTGAAATACTTGAGTAGGTATTTTTAAGGACCATGGTAGTGATACCATCTGGACCGGCTGATTTTTTTGCATCAAGATTTTTCAAGATTTTCATCACTGCTCTTGTCCTAAAGTATATTTTACCGAAGGAGTAGTCAACTTCAGGAACAGTTGGTGGCTTTAAAGTTGACTGAGGCAGTGTCGAGTTGAAAGAGAACTGCTTGCCAACCAAGTTCGCTTTCTCTTTGGAATCTGACACAATCATGTTATTAATATCAACAAGCGGAGGAAAAGAAGACCCGCTAGCGTCTTCTTTTAAACTTTTTGCAAATGACCAAAAGGATTTGCTATTCTTAGGCATGTGGATAAGTTTGCGTTTCAACTTTAGGTTGAATAAGAATTTTTGCCTGTTGATAACTCTCTTGCACCTGTTTCGAACCACTATATAGTTTGCCCTGAGAGCCTCCGACCTATTGCTTTGATACAGTTTAAAAGCCTCCTCCTTTTTAAGGATGGCTTCACTGCAAATGCGATTGAACCAAGATTTGGATTTCCGTTTAATAGTTCTCATGGAGTGAGGAATAAATAACCTCATTCCAAGTAAAATTGTTTCACAAATCGCATTTGCAGCAAAGTCGACATTCCTATCGCGGAAGCACAATGACCAATCAAAGGATCTGAAAAAACTGTTAAGACCCTCCCAGTTCGCATGGCTGTATCGCCATACTAATTTTCTGAAAGGAGTCCTTTGATTGGTAATTGGGCCTACCCGGAAACTTGTTTTAACCAAACAATGGTCGGAGCCACCCAGGGGGCAACCAACTGAAACCACATATTTTTCAGGGTGTGTGGTCAGGAACAGATCCAAGAGGTAGCTTTCTTGATCAGCACGATCTGGGATCCTAGTGAGATTTTGGACAAGTTGAGAAAGGTGGAAAAGAGATGAGAATAGTTCAACTTGTTTCCCAATTGAGTTTTGACTCAGAGAAGTGTTACTAGAAAAGTGAAGCCAGTCTCTATTATGAATATTGAAATCACCCGCCAGAACAATTTCAGTTCCTGGATATGAATCCAAAATTTCATTGATCTGGTTTGAGAGATTTTCAATTTCCACAACAGTTTCCTCTTCACTTGAGTTGGGTGATCTGTATAAGAAACAGAAATGTATGACTTGCTTTCTAACGAGGATTTTTACCCAAACATAGTGGAAAGTTGGGCTAGAACATTTGAATTTATTAAGAGTGTTGAAAGCTGTGTCATTTTTAATATAGATGGCGATACCTCTTTTAGACACGAAATGTGAAACGAGTGTGTAGCCAGTAATATTAAAATTATCATTCTGGCCGTTAACTTGAGTTTCACATAGGGCAAGAATTGCTGGTTTGCTAGAATTTAAATGGCAAGTGACAGCATCGAAATTCGTCTGTAAACCGCGTATATTGCAGAAATTTACATTAAAATTGGTAATTTTGTAAAATTTTAAGAATCAATAAAAATCAAGTAAAAATCAGCAAATTAAAATTTATAATTAGATAAAAAAGTGAAATATCAAATTAAAATTTAAATTGATAAAGAAACGATAAAAATTATAAAAATTATATGTGTATGATATGAATACCGCGAGCTTGACAACACAATTTATTTGTTAATTAAATTTAAAATTAAAATTAAAATTAAAATTAAAATTAAATTAAATGTTTGCCTTGAATGTGCAAATGATTTATAAAACGTTCAACAGTTTTTAGCAAACACTGTGAAGTGACCTTATTGAACGCAGTTACAACCAAAAACACACCCAAAGCAAACCTTACGTGCAATACAAAAAAGAAAAAAAGAGCACGTTATAGCAAATAAAAGTTATTGATTAATTAAGTTGATTTTTACACACACTATTATAAATAATAGTAAAATTTACAATAATATTAAACTCTTCTCAAGATCTTTTATGATAAAGTAAAAGTAAATTATAATAAGTAAATACCACCAGAAATTACAAATTAAAATTACTGTTTAAGTTATGGTGGTATTGATTATTGAGAAGAGAAGAATTAGAACACTGACATCTATCAAGGGGATGGAGTGAGAAGGATATTGTTTTTGCTTTGTTTACAACTAGGAGATGTTAGAAAGAAAAGAACAGAAAAAAAAAAATAAAATTAAAATTAATTAATTGTAAACAAAGCAACCGCGCGCGTTGAATTAAGAAAAATTTTTTTTTAAAAAATAAAATAAAATAAATTAGTCAATATACTAAATATTAAATAAATATATAAAACAAAAAAAAAGTGGAATTAAATAACAGAAGATAAAAAATGTGATATTAGAAAGATAAATAAATATGATATTAAAAAAAAAAAAAAAAGAAATGTGTTATTAAAAAGCAAAATCAAAAGTACTTATCTTACTGCCGCCATTGGGAGTGCAGCCAAGTTTTTAAACATGTATTATATTTATTTTGCACCTTTTATTTTACACATAATTAAAATTAAAACAAACAAAATAAAAAAAAAAAAACAAGTGAATTTATTAGTTAAATTATGATTAAAATTAAAATAAAATAGATTAAGGTAAATTTAAAAGGTAAGTAGATATTATTTATATTTTTAATTATTCTAAATGATGTTGTCAAACCGACGGTCAAAACCGAAGTCCAGTAAAATCTTAGAGTTTATTGAAAGAACAGTTAATAAATTTAGTAACATTGTGGCACCAAAAGCTTTTTTTGTTCTCCAAATCGGTCTATTCTAGAATATGGTAACGTTGAATGGCTTCCAATTTTTCAATTTCATTTTAATAGAATAGATTCAGTTCAAAAATAATTTGTTTTATTTGCTCTAAGAAACCTACAATTCTATCAACTATTCAAATTTCTCAAGTAACAATGTTAGACTGAATTCATTAAATATATTAATTTTATCATCGAGTAGGCAAATTTTATCATCCTGCTTTACTTATGACGTCATAAAGAGACACATTAACGTTCAGGAATTATTAGGCAAATTTAAGTTAAATGATAGGAGTTAGTAACACAAAACATTCAAACAGAGTATGGAAGAAATTAACGAATAAACAGATTAATTTAGACTTTATTAAAGCTCTAACTCTCTAAAATCAGAATATTAAGAACTTTTTCAATAGACCACTTTCTAAGCCAATATGATATTTCTTAATCTGTATATTAGGAGTACCTTTTCTCACTAGAAGAGATTGCCCAGATAAATGGTGCAAGCTATGTGTTTAAGAATTGCGACACGAATTCTATCTATACCAGTGGACTTTCTAATATTCAGAGTCTTCAGAAACTTCACTACACTACTATGTCAAAAGTAACTATTGATATCAATCAGTTGTCGACAAGACAAAATAAAAAAAATATTCCTCACACTTTTTGTAAAAGTCTAAAAAGAATAATTTCAATGAGGGATATTATTTATTGTCTGTCTGAACCTTTTATTATAAAGAAAAGTTTTTCTGATCGCTAATTTATAAAACAAATTAAATAAATGAATAAAGAATTAAAATAGAACGAAAAAAATTATATTCACTATGTAATCAGTGCAGGCACATGTACTTTGAAAATCTTAAAATTTCTGTTTCATTTCAAGAATAGAATTACAGGGAACTTAAATTTAAATTCAGAAGAGGATTTACGAATTCAGAATTCATTTATTTACTTAAGGAAAATAGAAAAGCAAATTAAATGGAATATGCTGCACGAGTTCATTAGGTAGATAGAGCACATTTGAATTGTATTTGCTTACAAGCAAATCTGTATTTTGTATATTTAATTAAATATACAAAATTATTAATAATTATATTTAATTATTTAATTTATTTCAATTTCAAATGTTTTGTGTAAAACCTTAAAGGTGTTATAAAAATTTTTTGGTGTAATCAAAAAATTACATACTTAACTTATAAAAGTGGGTTTTACGGTTTTAATTCGTCCCCATGATTAATTTTTTTTTTTTTTTTTTTTTTTTTACGAGGGACGGTGGAAAACATCTATAGTCACCCAAAGGAACTGCACGAGGTTCCTCTGAGTAGTGTTGGACTTTAACCAACCAAAAGCACCCCCTTTAAAACCAAACTATAGGATTGGTCCTTTAATACATAATAATATAATGTACAGCTTGGTTTTGGGGAAAAGGATGGGGGAAGACTTGGGTGTTTGAATATAGGAAAATTGGGATTATGGAGGATGAAGGGAAAAATTTGGATAGTTATTTTGAAGAAAGATGTTAGTGTTCTTCTTGAATTTCGATATATCGTACACAAATGAATTACCAACTTTTGGGAACACATGTGCAGGCATAAGGTTCCATAAACGCGACGTGCGCATGACAAACGAATTCCCGAATGCTGTATTGCGCCATCTTGACAGTTCGACAGTGTATGGGTGGGCATCTGTTGCACTCCTCGTTTCACGTTGGAAAACTTTGAGTGGAGGCATCAATTGTTTTATTTCTTTAGAACAGGTGTTCACCCCTACAAGGTATCTATAAAAGAGGGTCAATGACCCAACAGTACGGCGATGGCAAAGTGGAGTGAGCGTTGAGGTAACACTGGGGTCGCCAATAAGGCGAATAGCTCTGTTTTGCACTTTGTCGAGAAAACCCAGCGCTGTTTGGGGCGCTCCAGCCCAAATATGTGCATTATACTCCATTTTGGGCCTAATGTACATTTTATAGATGTTGAGAAGATCGGAAGGAGAGAAGTAAGCTTTACAGCGGTACAAGAAACCTAGACATTTAGCAGCATCTTTAGCTATACCAAAAATATGATTTGACCAGGTCAATTTCTGATTTAACTCGATGCCCAGAATGTTTAAATCTGTTGAGTGCTGCAAAGCCTCACCCTGAAAAGTCAGGTTGGGTGTAGTAGTAGCTACTTTACGCGAGATTAAACAGCATTGCGTTTTTTTGGTGTTGAAATCAACTCTGTTGCTTTCACCCCATTTTTGGATTTTCGCTAAATCATTATTTAGCTCACTGATAGTGAAGTTTCTTGCTGTTCTATTAGTTTGGTGATTAATACCACAGCGGCTATGAAATTCATAGGAAGCTACAAGGGTGCTGTCATCTGCGAAACTATGGATTGGATTGGAGGTAATTGAAAGTAGGTCATTGATAAATATTAAGAAGAGAGTGGGAGACAAAAGCGATCCCTGAGGGACACCAGCATTAATTATAAAATTGTCAGATGAATAACCATCGACAAGTACCCGAATCATGCGATTCGAAAGGAAATCTCCAATCCATTTTAGAAAGACCCTACCTAGTCCTAACGCTTTGCATTTTGCTAATAAAGCATCATGCCAGACTCGGTCGAACGCTTTAGAAATATCCAGAGCCACTACATCAGATTCACCAGAATGGTGAAGGCTGATATTCAACTTTTCGCAAAGGTAAGTCATGAGATCACCGGTTGAACGACGGGCTCTGAACCCGTATTGTCGATCATGAAGCAAACCTCTACGATCCAGATATTTCAAAAGCTTCTGGTTTATTATTTTTTCCATTACTTTTGAAAGAACCGAGGTTATAGCAATAGGACGGTAGTTAGAGGGATTACTTTTATTACCTTTTTTTGGAATTGGGAAAACATGCGCAACCTTCCATTGGGTAGGGTGAATACCCGAAGTAAAGGAAAGATAGAAAAGGTTGGGTAGAGGTTTTGAAATACTTGAATAGGTATTTTTAAGAACCATGGTAGTCATACCATCTGGACCGGCTGATTTTTTTGCATCAAGATTTTTCAAGATTTTCATCACTGCTCTTGTCCTAAAGTATATTTTACCGAAGGAGTAGTCAACTTCAGGAACAGTTGGTGGCTTTAAAGTTGACTGAGGCAGTGTCGAGTTGAAAGAGAACTGCTTGCCAAATAAGTTCGCTTTCTCTTTGGAATCTGACACAATCATGTTATTAATATCAACAAGCGGAGGAAAAGAAGACCCGCTAGCGTCTTCTTTTAAACTTTTTGCAAATGACCAAAAGGCCTACCCGGAAACTTGTTTTAACCAAACAATGGTCGGAGCCACCCAGGGGGCAACCAACTGAAACCACATATTTTTCAGGGTGTGTGGTCAGGAACAGATCCAAGAGGTAGCTTTCTTGATCAGCACGATCTGGGATCCTAGTGGGATTTTGGACAAGTTGAGAAAGGTGGAAAAGAGATGAGAATAGTTCAACTTGTTTCCCAATTGAGTTTTGACTCAGAGAAGTGTTACTAGAAAAGTGAAGCCAGTCTCTATTATGAATATTGAAATCACCCGCCAGAACAATTTCAGTTCCTGGATATGAATCCAAAATTTCATTGATCTGGTTTGAGAGATTTTCAATTTCCACAACAGTTTCCTCTTCACTTGAGTTGGGTGATCTGTATAAGAAACAGAAATGTATGACTTGCTTTCTAACGAGGATTTTTACCCAAACATAGTGGAAAGTTGGGCTAGAACATTTGAATTTATTAAGAGTGTTGAAAGCTGTGTCATTTTTAATATAGATGGCGATACCTCTTTTAGACACGAAATGTGAAACGAGTGTGTAGCCAGTAATATTAAAATTATCATTCTGGCCGTTAACTTAAGTTTCACATAGGGCAAGAATTGCTGGTTTGCTAGAATTTAAATGGCAAGTGACAGCATCGAAATTCGTCTGTAAACCGCGTATATTGCAGAAATTTACATTAAAATTGGTAATTTTGTAAAATTTTAAGAATCAATAAAAATCAAGTAAAAATCAGCAAATTAAAATTTATAATTAGATAAAAAAGTGAAATATCAAATTAAAATTTAAATTGATAAAGAAACGATAAAAATTATAAAAATTATATGTGTATGATATGAATACCGCGAGCTTGACAACACAATTTATTTGTTAATTAAATTTAAAATTAAAATTAAAATTAAAATTAAATTAAATGTTTGCCTTGAATGTGCAAATGATTTATAAAACGTTCAACAGTTTTTAGCAAACACTGTGAAGTGACCTTATTGAACGCAGTTACAACCAAAAACACACCCAAAGCAAACCTTACGTGCAATACAAAAAAGAAAAAAAGAGCACGTTATAGCAAATAAAAGTTATTGATTAATTAAGTTGATTTTTACACACACTATTATAAATAATAGTAAAATTTACAATAATATTAAACTCTTCTCAAGATCTTTTATGATAAAGTAAAAGTAAATTATAATAAGTAAATACCACCAGAAATTACAAATTAAAATTACTGTTTAAGTTATGGTGGTATTGATTATTGAGAAGAGAAGAATTAGAACACTGACATCTATCAAGGGGATGGATTGAGAAGGATATTGTTTTTGCTTTGTTTACAACTAGGAGATGTTAGAAAGAAAAGAACAGAAAAAAAAAAATAAAATTAAAATTAATTAATTGTAAACAAAGCAACCGCGCGCGTTGAATTAAGAAAAATTTTTTTTTAAAAAATAAAATAAAATAAATTAGTCAATATACTAAATATTAAATAAATATATAAAACAAAAAAAAAGTGGAATTAAATAACAGAAGATAAAAAATGTGATATTAGAAAGATAAATAAATATGATATTAAAAAAAAAAAAAAAAGAAATGTGTTATTAAAAAGCAAAATCAAAAGTACTTATCTTACTGCCGCCATTGGGAGTGCAGCCAAGTTTTTAAACATGTATTATATTTATTTTGCACCTTTTATTTTACACATAATTAAAATTAAAACAAACAAAATAAAAAAAAAAAAAACAAGTGAATTTATTAGTTAAATTAAGATTAAAATTAAAATAAAATAGATTAAGGTAAATTTAAAAGGTAAGTAGATATTATTTATATTTTTAATTATTCTAAATGATGTTGTCAAACCGACGGTCAAAACCGAAGTCCAGTAAAATCTTAGAGTTTATTGAAAGAACAGTTAATAAATTTAGTAACATTGTGGCACCAAAAGCTTTTTTTGTTCTCCAAATCGGTCTATTCTAGAATATGGTAACGTTGAATGGCTTCCAATTTTTCAATTTCATTTTAATAGAATAGATTCAGTTCAAAAATAATTTGTTTTATTTGCTCTAAGAAACCTACAATTCTATCAACTATTCAAATTTCTCAAGTAACAATGTTAGACTGAATTCATTAAATATATTAATTTTATCATCGAGTAGGCAAATTTTATCATCCTGCTTTACTTATGACGTCATAAAGAGACACATTAACGTTCAGGAATTATTAGGCAAATTTAAGTTAAATGATAGGAGTTAGTAACACAAAACATTCAAACAGAGTATGGAAGAAATTAACGAATAAACAGATTAATTTAGACTTTATTAAAGCTCTAACTCTCTAAAATCAGAATATTAAGAACTTTTTCAATAGACCACTTTCTAAGCCAATATGATATTTCTTAATCTGTATATTAGGAGTACCTTTTCTCACTAGAAGAGATTGCCCAGATAAATGGTGCAAGCTATGTGTTTAAGAATTGCGACACGAATTCTATCTATACCAGTGGACTTTCTAATATTCAGAGTCTTCAGAAACTTCACTACACTACTATGTCAAAAGTAACTATTGATATCAATCAGTTGTCGACAAGACAAAATAAAAAAAATATTCCTCACACTTTTTGTAAAAGTCTAAAAAGAATAATTTCAATGAGGGATATTATTTATTGTCTGTCTGAACCTTTTATTATAAAGAAAAGTTTTTCTGATCGCTAATTTATAAAACAAATTAAATAAATGAATAAAGAATTAAAATAGAACGAAAAAAATTATATTCACTATGTAATCAGTGCAGGCACATGTACTTTGAAAATCTTAAAATTTCTGTTTCATTTCAAGAATAGAATTACAGGGAACTTAAATTTAAATTCAGAAGAGGATTTACGAATTCAGAATTCATTTATTTACTTAAGAAAAATAGAAAAGCAAATTAAATGGAATATGCTGCACTAGTTCATTAGGTAGATAGAGCACATTTGAATTGTATTTGCTTACAAGCAAATCTGTATTTTGTATATTTAATTAAATATACAAAATTATTAATAATTATATTTAATTATTTAATTTATTTCAATTTCAAATGTTTTGTGTAAAACCTTAAAGGTGTTATAAAAATTTTTTGGTGTAATCAAAAAATTACATACTTAACTTATAAAAGTGGGTTTTACGGTTTTCAAAAAACAATTATAAAAAAATAATTAATAATTTTATTTCAATATTTCATATTTTTTCATTTTTATAATTAAAATTTTTTATGTTATATTTTTTATTTATTTAAATTTTTTTGTATTACGCATCACATTGTATTTACGCATTGCATTACGCATCCTCAACAATTTTAAATTATGGAGTAACAAAAAAATTCAAAGAAATTTGCTAGAAAAATTGACAAAAATCAAGTTACACTTTCGTCAATTTTTTGTTAACCCTATATTATTAAGAAAAGTTGGTAACAGAAATAAAAATATAATGTTCGAGCTTTCATTTTTATGTATTCTTTCAAAAACATTTGAACAGGTTTTTAAGTTACTTATGTTTAAAAATAGGGAATTTTCAGTTTTTGACCCCTTACAGCTCCTAAACGAGGGTGATACACAAATATTTCCTGAAATAACTCATACTCAAAGATCGTGGAATCTCAATCTCAGACTGTTAAAAATTATGTATTTGTTTTAAATTAATATTTGTCCAACTTTTGTGATAAAGTAAATAGTTCAATTGATTTGGTTTTAATAATCAATAATTAACCATTCTTTTTTAATTCATTTAAAAATAAAATTCGCTGTGACTTAAGTCACTATTCGTTATATATTTTATATAATAATTATTTAAATAAATAATTATAAATATTAGTAATTTTTTCTTCTATTGTTTTTTCTTTTCTTTATTAACACATTAAGTTTAATTAAGTTATTTTCAAATTAAAAAAAAACGAGGAAGAGTGCAATAGAGTAGACTGTGTCAATCCTGGGGTACCCACATGAACGTAATATATCCTGTTTCTATAAAACTTGACCATCTTTCAAAAGCTTTCAGATGTTTTAGTACCGACGTTAACTACAGAGATATATTTATGTAAATTATGGAGTTGTATGGTAGCTACCCGAATCTATTGCACAACCACAACCAAATTTTACAGAAGTTGTTTGCAATAAAACTTGATCTTCATTTATAAGATTTTAGACGCCTAGCTTCATTAAGTTCCAATAGATGCAAGAAGCCTGAATCGGCGGCTTTAGACCAATCAAATTTTATAAAAGTTTTTGGTATGTACTCGACACCTTTTCATTAAATTTCAGATAGCTAGCTTCAATAGACACTGAGTTATTTTCATTTAAAAAGAGAAGTTGTATGGCAGCTACTCGAACATGTTGCACCAGCAGAACTAAATTTTACAGAAGTTGTTGGCATAAAACTTGATCACCATTTATAAGATTTTAGACGCCTAGTTTCGTTAAGT
This sequence comes from Poecilobothrus nobilitatus, assembly GCA_947095535.1. Classification (NCBI taxonomy): domain Eukaryota; kingdom Metazoa; phylum Arthropoda; class Insecta; order Diptera; family Dolichopodidae; genus Poecilobothrus; species Poecilobothrus nobilitatus. The sequence continues at coordinate 240,617,892 of OX352772.1, forward strand.
CCCAGAGATGCAAGAAGCCTGAACCGGCTGCTCTAGACCAACCAAAGCTTACAAAAGTTTTTGGCATGTAACTCGACACCTTTTTACTAAATTTCAGATTACTAGCTTCAGAACACTGAGTTATTTTCATTTAAAAACAGAAGTTGTATGGCAGCTACTCGAACCCGGCGGCCGAAAATGCTGGATTTAAATAGCAAAACTAACCATTTTGCAAAAGTGACGTAAACAAAATTTCAGCATGCTAGCTCCTTTATTTTTTAAGTTGTCGTGCGGACAACGGACGTACGTGGCTTAATCGAGTCAGAATTCGATTCTGAGCCGATCCATACCTTTGACACTATATCTACCTCAACTCCTTTAAGGTGTCACAAACGTAATGGCAAATTTATTATTCACTTGAACATAGTTCATACGGGTATAAATAGTGTAATAAATATTTAGAACACTAAAATAAATTAATTTGATATAAAAACACTAGCTGCTTAAAGAAAAAATAAAATAACAAAAATGCAGCACGAATTTTTGAATAAGTATATTGATTTGAATAGTGCGTTTTGAATTAAGTTAATCAAAATTAAATTCGCCTTGAAAAGTAGTTTAACAACATACTATTTTCTTTAGCACAAGAAATGCGAAAATAGTTTAGAATATAAAGTTAAATTTTTTGTTAGTAGAACAAGGTTTAATTTCAACAACTTTTCATTAAAGGTAATCAATGTCTGCGAGCTATTTTCATAATAAATAAATAAAATTTTAATTTGCAAAACATTTAGGTTCTGGTACACTTGCGAAGGGTTACTCTCCCCTTAGAAGGGTCTATAAGAATTTTTGTAAAAGAGTACCTACACACATATGCGGAAGTTCCATAATGGAAAGATGGTGTTGGTTTCAGAAAACATAATAGGGCTTCGGACGAAGACTAATACTGTTTTGCTTAGTTTGCTTTCATTTGCACATGCAGTCATTGTTTTAACTGAAACATGTTTAAATGGTAGTTTTAGCAATTAGCTTTGTGTTGGAAGGGTCGATATGGTCCTTTTGAAACACGAGATGAAGGCGTGTTAATGCAGTTCATACAAGTTTCCAAACTTGTGAATCTGCTATCCCGAACATTGATGAATTTGAATTTATTTTGTTGCAAATATTTTATTGTGGTAACAAGTTGTACATAATTAATTGCTATGTATTTTCTAAGGTATTACTTTCTGACAAGCCGGCGCTTTATAATAAGGTGACCAAAACTATTTTTTAAGTTTCTAACTGTCTATTATCTGATAATGATTTGGTTGTCAGCTCTGATACTGGCTGTACATTTGTTTAGGGCTGCTTTATGTTTGTATTATGAAGATAGTTAATATCAACCATTTTAGTAAGTTCTGCTTTTACCTCCACTAATATAAATGTCTCTTCATGAAATTTACTTTTAAAAGAGAAAATTTGGGGCTGTTATATTAATTGGTTTCAGCTATTATATCTCATTTATTTGTGACGGTTCAAAAATAAACAGTAGTACTCATCAATCGGTACCTTTGGGGGCAGATAGGAATTCTACTAGAAATCCTGCTTTAAGATAGAGCTCCGTTCATAAAGAATTAAGAGAAATTTGATATAGCAGAAATATGCCAAATCAAACTTTCAAATTCGTGCATCATAATTTACTAGCCTTTTTGTTGATGTTCAAAATAAATGTAAGCAATCCTATGATGATATTCATTTAGAGATTAAAACAGATGTATTTTGAGATTAACAGTTATGAATGGGAATGATTGTAACATATTATAAATAACATATATTATAAAAAGTTCCCATTGCTACAAATCAAAATAATATTTTTATAATAAACGTTTTCATTCACTTTCGTTTTATTCTGAGAATTTGATTCTTTGTAATTTAAAATTACCGCTATTTTCTCAGGTTAGAAATTAGCGGTATCTCTTTAATCATATGATTTATATACCACATCAAAATTATTAAACAGTTCGTCTTGTAATAGTTTTGTAACAGTCTCGATCAATAATCTTGATTTGTAGTAAGTTGATTTGTAACAATAAATAAAATAAGAATAAAGAAAATAAATATTTTAAATAAAATCATTTTCTTTTATTTTTGTGATTGTTTTGTTTTGTTAATATAAATGGTGCAGTCGGTAGGATGCGTTTCGGTTAACGTTAAATAAATAAATAAATATATATAAACAGTGTGTAATAATAAAAATAAATTTATTTTAAAATTAATGCAAATAATTTCGTAAAAAAAAAAAAATTAAAACATTTAAACTATACGTAAGCAAAATTTAATAGTGTTATAACAAAATTTAACTGTTAAAAAACATATATATTATAAATTAATAGACATATATATTTTTTTTAACGTATTTTTAAACTTAAAAGTGCATTCTGTGAAAACAAAATTTATATCTAATTGACTAAGTGATTTTATCAACTATCAATAATAAATTTAAACAACTACCATCTGTAACCAGTGCTATACTGAAACAAATCATCAAAAATATTACAAAGCTCAATCTACATCCAATAGTCAGTCAACAGTCAAGAGTGTAAGTCTGAACAACTATTTTAAAATTAGAAATACTAAAATAAAATTTAAGAAAAATATATTGAAGTTAAGTTATTGAAGTTAAAACAAAGAGAAATCAAATACAAAAATAAAAAAAATTAAGAATAATAAAATAAATATCATAAAACTAATTTAATAGCAAAAGGAAAGGAATTTTGCTAATTTATAAGCAAAAAAAAAAGAAAGGAATTATTAATTGTAATTCAATTAAAAATTTGTTAAGAAAAGCATTTAACAAATTATTAATTGAATTACAAAATATGTTTAGATGTTCCGTTAAAATATATGGAAAAATAAAAAAAATTTAATTAAAAAATCAATTTGCCTCAAATCAAATTAAATAAACATCTTATTTTGTTACTTTTTAAAAGCAAAAAAATTGTCAAAACAAAAAATATAATATATATTTATTCCTTGTATATTCCTATTGAAAATATATTACAAAATAAATATATAAAGTGCGAACCTAACGATATAAACACTCAAAATATTAATTCCCCTAATAAAAGCAAAAAGATTGCATTGAAATTTAAAAAAAAAACGAGGAAGAATTCAGTTGCCGTTGCCAACTCTTAGATACCCGTACGACCTGTTAGTACGTTCATAGCGTTCGTACGTTTTTAGTATTTTAAAATAATTTGGGTGAATCTTTTATTTTCTAGAACTATGGGTTGTACATATATGCAAACTACATGTAATACATTCTTCAAAAGCAGATTCTAACCTTCCACTTATAACTTTTCGAAATATGCTATAATATCTACCATTTAGTACTAAGCGGCAAATGTATAATAATTTATACTAAGCATATGTATTATATATCATTCATTCATCAGTGACATATACGATATGTAAATAACTGGGGGGATAACTGGTAATTTTGGGGGGGCTGTAAGTCCGGAACCCTATATAATTAAGAAAACCAGTTCACCCACGTAAATATAATATTTTTTATTATATATTACCCACGTAATATATTATTTAACCTTTAATTTTCATGTCTTGCCGAAGAAGAATTTTTACAGGTGCCTAAGTTACAGATGTCTAAAAATAACAAATTTTAATTTTTAAGGCGTAATAACTCTTAAAGAGGGAGCGCTATCAAAAAATTTTCTGAGGAAACTTATACTAATTCTAAAAGTTCTTTCTTGTCTCAAAATTTCAAGTCCCTATATGACAGCGTTCCGGAGTTATGAGGGTAGAAAAATCTTGCAAAATTTGGTTTTCACCTAACGGTAAATTTAAATACTAAATTTAAAAAAATTGTATAATTTTGATACTAATTTAAAAAAAATACCTGTCGAATGACGTTTTCTGATTGAAAAAATCTTAAGCAGAACATGAGAGATGCATTTAAAAATAGGTCTTTTTAAAAGTTTAAGGGGCTGTAGCTCCGTAACGGGTGGGGCTACAGAAAAGAGTTGTTAAAAATAAAATTAATATTTTTACGATATCTATCAGCATATAAAATTTCATGTCTCTATTTCAAAAAAAATGTGGGGATCTAAAAGTTAGGTGTTCGAGAGCTACCCGAAATTTTGGTCGGATCTCCACCAAAAAAAAAAATAAGGAACCTACAAACTTTTGTAAGAATATTTTGTGTAAATTTCAAGACTCCAGCTTTCTTAGTTCTTGAGTTATCTTGCTGACGGACGGTCGGACAAAGCTTAATCGACATATAATTTGATTCTGATCCGATCCATACCTTTGAAGGCATATCTAGCTACCTTATTTCGAGGTGTTATAAATGGAGGAGTAATTTTAATATACCCGATCCTTATCTGGAACATATAAACATATTACATATTAAACATATTACATAAGGTACATATAAACGTATTCATATTAAATTTTTTTTTAAACATATCTATTAAAAAAAAATAAATAAATAAACCAAAAAAAAAATTATGTAAAAATAAAAAAGTAACTACTATTTTAAATTATATTAGATTAAAATTATTAAAGATACATAGAAAAGGAAAACGAAATGTTATCAAAAGAACTAATTTTCCTAAATTGAATAAATAATTCTTTTTATAGATTTTCCTTTTGATTTTAAGGAAAATTTTATTATAAATATTTTTTTTTGACTAATTTAACTAAACCGATAAAATGACCAATCCAGACGATCAACAACCACAACCAAAGTTAATTTTATGTAGAGACCCTCTAAAATATTTAGAAAAATCCGGTGCTTTTAATGCTTTTAATTTAATGGAAAATTTGGGACTCTATAAAATTGGTTAAGAGCGTATAAAATAAACTGTAAACCCCGAGGGAGTGCGGGTTTGAGTCCCACACATGTCGTAAGAGTCATTCCCGCTTACGACATTTGCAGCCACGCCTGAACAGGAAAGACTGTGTAATTTCCTGTCCACATTTATGTGGCAGAGAAATGCATTAAAAAAAAAATTTAGTTGATAGAGTAATTTCGATTTACTACGTTATGGTGAGCTATCTCAAATTATACAATCTGATATAATTAAAATCAAACTTACTGGTCGTGCCAGAGAGTGTGTGAAAATTAACAACCAAGTTACAAGTTGGGGACAAATAAAAACTGTTTTCAATAATAATTTTGGCGACAGACTCACAACAGATCAACTTTTCGAACATGTTAAATTAAACCAGTTTAAATTGACTAAGCCTCTAATTTTAAAATTTTAGTAAATAAAACTACAATCGTAAATGAAATTGCAAACATTAAAGCTAATTAAAAACGAATTAATCAGATTATTTCTAATTTCAAAGAAATATTCTATGTCAAAGAACCACTAATATTTACAATTTAACTAACACATAAAATAGATCTTACTGAGAACATTCCAGTTAAAAGTAAAATTTATAGATACCCTTACATTTATAATTTAGAAATACAACGAAATAGAAGAAATGTTAAGAGATAAAAAAATACGCCTGAGTAAAAGTCCATATAATAGCCCTGTTTGAGTAGTACACAAAAAATTGGACGCATTTGGTAAACGTAAAGATCGTTTGGTAATATATATATTACCGAAAATTAAATGAAAAAACGATAAGTGACTTGGACCCTATTCCTAATATAAAAGAAATATTAGACAAATTAGGGAAGAGCACACACTTCATCACCTCAGAAAATTATTGTTGTATGTAGAAAAACATAGTTTGTGGTAAATCAACTTTGAAGTTTTAAAGAGGCATAGTGCTAAAACCGTACTGTAGAATTTTTTTAAACTTAATACCTCAGTTGCTATGGGAATAAAGAAACCAAGTGCAAAATTTCTAATCCATGCCGCAAACTTTGTCGGAATTAGGAACGTTTTTACTCAAACAACATTTGTTGTACGTAACAATTTGCATAAATTTGGTTTGGCTATGTATAACATACAACAATTGTATATGGAATGTTGTCGTATTAAATGAGAAAAACTAAAAGACACAAAAGCAAATTTGGTTTTTGTTTTTATACCCGTACGATAGGATCGGGTATAATAAAATTACTCCTCCGTTTGTAACACCTCGAAATAAGCGAGCTAGATATACCTTCAAAGGTATGGATCGGATCAGAAAAAAATTCTAAGACTTTTGAGCCATGTCCGTCCGTCCGTCCGTCAGCACGCTAACTCAAAAACTAAGAAAGCTAGAATCTTGAAATTTACACAAAATATTCTGGGAGTAATTTGTAGGTTCCCTATTTTTTTTGGTTGAGTTTGGACCAAGCCTTAGGGTAGCTCTCGAACACCTAACTTTTAGATCCCGACATTTTTTTTGAAATAGAGCTATGAAATTTTAACTGCTAATAGATCCCACAAAAATATTAATTTTATTTTTAATAACTTTTTTTTGTAGCCCCACCCGTTACGGAGCTACAGCTCCCCAAAGGTTCAAAAAAGTTCTATATTTAAATTGTTATAGCACAAGTTGTATAAGGTATATCTTCATTTCGAAAACGCCAAACGATTACTACTTTTATTAGCTTTAAAAGTATATATACAATAAATATATATTTGTGGCATACGGTGTCTTAATTTACCGTTATGTGAAACTCAAATTTTGCAAAATCCTTCAACCCTTCTATCTTCTAAACGGTTTAAGTTGGAAACTTGAAATTTTGACAAAAGTTAGATCTTTGAAAATAAGTATGAGTCATTTCAGAAATTTTTTTTGTATCACCCCCCGTTTAGGAGCTGTAAGGGGTCAAAAACTGAAAATTTCCTATTTTTAAACACCTGTAACTTGAACACCTGTTAAAATTTTTTTGAATTAATACACAAAAATTAAAGCTCCAACATTATACTCTTATTTCTGTTAACAACTTTTTTTAATAATATAGGATTACTTTATAATTGACGAAAGTGTTAGTTGATTTTTTCAAATTTTCTAACAAATTCCTTTAAAACGAATTTTTTGCATTTTGTTTTACTCGATAATTTGAAATTGTTGAGGATATAATGCGTAGTATAAAAAAATGTAAATAAATAAACAACATAACGGTTGCTTGAAGAATTTTTATTATTATTTATATGATATTGATATGATTATCATTTATATGACATACTTATATAATATCATGTTTATTTACATATCGTATATGTCACTAGTGAATGAATGATAAGAGTATATATGTATATTATATAGCGCCGTATTTACATACAGATATGTATTTTATTGTACTTATAAGAAATTATTCTGTCAATGGAATATTTAAATATAATATAATATAATATTTAAAATTATATTTACTATTTTGCACTAAGTAAATTTAATATACATTTACCGCTTAGTATTAAATGTTACTATAGAATATTTGAAAAAGTTTTGGATTGATAATCGTTATGTGGAAGGTTAGAATCTGCTTTAGAAGAATGCACATATAAACATATAGTTTGAATATATGTACAACCCATAAGTTCTAGAAATTATAAAATTCACCCAAATTATTTTAAAACACTAAAATATTAAAAAAATAATATTGTAGGCAGAGTGACTGTGAACATACTAACGGTTCGTACGGGTATCTAAGAGTTGACAAAGTCAACTGTATTCTTCCTCGTTTCCAATGAATTTATTTTATTTTATGGATTTAGTTATTTAGTGTAGGAGTAACTCCATGGAATTATTTTTCTTATTTCTGGATTAACCTTGACAACAATATTTAACATTTTTATTAAGGCACTTGCAATTACAGTGACCGGCCTACCACAGCAAGTTTCGTTCCAATTTGAACAGTAAGTTATTTTAAATTTATCGTACTTATTCAAAGTTTCAGTCAAATTGTACACATTTAACTTACGGTTTTTATAAAAGTAATATCCAAAACTTTTTAGGAGCGAAAAAATATTTTGCAAATCTAAATTTACATTATTGTAATAGGTTAGGTAAAACATTTACTAATTCAATTCTCTGTAATCAGTTCTTTACTAGTCTGATTTCCTACTAGAATATTGTAAAATATAATATAAATGTATTGTGTACATACGAAACTGAACACATACAATTAAAAATCATATTAAATATGCAAATGTGGTACTAATGTGTTAAAAAAAATAAATAAATAAACACTTTGTGCTGCAAAAAAGATAAAATACAACAATAATTTACTGACACTTTTTTCATGTTTTTGTATGAAAATTTGTTGTATGTAACAAATTTTTTTCACATACAACAAAAAGCAGACTCATATTGATCAGAAACTGATACATACAACAAAATTCATACCAGATATCTTTAAAACGGTAAAAGATAGCGAAAAGCGGACAATACCATTAGAAAGAGAACAAAAAAAAACTTAAAAAACCGTTAAAAACAAAAATTGAAAAAATTTCACGTACAACAATGATTTTCTGAGGCGACGTCTTCTCTGTTATGGATTTTAAATCATGTTTTTATCAAATCAAAATGTGTAAAGAAGGTATCGGAAAAACAGCATTCACCGTTGACAATTGGCACTATGAATTTTTGAAAATGCCATTCGTTCTCAAGCGTTTAATTGATAACATTTTAAGATAAAATATAGGCAAAGAATATCTTATATATATGGATGACATCGTCGTATTCGCTAACTGCTTGTAGATCATAGTAAAAACTTAAAAAAGGTATTTACTAAATTGAAATCCGCCAACTTACGAATACAACTAGACAAATTTGAATTCCTACGTAAATAAGTAGAGTTTTTAGGTCACATCGTAAAGGGAATACAACCAAATAAAAAATAGTTATACAAAATTATTCATTTCCGAAAATACAAAAAGAAATTAAGAGATTCTTAGGTACCGCTGGATATTATAAGCGATTTATTGAAAATTTCGCGCAAATAAGAAACCCTATGACTTTGTACCTACTTATAGAGAAATTCAAAAATAAACATGACTAATAAATAATATATTAAAAGCTTCGAAAATATGAAAAAAAACTAGTATCTGCTCCAATTTTAACATACCCTGATTTCATCACAAAAACCCTCCAAATCACTACTGATATCAGCTAAGGTGGTGTACTGCCTCAGGATAACCAACCAATTTCATACATCTCACGTACTCTAAATGAGCGTGAAATAAATTACTCTACCATAGAAAAAAAAAACTCTTAAGCATTTTATGGAGTTTAAAACAGACCTTATATTTACGGTCGCAAAGTTAAATTTTTTACTGATCATAAACCACTTGTGTGGCTCAGTAATCTAGAAGAACGCAATAGTAAACTTATACGCTGGAAATTTCAATCAGAAGAGTACAACTATAAAATACTGTATAAAAGCGGAAAAATAAATAAAGTTGCCGACTATTTAAGTAGAATAGAAATAAACCATATAGAAAGAGAAGAAACCTCTATAGGAATAGTATTAACAAATGTTCCTATAATGCAATATATATAAACAATGAAATATTAGAAAAAATTAAATGAAATTTGCTTGAAGATATCGCCACATACAAAATCACAAGATGCAAAACAATGTTAAAAAATATTCAAGCCGAAAAGAATTAGAAAACATAATAAAAAAAAACACTTAAAAATAATCATAGGGAAATAAATGAAATATAGGAAAGATTAAAAACAGTAATATTATCCTAAAATAATATTCAAAATTACAGACTTTATCAATAATTGTGAAATTTGTATCCTCGAAAAATACGAGGGAAAACCTCCTAAAATACCTCTAAAAATACCTGACACATCAAATAAACCCAATCAAATAATGCACTCCGATGTTTTTTATTCAATAAATAAAACTTTGTTCGCTACTATGATTGACAAATTGAGTAAAGTAGCAATGTTTGTAAAAATGACCAACAGAAGTGAATCAGAATGCAGGAAAGCCATATTAAAATACATAAGTGCATACCGTAATACAGAAAAAATGAGGTCAAATTTAATGAGAAGATTTGTCAACGAGAAAATTATTTTAATCCACTACACGTCAAATTCTAGTTATAATAGTAATTTCGACATTGAGAGGGTGCATAATACAATAAATGAGCATTTGAGATTATTATACAAAAAGAAACTTACCAATAGAAGAACAAATCATTCTAATTAAAGGATACTATAATAATACAATTCATTGCACTATAAAAGCAAAGCGCATCGATTTCATTCACGCAAATTTTAAAAAGAAAATTACGAAGAAATATAATATAGAATAGAATAAAAAATTTTTGAAAATTGATCGAAAATAAAATAGATGTACAATAAATCAGGGATAAATTATATAAAACAAATTCGGCAATGGAAAAACCATTCAAAATGTTGTAAAATGAACACCGATTTAGTGAACAATGAGCCCGTATAAGAAACAGGACATAAATATTATAAAACTCACATTAGAAAAAAAAGAAAATTTCAGAACCATTCCAAAACAAGGTTTGAAATCCAAAAGAAAGATATAAGACGTCAAAAACTAAAAATAAAAAATTTAATTTCAGGTTAAAATGATCAACAACCTTCTAACCCCGAAATACCATCTCCCTCAGAAAACTCTCAAATTCTCAACCTGAATAAATTCCTACTAAACAACGAAACATAAAAAATCCAAAAAAACATTCTTTTCGCGAAATACGGAGTTTTACGTCACTCGATTTTTACACCCCCTGAAATAGAATAGGATAAGATAAACATAACCAAATATACACAAATTAAATATTGGATTTTAATACCGAATTTTAAAAAAAAAAAAGCGAAGAAGAGTGCAATAGAGTAGACTGTATCAACTCTGGGATACCCGTATGAATGTTATATATCCTGTTTCTATAAAACTTGATCATCTTATAAAAAATTTCAGATGTTTTAGAACCAACGTTATATACCGAGATATATTTGATGTTATATACCGATGTTATAAACCGAAGCATGTAACTCGACACCTTCTCACCAAATTTCAGATAGCCACCTCCAATAGACACTGTTATTTTCAATTAAAAAGAGAAGTTCCAAATTTTGCAGAAGTTGTTGCCATAAAACTTGATTATCATTTGTAAGGTTCCAAAAGGTGCAAGGAGCCTGTAAGGCTCTAATCCAACCAAATTTTACAAAAGCTTTTGCCATATAACTCGACACCTCTCCACTAAATTTCAGATATCTAGCTTCTATAGATACTGAGTTATTTCCATATAAAGAAAAAAGTTGTATGTCAGGTAATCAAATCCGGCGGTCGAAAATGGATTTACATAGCGAAACTAGCTATTTTTTGAGTTATTGTGCGAACAGACGTACATAGCTTAATCGACTCAGAGCCGATCCATACCTTTGACACTATATCTAGCTCAGCTTCTTTAAGGTGTCACAAAAGTAATGGCAAATTTATTATACCTTTGAACATAGTTAATTAGCGATGAAATACAAAATACAATCAATACCTAGATAATAATGATAAATTAGAAATTTTTGTTGAGGAAGTGAATGTACTAAAATTTTAAAGTAAAATAACTAGAAGAAGCAAACAATTATAATAAAAGCTTTTTCAATGAAACATATAATTCTTGTAACAAAATTATAAATAAAAATTTTCAAAATCAATCAAATCAAAATTTCAACAAATAAAGTAATTATTGTAAATGCTATAAATGCAACACTAATAAATGACTGTAACAATATAAAATATAAATTAAATGTAAACATTATTGTAACATTTAATAATTGTACAATTTCCATAAATAATGTAAAATTCTCAATTAGAGTAAAATTGGTAGAAAATCACACAATACTACCAAATTTTTTAAAATTAGAAAATGTAAAATATACTTATATATACTTTTATGTATACTTTTTGCAGTCAAATACACCTTTTTTGGTTCAAATTAAACCATTTTTCTTTCAAATTAAACTATTTGTTTTTCATATATACCACTTTTTTCTCATATTAAATTTTTTTTTTCTTATTAAACCATTTTTTTTTCATAATACAATTTTTTTTTTTTTCAAATTAAACATTTTTATTTTAATTAAACATCTTTCATTCTTTATTTTTTTTTAAAATAAGCTGTATTTCAAACAATAGAATATAATAAAATAAATTTTCAAAAATTTACAAATGAAATATGTATATATTTTTACATATTAAATAAATTTATTTAGTTTTTGTGAGCAAAAAAAAATCGTTTAACATGAAAAAAAAGGTTTAATATGAATAAAAAATATTTTAATATAAAAACAAGTAAATGTAACAGTAAGTCGACGCAACCTACTTATTTATACCCTACACCTAAAAAATTCAAATTAAATTAAAAATCCATAAGATATTTTAGTTAGGTATTTAATATAAGCTAAAAAAAATAAATGCTTTTACAACCTTTGTACAAAATTTCAGGTTTCTATCTTTATTAAATTCGAAGATATGCTTGTAAGGTCTTGGGAAGTGTGTGAAGGCACCCGGATCACCACCCCAATTCATCTCAAATTTTAGAGACATCATCAGAACAGGGTAGAATACTCTTATATAAAATTTCAAGTTTTTATATTTATTAATTTTGAAGATATGCTTGTTCGGTCTTGGGAGTTGTGTGGGAGATCCCCGAAAAACCATTCCAATTCATCTGAAGTTTTAGGCAAATCAGGGATTCAGGAAACAACACCCTGGTATCAAATTTGCAGTTTCTATCTTTATTAATTTCGAAGATTTGCTTGTTCGGTTTTGGGAGTTGTATGGGAGGTAACCGAACGATCACTCCAATTCATCTCAAATTTTAGGCAAATCAGGGGTTTAGGAAACAGCACCCTCGTATCAAATTTGAAGTTCCTATTTTTATTAATTTCGAAGATATACTTGTTCGGTTTTGGGAGTTGTATGGGAGGTACCCGAACAGCTCCTCCAATTCATCTCAAATTTTGAACAAATAAGGGATTGAGGAAACAACACCCTAGTACTAAATTTGAAGTTTTTATCTTTATTAATTTCGAAGATATGCTTGTTCGGTTTTGAAAGTTGTATGGGAGCTACCCGAACAAGCACTCCAATTCATCTCAATTTTTAGGGATATCAGGGATTCAGAAAAACACAGCCTCGTACAAAATTTTAAGTTTTTATCTTTATTAATTTCGAAGATATGCGTATTCTGTTTTGGGAGTTGTATGGGAGGTACCCGAACGCAAGATCCGATTTCGCCCATTTACAATCCCCGCCTTACCTTAGTCATTGTTAACCTACAGTATAAATTTCATCAAGATAGCATCATTATTTTTTGAGTTATCGTTCGTACGGACGAACGGACATCGCTAAATCGACTCAGGCGGTGATCCTGATTCAGAATATATATACATGTCTATACCTAACTCGCTTCTTTTTGGTGGTTACAAACACCACACCAAAGTTAATATACCCTATACTTAATGTGTAGGGTATAAAAAGAATGGTTTAATATGAAACCAAAAAAATAGTTTAATTTGAAAGAAAAATGGTATAATATGGTAAATATAAATACCATAAATACATCAAAATTATTAAACAGTTAGTCTTGTAATTGTTTAGTAACAGTTTCGATCAATAATCTTGATTTGTTACAATAAATAAAAATAAGAATAAATAAAACAAATATTTTAAATAAAATCATTTTCTTTTATTTTTGTGATTGTTTTATTTCGTTAACATAAATATTAACGTCATGTCTCTCAGTTCATTAACATGTAAGACTAGTATGTACGCATCATCCCTGAAGTATCTTTACGTATCATCAACCAATCCCAGAATCATTCCAAATATGTTTTATTCCCATTTCTTTTCAAATTAGAGTTTTTTTTTTTTTTGCGAGATAGGTGTAAATATCAAAAGACACCAACGAGATAAGCGCGGGAATTCACTTTCGTAGCATTCGTAGACTCTAACCAATTAAACGCCACCTCTCTTTTAAACAAAAGATTAGAACATGAGGTACAATATACTGTTTGGTTTGGGGTTGGTAAAATAGGAATAAAGAAAATTAGGAAATATAGGACGTCATTTGATGTTGGGCGTACTATTTAGAAGAAAGATGTTCATATTCGTTTTCAGTTTATCGATATAATTGTGGTTCACATTTTTAGAGAATACTTCCGTCAGCAACCAATTTAATATTTGAGTTGTACGCATTCCAAACGAATTTCCATGTATGTTGGTGTTTCTAATTAACATGACTGTACCTCCATACTATCGTTTAGGAAGCCTAGACGAGTCGCCGAGCCTAATTGGAAACATACACTCATCAAACAATGATCGGAGCTTCCAGCGGATAACCAATTGAGACACTATAGTTCTGAGGGTGGGAGGACAAAACTAATCCAGAAGGTAGTCCTCTTGGATTCCATTCTTGTGGGACATAATGTTGTTTTAGGTAAAATGAGTCAAAGAGTTCAAAATGTTTTCCAGTTAAATTGTGGTTCGAATAGCTATTACTTGAAAAACGAAGCCAGTCTCTGTTGTGAACATTGCGGTCTCCCGTCAGAGCAATTCCGGCATTTGGATGTTAGTCCAAGATCTGGTTGATCTCGTCGGAAGGAATCTCAACCTCCAAAACAGTTTCTGGTTCGTTTGCATTTGGAGATCTGTAAATGAAATAGAAAAAAAATCTATGTTTTTTAACATGGAATTTGATCTATATATATTGAAATATTGGATTAGACTACTTGCATTTATGTAAAATGCTGAAAGCAGTATCATTTTTTATAGAAAGCGCAATCCTTCTTCGAGGCAAAGTGTAAAACAAATGAATAGTTTCGTTTATTACAATAAATGAAAAAGAAAAAAAATTTTTTTTTATTTTTTGCTTTGATTTCTTTCCCTATTTAAATATATGTGATCTATTTAAACCGACGTTAAGCTCATAACTTACTACGCAGTTAGCTTAGAGTATGAAGAAATTTAATATCAATATGTTTCTGTAAACTCGTTTCATTGAGATAGGAGATTTTGTTTTGATAACTGAACTGGTTTATTCGTTTATTGAATTTCTAAACGATAATTTTTTGTGTAGTTCTGATGATGTGCCTTCCACAATTATTATGAGCAGTTTCGACCTATCTTAATACCAGTTCTATGAGTTTTGAAAATCTTTGATTGCGTGTGAGACATGCAAAAGGATAATTACAAATATGATAACTTTTGTTTCTTATTGCATCGTTTCCATGAAGAAAGGTAGACATGTTGATACAATTTTCACGGATTTTAGTAATAGTGAAGAGTTTGACATGATTTCTCGGGATGTTATTTTAATTAAACATAAAATGTTTCGATTTTCATAGCGTAGTTTTAGGTGGTTGAATTCTTATGTATCAGATCGTGAGTAGCAGATCTTATTTCATTCCACTATTTCGGAGATTTCTATTGCTAAATTAGGTGCGTCTCAAGGCCGCACTTGTGTTCGCTAATTTTATACCAGCAGCTAATACGTTGGTTATTAATGACTCTTTTATCTAATGTTTTGCCGATGACAATAAACATTGTAAAGAGATTTCTGATATGTCCAACTGCGTTACACTTCAAATCGATTTAGATAACTTCGCTTGTTGGTGTGTGTTAAATCGCTTCGATGTTAATGTTAGTAAATGGAAATCTTATTTTCTCACAGGACAAGAAAAAGTCTGAATTTCAGTTTTGATTATACCGTAAACGGGATAGTACTACGCAGAGCTCACATTGTGCGTGATTTAGGTATTGTTCTCGACCCAAGATTTTATTTTAAGACTTATAGTGAGTCTATAATTCGTAAGCCTAACTCAATCATAGGTTTCGTTAGAAGTTGGGCACGTTAGTTTCGGAACCCTCATCTATCTTCTTTATGTTATGGCTTATATTAGACCACATATGGAGACTACATATATTATGCATCCTTGAAAACGCATGCCAGATGTAATCCCCATGTCGTAGAATTATTGTTAGGAGGATTTAGATCATTCAGAATTGAGAATTCAGAAAGTTTTTTACGCTTTGCTCAGTGTCACTAGATGTGGACTGATCATTTAGGTTACATTTGGGTTAGTTCCACTAGGAAGCTTAACATGATAGAACTTAGTTTATTTGAAAATCGCAGAGTCCTTGCAGACATAGTGTTTATTCACAAAATTCTTCGCGAAAAAATTGCCACTTTGGCTGTGTCTGATAAATTAGTTTTTCGTCATAATACGCACAATTTAAGGTCTGAGAAGACATTTACTTTACTGATTTTTACTGATAGACTGATAGACTTTTCTACTTTACTGATTATGGCAGGTTTAAACCGATTTCAACGGAGATTCGTGAAGTAAAAATCAACGCGGCCTTATCTTGTGTCGATTAGAGTAAGTTTTCTTTAAAAAGTAAGTTTAGTCAAAATATCGTGATTAGTTAATTTATGAAAATTTAACTAATGTATGTAATTAGCTATTAGTATTATCCCCAAAATCTATCTCATTATTAAATATCTTTCATGTGTTATGGAAATATCTTTCATGTGTCATGCAGTTTTATTTTTACGAATTTATTTATGTATTTATTACATACTTATTATGTATTTATTTTCTATTTGTTTCTTCTTAATTATTATTGACTCTAGTACTCCTTAGTAATTGTTTATTATGTTGTTGTTTTTGTTATTAACACTTTGATTTTATTCTATATTTTGATGAATATAATTCAAAGTTGTGCTAATTTTGATTGAATTATTTTACATTGACATTGGCTTATTGGGTGTATGTTAAAAAATAATTTCTCTAACTCTTTTTAATTGTACTTAATAAATTATATGATAATGCATGCATGAACAGTATATAGCTTCTTTTTGTACAATTTTTTTTACTAATGCTTGCCCTAAGCATCCTCACTAACCAATATTTCTCCCTTTATGGTCATCATCCTCAATGTCGTTTGTAAATCACATCTTCTAGTTATGGAAATTGGTGATTATCTTACAGAGAACGATCTGTTATATGCAAAGATATAATAAATAGAGAATGGTGTTCCTCGCGTGGGGTCAGATAGGCGAATTGCTCATTGGACTTATTTAATAATAAGTTATTTATGACTATTAATATTTCAACTGGTCGGCCATCTCTCCTACTAAGTGACTCGCATATAAGAATTTGCCGATATACAGATGACTTTTAAATTCGTGGACGATCCGTAGATTATTCGAACAATCAAAACATAAGTGTCTACTACTGAATCTTACCTAGTGCTGGAAGAGTCTTGAATCGGTCCTCGTCTAAAATTAGGCTTGGAGAAACGAAAAACAGAGTAAAACTGCGGTAGTTATTGTAGTTGTTTGGATTTGATTTCTTAGTTGGAATAACTCCCTTCTGTTTTAAGAAACTTGCCAGTAGATCACCAATGCCTGCTACTTCTTTGTTTTGACGTGAACCATCGCTGTTTCTATTTTATTCACAGTTCCAGACCCAGCTTTTTATTTTAAAATTATTTGTGTTAAAAGAGAATTTGTGAATACAATGTGCTTAGCATTCTTTGTTAGCATTGTGTCTTGATAATATTTCAAATATTCCCCATCTTTGCAACAAATTATCAACTGAGATATTTTATTTTTTATTTCCACCTACGATTGTATTGTGTTTTCCCAATTTCTTGCCAGTGATTGTATTTGATATTAATGAAAAAGCTTTTGTCAACTTTATATGTAAAGTTTTAATATATATCATTTTATAAAATCTTACATTCTTTGTGCTTCCTTGGGTGACAAGTTATACTTATTTGCTAAAATCCCTTCTGTTCTAATTAAGATTCAGTGTTTACATTATCTTTTGCAAGAGTTTTATGAGACGAGGTTCGCTGCCCGCGTCTTCCATTGTAGCATACCTCCGAGTCTTCTCTGGAAGTGTAAATATATAAAATTTTTTGGATTGCATTCAAAAAAAAATTATAGCATTACAGTTTTTAGAAAATGAACAATAATCGGGAACTGCCGTTGTTAGTGAAGCACAGAGAATTGTTATTGCACAGCAAATGTAGAGACAAGCAAAACCTTTATACTTAAAATCAAATTTTTAAATTATATTTAAAACCACTATTATACAAATTGAAGAGGATTTAAACAAAATGAACATCGACAAAAAATATTGCAGTAGCAATACAAATCCTAAAAATAAATCTAAGATTTATTTGTGCAAAAAGTACACTCATAATCTATTAAAGATTTGAACAAAGTATGGCATCTTAATTTTTATCAGACAATAGCATCAAATGTGCTGATTAAAAGAAATAAAAGCACAAGACTATTAGTAAAACTAATTTTAAAGAACTTGATTCCAGAACAAACATTAAATCCATAAGAACCTCATTCAATAAAAATGTTGCAAGATACGACTAAAGAATCCATAATGAGTTTGGAAAACAGAAATATAAAATTCCTTAGGCTAGCAAGGATATCACTCGTACAATCGTTAAAAGATTTGCTCAAGTTTTTAGAAATTATATTTCAATTACAAGATAAAACTAAGAAATACAAAAAAATTAAGAAATACACGTCAGATAAATCTTTAACAAGAGTATCAGAAATGCGGAATTTTACGGAATGGAAGGAATCATATGCATTTTGCCTGGGCAAAATTTTTGGAACGATATATTTGAGATAATTATATCAAGAATATGGGAATATTTTATAACTATGTGAAATACAGTTTTTTAACCAAGGATTGTGTTGCAAGAGGATGTATATAATGAACCAAAAAGTACAAATAACTGAGCATTGTCTTTGATGAAAAAATTTAAATTCAAAAATTTTTTAGTGAGGCTTCTTTTATTTGCCTAATGGTACCAAGAGCTACGTGGGCATAACATTCTGGCTAGTAATTCTAGGCTCTCATTTAAACCTGCTGGAGATTTAACCGATGTGATGTCACTAGAAAAGCATGCTATATTATTCAAGCGGACCATATTACACAAGAACTAGAAAAAGTGCAAAATGCACATAATCAAATAAAAAGTCAAAAAAACATCAGCTTCCACCTTCAGTAATTACAACGTACATCATTATACACTTTGCGTAATCACATAAATTGTACATCATTATATACCTTGAGTAATCACAACGTACATCAATTGCTTTAGGGATACTAGTTTTAGTTCAAGCTCCAAAACAACTACTTCTCGTGAATATCAAAAAAATTTAATACTACATTTTAATCTGTATTAAATTTTCTCACAAAATGAGTATTCAAAAGCTAAAAAAACTCATTTGCTTTAAGAATTATTAGATTTTTATAAAAATTTACCAAAATGGATATTGGACAACAATTTATGAGCTCACTAAATATTTCAAAAATAGTTTTTTTTGTGTCCAATATTCGACAACATTCATTCATTATTCATACAACATTATTTTGACACTTAAGCTAAAAATATAATATTTTAGTACAATAAATGAAATTAATAAAATATTTTTAGTTTTTGATTAAAAATTTATGAAAAATAAACACGCTTACTTTTGTTTCATTATGCAAATTTATTAGCTATATATTGAAAATTTAAGAATGTATATTAGTATTGCAAAATAGAAAACGTAGGAACATTAAATTAAAAAGCTAACAGCCTTTCTTGCTTATAAAATGAAAAATTAACGAAAACAGAATATTATTTCAAAAATGTACATACACTATATTATTTATTATATCTACATTAAACTTAATAGCCTATCTTACTTATAAAATAAAAAGTTAACGAATACAGAATATTTATTTTTTTTTTATTTTATTTCGTTAACCAAAACAAAAATAAAAATTAAATTAATTTAATTTAACACGGTATCTGGATATAAATAAATAAATAAACCAATATTTTTACAAAAAAAAAATATATCTTATAGCAATTAATAATAATTTATTTTGTGAGCCCTTCGAAGACAACACTTCTTTTTAATTAGAAATTTGTTTTTATGTTAACTTTTTTTTTACTTTTATTTATTCTAAAATTATTACACGTGCACTTTTTTTAAATTAATTTTTTATTTTTTGCCACCTAAAATTATTTAATAGTGTAGTGAAAAAAAAACTAAATTTTAAATAATAATTTTTTTTTGTGCCTGCACTGCAATAGCGGCAAGATAAGTATGTATTTTTTTTTAACAGAACAGCCAACATAAAAAATTTTTTTTTTACATATAAAATGACTAGCAGAGTACCCGACGTTGCCCGGAGTATTTTATTGGCTTTATGAAATAAAAATTATTAACTTTTGTTTCTGTGTTAATATAATTTAATTATTATCCCTACCATGTTGAGTTATCAAGATGGCGAAATACAGCCTATGGAAATTCGTTTGTTATGCGCACGTCCCGTTTGTGGAACCATATACCATCGCATGTGTTCCCTAAAGTTGGTAATTCTTATGTGTACGTATTTACTTAAGTTTAAGAAGAACATTAACATCTTTCTTCAAAATGTCCCTCCAAATTTTCCTACCTATCCCCCATGATCCAAATTTCCCAATTCCAATTTTCCCAATTATCCTTCCCACATCCTTATCCCCAAAACCAAACCGTACATTCGTATTAAAGGTTCCATCCTGAAGTTTGGTTTTAAAAGGGGGGTGGTTTTGGTTGGTTAAAGTCCAACACTACCCTGAGGAAGCACGTGCAGTTCCTCTTGGTGACTTTCGAGTTTTCCACCAACCCTCGTAAAAAAAAAAAAAATATAGTTAACTTATTACTATACATTTACAGACGCTGGTAGTTAATATTCTATTTTTTGCAATTAGTAAATTGAAAGTAAGAGGAATTATAGGCAATTCTTTAACAAAAAATCTTTAAAGGAATCAATAATCTATTGGGTATATTATTAGGGCGTATATTATTGAGTTTCCACAATATATTCGGTAATACCGAAACATAAAATTGCATTTCAATTAAAAAAGACTATAATGTAAGAAATTTTTTTTTCGTAAGTAATGTCAGTTCATGTTTTTATGAATTATCGTTTTAAGCACATTTTAAAAAATTTGTTATTAGTTTTACTCTGTCCGTCCGTCTGTTAAAACTTATATACTGTTTAATAAAGAGCAATGAAATATTAACTATGCATAGGTCTCTTAAAAGAGAAATGTTGTAGAATAACTATTTTATTTAACCTCACCGTTAGAGATTGCAAAACGGGTTAATGGAATGTAACCAAATCAACTCAGTGAGCTTCTGTGGTGAAGATAAATTTTCAACTCAATTGGTCAAACTGTTTAAGCGCGATAACAAAGTAAATTACAAAACATCACTGACCCCTTTTGCCGAAAGGAGTTAATGGATCGTAACCAAATTAACCTAGTGAGCTTTTCTGCTAAAGTGCAAGGATTTTGCGAATTTTCAAATCAATTGATTAAGCCGGTTAAGCAGGACAACAAAAAATTTATTGAACTTCGTTCGTCTCTCGCGCCCAAACGGGTTACCGGATCTTCATAAAAATTTGTCGCAAGCTTTTTTCCAAACAATATTCATTCTTCATAAAAACTCTTAAAAGGAGGCCCAAATCTTAGTTTAGTCGCATTTGCAATGATGCCTTTTTTAGAAAAGAGGAGGCTTTTAAACTGTACCACAACAATAGGTCGGAGGCTCGCACGGGCTACTATATAGTGTTTAGAAATAGATGCAAGACAGTTATCAACAAGCAAAAATTCTTGTTCAACCAAAAGTTTAAACGTAAAATCATCCACTTGCCAAAGGATAACAAATTTTTTTGGACATTTGCCAAAAGTCTAAAAAAAGACGTTAGAGGGTCTTCTTTTACTTCACTTTTTGATAATAATAACGGAACCGTATCAGATTCTAAAGAGAAGGCGAACTTATTTGGCAAACAGTTCACTTCCAATTCAACACTGCAACAGTCACCTCAGATGCGACCCTGTGTTTCAGGAGTGGTCTGCTCCATTTAAAACGTAAAATTTACGTTAGAATGCGGGCGATGATGAAAATCTAGAAAAATCGTGATACAAATAAGTCAGCCGATCCAGAAGGTATAAACATCATGGTGCTCAAAAATACCTACTCCAGTATTTCAAAACCTCTGCACAGCCTTTTCTACCTTTTATTCACTTCGGGTATTGATCCTACCCAATAAAAGGTTGCACATGTTTCCCTAAATCCAAAGAAAGTTAATAAAAGCGACAGCAAAAAATTTCACTATAATTGAGCTAAATAACGATTTAACAAAAATTAAAAAATGGGGTGCAGCCAACAGAGTTGATTTCAACACCAACAAACGCAAAGCTGTCGGATCTCGCGAGAAATTGCCACTACAATTCCCAACCTACTATTCCAGGGAGCAGTTTTATAGCATTCAACAGATTTATACGTGCTGGGTATCGAGTTAAACTGAAAATTGGATTAGCCAAATCACATTTTTAGTATAACTGAGGATGCAGCTAAATGTTTGTATTTTTTGTATCGCTACAAAATTTACTTATCCGCATCTGATCTTCTTAACATCTATAAAACGTACTTGGAGTATAAGTATAATACACAGATTTGGGCTACAGGCCCTCAAACAGCGCTGGATTATTTAAATAATATGCAAACTATTATTGCAAATAATATGCAGCTATTCGTCTGATCAAAGACTCCAATATAACACTCCACTCAGCCATCGTCACATAGATATTTCGTAGGGATTAACCCCTTTTCCAAAGTAATAAAACAATTAATGCTTCCACTCAAACTTTTCCGACGAAAAACAAGGAGGGTAACAGAAGCTCATCCCTACCATCAGATTGATTCAATAATAACAGATTAGAACGAATCACTTCTTCACTTATTCATCTTTTTTGTTTACGGATGAATTACCATTTTCTATTTTCATTTTTTTACCGACAAATAAACCTTCTTTAATTGTTTACCGATAAATCAATTTTACCGATTTTGTTATGAAAACTTTATTAAAATAATTTGTACCGATAAATAATTTCATTCAATGGCAACATGGTTGATTTTTTAATGTGAGGGTGTGATAGAAAAGAAATTAAATTTTTTAAGCGATTCTGTACGAACAAAATTAAGAAACCCATCGGTTTTGTCTAAAAAAATAAAATAAAACGAGATTTTACCATATATGGTAAAATTCCAAATTAAAAAGGAGAAACGGTTCCTTATTAGAGGACATTTTTTTTAGAAAAAGAAAAATCACTTTAAAAAAAAGAGGGAAACGAAATTTAGATCTAAGAGGATCCAAAATTAAAAAAGTTAGTAAAATTAAAACCTTGGGTAAAAGTTAAAAATTTAAAAAATAAAATTAGTTAATATTAAAAAAAACTTTAGTTTAAAGTTAAAAACTAAAAAAAAAAAGCTCTTCAAAATTTTAAGCGCTAAAACTATAAAACGTAGATAATTTTTTGTGTTAAATTGGACAATGTCGGCAATTTCGTATCTCAAAAACCATCTCAGTACCATCAAAGTAGTTCAAAATTTCCCAAAATCCACAATCGTTAAATAACTACCAAGTTTTCTGGTGCTAAATGGATTTTTCGAGAAATTTTTTATTTATTTATTCCATTTATGCTTAACACAATCATTTACAATTGACTTATTTAAAAGAAAAAAAAAATTAAATTATGTAAAACAAATATAGCAAATAAAATTAATTAAAGCTACCGTAAAACTAATTACAGTTAAAAACAAAACATTGTTATATTCAATAAATTTATATGTTATAAAAACAAAATTTGTAAATTTATATGTTATAAAAACAAAATATAAAAACAAAATTTGGAAAAGCAACAGCAAGTTATAAAATTGAAAAGTTAAGAATGTTACCGCAAATTCTGAAATAAGGATTTTTTTAATTGTGCTTTACTCATACTTAAGTGAAATAAGTCTTTATGACTATTAACAAACATAAACATTCTACTTATAGGCTCATTTTTTGCATAGTTGGTTCTAGGGAAGGGAACACGTAAGAATATTCAAATCGAAAACGATTAATTGTATTATATAGTGTGGTAATTCATAAAATTTTTTATATAAGTAGAGTCGATCACGCCACTTAAAATCTGTATAACAAATACAATGTTAGCAACAATTCTTCTAGAATTAATTGAGCTTAAGTTAATTAATTTTAGTTTATCTAGATACGGTGGTAAATTAAATGAATTGTCCCATTGCAGATTACGTAAAGCGTATCTTAAAAAGGTTTTTTGGACAGCTACAATTCTATTAATGTAAACATTACACATTGGTGACCAAACACAACTAGCGTATTCAAGACTCCGCCGAACTAAAGATGTAAATAATAACTTTAGGATATGTGGATCATTGAATTCTTTAGACCATCTTTTAATAAAACCTAACATCGGATTAGCGTTATTAATTACTGCACTAATATGGTTTGTGGAAGTAATTTACTATCAAAAAGAATTCCGAGATCTTTAAATGATGAACATTTTGAGTTCATTGACCAGTTTCAGAAAATGTTAAGATCTTCTTCAAGAAGTAGATTGCCATCAATTTTGAATGCTTTATCGACGTACGCACTAGTAAAGAAATATTTAAAAAAATCAGCAATGATATGAGAGTCATTTGAAATTTGACCTTCAAAAGATAAAAAATCTGCATAGTCATCCGATTTAACAAATTTCCAAAACATTTTAAGATTATTACGCAAATTAGAAGCAGTGTATAATTGGTGGTTGAAAATTGTCAAATTTTACTAAAGGGATGCGACAATTATTGATCTTAAAGTCGATCCAGTAGATGTAAAAATAAGATCTAATTGCTTACCTTTGTCATTTAAAATATTAAAAATTTGTTGGACGGAACATGCGTTACAGTTATCAATAAAAATTTGTGCAGATTCAGTGTAAACATCAACTGGTATCATCAAATTTTCTTTAACATGAGTTTAATCAGTTTAATTGTTGTAAATTAAAATCACGGTATACTAATAATTCGTCAGTGGCATTCATAAGAGTGGTAAGGAATCAAGAGCTAAACAAAACTATGGCAAGTATCTGTATTTGAATTAGGAGGAATATTGCAAAAAATAATAAAGATAAATTTCTTTTCAATTTTGAATTTGACCACTATAAACTAAATTTCAGAAAACTCTGATAGAATTTCAACACAATCGAGTGTATTTTTAGAAGCTATAAGTACACCGCCACCTTTGGGTACAATAGAGTTATTATTTATATACTGATATTATATAGTATCTGCCTTTACGAAAAACTGAATAAGAGTGATTAAAAAGTTCAAGAAGATTCATTTAATAATTCAATGCCAAGTTTCAGTTAAAATATAAAAGTCAAAATTTAGACCTTTAGTGAATATTCATTATTTAAGTTCGAAGTTCTCTAAGATTCTGATAATAAAAAGAAATAAAATTATTAGAAAAATTACTGAATTAATTATTAGAGTTACCTGTTAAATTTATTAAACAATTAGTTGCAACGAAAAAATTAGTTATGATTATCTCTCAATCTTTGTAAGTGGTTGATCCTTTTTCTTTTGTTATGACTACAGTAAGCATCAAGATCAGTTTTAACAATATTTTCTGAAATTGCAAGAATATTGTGATATTTAATATATAATTTCAACAATTCCTTGTAATTGCATGACAAACCTTGTTGAATTAAAACTTGAATACTTGTTTTTATTTTGCCATCTATTTACACATAATGTTCTTTCTTATATAAATAAGATAAGAAAAGCCTGACACTCTCATAAATATTAGGGTACCATAGACGAGAAAGAGGATATATGTTATAACCAATTTCAATACTATTTTGTGTTAACCTTACAAGAGGAGTTATTAGCGAATTAACGACGTTTGGTGACAGAATTACAGAAGATTGTGAAGGTTGGTCTTTCGACGTGGACGCTGTGCCACCCTCTTGAAAATTATTATAATTATTGTTGGAAGAAGTAGAAGAAAGAGAACGTTGCTGATTATTATTGTCATTATTTTTGCTTTTTCGTATTATCTAAACGCGTTAAACTTGAATGCGCATTTTCAGAAATATATGATGTTAAAGGCAAAGAAGAGCAATTAGACTTAGAAGTAATTACACAAAGAAAAATAAAATAATTATTATTGTAAGATGTAGAAGGAAATAAAGGTTGCTGGTTATATTGTGAGTATGTATTTTCCTTTTGATTATTATTTTTGTATTTTTTGATATATTTAGGCTTATTCATGAGATTGCTATTATTATTATTAACTTTATGTTTATTTTTATACCCGTCCGATAAGGATCGGGTATATTAAATTTACTCGTTCCTTTTTTTGAAATTTGAAATTTGCTTTTTTTAACGATTTTTTTGCATTTTGTTTTTTACTCGAAATTTGAAATTGTTGAGGATCATGCGTAGTACAAAAAAAATTAAATATATAAAAAATATAATGGTTGCTTGAAGAATTTATATTTTGATATGATATTAGTATACATACTTATATAACTCATGTTTATTTACATATCGTATATGTCACTGATGAATGAATAATATATAATACATATGTATAGAATAAATTATTATACATTTGCCGCTTAGTATTAAATAGTACTATAGCATTTTTGGAAAAGTTTTGGATTGATAATCGTTATGTGGAAGGTTAGAATCTGCTTTTGAAGAATGTATAAACATATAGTTTGAATATATGTACAACCCATAGTTCTAAAAATTATAAAATTCTCCCAAATTATTTTAAAATACTAACGGAGTGAGCCACCACGGTGTTCTTTTTTTTATTGTCATTTTTTTCTTACTTTTCACATTAGAATTTACTTTACCGAATTGAGTTTTCTTATTATTAACATTATTAATGGTGTTAGTTCTTAATTTATTATCGTTTTTTTTTCTTATTTTATAAATCTTTAGTATAATTAACTTTATTATTTTTGTTAGTATGTAATTTGACATTAGAATTATGAGAATTATTTTTAATTTCGTTATTACTAAAATTAAAACTTAATTTTTTGTACCTCTTGGTTAAGCTTTACTCTTAGTAACTATCTATTGTTTGATTTTGTCCATCCATGGTGATATTGAAGACGTCATTTCTTCCAAATTGGTGTTGATTTGGAATCCTGTAACAAAGTAGTTGATTCAGCAGGAACTTTAAATTGAAAATTGGAGAATTTTCTTCTTGTTTTGAGAAATGATGGAGATTCATTCTACTCTTATTCATATTAATTAATGCTGTTAATTTTTTTCTAATTTTTATTTATATATACTTCCAATATTAGATGTGGGATAAAGAAAACATAATGTTTTGAAAAGGTTTGTGTCTGTGCTAATTTAGTGGTGAATTTTGCAGGCAATCTCTGGGTACTATAAGGTACTAAAAACTGTTGTATTCGGATTTTAGTTTGTAATGTTTGCCGCTATTTTGGTGCTTGCACTATTATCTCTATTATATTATATATATATATATTTTTTTTCTTCTTTCTTCACTATTTTTGTTATGTCTTATAATTGCTGTGTATGTTCAATGTGGGATTTATGTTTTCTAATATTTTTTTTAAATATTCAAATTTGAAATTAAATCTTTTCAAATTTAAATTTTTCAAATCTCAAAAAGGAGGGAAATTTCAAATTTTTTATTACAATTTTGTAATATTAGAGGCTTAGCTTGGAATTTCCAATCAGTTGAAGCCCATATTTACTCCGAAAGACCAGCTATACATGCCTTAAGCGAGACTCAAGTTGTAGGTGATGATACCTACTAATTATAATATAAACGGCTATACATTTTATACCTCACCGAAGAGTCGCTTTGTATATATGTTCTAATGCAGCTTTCAACAACCTTCATGATCTTAAAAGCTCCAACCCGATTTTTCATTATCTCTGGGTTAAACTTCGTGTTGAAAATGCTACAATATTTTCTGTTTTTTATACAGATCCCTTCAAGCCAGTGAGCTGTAAACTGCTGTGGCCATCGAAGAATTATCCGACAATATCAATAAAATTCTGGAAAAGAATCCTGAATGTGAGATAGCTGTCGCTGGTGATTTCAATGTGCACAACAAAAGCTGGCTCCATTTTTCAAGTTACAATAGTCAAACTTATTTCAACTTTCTCAACTTGTAAAGAACCCAACTCGAATTCCGGACCTAGAAAATCAAAATGAACACTTTTGGACTTGTTCCTGACATCAAATCCTGAAAACTACAATATTTCTATTAGCGCCCCAATTGGAGGCTCCGACCATTGCCTTATTAAATCCAGCTTTCCAAAGCGTACATCGCTCAATCGAAATCCTATTCCTAAAAGATTAGTCTGGCACTATAACCGGGCCGACTGGGTAGGTATGAATAGCTTTTTGGGAGGTTTCGATTGGTCAATGTGTTTCCGTTATAGGGATGTTGACTTTGTTGCTGATGACATTAGTAAAACAATTATGCTAGGAATGAAACTTTTCATTCCCAGCTCATATAAACTGGTTAAAACTAAATCCAAGCCTTGGTTTAATGACATCTGCAGGAAAGCAATTCAAGCCAAGGAAGAGCATATCAAAATGTACAAGGAAAATGTGTCTGGGTCCTGATTTGGGGACTATAAAGTTGCCAAAAACAATTGCAAGAGAATTATCAATCGGCAAATGTTTCTTTACAACCAAAGATTAAAACGTAAAATAATTAATCTACCGAACTGCAATCGTTCTTTTTGGACATTTGCGAAAAGTGTAAAGAATAACTTTTGTGAATCATCCTTTCAGCCGCTTATTGATAACAATAATTCTATCATATAAGATTCAGTTGGTAAAGCAAATTTGTTTGCAAAATCAACCCATTTCCGCAAGAGTACCTATTAAAAATTTTGTGCTTAATTTTTTGTATTGTTATTATTATTAAAAAGATATTTCCAACACTCTTTACTTTTATCTATACTGTTTCTAATATTCCATAAAAACCTTTCAATGCAAATTTCTAATATAGAACAGTAATTAAAGTAACCTTATTAAGTATGTTAAGAATACTGTGTTTAAGTCTTAACAACATAACATTTTCGGCCGTTGTTAAATAACAGAAACAATCTCCTACATTAGACAATCATCATGTCATCATTCAGAAATGCATTACTTACATGTGGTCTTTACATGTTGTCTACCTATATAAGATGCATGTGTATAACATATTTCCCATAAAATATCATTGAAATATGTACATATAGTATGTATAATATCGGTATATTTAAAAATACTTAAACTTAATCAATTAAATTAGAAAACATATTCACATTTCTGTACATCGTTTAATCAAAAATGAGTACATACATATTTAAAGAACAGAAAACCTTACATTCTTATCCATATACAATTTTTATATATATTTTTAGCCAATCAATTTGGAAACATAATTAGAAAAACTAAAGGTAAAAAAATTCTGGTTGATTTATAAAGGTAAAAAATAATCATGTATTTTTTATATTGAAAATATGTTAAACAGAACCTGAAATGTACGCATTTAAAAAGAAGTTTTTTTCAAAATTTGAAGAGCTGTCGGTGCTGTAGGATCTCCAACGGTGAGGGTACATAAAAAAGTTGTTCTACAACATTACTCTTTTAAGAGACCTATGCATAGTTAATATTTCATTGCTCTTTATTAGACAGTATATAAGTTTTAACAGACGGAGGGACAGAGCGAACTTAATAACAAATTTTTCAAAATGTGTTTAAATAATTCATATTCATTCACAAATAATTGATAATTCACCAAAACATGTAGTGACATTACTTACGAAAAAAAATGTTCTACATTATGGTCATAATTGAAATGCGATTTTATGTCTCGGTATTAAAGAATATATTGTGGAAATTCACTTCGCCGTAATTGTGTACTTAATAGATTATTGATTCCTTTAAAAATTTTTTGTAGAAGAATTGTCTCTAATTCTTGGCTCTGTTTATTCAATTTAACTAAATCTAATAAAAAATAGAATATAAACTACCAGCATCTGTAAATGCATAGTAATAAGTTAACTATATTAATTAAATTATATTAACGCAGAAACAAAAGTTAATAATTTTTAATTTACAAAGCCAATAAAATACTCTGGGCAACGCCGGGTACTCTGCTAGTATAAATACATTTAAGTGTACATTTACGAGTACATTTACGAGTGTAAAAAATAAGTTATTCTGATTTACAATGCTCAAAATTTATAAGTGAAAATATTTTGAGTATTGAGTAAATTTGGGTACAAAACGTTTTTAAGAAATTGACTAGAAAATTTTGTACTGGATAAATACTCTATGTATATAGTTTCTTTATGGTAATATGCATTTTTATTATTTTCTATTGCATTTTTTTGATTATTAAGATTATATAAAATATCCGTTTTTTGTATATTATAATATATATGTTTGTATATATAATATATGAAGTACATTTTTGCTTTTTTAGAGTCAGTTGTTTAAAAATACAGCTGAGATCAAGATTAAACGTGGACGAGTTAAAAATGACGATAAATTTTAAACTTTTAATTCATGCAAAATGCAATTTGTAATTTTCAATTTATTTGTAATTTTAATTTTCAATTTATTTGTAATTTTAATTATGAATTAATATTCTAAAAAATAATTAATTTTTATAAAATAAAGAAACATTTAATGTTAATAAACTTGTACTAATTAATTTTCAATCTCACATACATATATATATTGTATAATAGTAAATATAAATTCAAATTAGAGTTGTCAGATTAAGGTACTTTCTGTAACGAAAATTTTAATTTAGACCATGTTGTTTGTTTGTAGGATCTTTGTTGGGAACATATCTAATATTTAAAATAAGGTAAAAGGTAATCTTTGAACTCTTAGTTTATGTGCTCTGTACCGTTATCTGTACGTAATATTTTAATTTTTCGACCAACAAAATATTCTACCTGTGTGTGAAATATTAAAAGTTTATTTAGTGTTTCACTTTACTGCTTTATAAAATAAATTTTCGTCTACCCAGTAGCATCATCTATGAACAGTATAAAAAAATTTGCACAATCATGCGATGATGTTCTTATTGAACCGCAACCGTCACTGTGTATTAAGAAAAGCGGAAATTTACTTTTAATTCGGTTTTTTTTTCAAAAAGGAGTCTAGTTTGTTTTCTCTGAGCATATATAATACAAGTTGGTTCATTTTTTATGTTAATTACTGATTTTTTAATTCCTTTAATTTTTTCATTTTGGATCATGTCGCTTAGGCTTTTGTAGTTGAGAGTTTGGCCCATAACCTGTTGTTGAGATGACCATAACGAGCATAAAATTAAATTATTTTGTGTGTCAGCTAAATTTACTTTGTCATAATTAATTACTTTATTGTTATAATAATTATAATTTACATAGTATATATTTTTTGCTTTAAAACATTTCAATATAATTTTTTTTATTTTGATTAGTAATTAAAGCTTATTAAAAAATTACTTCGTAACCATTACTAGTGATTTTACTTATTGATATAAGATTTGCTCGTAAATCCGGAACGTATAGAGTTTCACTTAACTTTAAATTATTATTTAACTTTACACTACCTTTTCCGTTTACTTCAACTTTCTTATTATCAGCTAAATAAAGATGAGATTTTGTATTGTTTATATATCTAAAATTATCTTAGTTTGTGCAAATGTGTGATGTAGCGTCGCTATTGAAAATCCAAATTGTCCTATTATTTGTTGATGAGTAATTTTGATTTTATTTTCTGAGGAATGAAATTGTAAAACTGCATTATGCTTAACCAGATAGGCTTCTTCGGTAGCTGAAATACATTTTCTTTTTAATTAAAATTTATTTGAAATTTACTGTTACATTGTCCAACAACATGACCATATTTCCTGCATTTGTAGCAAATAATGCTATTATTTCTCTGGTTTCAAGAATATCGGGTGTTTTAATGTGTTGTTGAAAAATTAGGTTGGTTGAATGAAATTTTTTTGTTGTTTTCATAACACTTACTTTTCATAAAGAAAGTTTCAGAATCCGGGTTTTGTTGCATATTTCTGGCATTATATTCTTTTAAAATTTTTTACTGTTAGAGTTGAAGGACCAGGTAAATTAACCCTTGATTCCATCGCAATTCTGAAGTTCTCATATTGATTCGGAAGGCTATATAGAAGAATAATATTGAATTTTCTATCGTGAATTTTATGGAAAATTTTTTGCAGCTCTATTTTTAAGACTGTAGGTTGTGTTAATAAATAAGTCATCAGCGAACGCTATTACATTATTTTTAGTTTTATTTAGAATATTCAATTTTAAAATATTACTAAAAAAGATTGAAAAAAGCGTTGGCAATAGTATTGTACCTTGCTGTAGGTCATTTATCATTTTAAAAATTAGTGAGCTGCTGTTCTTACTGTTAGTTATTAAATTTTTTTATTAATTAACATTTTATATATGCTAACAATCAACGCGTTTGGGAATTTATTTTCTATTAATATGTGGATAAGACCTTCTACCCCTATACTGTCAAAAGCCTCTTCGATATCATTTAGCCAAGGTGCTATGCAGTTTTTTTGGTTAAGCTCCCAGCAAATGTCTGAAACCAGGTTATTGATGGCATGTCTTGTTGTATGTTTTTCCCTAAAATCGAATTGATATTGTTATTATTTGAGATTTTTATTATTGTTTCGTTGATTATCTTTTCTTATATTTTACTAATATTTGGTAATAAGCTAATTGGTCGAAAATTGTTTGGGTTGGATGAATCTTTTTTTGGCTTTTGGAATAATTTTAGCTATTTTCCAGAATTCAGGGTAGTGACTGTTATTCAATAAGTTATGGAAAAGTGTACAGTAGTCTTTGATTATTGTTTTAGGCAATTGTTTTAGCTCTACGTTTGGTATATTGTCTATCCCGCACGAGGTCTTATTTTTCATGATTTTGAATATTTTTTTTAAGATTGGTATGGTTGTGAAAAGATCCTTATTTATGTCAGATATTTCATTTGCTTTATTATTATCATTAAATATTGTAATTGTTCTGTTATTTGTTTTGTGATTGTGTAATATATTTGAAAATCCTGTCATGGTGTTAGCTACTTTTTCTCTAATCAAAACATTTCCTAGATTTTCATTTCTTTTATGTACGTATTCAAAGATTTTCCCTAACAAGTTTAGTTTATGTTCTGTTTTCTGAATAATGTAATTATTGTTTTCATCTTTTTGTAGTGTAGTTGGGTTTACCTTTATTTCTGTTACATTATCTGAGTCTTCCTACCGAACTAATGGGAATTTTCAGTATCGGTATTTCTAAGGTTTCTTTCTTTTTAAATATTTTATTGATTTCCCTGAACATTTTAGAATTTTTTGGGTTAATATTTTTTAACTTATTTTTCAAATATCTATTCATTTCTATTTTTATGTTATCTTTTATTAATTTTCTTTTGTTATTTAAGTGGGCTTTTACTAGTTTAAGCTTGTTGTTATGTCTAGAAATATTTATTCTGGTTTTTTACAATATATGTATTACTTTTACTATTAATTTTTTGTAATCTTGCAATTTATTTATTAATGGAGTCATATATTTTCTGGATCAGTCCTTAGTTACAATCTTTAGAATTGATTTAGTTATGGCATATGTAATTATTTCGTTTATTTGATTTAAATAGTTGTCTATTTCTTCATTTGTTAGATTTCTGTTATTAGGTACTAATGGGGCGGTTAAATAATTTGTTTTGGCGTTATATTTAGCTATGACGTGCCTATTAAATAGTTCTTTATTGATTCTATTATAATTAAATGGATAATTTATTTATAGTTTTTATAATTTTGAATTGAAGCTGCTCAGGTTAATATGAAAGTCTAGTGCCATATGATCACTATCGTAGTCGTATGTATTTAGCCTATCTGTTCCAAGATAACAACTTAGCTTTAATCTAATGTCAGTTATACATATATCTAAATATTCATCACTTCTAGGAAATGTTGTATAGTAACAATAGTATAATCTCATTTTATTACTAATTTCTTTATCTTCAATAAATCTATTTAAAATATTCCCTCGTACATTACTCTGGTCATTTCCCCAATTTTTATGTTTAGCATTTAGATCCCCTGCTATGCTAATACAAAAAATTAGGCAGAATACTTTTAATAGGTGCTCGTGCGGAAATGGGTTAACAAATGTTAACAAACATTTTGTCATAGGCTTTATTTAAATCGTAAATTCATCCTGCCAAATTAGACAAAAATTAGAAACAAAATTTTTTTTTGAAAGTCTATCGTACAAATGGGTTAATGTAGCACGACAAAATTTATTGAATGAGTTTGTGTGCCAAAGTGCAATACTTGTGAAAATTTTCAATTGCTCAAATCGTTTAAGCACAACAACAAAAAACGAGACACTTCTTGGCCTGGAGCCTGATGGGTTAATGTATCGTAACCAAATCAACTCAGAAAGCTTTTGTTATAAAGACCTACACTTTTGTAAATTTTCAACTCAATTGGTAAAACCGTTTAAGTGCGACAACAAAGAAATTAAAAAATTTCATTGAGCTCTGGTGCCGAACGGGTCAATTGATGATAACCAAATCATCTGAGTGAGTTTCTGTGGTGAACAGCTACACTTTTGTAAATTTTCAACTCAATTGGTCAAACCGTTTAAGCGCGACAACAAAGAAATTGAAAAACTTCATTGAGTCCTGGTGCCGAAACGGGTTAATGGATCGTAACCAAATGAACTCAGTCAGTACTTGTGGCAAA
Source organism: Poecilobothrus nobilitatus (assembly GCA_947095535.1). NCBI lineage: Eukaryota > Metazoa > Arthropoda > Insecta > Diptera > Dolichopodidae > Poecilobothrus > Poecilobothrus nobilitatus. Next base: position 240,652,504 of record OX352772.1, read on the forward strand.
GAACTACACTTTTGTAAATTTTCAACTCAATTTGTAAAACCGTTTAAGCGCGACAACAAAGAAATTGAAAAGAAATTATTGAGCCCTAGTGCCGGAACGGGTTAATGAATCACAGCAAAATAAACTTGTTAAGCTTCTATAGTAAAGAGCTACACTTTTGTAAACTTTCAACACAATTGGTGAAACCGTTTAAGCGCGACAACAAGGAAATTAAAAAATTTCATTGAGCCCTGGTGCCGAAACGGGTTAAGGGTTCGTAACCAAATCAACTGAGTGTGCTTCTGTAGTAAGGAGTTACACTTTTGTAAATTTTCAACTAAAATGGTCAAACCGTTTAAGCGCGACAACAATGTAAATTAAAAATTTCACTGAGTCCTGGTGCCGAAACGGGTTAATGGATCGTAGCCAAATTATTGTAGTGAGGTTTTCTGCTAAAGAATAACACTTTTGCGAATTTTCAATTCAATTGATTAAACCATTTAAGCAGGATAACAAAAAAATTTAATGAACTTCGTTTGGCTCTGGTGCCCAAACGGGTTACCTGAACTTCATAAAAATTTGTTGCAGGCTTTTTTTCAGAAAATAAAACCACCATACAAAATTGGACATAAATCGGAATAAAAATTTTTTTGGAAGCCCGCCGGGCCGAACCCGGGCGACATATTGCAACCCAATTTCTTGAGTGAGGCCCCTTGACCCCTAAAGGTGAGAAGAACATTTGTGCAAATTTTCAACAATCCGTCAAACCGTTTAGGCAGAACAACGAAAAAACCAAAACGCTTTAAAACGCTCTCGGGCCGTAATGGGTTAATGAACCGAAACGCGATATAGCCTATTACTCCTTCCGAGGTCATAGAAATGTTCCTGCATAATTTGGTTGCAATCGGACTGGTGGCTTTTACGTGAATCCGTGCCAAACAAACAAACAGAATTTCTTCCTTATGTATTAGATTTAAATATTCCATTGACGGAATAATTTCTTATAAATACAATAAAATACATATATGTATGTAAATACGGCGCTATATAATATACATCTATACTCTTCTCATTCATTCACTAGTGACATATACGATATATTGTAAATAAACATGATATTATATAAGTATGTATATATATCAATATCATATAAATAAAAATTCTTCAAGCAACCGTTATGTTGTTTATTTATTTACATTTTTTTGTAATACGCATTATATCCTCAACAATTTCAAATTATCGAGTAAAACAAAATGGAAAAAATTAGTTAAAGAAATTTCTTAGAAAATTTGAAGAAATCAAGTAACTCTTTCGTCAATTATAAAGTAACCATATATTATTAAATAAAGTTGTTAACAGAAATAAGAGTATAATATTGAAGCTTTAATTTTAGTGTATTACTTCAAAAAAATTTTAACAGGTGTTCAAGTTAAAGGTATTTAAAAATTGGAAATTTTCAGTTTTTGACCCCTTACAGCTCCTAAAAGGGGGGTGATACAAAAAAAATTTCTGAAATAACTCATACTTATTTTCAAAGATCTAACTTCTGTTAAAATTTCAAGTTTCTAAATTTAACCGTTTAGAAGATAGAAGGGTTAAGGGATTTTGTGTTCGAGAGCTACCCTAAGGTTTGGTCCAAACTCAACCAAAAAAAATGGGGAACCTACAAATTACTCCCAGAATATTTTGTGTAAATTTCAAGATTCTAGCTTTTTTAGTTTTTGAGTTAGCGTGCTGACGGACGGACGGACGGACATGGCTCAAAAGTCTTAGAATTTTTTTCTGATCCGATCCATACCTTTGAAGGTATATCTAGCTCGCTTATTTCGAGGTGTTACAAACGGAGGAGTAATTTTATTATACCCGATCCTATCGTACGGATATAATTAAGTTCAACTGCCATTTTAAAGTTGAAAGTCATGGAGACTTTTGATTTGATTGTGAACTTGACTAAAAAAGTTTTGAAACAAATAATAATAATTTTGAACTAGTTTTCTGTTTCTGTGAATATATGAGTTTATACTTAAAAATTTTTTAAAAGAAATTAAATATTAAAAGTTTTAAAAGCTTGGTTTAAATACAGAATTATTAAAGTTTAAACTTAATTCAATATTTTTTTGAAAAATTAAAAAAAAAAATGTTTAAAGTTGGGTTTGAATTCAAAATTTATAAAGCTTATCCGTTTTGTTTGAAAATTAAGTTCAACAGCCATTTTAAAGTTGAAAGTCATGGAGACTTTTTATTTGATTGTGAACGTAACTAAAAAAGTTTTTAAACTTATAATAACAAGCTTGAATTAGTAAGAAATGAAGTAAGTATTTTTTATAAAGTTTTAAAAGCTTGGTTTCAATATAAAATTATTAAAGTTTAAACTTAATTTAATATTTTTCTGAAAAATCCAAAAAAAAAAAATTTTAAAGTTTGGTTTGAATTCAAAGTTTAAAAAGCTCGTTCTTATGTTTGAAAATTAAGCTCAACTGCCATTTTAAATTTCAAAACCTTAAAAAAGCCATGCAGATTTTTTGTTTGATTGTGAACTTGACTAAAAAACGGCTGAAATTATGAAACGGCGTGATCATGAAACACAAATTGAAAACGTGATCAAGTTCAAGTTAAAAGTAAACAAAACTTTGGTTTAAAAAACTTATTTTTTAATATTAAATAACAGCATTGCATTTTTTACTAAAAGTTTAATAATTATTATTCATTAAATAATATCTTGTTTATTTATCCATGAATCATGTTTTTCATCAAAGCCAAGACATCTAACCAAAACTTGATTTCCTTTTTTTCTTATTATTTTTTCTACAAGGTAAACATTAGGAAATTCAACAGATCTAAGTTCAGGTTCATAAAAACTGCCCTTTATTTGTTTTTGCGTGTAATCAAGTAAATTGTATGTTACTGGATCAGTTCTTTTTATTTTCGCTATTGTATAAATTTCTGTTGACCAATTAAGCTGATAACCTTTTGCAAATATACCTTTAAATTTACTTATACGAACGAAATCTCCAACTTTGTATTTTGCTTTTCGGAATACTTTTAATTTATTGTAGACAGTTTTTAATAATAATTTCTCATTTTTCTTTGTAACCTTTTTAGGTGGAAGTTTAATTATATGATGGTATGTTGAGTTATATTTTTCTACTAGCGATGACAGAATAGTTAACCATTTATAGGTGCCTTGTAAACTAAATTGTTTCCACATCGTGTTTTTTAGAGTGCGATTGAACCGTTCTACAATTGATGCTTTTAGTTCTGAATATGTACTGTTAATTTTATTTTTCCTCATTAGATTTTGAAATTTTTTGTTGAGAAATTTCATACCTTAATAAGATTGTAAATTTTTTGGTTTTTTACCAGCACGCTTAAAAATATTTTTCACTGCGGTTCAGCATACGCAAATTTTGAAAATGTATCAATTACTGTTAATAAATATTTATATCCTTTGTTAAATTTTGCATATGGAATCATGTCAACCAAATCAATTTTGCCAAGTATCATTTAAACCCTTTTGAATAAATTTTTTTCGTGTTAATTCTTTTCTAGCATCTATATGAATTTCTGATACAACTTGTAATCTCGACATTATTCTCGTACCATTTAATTAAATTTTCCAAAGTGATTCTATAACTTTCTATTGTGTCACATTCACATGTGTCCGGCCCAGAAGTAGAATTATCATATGCCCAATTTGTTCGCTGCTTTTATATTATTTCTCAATTGTATTTTAAATTCAGTATCTTATCAGACACAGACCAAAAATTATTAACTTTATTCATCCATTTACAATGATGATTGCGGAACTATCTGGTTGTGGAAAAACAACATTTGTGTGTAATTTAATTGAAAATATAGACAGATTGATTTATTCGAAAATTGAAAAAATAAAATGGTATAACCGAGAAATACCTGCTGTTCCGAAAAGTGTAGATTTTCCTGATATGGACTTTTATACCAGTACTCCCAAAGAGTTTAGTGTAAATGAAAACAAACCTACTTTAATTGTTTTAGATGATTTAATGCTAGATTCTGCAAATAAACAGGTATGTGAGCTATTTACTAAAGGTTTGCACCATCGTAATTTATCTATTGTATTGTTAACGCAAAACCTTTTTCATCAAGGGAAATTCTCAAGAGATATTTCATTAAATTTTAAATATTTAGTGCTGTTCAAAAACCCTCGAGACAAATCGCAGATTTTTCCTCTTGCTAGACAACTATATCCGGAAAATATAAAGGGTTTCTTGAGAGTATACAAGGAGTCAACATCAAAACCGCTTGGTTATATTGTGTTGGATTTAACACAAGACATTAACGATTTGTTTCGTATTAGAACTAATATTTTTTCAAAAGAATATTGTATATGCTTCTGTGATACGGATGATTTGAACAACAACAACTGTCAAAAGTATGAAATGATTGAAGAAACACCAACATATATTACATGTACTAGAAAAGTACAACAAAAAGAAATTTCGTGAAAATATTCTTAAATATTGTGATGATGATATTATAAAAACTATTGCTGAAATTGCAATCAATATATTAAATGGAAATAATAAAATAGCATCAGCACAAAAAGCAAAATTAAAAAAACTTAAAAAACAATTAAGATTCCTAGCCTGTGCAAAGAACAGTATAAAAGCCAAACGAAAAATATTAGTTCAACATGGTGGTTTTTTACCAACTTTAATAGGAACTATATTATTATCTGGTGTAATAGGAAAATTGCTCAGTAAGACATAATGCAGCGAATGATTGTTATATCACCAGAAATATTTTCAAAATTTAGTAAATTATTTCAAGATGATAAAAACTTGGATTTATTAGATCAAAACATTAAAGAAGTTTTATATGATAAAAAATTAAAACCATTGCAAAAATGATACTTATATCGTCAAACTCTCGTGAAATACATAATTATCAAAAGACACGCAAAAAATTACCAGAAAAGGACAATAATCTTACATTTGATGCAGGCACTCAAACAAAATTCTTTTCTAAACGAAATGCTTATACAGAAACTGAATTACCTAAATGCAAATCATACTGAAACTGCATTACCTAAATACAAATCAACATCAGCACAGACCAATTTCGTACCATTAGTTACTGTTGATGTGTTTGAACATGACCCTTAAAAAGAACATTCAAATATGGATATTGATTTAACACATTATGATTGGGATGATGAAAATTCATTTAAAAAATTAGCTCAAACTGAAATGTTGAAAGATGAAAAATTACTAGAAAGACCATCTCTAAGCTCTGATTATCGAATGTTTGAAACACCAAGTGGTGATGTAATTACCGTTGCTGTACCATCTCCTGTAAAAAAGAACACACTAAGATCGGCCGGTAGTTCAATTTCCTCAACTATACTTTCACAGTTTCCTGAAAGAAAAAAACGAAAACTAAAGCTATTACTAATAAGTCCAAAACGAAGAACTTCATCAACACCGGAATGGACAACATTTTATATTTTAGAGGAAGTTGATAAAGATGGATAGTCAAGATGACTTCTATATAACATTGTTTAGCAATGATAATTTAACACTGTTTCCAGACAACACTTTAGCTACATTAGAAAATAAATTAGCTATTCACTTTGATTTAAGAAATGGAAATTGGAAAGTTGTTCTTTCAGAAATATATCTGAACAATTTCCTACAAACGGAAGAATTTAACAAAGAGCAATATGCTTTTACCAATATTGTGCAATATAATATTTACATAAGAAACATTGAAAAACCTCTTGAAAAAATCAAAGTAACCAAATCTATAGGTTACACATATTATTCATATAACGATTCGGAATTACATTTGGATGATTGGAAATTTAATTTTTACCAACGCTTATTAAAAATATTACTCCAAATCCCGGATTTACTCGAAATCAAATTTTCAAAGAATTTTTTAATGAAATTTTGACATATATCTCTAATCCTAAGAATTATGATGATGTGACATTTAAAAATGTATCAGAATCTAACCGAGAGCATTTAATTCGAATATCGCAGACTTTTGATGAAGATAGTTTCTATATAAAAGTTAATCAGAATTATAATGTAAAAACATTATTAACTGAATTATTTCAACAGAAAAAAAATATAAAAAATTTCAAAACAAAATTACCTGAACTATTCAAATTGGCTGTTGCTAATAATAAAGTTGAATTGAATGGAATGGTGATGATTTATTCAGACATAGTTCAATCATCTGTTTTTGTAAGAAGCAAAGTGCGTGCATTGAGAGCTATAAACGTAGAAAATTGTAGAATACCTACAAATATTGAATTTGAAAATATCTATTACATACCAATAGAAAAAAATTGTTTTGAAACGATAGCGATTAAAATTTGCAGCAATAACGGTGATGGAATAAATTTTGTTTCCAGTTACTACCTAACAAAAATTGTATTACACTTTAAAAAGCATTGATAAAAACAATATAAATACCACTACTCAAATTTGATATCCTATCAAGCATGGAAAGAGCTTACGATATTATTCCTCTGAAGTAGGAGGAGGAATCAACGATATTGGGCCTTTATTACAATTTTATCCAGCTATACAAAAAGGTCGTGGTATTGGAAATATATTCGGAAGTTTAATTCGTTACTTAAAGCCAGTTTTTACATCAGGTTGGGACTTAATTAAAAAAGAAGCTATAAGCACAAGTAAAAATATTTTTAATGATTTTATTTTTAATGATAAATTGTAATTGCTCAAAGCAAAGGCGGCATAAAAAATTTACGAAAATCAGTAGTTAACCAACTGCATTCGATGTATGGTGGAAAACGATGGGCTATAAAAAGACGAGCCGTTTCTAAAAAGACACATTTGAAGTCGAAAAAGCGACGAAAAAAGCAAAGTAAAACCGCCGATATATTTAATTAAAAAAATGTATGAATGTATGAAATCTGAACTTGATGTTTTTGCGTCATTGCGTCATTATTACAAACAAGTATTTTACGTTCAGAAGAGGTAGCATACAATCCTTTAGCTTCTTTAGAGGCATCACCGTCAACTATTGAATTTGTTTTGCTTGGAAATGGAGATACATATCGAGATTTATCCTCAACCTACATCAAATTTAAAGTTCAAATATTTAAAAAAGATGGATCAGTTTGGAGTGCAACCTATAAAGTAGAAACCGGAACTGAAGTCCAGCCGTGTTGTCAATAATTTATTGCACTCTTTAATTAAACAATGTAATGTAACTCTAAACGGAAAAAACATCACTCCTTCAGATTCCTTATACCATTATAAAGCATACATAACTACTTTACTAAATTATGGTACAAATTCCAGTCAAACACATCTGGAAGCATCTAGTTGGGAATTGGATAAGCCAAATGTCAATGATTTCAACAATTCTGGTTGTAAATCAAGACAAAAATCATACAACAATTCTGCAATAATAGAATTAATGGGAAAATTACATGTATTACATGTATATTTCTTCAATAATTCCAAATTACTTTTATATAATGTTGACATTCGAATTTCTTTAGCATTAGAGAAACAAGATTTTTTTATTTTCTTTAACGATGCCGATGAAAGCTATTTAAAAATTCTCGAAGCTACGTTATACATGAAACATTTAACAATTAATCCCAGCATATTGATACCATATAATACTGTACTGGAAAAGGCAAACCGAAATATTTTTATACCAGAAGTGAAATCAAAACATTTACAATTCCAGCTAACACTTCTATTATATCATTAGATAATATATTTATAGGGCAAATTCCAAAAGCTCTTGTATTTTGCATGGTAAACAATGAAAATTTCAATGGTAAAAGATCAAAAAATCCATACCATTTCGATCATCAAAATCTGACTCAATTTCAATTATATGTAAATCGTGTGCCTACACCAAACTCTGCAATGGAAATAAGTTTTACATCAAATAATTTTTGCAATTCTCGTGCATATTTAACATTATTCAGCGGAACAGGTATATATCATTCTGATAGAGGACATCAAATTTCAAAAGAACTTTTTCAAAAGGTTACACAATACTAGCTTTTCATTTATCACCAGATGGCTCCGGAACTGATACATGGCAGAGTTTATTAAACGAGGGAGTAGTAAAGATTGAAGCAAGATAGATTTATCGTTTTGTGCGGACGATAACAGTACAATATTTGTAAAAAATCTTGCTGTGGCTGGAATAAAAGAACAATGTAAAACTATTGTAAAGGAATTAAAATATAAATTTCCAACCAGAGATTTAAAAAAAACAGACATCAAGAATTACTCTTTTGGGCATATGGACAACGAGAAAACAACTAATAATTCATTAAAGTTACTTGAAAAATTCGATATAGTGTTAACAAATGGAAAATTTAAAGTTGAATTTTTAACAGCATATATAAGTGTAAATACTCGACTAATTGAAATATTTGCTGAAATATAATAGTGCGACAAGTAATCTATTTAGAGGTGTTTTTGCTCTTGATTAAATACCGAAAAATATTTTAAAACCTGGTATTTTAGTAATAAATACTGACACTTCTGATGAAAAAGGAACACATTGGCTAGCAATTTTTGTACCAGTTCAAGGCTGTGTAGAATATTTTGATTCATTTGGAAATCCACCATTCCACAATGAGATTGTGAAATTTCTACAAAATGTTTTATTTTTAACAATAAGTGTTTACAAAGTGACCTTACATTAGTCCGTGGAGAATATTGTTGTTTATATTTATGGATGCGATGTAACTGTAAGAGTATGAAAAGTTTTATTAATTTATTAATGTCATCCCCACTCAAAAATGATAAAAAGGTGGAAAAAATGTTTAGAAGAATTTTTGAAAACTGGAAAAAACTATAAATATAAAAATTATAAATTTAAATCATTAGTTTAAAATGGAGCAAAAGCCGGCGGTATCTAAAGTTTCAGAAATTCAAAAAACTGAATTTCCAAACCTGTTATTATCCTATATTTATTATTTGGATAAAAAACAAACATCTAAAATACAAATTGGATTTGATTTGGGAACTTTTACATCAATAATCACTTTTCAGCGTCATCGAAAAGTTGTTTTCCGTATGAACTATTTAGAATGGTATGCATTTTATCAGAACTATATTAACCATGAAACCAAGTTATCTGTTAAAGGAATTTCCTTAGCATTTAATACAAATGAACAAACTAAGAAGATCACTCTACAAATGGAGGAGTACACTCGTTTTTGTCTCATGTTGGATTTTATTCAAGCAGTGATGTTATACAACAGCGGCGCTGAATTAAATATACGTGAATATGTTTTGAAATATATTGGAAAATGTATTGAAAAAAAATAAACTAAAGCTTGAACAAGAAGATTTCTATATTCCTATGAATTTACATATAGCTCAGTGTGACTATTCCAGACTTTTTTATAAAATACCAATGTTTTTATCAGAAAAAATATATTGCTCAACAATAAATAAAACAAACATTATTTTTTAAAATAAATTATTGTCTTTTATTAAAAACATATATAAGTTCATGCAAATTTTTTACAGCACATCTTAGCAAGTTTTCCGTATTATGATGGTGAGGGCAAAGGCTGATGAAATTCCTTAGTTTTTGTAGATGTGAAATTTTATTATCTAAATTGATAACTTCTACTGAACTCGAAATAAATTTGTCTAAAAATTCTTGCTTTTTATATCCTTTTACATAAACGACATCAAATGATGATGTTAAATGTTCCTCTAAGAAATTTTTAATTTCTAAATATTCTATAAATGGATGATGGATTCTAGATCAGTCAAGATCATTAATTTTCATTTTATTATATTCATTTTATTGTTTAGCATCAATATTTAACTCTTCAAATGAATGCGGTACTTTAAGTACTTAAGAGAACCATCTGCTACAAAAACCAATTCCTTAAGAAAATATTGTTTATTGTTACCAATAACAAATTGTAAATCTGCTTTCTACTGCTCATTTTATGCTTTAATGTACTAAATAGCCTCGAAAACCTCTATTTTATACCTAATATGATCCGCTGCCGGTCCTTTAAAGTCCGTTATCGGTCCTTCAAGGTCCGGTAACGTACTCTTAAGCATCTCAGCTTTCAGAACCGGGCGGCCGCAACTCGCGGGTCCTCCTGGATATGAAACCGGATTCGGTATGAATCTTGGTCCTTTAAGGTCCGGTTCCAGTTTTTTAAATGATTAGACGTTAATTGTATCTATATATATGCTAAAATCTGAAAAATATAAAATAAATCTTATTTATTTATTTATATTCATATTATATTTCACATAAGATAATGGGTTGAAGGGGGTTTAAAGCCATTGGAAAAAACTTGCTAACTACGCAGGATTCGAACCCGCGCTCCCTCGGTTTATAAGCCAAGTGCTTCACCACGAGACCACCGAGACCCCTAAATCTTTTATTGTAGTTTATTCAAAGTAATTAATTCATAATTAAACAAATCTCTGCATGAACACCAGTTACAATTCCAGTTGATGAGCCATTCAAGAGTATTATTGGCAAATTTATGCTTCATACTTCTTTGGAGTTGGGGAAGTTACCCATTAAGATATTGAGCCTGTAGATTTATATTGCTTTGAATGAAACAACGCCACCACAAGAGGAGGAGGAGCAGAACAAGGAGAAGGACCTGCTGTGCTATGAACAAATGAAGAACATATTATAATAAAAACAAAAATTTTATAATTTTTACACTTTTTTTATTTTTATTTTCAAAACATAAATTATTTCTATAACAAAATTATTTCTATCATAAAAAAATATTATTATAATAATTTATGTTGGGAATTAATTTCTGTACTGGTGATGAGATCGAATAGAGCCATCCTCATTCGTTTTTCATCCCTTCTCTTTAGATATCTAAAATAGAAATGTGCATCGTTTAACTGCCTCAGTTCCTCGTGGATAGTTACGGTTCTGGAAAACCGATCCGGCATAAATATTGTTTTTGGATCCTCTATCTAAGAAATCCTAAAAATAAAAAAAATTAAAAAAATTAAAAATTAAATTAAATAAAAATAAAAAAAAATCAAAAAAGAATTAAATAATACATAAGAAGAAAATTCTTACCATTTTAAAATTCCTGTTATTGTTTTTTTTTAATTGAATTAACTAGCTAAATTAATAAGAATGAATTGCAAATATACGATATTTGTTTAATTTATATACCTTTGCAAAAAAAAAAAAAAAGAGCTTAGCGTTTAGGATTTCATTTCACAAAAGAGCTTAATATGTAGAAAATTTCTACTTTAAAAAAGAAAAGTACAACAAGTTATGTTTTAAATCAAATGCAACTTGTTAATATTTTTATTAATATAAAATTATCCTTGAATTTTTTCAACAGTAAGTTTGTGGAACATCTTAATTGGATTTATTGAGTAAACTTAAGTATACTTAAATATTAAATTGTATTCGCTCTGATGATGGCAGTGATCCCGAAATATATATAGGCTTTATAATAAATAAATATAATAATTTAAGACTTATAAAAAAATAAAATATTAATAAAATTATTTTGTGGACAAAAAGTATAAATAAAAAACAATTTTTTACTCAATAAATCCAATATAAAATTACTTAACAAAGTTGTATTATTATCATTTTCTGATGATTGACAGCATATTTTATTTTACTAGTATCATTTTGATTTTGCCGCCATTTTTTTGCTACCCGGAATTTTTATACGAGGTTTCTTTAGGTATATTCTAAATACATTCTGCTTAGTTAATATGGAACATTACACGAAGGAACAACGTGTTTTTCTTTTTACAACATTTTTTGAAGATGGTAAAAGTTTTCAAGATGTAATTAGGAAATTTCGAACAAAATTTGGTAGAGAAAATGCTCCAACAAATCGTGCCATCAAGCTGATGGTTGATAAATTTCTAGAAACTGGATCTGTTCTTGATAACAGAGGCAACATTTATCAACGTAGTGGCCGTTCAACCGAGAATGTAGCAGCTGTGAGCAGAAGTGTTGAAGAAGATCCAAAAACTTCCATTCGTCATCATTCGCAGCAATTAAACATCAAACCATCCACATTATTCAACATTTTGCATCGTGATCTCCATTTAAAGGCTTATAAGATCCAGCTGACGCAAGAATTAAAACCAACTGACCATGCATTACGTCGGCAATTCGTTTCTTGGGCAATCGAAAAACAAGAAGAAAATGAGAATTTTTTTAACAAAATAATCTTCACCGACGAAGCTCATTTCCAGCTCAATGGCTACGTCAATAAACAGAATTGCCTCATTTGGGTGAAGAGAATCCAAGGGTTATCTTAGAGCAACCAGTACATCCACAAAAAGTTACGGTTTGGTGTGGTTTGTGGTCAGGAGGAATCATCGGACCATATTTTTTTGAAAACGGAAATGGAAATGCGATTACGGTCAATGGAAATCGCTACAGGGAGATGATCCGAAGCTTTTTGTGGCGGGAAATTGATGATTTGGACATAGAGAATATGTGGTTTCAACAGGACGGTGCCACTTGCCACACAGCAAGAGAAACAATGGATCTTTTGAAGGAAAAGTTCGAAGATCGCATTATTTCTCGTAAAGGAGGAGTGATGTGGCCACCAAGATCGTGCGATTTGACACCGTTGGATTTTTTTTTGTGGGGTTTTGTGAAATCGAAAGTGTACAGCAATAATCCCACAACAATTCAAGAGCTTAAAAACAACATTATCGATGTAAAAGATTGGTAAAAGATTAAAAATATATTTAATATTTCAAAAATAAAGTCTTTTTTTATTAAAATTAAAATGATACCTCAATTTTGAACACCCTTTATAAATTGAAAATGATAACTTTTGACATTTTGTAGTTTTTATTATATATTAATAGAAAAAATTCTATAATTAAAATTGAAAAGGTTAAAAATAGATCACATCTTATTAAGTAAATAAAAAACAAAAAAAAAAAACAATTATGTAATAAAACTTTGTTAATATTATTATTAATATGAAATTACTTAACTTAGTTGCATTATTATCATTTTCTGATGATTGACAGCTTTTATATTTTATTTTAGTTCTTATTAAATTATAACTTAGTAAATCATCTATATAAATTGAAAATGATAACCTTTGATATTTTGTAATTTTTATTATTAATAGAAAAAGACTATAATTAAAATTGAAAAGGTTAAAAATAGATCAAATCTTACTAAATAAATAAAAAATTGTGTAATAAAATTAATCAAAAATTTGCATTATATGTTGAAAGTTTAACATTGAGTAAACGTTATGTTTTAAATCAAATGCAACTTTATTAATGAAATTCCTAACAAAAGTATAACAAAGTTGCATTACATTGTTACACTCAGTTTTTAATACGAACTAACAAAACAAGATTTGAAAAATATTTCTTTGTTTTGCATTTGCATTATACAAAGTATTTTACTGCCCTGTTCACTATCTTTGAATATATTTTATATATAGATAGCTAATACAAATAATATATAGTTCTGTTATAGATCGGTTATTGTTCGGTGTTAAGTTGTTATCAAGTTAAAAAGAAAAACAAACAAAAATGGAATCGAACTTCTGTAATAAGTGCAATCTAAGAGTTTCAAATCTGAATGGACATGTACGTTCATTTTTTCATAGGCAAAATGCAGCCGACAACGTGAAATTAATAGAAACAACTTTGAAGGGACGAGTAAAAACATTTTTATTCGAAAACAAGGATGAGTCACTTATATAACCCTTAGAGTTTCTGTTAACTAAATATTCAAACATTTCCACACTATTGGAAGATTGTTTGATAGAACATAAACGTTTAAAGATGAACGCTAAATTTTTTGCTGAGTATATAAAAATGAATGGAAATGAAAATAATGTACAATTATCTATTAAATCATTTCATACACCGATGGTTCCTGTGTTGAGTATTGAGGATTTACAAAATACATTAAAGAATATCATTTTAAAAATACAGAAACGTGCAGAAGATTTTCAAGAGAAAGATAGTGGATGGGCACTATTAAAAATAATTGGATTAGAAATAAATGTTAATGAATATAAACCTCTTAGAGAATCAGGAATATAAATTAAGCTTACTCGAGAGATAAAAATAAAAATGCTTGCATAAATATTAAAAATTCTGATATTTATTGCTTTAAATTGGCCTTAATATCAGCATTCCAGTCACCAAAAAGAAATGTCTCAATACTTGGATCATATAAAATAAAAAATATTCATTCAACCAAAATAAAATTAAATAGAGGTGCAGTTTTAGTTATAAACTTTGAGGGAATTGAATTTCAAGTTAAACTTACGCAATTACAAACATTTGAGGACCAAAATCAAAAAATTAATAGAACCGTATTACTTATCAAAAAATGAAAATGAGCATCATGTTAATTTAATACTTCTCGAACAAAAAGAAAAAGGGCATTATGTTTTTATAAAAAGTTTACCAAAGTTACTTCGCGCTAGTTTAACTAAACATGAATCAAAAATTCATATTTGCAACAGCTGTTTACAACATTTCTATTATCCAACACAACTTCTAATTCATAAAAAACAATGCAATAATGTAATAACAATTTTACCAATGAAGACTGAAAATATTTTAAAATTTGAAAGCCATAACCAGCAAATGGAAACGCCTTTTGTGATATATGCAGATAGTGAGGGTATATTAATGCCAATTTCAACATGTCAATCAGATGCAGGAAAACCATTTACAACAAATATTCAAGAACACGTTCCTGCAGCGTTTTCATATTTTATAAAATGTTCATTTGATGCATCTTTAAATAAATATGAAGAGTGCATTGAACCGACTTGTGCCGACGACTTCGTTAAAAGGTTGGTTCTTAAATTTTATTCGTTTTATTTATTTCTAATTTTACATTTCTTACAGATTAACAGAAGACTGCATAGTTATTTATTTAAAATATTATCAAAATCCAAAACCGAAGACCAAAATGACTTTAGATGAAGAACAAAGGCAATTAACGGAAACTACATGTCACATTTGCAGGTAAGTTTTTAGATTTTACTAATCGAGTAAGGAACCATTGTCATTTTAGTGGTCAATATAGAGGTCCTGCACATTCTAGTTGTAATATTTTATATAGAAAACCTTCATATTTCCCTGTATTTTTTCATAATTTCTCAGCTTATGATTGCCATCTCTTATTTAAGTCATTAAACGTAGTACCAGGTAACATATCGGTCATTCCTTTGAATAAGGAAAAATATATATCGTTAACTAAAAAAATTATAGTTCCTGAAGAAAACTTTACTTTTGATATTAGATTTTTAGATAGTTTTCGTTTTATGGCCGCTAGTTTAGATAGTCTTGCTACAGATATAGATAGAAATAATATGGAAAACATTTTGCATTCGCCGCCAACAGAATTTTATAATAAAATTACGAACACTCCTTGTTCGATGGAAGATTATAATCATGCTATTACTGAATGGAATTCTTTTAATTGTCAAAATTTATTAGATTATCTTAAATTGTATTTAAAAACAGATGTTTTAATTTTAGGCGACGTTTTCGAAAATTTTAGAAACTCAGTCAATGTTTTTTGCGCCATTCTGTAGCTAATATTAAATATTTGAAAGAAAAATTAAATGTAAATAATACATCCAAATGTATAATTTATCAAGACGCAAATAATTTGTACGGTTGGGCTAGGTCCCAAAGTATACCATATAAAGATTTTGAGTGGGTTAATAACTCAATAAACGTTTTAGAAATAGCTGATAATTCAGATGTTGGTTATATAGAAATAGATTTAGACTACCCACAGAAGCTTCAAACCTCCACAATGATTTACCTTTTTGCCCTGAAAATAGTATTCCTCCGACAGGAAAAGCAATAAATTGTTAACCAATTTAAATAACAAGAGACAATATGTAATCCATTATAGAAATCTCAAGCAATGCCTTGAAAACGGGTTAGTTTAAAAAAAAAATACACAGAGTTTTGAAATTTAAACAGGGTGATTGGTTGAAGAAATATATTGATTTAAATACTGAATGCAGAAAATTGCTAAAAATACCTTTGAAAAATTTTTTTTAGATTAATGAATAATTCCTTGTTTGGTAAAACAATGGAAAATGTTGATAATAGAAGAATAATTAAAATAGCTAATTCGCAAAGGAAGACATTTAGGAGCTAGAGCTCTAATAGCAAAACCTAATTTTAATAGTTTCTCAGTTTTTGGGTCTAATCTAGTGGCTGTAGAGTTACGAAAAACTTTAATACATTGTAACAAACCGGTTTATATAGGATTCACAATTTTAGACCAATCTAAAATTTTAATATATAATTTTCACTATAATTATATGAAACCAAAGTTTCAAAATAATTTAACCTTAATTATATAGATACTGATAGTTTTATATATACAATAACAACGGAAGATTTTTATAATGACATAAAATCAGATCTGAATCAATACTTTGATACGTCAGATTATGCAAAAGATAACCCATATAATTTTCCTCAGCTAAATAATAAAGTTTATAGGTTTAAGGTCAAAATTGTATTTTCTTCAGACTTTAGAAAATTAAAGTATTAAAAAAGCAAAAGGGGTTAAAAAATATGTTGTTAATGACTTAAATATAGAGGATTACAAAAGTTCCTTATTTCATAATTTGATTATTTATAGAAATACTAGCAGAGTACCCGGCGTTGCCTGGTGTATTTTATTGGCTTTATGAAATAAAAATTATTAAGTTTTGTTTCTGCGTTAATATAATTTAATTAATATAGTTAACTTATTACTATGCATTTACAGATGCTGGTAGTTTATATTCTATTTTTTATTAGATTTAGTTAAATTGAATAAACAGAGCCAAGAATTAGAGACAATTCTTCTACAAAAAATTTTTAAAGGAATCAATAATCTATTAATTGATTGCGGCGAAGTGAATTTCCACAATATATTCTTTAATACCGAGATATAAAATCGCATTTCAATTATGACCATAATGTAGTATATTTTTTTCGTAAGTAATGTCACTTCATGTTTTGGTGAATTATCCTTTTAAGCACATTTTGAAAAATTTGTTATTAAGTTCGCTCTGTCCCTCGCTCTGTTAAAACTTATGTACTGTTTAATAAAGAGCAATGAAATATTAACTATGCATTGGTCTCTTAAAAGAGTAATGTTGTAGAACAACTTTTTTATGTACCCTCACCGTTGGAGATCCCATAGCACCGACAGCTCTTCAAATTTTGAAGAAACTTCTTTTTAGATGCGTAGATTTCAGGTTCTGTTTAACATATTTTCAATATAAAAAATACATTATTGTTTTTTACCTTTATAAATCAACCAGAATTTTTTTACGTTTAGTTTTTCTAATTATGTTTCCAAATTGATTGTCTAAAAATATGTGTAAAAATTGTATATGGATACGAATGTAAGGTTTTCTGTTCTTTAAATATGTATGTACTCATTTTTGATTAAATGATGTACAGAAATATGAATATGTTTTCTAATTTAATTGATTAAGTTTATAGTATTTTTAAATATACTGATATTATACATACTATATGTACATATTTCAATGATATTTTATAGGAAAGATGTTATACACATGCATCTTATATAGGTAGACCACATGTAAAGACGAAATGTAAGTAATGTATTTCTGAATGATGACATGATGATTGTCTAATGTAGGAGATTGTTTCTGTTATTTAACAACGGCCGAAAATGTTATGTTGTTAAGACTTAAACACAGTATTCTTAACATACTTAATAAGGTTACTTTAATTACTGTTCTATATTAGAAATTTGCATTGAAAGGTTTTTATGGCATATTAGAAACAGTATAGATAAAAGTAAAGAGTGTTGGAAATATCTTTTTAATAATAATAACAATACACAAAATTAGACAAAATATTATTAATATAAGTGCCGTTCGGAAATGGGTTAACCAACGTTAACAAACATTTTCTCACAGGCTTAATTTAGAACCATAAATTCATCCTGCCAAATTAGACAGAAATTAGAAACAAAATGTTTTTTTTGACAGTCTATCGGGTCGAAATGTGTTAATGTATCACAACAAAATTTATTGAATGAGTTTGTCTGCCAAAGTGCAATACTTGTGCAAATTTTCAATTGGTCAAATCGTTTAAGCACAACAACAAAAAATGAGAATTTCATGGCATGAAGCCTGATGGGTTAATGTATCGTAACCAAATAAACTCAGCAAGCTTTTGTTATAAAGACCTACACTTTTGTAAATTTTCAACTCAATTGGTAAAACCGTTCAAGTGCGACAACAAAGAAATTGAAAAATTTTATTGAGCCCTGGTGCCGAAACGGGTTAATGGATCGTAACCAAATCACCTCAGTGAGCTCCTGTGGTAAAGTGCTACCCTTTGTAAATTTTCAATTCAATTAGCAAAACCATTTAAGCGCGACAACTAAGTAAATTACAAAATTTCACTGACCCCTGGTGCCGAAACGGGTTAATGGATCGTAACTAAATCAACTCAGTGAGATCCTGTAGTAAAGAGCTACAATATTGTAAATTTTCAACTCAATTGGTTAAACCGTTTAAGCAGGACAACAGAAAAATTTAATGAACTTCGTTCGACTCTCCTGCCCAAACGGATTAATGGAACTTCATAAAAATTTGTCACAGGCTTTTCGAACCATAAAACCACCATACAAAATTGGACATAAATCGGAAACGAAAATTTTTTTGGAAGCCCGCCGGGCTGAGTCCGGGTAACATATTGTATCGACACCTGTCCAAAGCTAAGAAGAATATTTGTACAAATTTTCAACTCAATTGGTCCAACGGTTTAGGCAGGACAACGAAAAAACGAAAAAGCTTTAAATGGCTCTTGGGCCGCAACGGCTTAATGAACCAAAACACCATATAGCCTATAACACTTTCCGGGGTCGTAGAAATGTTCCTGCAAAATTTGGTTGCAATCGGACTGGTGGTTTTTACGTGAAAAGGGCACAAACAAACAAACAAACAAACAGAATTTCTGCTTTATATATTAGACTAGCAGAGTACCCGGCGTTGCCCGGAGTATTTTCTTGGCTTTATGAAATTCTGCGTTTTGTTTCTGCGCTAATATAATTTAATTAATATAGTTAACTTATTACTATGCATTTACAGATGCTGGTAGTTTATATTCTATTTTTTATTAGATTTAGTTAAATTGAATAAACAGAGCCAAGAATTAGAGACAATTCTTCTACAAAAATTTTTTAAAGGAATCAATAATCTATTGAGTACATAATTACGGCGAAGTGAATTTCCACAATATATTCTTTAATACCGAAACATAAAATCGTATTTAAATTATAAAAGACCATGATGTAATCAATTTTTTTTTTGTAAGTAATGTCACTTCATGTTTTTGTGAATCATTCTTTTAAGCGTATTTTGAAAAATTTGCTATTAGGTTCGCTCTGTCCCTCCGTCTGTTTATGTACCCTCATGTACCCTCACCGTTGGAGATCCTACAGCACCGACAGCTCTTCAAATTTTGAAAAAACTTCTTTTTAAATGCGTACATTTCAGGTTCTGTGTAACATATTTTCAATATAAAAAATACATTATTGTTTTTTACCTTTATAAATCAACCAGAATTTTTTTACGTTTAGTTTTTCTAATTACGTTTTCAAATTGATTGCCTAAAAATATGTGTAAAAAATTGTATATGGATAAGAATGTAAGGTTTTCTGTTCTTTAAATATGTATGTACTCATTTTTGATTAAATCCTGTACAGAAATGTGAATATGTTTTCTAATTTAATTGATTAAGTTTATAGTATTTTTAAATATACGGACATTATACATACTATATGTACATATTTCAATGATATTTTATGCGAAATATGTTATACACGTGCATCTTATATAAGTGGACGACATCTAAAGACCACATTTAAGTAATGCATTTCTGAATGATGACATGATGATTGTCTAATGTAGGAGATTGTTTCTGTTATTTAACAACGGCCGAAAATGTTATGTTGTTAAGACTTAAACACAGTATTCTTAAGATACTGAATAAGGCTATTTTAATTACTGTTCTATATTAGAAATTTGCATTGAAAGGTTTTTATGGAATATTAGAAACAGTATAGATAAAAGTAAAGAGTGTTGGAAAAATCTTTTTAATAATAATAACAATACACAAAATTATGCAAAATATTATTAATAAGTGCTCGTGCGCAAATGGGTTAACAAACGTTAACAAACATTTTGTCACAGGCTCTATTTAGAACCATAAATTCATCCTGCCAAATTAAACAGAAATTAGAAACAAAATTTTTTTTTTGACAGTCTATCGTGTCGAAATGTGTTAATGTATCACAACAAAATTTATTGAATGAGTTTGTGTGCCAAAGTGCAATACTTGTGCAAATTTTAAATTGGTCAAATCGTTTAAGCACAACAACAAAAAATGAGAATTTCATGGCCTGAAGCCTGATGGGTTAATGTATCGTAACCAAATCAACTCAGAAAGCTTTTGTTATAAAGACCTACACTTTTGTAAATTTTCAACTCAATTGGTAAAACCGTTTAAGTGCGACAACAAAGAAATTAAAAAATTTTATTGAGCCCTGGTGCCGAAACGGGTTAATGGATCGTAACCAAATCACTTCAGTGAGCTCCTGCGGTAAAGAGCTACACTTTGGTAAGTTTTCAATTCAATTGGCAAAACCGTTTAAGCGCGGCAACAAAGACATTGAAAAATTTCATTGAGTTCTGGTGCCGAAACGGGTTAATGGATCGCAACCAAATCAACTCAGTGTCCTCCTCTGGTAAATAGCTACACTTTGATAAATTTTTAAGTCAATTGGTCAAACAGTTTAAGTGCGACAACTAAGTAAATTTGAAAACTTCACTGGCCCCTGGTGCCAAAACGGGTTAATGGATCGTAACCAAATTAACTCAGTGAGCTCCTGTGGTAAAGAGCTACACTATTGTAAATATTCAACTCAATGGGTCAAACCGGTTAAGCAGGACAACAGAAAAATTTAAAGAATTTCGTTCGGTTCTCCTTCCCAAACGGGTTAACGGAACTTAATAAAAATTTGTCACAGGCTTTTTTACGGACCATAAAACCCTCATACAAAATTGGACATAAATCGGAAACAAAAATTTTTTGGAAGCCCGCCGGGCCGAATCCGGGTAACATATTGTATACAAATTTCTTCGGCACCCGTCCAAAGCTAAGAAAAACATTTGTACAAATTTTCAACTCAATCGATCAACCCGTTTAGGCAGAACAACGAAAAAACGAAACGGCTTTAAATGGCTCTCAGGCCGAAATGGGCTAATGAACCGAAACGCGATATAGCCTATAACACTTTCCGGGGTCGTAGGAATGTTCCTGCAAAATTTGGTAGCAATCGGACTGGTGGTTTTTACGTGAAAAGGGCACAAACAAACAAACAAACAGAATTTCTTCCTTATTTATTAGATGAAGGTTTTTAGATCGAAATTACATACTATTGATACGCAGAATCTCAACAAAATAGCTTTAAGTAGTTCAGATGAAAAAAGGTATATATTAAATGAAAATGTAAATACTTATGCTTGGGGACACCATGCTTTAATGAAAATGTAATGTAGATAATAATATTGTTTTTCGTTTTTTATAATATGTATTTAATATTAAACTTTAAGGTTGTTAAATTATTTATATATGTATTTATTTCTAACTACCTATGTTTATAATAAATTTCAAAGAAAATTAACTATATATGGGTGTTCAAAATTGAAGTATCATTTTAATTTTAATAAAAAAAGACTTTTTTTTTGAAATATTAAATATATTTTTATTTTAATTTATTGCAAAAAAGTTCCGGTTAATAATGAAAAATTATGTCGGCCAAGTGGCCCCCTCTACTACTTCGGCAGGCTTCCAATCTTTTACCAAAATTCTGAATCACGTTGTTCAATAAAATGTTCTCAATGGTTGAAATCTGCTCGATAATGTTGTTTTTCAGCTCTTGAATTGTTGTGGGATTATTGCTGTACACTTTCGATTTCACAAAAACCCACAAACAAAAATCCAACGATGTCAAATCGCACGATCTTGGTGGCCACATCACTCCTCCTCTACGAGAAATAATGTTATCTTCGAACTTTTCCTTCAAAAGATCCATTGTTTCTCTTGCTGTGTGGCAAGTGGCACCGTCCTGTTGAAACCACATATTCTCTATGTCCAAATCATCAATTTCCCGCCACAAAAAGCTTCGGATCATCTCCCTGTAGCGATTTCCATTGACCGTAATCGCATTTCCATTTCCGTTTTCAAAAAAATATGGTCCGATGATTCCTCCTGACCACAAACCACACCAAACCGTAACTTTTTGTGGATGTACTG
This sequence comes from Poecilobothrus nobilitatus, assembly GCA_947095535.1. Lineage (NCBI taxonomy): Eukaryota > Metazoa > Arthropoda > Insecta > Diptera > Dolichopodidae > Poecilobothrus > Poecilobothrus nobilitatus. The sequence goes on from OX352772.1 coordinate 240,674,835, forward strand.
GTTGCTCTAAGATAATCCTTGGATTCTCTTCACCCCAAATGCGGCAATTCTGTTTATTGACGTAGCCAATGAGCTGGAAATGAGCTTCGTCGGTGAAGATTATTTTGTTAAAAAAATTCTCATTTTCTTCTTGTTTTTCCCATTGCCCAAGAAACGAATTGCCGACGTAATGCATGGTCAGTTGGTTTTAATTCTTGCGTCAGCTGAATCTTATAAGCCTTTAAATGGAGATCACGATGCAAAATGGTGAATAATGTGGATCTTTTGATGTTTAATTGCTGCGAACGATGACGAATGGAAGTTTTTGGATCTTCTTCAACACTTCTGCTCACAGCTGCTACATTCTCGGTTGAACGGCCACTACGTTGATAAATGTTGCCTCTGTTATCAAGAACAGATCCAGTTTTTAGAAATTTATCAACCATCAGCTTGATGGCACGATTTGTTCGAGCATTTTCTCTACCAAATTTTGTTCGAAATTTCCTAATTACATCTTGAAAACTTTTACCATTTTCTAAAAATGTTGTAATAACAAAAACACGTTGTTCCTTCGTGTAACATTCCATATTAACTAACCGGAATGTATTTAGAATATACCTAAAGAAACCTCGTATAAAAATTACAGGTAGAAAAAAAATGGCGGCAAAATCAAAATGATACCTCAATTTTGAACACCTCAATATAATAAAGTTTTAATGAACACAAAAAAAAAATATACACTTTTTTATCTTTTTATTTAATTTTTTTATAGTTGAACGTAAAATGAAAATGCTTTCAAGTTCAAGTTAAGCTTAAAACAACAATCTACTATTATAAATATAAACAAGCTTTTATATAAAAATATTAAATTAAGTTTAAACCAAGCTTTTAAAACTTTTAATATTTAATTTCTTTTAAAAAATTTTTAAGTATAAACTCATATTTTCACAGAAACAGAAAACTTAGTTTATACTAATTCAAGCTTGTTATTATAAGTTTAAAAACTTTTTTAGCCAAGTTCACAATCAAATAAAAAGTCTCCATGACTTTCAACTTTGAAATGGCAGTTGAACTTAATTTTCAAACAAAACGGATGAGCTTTATAAACTTTGAAATTTTTTTTTAAATTTTCAAAAAAATATTAAATTAAGTTTAAACTTTAATAATTTTGTATTTAAACAAGCTTTTAAAACTTTTAATATTTAATTTCTTTTAAAAAATTTTTAAGTATAAACTCATATTTTCACAGAAACAGAAAACTAGTTCAAAATTATTATTATTTGTTTCAAAACTTTTTTAGTCAAGTTCACAATCAAATAAAAAGTCTCCATGACTTTCAACTTTAAAATTACAGTTGAACTTAATTTTCAAATATAACGAACAAGCTTTATAAGCTTTAGAGCTTTGTATCCAGAACCGCCATATCTATACTACTTGCACAAGTGCTGCTCTTTAGGACGGAAGCTCATTTAGTTATTTTAGTAACGATACATTTACCCATTTCCGCATACCCATTTCCGCACGATAGTCTGCCCAAAAAAATTGTCTTCCCGATTTGTGTCCAATTTTGTCGGATGAATTTACAGTCTGAAACAAATTTTTGTTAAACTTCGTTAAACAATTACCGCACGAGTACCTATCAAATATATTCTGCCTCATTTTTCTATTGCTCTTATTATTAGGGAGATATTTCCAAAAGTCTTTACTTTACAGACATTTAGTTATTTTATTTTATTTATTTAGTCCATCGATACTGTGTGAATTAAGACGAAGTTATCAATTACCCAACGGAATTCTTGAATTCACTGGATTAGCCAGGTATGTCACCGCATTGAACCGCATATCATTGGAAATTGGCGTGTCTATCATTCTTCTCCGAAACGTCACTCCACCACGACTTTGCAACTGTACAAGCCTTTTGGTGAAAAAGATGGCAAACAATGTTATTGAAGCTACAATTTTGATTGGAAAATTCAAGGGGAAAGATGTACTGTTGTCACGTATTTAAGTGATCCCAAAATATATGCCATTTGAATTCAAATGTTTACAATTTCCTGTGGGACTCGCTTTTGCAATGGCCAAATCAACAAAGCACAAGGACAATCGCTGGAATTTTGTCGACTAGATTTGGAGAATCCATATATAGACAAATATATGTGGCCAGTTCACGCGTCGGAAAACCTTCTGATTTATTCGTGTACGCACAAGTTTTCTTGAATTTCTTTTCTTCCGAGATCGCAGCAACGCGCCACGGATAAGCTACTAACTAATAAACATAAGAAAAAAAAAATTAAAAATAAATAAAAACCAACCAAAAGAAAAATTAAAATAAATTGTTATCCATAAGTTCCAAACCTGAAAAAAAAACCTAAAAATGCATAATATCAGAAATGGGAGTAATACATTAATTGTCAATTAAATTGATTTAGCATTAGCATTAAATTTTTAATGTTAATCAAAATTAATTTTCTTTATCATTGAATTTTTTAATGCTAATGAAAATTAATTTTAATTATTAAATTTTTTAATGGTAATGAAAATCGATTTTAATTATCATTAAATTTTTTAATGATAATGAAAAATAATTTTCATTATCATAAAATATTTCAAATCTATTGAACATTAACAAAAAAAAAGTTCATAGCATATTGTAATACTAGCAGGAAAGTGCGGCGTTGCTCAGAGTATTTTGTTGACTTTGTGGAATAAAAATTATTAACTTTTATTTTTACTCTGAATTGACAGATGCTGCTAGTTAATATTTTTATTTTTATTACATTTAATTTAATTAATATCATTTAATTACATTTAATTCAATTTTTTTTAGCAAATTGAATAAACAGAGCGAGGAATTAGAGACAATTCGTTTATAAAAAATCTTTAAAGGAATCAGTAATCCATTGAGTATACTATTAGGGCGAAGTGAATTTTCACAATGTATTATTCGCTAATACCGAATCCTTTAGAATTCTAAAAGAATAGAATAAAAGAATAAAATATAGAATCCTTTAGAATTCTAAAACAATATTATAATGTAATACATTTTTTTTTCGTAAGTAATATCACATCATGTTTTTATGAGTTATTCTTTTAAGCAATTTTCAGAAATTTTCTATTAGTTTCGCTCTGTCCATCCGTCTGGTCTCCGCACAGGGTTCTTAAAAGAGTGATGTTGTAGAACAACTTTTTTATGTACCCTCACCGTTGGAAATTTTACAGCTCCTACAGACTCTCAAATTTTGAAAAAGCCCTATTTTTAAATTGGTATATCTCATGTTCTGTTTAACATTTTTTCAATCTGAAAACGCAATTCGACAGGAATTGTTGTATCACCTTATTTTATGAACCTTTTGTATACCTTATTTTTACCTTTCTAAGTCAATATCAAAATTGTAGAATTCTTTTAAATTTAATATTTAAATTTACCAATATGTGAAAATCAAATTTTGCATGATTTTTGAATCTTCATAACTCCGGCACGCGTTTAGGTATAGAGTTGAAATTTTGAGGGAAGAAAGAACTTTTAGAATTAGTATAAGTTTCCTCAGATAATTTTTTTGGACCAGCCCCTAAGATTAGATTAGATTACCCCCTAAGATTAGATTAGATTACCCATTCTAGTTAAATTATAATTCATTTAATTAAATTATAATATTTCATTATACATTCAGTTTAAAAATTAAAAGAAAAAAAGAAATACATTATTTACAATTAATTCATAATTCATATATATAAAATTATTGAGATCGAACTTTTGAACCGTGAACATCTAGAAGTATAAAAAAAAATAATAATAATAGTGATTAAATTAAATAGTACATACTATTTCCAATTAAGCGCAAAAAACTTTATTTTCGCGCATAATAAACAAAAACAAAAAAATTTTTTTTTAGTTAAATTGAACTCAAACTGTCAAAATTCTATTGCAAATAAGATCTTCGAAAATTATGTTCGAAATCTGCATTTTCGTTTGCATTGTAATTAGTGTTACCTATGTGCAAATTTCTATCTAAGAGACATCTATCGGCAAATTTTGAAAAATATATTCAAAAATTACTAATTATTAATACACAATTAATATTTTATAAATAAAATAAGATATAATTAAAATTAAATTAATTAAATTATTAATAATAAATATAATTTCAAATTATAAAATAAATTATAAATCTATCTAAATATATCTAAATAATATGAATAAAAATAATAATAATAATAATAAAGAATAATAGTAAAGAATAAAGAATACGAAAATATGAGTAAAACTATGTGATCGTCGCCACTTATGTCAACAACAATAGAAAATCGCAAAACAAGCATTCATAATAATAACAAAAACACAAATAGTACTACAAAAATAAATAACAAAGTTATAAACAGCAATATAAACAACAATAATTCCGATGATATTATAAATAACAATGCTAATGGGGATGATAAATGTGTGCAGTTGAAACAAATTGCTTCTACTTTTGATGAGAACGCCAAATCTATCTTAAGGGTCTAATCGAACAGCTGCAAACTTTAAAAGATGAAAACATAATATTGAAACACCAACTTCAAGAGATACTACAAAGTACGCCATACACATCAACAACAAATTTTACGAAACGGTCAACCAAAAGTGATCCAGCTAATCCCATTATCAAAAGAAAACTCGATAGTCCTGTAAAAGAACCAAATGGCAAGCAGCAAAAGTTGTCTGTATGGTTGGGTTTACCAGATAAAACTGAGAATAAAAATAACATACCAGATGTCAAAACGGTAAATCATCAAAAAGAAAAAGTAAACCAAAAATGATTCAAACCACCACCAATATTCGTGGCCAAAGTACAAAATATGTTTCTCCTCACGGAACTACTTAAAGAGATAGCTCATGGTCAGCACGAAATTAAAGTGAAGAGGTTAAAATCCAAGCTAATGCACCTGAAACATATAGAGCAATAGTTAAAGCTCTCTCGGATAAAAATCAAGAGTACCACACGTACAAAATGAAATCAGAAAGGAGCTTTAGAGTGGTTCTTCGAAGGTTACATCTTTCTACATCGCCAGAATTTATCAAAGATGAATTAGAAACTTTTGGACACACAGTTACAAACGTGTACAATATTAAACAAGGTACAACTAAAAAACAACTGCCGTTATTTTATATAGACTTAAGCCCAAATACAAGCAATAAAAAGATATACTCCATACAAAAAATGCTACATAAAAAAGTATCCTTCGAACCACCACATCTAAAAAAGGAAATTCCGCAATGCATATCATGCCAGCGTTAAGGTCACACTAGTAAATATTGCCATAGGAATCCTAGATGTGTAAAATGTGCAGAATATCATCACTTCTTTGAATGCCAAAGAGTAAGTTAATATAATCTAGTCAAATGTGTACTATGTTCTGAAAATGATCCAGCTAATTACAAAGGCTGCAACCACTACAAAAACCTGCAAACGAAAACTTTTCCACCATTACGCGTAAGGAAAACAATAATTAACATTGTACCCAATGTACGAACTACAGCTGGTCAAGCGGTACAATCTAACCACACGTTTGCTGATATGGCAAAAACTACTATTGATAATAAAAAAGAAAAAACTTCTACAATAAATCAAAAATTACTGCAAACTCAAATAACAGAATTTCAAACTTTAATGCAAAACTTCACACAACAAATGAGCATAATGTTAAATATGCTATCCACAGTCACAAACAAATTTATCATGTCTCAACTACTTAAACTAGGTTACTGGAACGCCAACTCCCTAGCATAATATACGCAAGAAGTGAAATTATTTTTAAGTCAAAACATAATTCATTTTTTTTCTAATTTCGGAAACACGTTTTACTAATAGAAGTTATTTTAAAATAAAAAATTACAACATCTATGATTCCAAACATCCGGATGGAACAGCTCATAGACGATCAGCAATCATCATCAGAAGTTCACTAAAATATTTTGAATTAAACAAATATAACAAAGATTATCTGCAAGCAACTAGTTTGTCGGTGGAAACTTATAATGGCTCTATTACGATATATTGCTCTATATTGTCCACCAATACATAATATTAGATCAACACATTTCGTCGAATTTTTCAAAACATTTTCACAAAACAAATAACAAATTCATAGCTGGAGGTGACTCAACTGCAAACATACGCATTGGGGCTCCAGAATCATCACTCATACAGGCAGGCAATTGTTTTTGGCTATGAATGAATGTGGGCTTAACAGTGTTCCTTTAGGTCAACCAACATATTGGCCAAAAGAATTAAATAAAATTCCAGATGTTATAGACTTTTCCATCACAAAAGGAATTTGTAGTGACCATCTATTGGTAGCGTCATGCTTTGACCTTTCATCCAATCATAGTCCAGTAATCGTATCTACTAAGACAAGCCTCTGTACAATAACCAAATTTATAAGGTTGCATTCAAGCAACACCAACTGGAACAAATTTAGAACCATAGCAGATGGCAAATTGTCATTAAACATACCTTTTAAAACTCAAAATGAGATCTCGATAGCGATCAGTAACTTTAGTGAGATCGTAAAAGAAGCTCTTGAGATTACAACACCCAAACATAAAGAATAAAAAAGGCAAGATATTTACCCAGACAACATTAAACAAGAAATAGAGCAAAAAAAAACTAAAAAAAATTTGGCAAAGAACTCTCCTGCAGATAAAGCAGATCTCTCCTGCAGATAAAACAAAATTAAATAAGGCTACAAAAAATGTCAAAACACTGCTACATAAAATCAAACATGAATTGTTTGCAAATTATTTAAAACATCTAACACTTACTGAGAATACTAACTTTTCTTTATGGAAGGCAAGGAAAAATCTTAAGGACCGCAAATACATATTCCGCCAATAAGAAAACATAATGGGGATTGGGTAAGAAGCGATGCTGATAAAGCTTTAAAGCTTTTGCGGAACATCGTAGAAACATATTGCTGAAATATCTGACATTATCAATTTTTTATCAATATCAAATGAGTGTGCCAATCAAAAGCTTTTCTACAAAGGAAGTTGAAAATATTATCAATGGGATCAGCAACAAGAAAACACAGGGATATGATAAAATAGACGGGAAAATTCTAGAAGAACTATCTACCAAAGGCATTAAATACATTATCTATCTGTTCAATGCTATTCTCAGAACAAGCTATTTTTCGGCTGAATGGAAAATTGCCAAAATAATGATGATCCCAAAACCTGGAAAAGATATGAACTTAGTATCCTCTTATAGGCCGATCTGACTGTTATCAACATTTTCAAAAATTTTTCATGATCAGAGAAAAACTCTTCATGATCAGATTAAAACAGATATTACATGAAAGGAAAGCCATACCTAATCATTAGTTTGGTTTCCGGCAACACCATGCAACAACTGCACAGGAACATAGAGTGTTTGATTATATAAGAACAGATCTAGAGAACAAAAGGTATTGCGCTGCAGTTTTTTCGAATATTAGTCGAGCGTTCTACAAAGTCTGGTACGAGGGAATTTTGTACAAGCTGAAAAAGAAATTACCACATCCATTCTACCAAATTTTACGTTTTGTTTAACAGAAAATTCGCTGTCAAATAATAATGGAAAATGTACACCGCTACTCGACATCTTTCCTGGAGTACCACAAGGCAGTGTACTGGACCAATACTCTACCTAATATACACAGCAGATCTTCCCAGAAATAGTGAAATAACCATGGCAACCTATGCTGACGACACTGTGTTATTAGTTTCTACCAGAATTCCAGAAAATGCATACTCTGCAAAACTGCAACTCGCCTGAATGATATACAGCCATTGTTGAAAAAGTGGAGAATTAAAGCCAAAGAATCAAAGCAAAGCCAAATCAGTGCATGTCACCTTTATCTTAAAAAAAGATACCTGTCCACCTGTCACATTAAACGGTATCGACATTCCACAGGCAAATTCATCTAAATACCTTGGACTTCACCTAGATCAAAAGCTAACATGGAGTACACATATTTTTAACAAAATTAAACAGCTTCGAACTAAACTAAATAGTATGCACTGGTTACTAGGTAAAAGATTGTTGCTATCATTGCAAAATAAAGCTTTGATTTACAAATATGTACTGAAACCAATTTGGACATATAGTATTGAACTATGGGGTACAACTAGTGTATCAAATATAGAAATAATCAAGCCTTTCCAAGCTAAAACACTTAGATTAATAACAAACACACCGTGGTAGTGCGCAACGAAACAATCAGAAATGATTTACAAATTTGTTCCGTCAAGGAAGAGATATGCCTGCGGAGTAGAAAATACTTTAGTAGACTAGACAACCATCAAAACTTACTGGTCAGAAAACTTAAAACAAGAAACTCTGAGCACCACAGGCTAAAACGATTCACTCATTTTGATCTCGTTTCAAGGTTTTAAAACAATTAACACTTTGCTGAAGTTATTATTTCAAATTACTTAAAACTACTGAATAAGAATATGGCATTATATATTTCATATATAATAAGAAGCAGTGTTTAATGCCAGAAAAAAAATTAGTGCTATTTTTTCTATTGTGGGGTGAGAAAAAATAAAGTGCACAAAACAAAAGAGAAAATAAAAAAAAAAAATTTATATGAAATCTTTACCTATTTTAAAAAAAATACAGAAGAGATATTATGCGAAGCATAGTTAAAAAAAAAAAACAACAGTTTCAATATTTATATATACATAGAGATACATTTTTAAGTTAAAGGTGATATCAAACTCTCGATTTCGCCGTGATCAAAACTTAGAAGCCAAAATTTTACATTATTAACAAACTGATTTGCATTTCTAAGCAATCGTATTGATTGCGGTAGCCTATTAAACAAACGAATAGTCACCACGTCAAAAAAGTTACGATAACTTGTAGTTCGGAAAGTTGGAACATTTACAAAAAATCCCTGATTAGAATGCAAAGAATAAACATTAGAAATTCTGCTATTTAGATATCCACCTCTATAAAAAAAGATTTTTAACACTTTTTAGTACTATAGCTATCTAGCAGGAAGAATTTTCAAAAACCTAAATAATTGCATACAATTAAAAAATATATTTCTGTTGCACATATTTCTTATAATACAATTTTGTAAAATTAGAAACGGGTTGATTTTATTTCTGTAAGCAGCTGATTTAATTTCTGTAAGCAGCCAACAGCTAACACCGTACTGTAACTTGGAATGAAAAATACCATAGTTATACATTTTAAGTACATTTAGCGAACATAAGTTTTTAAGGTAATAAGGTGTTTAAGGTTAAGGTGTGCAACGTAAGTGAGACTTTAGCGTGATGGTATGGTGTGACCAACTAAAATTTTTATTGATGATTATAGGAAGATACCTAAAATTATCAACTTTGTAAATACTAAAACAGCCAGAGCTGCAGGAAATGGCAGCATTAAAAGTACCCCCCTGTAAATTAATGGCAAGTTAATTACAATTAGTCGCTTGAAAAACAAAATGGATATCAGGAGTATCCTGCTGACTAAGGCTAAAAAAATCATTATTAATATACTTAACATAACATAATATACTTAAATCTTTATTAATATCACAGACTAAATTAAAAGCACTATCCCAACAATATGACATACCTACATCATCAGTGAATGCTGTTAAACTTCCATTAAACTTTTGATTGAAGAACAAGATACTTGCGATACCCAAATTTGTGTTTTAAAAGCTACTGCAACTATTGCCTACTTTTACACATTGTGATCTGTCACTTAAATATGACACAAACCAATTAAACATTGAACCACGAAACCCTATAGCAGACAACTTCCGCAAAAGAATGGAGTGATCTACCATATCGAACGCCTTTGCTACATCGACAAAATTTCCCGCCCAAATTTTTTTATTATCTAAACACTTATTAGTATCTGAGCAGAACACTTTCCAAAAGGGCGTGTTCGGTAGAACTATCATTCCTAAACCAAAATTGTTTATTCTAAAAAAATGTAATCTATTTAAGTAGAGTAAGACTCTATGCTTAATAACTTTTTTTGTCCACCCATCTATAACTGCTCCTCTCTGGTTTGTCATTCTATCTCCCCAGGTTTCGCTACTAGCATTCATGTCACCTAAGTTGGAGCTCATCTATGTATGGAACGGATATTTGTGACGCTAATTGATCTAGATGCGCGTTTTCGAGATTAATTTCGTTTTCTAGATAGACGTTAACAATAGTGATATTTTCTTGTAAATTTGGCAATGACATTTTGATAGCAATAGCTTGAAAGGGTGTATTTATTTTAATTTGTTCGAATTTTATACCTGAGTCGATCAAAAAACCTACTCCCCCGCATCTGCGTTACGTTATCGGCAGTAGGCATTTGTAATGTTTATAGCTATTTTTAATGTTTGGTCTATGTATATTTGTTTCTAACAATGCTATAATTAACGGGTTATATTTCTGAATTAATTGTTCTAAGAAAGGTTTATTGTTATAGAATCCTTGAATATTACATTGTACTATGTCGTTTGATATACTACTAATTATTTTATTTTTTGAACTATTATTAACTTTTTGAATTATTTGTTTTTTATTTTGATACATAAAATGTTTTTAGGGGATATAGTACTCGGGAACATTCGGAAGTTTCAACTGTTTTTTGGATTTTTGAGAAGATATTTGAATTTTTTTAAAGTGTTTTGTAGTATTTTTTTTTTCTTGGTTATTGACTTTATGATGTTTTTATGATATTTTTTAGTTCTCGGTTTATGAATATAAAGTATTGTAAAAAGTCTTAATTTGGAAAGGGCAAAAATATGAAAAAAAAAAAATATAAAGCGAAGGTGGAAAAGAGACTTTGTATTTTTTGATAATTTTTTGCATTTTGTATTTTGTTCATAATTTTTACATATTTTTATCTAATTATAAGAAATAGTGAATTAATAGTTCTTATAATAGTAATTGATATTCAATTTAAGAATATCAAGCATTATAACTAATGTAAAGTGTAAAAATATATAACTGGAAGTTAAAAAGGAAACAGTAAGGGCAAAAAAAAAAAATTAAAAATTAAAGCTAATGAATTTTTTGCTATGTACACCATTATCGCTATATTTCAATAGTAAAGGGTATATATTCGTGTTACAACTTATAACTTTTAAAAATTTACTGTTCCTTATTATATTTTATAAAATTAACCTTTACTATTTTTTTCTTTTCTTTTTTTTAAATTAAATCTATATATCTGAAACATATAAGAGTTCAATGAACTCTTCTTGTATATCTTTTAAACAGTTGTATAATAGGTTTTCTTTGCGTGCAGACAAGTGAGTTTACTGGGAGATTATCTTCGTTCATAATTGTAGAGTTTTTATTTGAATTATTTTTAAGTATTTTTTTTTCTCTTTCTGTGCTATTGTTTTTGTTTTTGTCTTGAAATAGTATTCCTTTATTATTTTCTATATGATTTATTGTTGGAGTTTTTAAGGTTAGTTTATAATTTTGCTCAATTAAATTATTATTATTTTATTTAATTAAATTATTATTATGTTGATTTTGTTTTGAAAAGTGAGAAAAGTTAATTTTGTTTTGTTCAATTTGATTATTAATTTGATTTTTTTTGGGTAAATACGAATCAGGTAGTGTTGGATTATTATTATTTGGAGTTTGTTTGGATTGTTTATCAGTATTTTTTTGTGGTGAAGCATTTTTTAGTATAGAGGAAAATGTTTGCGAGCTATACCAATTTACAGTTGGAGCTATATTTTTTTGTTGTAAGTTCTGCGGGCTTCACCAAAGCTACACTTATTTTGTGTTTTAATTTTTAGTATTTCTTTTTGTTGAACATACTTACTTTGAATTCAATTAAAAGAAATTTAGGAGAATTTTCTGTTTTATTTACCTGGGGTAAGGATGGAAATACTTCGCGCTGTAACGTTTTTTTCTCTAGATCGTTTTTTAATTTTTGGGCGGGGTTGACCACTTTCATCATCCGGTAGTTCTCATAAACGATTTCTCGAAGAGATCGGCCTGTAATCCATCATTTTTTTTGCCCTATTATGTCTAGTGAGTATTGCCTTGCGCTTTCTTAATTAATTTATTAATATTTTGCTTTTTATAAAATTTTTTGTTTTTTAGATTATTTAAATGTGTGTTTATAAGGACAGAAAAGGATAGTTCATTTAATTTAGCAAAAGAAAAGAGAAATAAAAATGAAAACGAGGAAGAATATAGTTGCCTTTGTCATACCCGTACGTTAGTATGTTCACAGCCTGTCACTTTGCTTACAATATTATTTTTTTAATATTTTAGTATTTTAAAATAATTTGGGTGAATTTTATAATTTCTCGAACTATGGGTTGTACATATATTCAAACTATATGTTTATACATTCTTCAAAAGCAGATTTTAACCTTCCACATAACGATTATCAATCCAAAACTTTTTCAAATATTCAAATATAGTACCATTTAATACTAAGCGGTAAATGTATATTAAATTTACTTAGTACAAAATAGTAAATATAATTTTAAAAATATTATATTATATTATATTTAAATATTCCATTGACAGAATAATTTCTTATAAGTACAATAAAATACATATATGTATGTAAATACGGTGCTATATAATATACATCTATACTCTTATCATTCATTCACTAGTGACATATACGATATGTAAATAAACATGATATTATATAAGTATATATATATATCAATATCATATAAATAAAAATTCTTCAAGCAACCGTTATGTTGTTTATTTATTTACATTTTTTTGTACTACGCATTATATGCTCAACAATTTCAAATTATCGAGTAAAACAAAATGGAAAAAATTCGTTAAAGAAATTTGTTAGAAAATTTGAAAAAAATAAGTAACACTTTCGTCAATTATAAAGTAACCTTATATTATTAAAAAAAGTTGTTAACAGAAATAAGAGTATAATGTTGAAGCTTTAACTTTTGTGTATTACTTCAAAAAATTTTTAACAGGTGTTCAAGTTACAGGTGTTTAAAAATAGGAAATTTTCAGTTTTTGATCCCTTACAGCTCCTAAACGGTGAGTGATACAAAAAAAATTTCTGAAATGACTCATACTTATTTTCAAAGATCTAACTTCTGTCAAAATTTCAAGGGTTAAAGGATCTTGCAAAATTTTAGTTTCGCATAACGGTAAATTAAGACACCGTATGCCACAAATATATATTTATTGTATATATAGTTTTAAAGCTAATGAAAGTAGTAATCGTTTGGCGTTTTCAAAATGAATATATACCTTATATAACTTGTGCTATAACAATTTAAATATAGAGCTTTTTTTGAACTTTGGAAAGCTGTAGCTCCGTAACGGGTGGGGCTACAAAAAAAAGTTATTAAAAATAAAATTAATATTTTTGTGAGATCTATCAGCAGTTAAAGTGAGAAAGTTGAAAAGTGAGAAAAGTTAATTTTTTTTTGTTCAATTTGATTATTAATTTGATTTTTTTTGGGTAAATACGAATCAGGTAGTGTTGGATTATTATTATTTGGAGTTTGTTTGGATTGTTTATCAGTATTTTTTTGTGGTGAAGCATTTTTTAGTATAGATTTTAGTATTTTTGTTTTTGTCTTGAAATAGTATTCCTTTATTATTTTCTATATGATTTATTGTTGGAGTTTTTAAGGTTAGTTTATAATTTTGCTCAATTAAATTATTATTATTTTATTTAATTAAATTATTATTATGTTGATTTTGTTTTGAAAAGTGAGAAAAGTTAATTTTGTTTTGTTCAATTTGATTATTAATTTGATTTTTTTTGGGTAAATACGAATCAGGTAGTGTTGGATTATTATTATTTGGAGTTTGTTTGGATTGTTTATCAGTATTTTTTTGTGGTGAAGCATTTTTTAGTATAGAGGAAAATGTTTGCGAGCTATACCAATTTACAGTTGGAGCTATATTTTTTTGTTGTAAGTTCTGCGGGCTTCACCAAAGCTACACTTATTTTGTGTTTTAATTTTTAGTATTTCTTTTTGTTGAACATACTTACTTTGAATTCAATTAAAAGAAATTTAGGAGAATTTTCTGTTTTATTTACCTGGGGTAAGGATGGAAATACTTCGCGCTGTAACGTTTTTTTCTCTAGATCGTTTTTTAATTTTTGGGCGGGGTTGACCACTTTCATCATCCGGTAGTTCTCATAAACGATTTCTCGAAGAGATCGGCCTGTAATCCATCATTTTTTTTGCCCTATTATGTCTAGTGAGTATTGCCTTGCGCTTTCTTAATTAATTTATTAATATTTTGCTTTTTATAAAATTTTTTGTTTTTTAGATTATTTAAATGTGTGTTTATAAGGACAGAAAAGGATAGTTCATTTAATTTAGCAAAAGAAAAGAGAAATAAAAATGAAAACGAGGAAGAATATAGTTGCCTTTGTCATACCCGTACGTTAGTATGTTCACAGCCTGTCACTTTGCTTACAATATTATTTTTTTAATATTTTAGTATTTTAAAATAATTTGGGTGAATTTTATAATTTCTCGAACTATGGGTTGTACATATATTCAAACTATATGTTTATACATTCTTCAAAAGCAGATTTTAACCTTCCACATAACGATTATCAATCCAAAACTTTTTCAAATATTCAAATATAGTACCATTTAATACTAAGCGGTAAATGTATATTAAATTTACTTAGTACAAAATAGTAAATATAATTTTAAAAATATTATATTATATTATATTTAAATATTCCATTGACAGAATAATTTCTTATAAGTACAATAAAATACATATATGTATGTAAATACGGTGCTATATAATATACATCTATACTCTTATCATTCATTCACTAGTGACATATACGATATGTAAATAAACATGATATTATATAAGTATATATATATATCAATATCATATAAATAAAAATTCTTCAAGCAACCGTTATGTTGTTTATTTATTTACATTTTTTTGTACTACGCATTATATGCTCAACAATTTCAAATTATCGAGTAAAACAAAATGGAAAAAATTCGTTAAAGAAATTTGTTAGAAAATTTGAAAAAAATAAGTAACACTTTCGTCAATTATAAAGTAACCTTATATTATTAAAAAAAGTTGTTAACAGAAATAAGAGTATAATGTTGAAGCTTTAACTTTTGTGTATTACTTCAAAAAATTTTTAACAGGTGTTCAAGTTACAGGTGTTTAAAAATAGGAAATTTTCAGTTTTTGATCCCTTACAGCTCCTAAACGGTGAGTGATACAAAAAAAATTTCTGAAATGACTCATACTTATTTTCAAAGATCTAACTTCTGTCAAAATTTCAAGGGTTAAAGGATCTTGCAAAATTTTAGTTTCGCATAACGGTAAATTAAGACACCGTATGCCACAAATATATATTTATTGTATATATAGTTTTAAAGCTAATGAAAGTAGTAATCGTTTGGCGTTTTCAAAATGAATATATACCTTATATAACTTGTGCTATAACAATTTAAATATAGAGCTTTTTTTGAACTTTGGAAAGCTGTAGCTCCGTAACGGGTGGGGCTACAAAAAAAAGTTATTAAAAATAAAATTAATATTTTTGTGAGATCTATCAGCAGTTAAAATTTCATAGCTCTATTTCAAAAAAAATGTGGGGATCTAAAAGTTAGGTGTTCGAGAGCTACCCTAAGTTTTGGTCCAAACTCAACCAAAAAAAATGAGGAACCTACAAATTATTCCTAGAATATTTTGTGGAAATTTCAAGATTCTAGCTTTCTTAGTTTTTGAGTTAGCGTGCTGACGGACGGACGGACGGACGGACGGACATGGCTCAAAAGTCTTAGAATTTTTTTCTGATCCGATCCATACCTTTGAAGGTATATCTAGCTCGCTTATTTCGAGGTGTTACAAACGGAGGAGTAATTTTATTATACCCGATCCTATCGTACGGGTACGAATAAGAAAGAGAAGAAAATAAATCACTATATAATATACGTTTGATCGCTACGAAGGTAGGCCGATGACTGAATTCTAAATATTAAGTTTAAAATTTTCTTTATGAAATTTTGGTTTCTTTTTTTATTTTATTTTATTTTTTTATTTTTATTTTAATTTTTTCAATTTAATTGAATTACTCCCAATTCCTTTGTTTTACGATGATGTTGTAGTTCGTGATCGCTTTACACGCATATATGCTTGAACCTAGGGTGATGATTGCCCCGGTTGACTTTCTGCTGTTTTTGCTCCTCTATCGGTTTTCTCATTGCCTGCTATAGCGACGTGACCGCGTATCCAGCAGACTTTGATTCTCCATTTCTTTTCTCTTAGAAGATTCCTGGCCCAGTTTATGTGGTGTTCTTTTGTAGTTGGATTCTCCAGGTTCGTTGTCACGCTTAGACTATCAGTAAATAGTACTTGGTTGTTGAGGATCACTGCATAGTATACTCCCGCTTGACTTTTGGACGCATCAGTGTGTATTGTATTGTCCGGGTTTAAATTGCTCTTTATTTCCTCGAATAGTGACTTGAAAGCCTTACAGCTGGTGTCCTTTTTCGCGTGAACCGACAATGAGTTATCGATGCATCCCTTCAGACTTATCCAGTTTGGTTGAAGGTTCGTGTATTTGATTTTATGTTCAACTGGAAGTCTACCGCTTCGAGGAGTTCTAGCGTCTTCATTATGCTTGTTTTTCTGGTACTATGATGTTTTCTTTTATGGCATTTAATGTAAATTCGTGTCTTGGGTGTTGGCTGTTGTATAGGGCTTTGATCACTGCCCTCGTTGCAAGCACATTTCGTCTCTCGCAGAAGCAAGAGAAACCCGCCTCCAGTAAGAGAGGCTCTATCCTTGTGGAGGGTAGCGCTCCAGGGCCATTTTCACCGCGTCATTTATGCATACCCGGATTTTCCTAATGGTCGAATCCGACGTGAAGCCATAAATGTCTATTGCCATATCTAACATTCCAAAAATCAAAGCCTTCACTATGTTGGCCGCCATTGCCACTGGTGGCCAGTGCTTTTTCCTGTATACTAGCTTCAGAAAGCTATTCACCATCTTTAACCTTATCACTAAGTTGTTTATATGGACCCCATAATTTAGTCCGCGGCTGGCTTCAATTCTCAAGATCCTGATGTTTTTTTTGTAGTTTATAAGGTTTCCTCCCAAGTTTAGGGACATCCTGCCACATTATCTGCTTTTGCAGATGTGAATGGCTTCCGACTTGTGTTCCGCAAGCTCTCCGCCATACAAGTTGACTGCCGATGTTAATAGGCGTTCTCTTTCAGTGATGCTCCCTCGGGCCAGTAGTATCAAGTTATCCGCAAAAACCCAATGTTTTAGCTCGTTCAGCCCCCTCAGTTTTCTTCTTAAGCCTGCAATATACAGGTTAAAATACCTCATAGAAAGGGCGATCCTTGAGGTATTCCGTTTTGATTGTACCTCATCGTTAATGTTCTTCTCAACTATCCAGCTCAGTCTGTTCCCCACTATTTTTTCTAATATTTTAGGCAGAACTGGTATCAGGGCTTTACATCTGTAATTTGTCACTTCTTGTCGGTTAGAGGCTGCTTTATGTATGGGAACCAGCTCCGCTAGCTTTCAGCCATGTGGGATTTCACCGCTTTCTTTTATGTTTTGGTACAACTTTTTGAGTCTGTTGCGGAATCTATCACCACTAATTTTGACCATATTATAAGTCATTCCGTCTAACCCAAGGGACTTACCTTTGCCGCTGACAATGGCGTTATCCAGTTCCTGGTCTGAGATGGGGCCTTCATTTACGCTTCTGTGGGTTCTTTATCTTGCAAAATCCTAGTGGTCAATTCTTCTCTGAGAATACTCTGACATTTACCAGTTTCGATTTGGTAGTGTTCAGCAAACTTTTCAGCAATGACAGCATTTTCCAAGATTAATCCTTCCTCTCACCTTAGTAACATTTTAATCCTTTTGGGTTTTAGACCTAGGATCCTTCTAGCTTTGGCCCAGGTGTACTGCATGTCACTGCCGTCGATGGTGTCTTGAAAGTTCTCCCAGTTAGACGTCCTCGCGGTTTTTATTTTTTTACTCAAAAGAGCTTGTGTTTTCTTTAGGGCTACTAGAATTTGAGTGTTGCCATTTGATCTTTTATATGCCCTGCAGAGTCTGTCTTTGTCTTTTTTCAGCTCTTAAATCTTACTGTTTGCCCATATTGGTTCTTTTGTATGGATTACCAAGGATTTTCAGGGAATTGTGTTGTTAGCCGCTGTTCTCAGTGTTTTAACTAAATTTGCGGTTTCCCTATTCACGTTTGGTGAATAAGGTCGCGTGCATAGTTGTTCCACTATTTCAGCTTCGAATTTTCGCCAGTCTACAGCCTTGTCATTATACGATGCTCTTCTGTTTGGGGTTTCTTCTAGTGTGCGTTGCCTAAACCTTTTCGTAGTAATCACTATCGGGTTGTGGTCTGTGCTTTTAGGGCTGATTGCTATCTTCCAGTAAAAGATTCTTGCGGTTTGGCAGTCGGCTTTTGTGAGATCAATACACGATAGCATCCCGCAAGCCGCCAGCATGGTTGCGCTTCCGTCTTTAGGCAGTTTGAGACTCTGGATGTTGTCAACCCACTCTCCTACCTGGTGGCCTAGTAAGTTATTGGTTAAATCTCCCCACATTATGTTTATAGTTTTGAAGTCTCCTACAATAATATAAGGGGCTTCGACCTGCCTTACAATTCTCTCGAGATCTTCGTTTACCTGTATAGTGTTGTGTTTTATGTAGATATTTATTATTGTCACCCTACCATGGAAACGCGGAAGTTCCGTGACAATAGCTATTGATTTTACGCAACTTCTGATCGACTTCTCTTCATAATTTAGGCTTGGGTGAATTAGAAAGCCAACTCCTCTCCACCGGTCCCTGTCAGGGGGAAGCAGATAGCTGCAGTTCTCCCAAATTTCATTCGCCTGCTTATTTGAGATATGAGTCTCCTGTAGTACTACAACTAGAGGTTTATGTTCCCTTGGCAGTATCTCCAGAAAACCTTTGTTGGTGTCGAAACCTGCTAGATTCCACTGCAGGATGACGGGTTGCCATCTCTGCACTGGTCTTGGTGTATGTTATTTGTTGTAGCCATATTAGTCAAGATCAATTTAGTCTTGCCCAATTTTCTTGCTTGGTAGAGCCGCTTTTTCGTAATAAATTTGCCTTTAATTGCAAATTGCTATAGATAGCTGGATGATCAAATACAGTTACCAAACTTCCGATGTATTCTGCAGTTCGTGTTTTTTGACTGATGGATGCTTCCACATCCATCTTTTCCAATTTCCCTGTACTTCCTGAGGTCTTTGAATTCTTTTGTTTCGTTTGAATGCTGCTCTTGTTTTTCTTGTTTTCTTGTTTTCATCTTCCGAGAGGACGAATTTATCAAATAAGTTTCTTTGTTTTGTGTCTTTCCTGATTTTTTGGTAATTTCTGTTAAATGTTTGATTCTTCATGTGATGAGTGATTTGTTATTAAATAGTTTGTTTTTTGTTCTGGAGTCTGATTTTTGTTATGGCTTTGAATATTTGCTTGGATTGATTTTTCTATTTGATTTTTTACTTCTATTGGTTTTCTTCTACTTCCATTGGTCTATTGGTCTCTGACAAATTTTTTTTGGGTTTGTAGTGTTCTCTGCTTCTTTTCTCTTGATAAATTGGTTAGTGTCATTTCCGGTATTGTTAGCGTGTTTTTTACGATTGCACCTGTGATTGCGCTTGAGGTAGCCGCCATGGTTGTTGAAAGGTGCCTTCCTCAAACGTATTGGTATAACCTATGAATGGTTTGTCTGCTCTTATAATTATTTTGCTTGGGTTTATGGCGTCGGCTCGACCTTTGTTTCCTTTGTATAATTTGTACGCCTCACCCTTGGTGATTCTATTATCAGTTTTTAGTTGGAGGACCTCCTTCTAATTTATGTAAGAGGGGCAGTCCTTGTCGTTAGGTGCATGATTATCCTCCCATTCTTCCGCGTAGCAATTTATGCATTTCTTTACTGAGCAGCTTTTCTTGTGCTCCTCTGCCTTTGCGTCTACCAATTCTCCACTGCATTTTGAGCAATTCGCTTTTGACTTGCAGAATTTCTCGCGGTTGTTCAATCGCTGACACCTATTACAACGCATTGCGTTGGCGTACGATTTTCTCACTTGAACTACAGAAAAGGCTATTCTTAAGGTCTCTGGTGGTTCGCATGACTCAAAAGTTGCGGTGACCGCACCGCTGTACTTCCTTATTTGTCCATTTCGGACAGGTTTCCGGCCAGGGAAGCGGTAAATTTTGACCACTTCCACTCCCTTGTTGGCCTTATATATGTTTTCAATAATTTCTTTGTCATCATACATCTCGCTGGCCAAATCGTAAGAGAAGAAGATCTCTTTTAATTGGTTCAGTGCTCTGAAATATTCATCCTGTACTTCGACGCTTTCTGTCGGCTTTAGGAGGATGAACTAAGTTTTAATCAGATTTTCCGCCTCGTTCTTATTTGGGGCTTCTGTAATTAAGTTTTCGTCCCTGTTGAACTTCAACTTGCTTCCTACGCAGATGTCCGCCACTTGTCTACATAAGGTCCATACATTGGTCCATACATAAGGTCCATACATAAGTCCCTCATACATTTATTCTGTTCTTTAGGTTTCAAAATTACAAACATTTTCTCTGGATCCGCGTTTCTCAGGCCTAGCGCCGGGAAAAAAATCCCAGGCGTTGGCTTTTTTTCTCCTGTTATTACTTTCCTGGGGTTGAAAGGGTCTTCCAACAGCCCATACGGATTGTTGATGCCTTTGGGAGCCAAGTTGGGTGCTTATGCACTAACCAATAATTTTTTTTATCTCTTCTTGGTAAATAGTTGATTTTATATTATCGAGTTCTAAATATATATTACGCACCCCTACAGTTCGGTCAGGTGCTCAACAAATTTTTTCTTCAATCCGTTCATTGTCCATTTTCTCTTTCTTTGAATAGTTGGTACTATATGCTTAGAACAGGATACTAAACCTAGCCTGTCAAGCGAAATGTCTTGTCTGCCTGCCCCCTATCCCACAGTACCCTCCTGAGAAATAGTTGGTCGGTTTAATGCCTTAGCTTACCACTATAAGCGTTTGGATAATACCAGCCTCTCCGGAATATCCTTGAAAAAGATGGTTATTATATTTAAAATATTCTTACCCAATTTAAAGTTCTTTTTCTCCCGGTATTACACTCTAGTTTTTTAACTTATTCTTTTATCAGTGTTGATGTAAGCCAATTTTGTCTAAATATTTTTATTTTAACTTATTTTTCCAGTTTACACAGTTTTTTAGTTTTTCATACTACTATTTATTTTTATTCTTATTATTAAAACTATTTACCTTGTTCTTTTTTTTTTCAAAGTTTCGAATCACACACTATTTTAAAAGTTTTCATGTACTACCCATGTAATAAAAAAATTTTAGTACACTTTTAAATTTTATTGATATTAATATTGTCAAATCTTCCGTTTGCGTTCTAACATACTAAGGTACTGCCTAAAAGTATGCAAATCTTTTCCATAAGCACTTTTTTTTTATATTAAGTAAACAATATAAAGGGGCATTCTATTCGTATATACGAAGAGGATAGGTTGTGAAAATTAGCAATTAAAAAGAAAATTAAAATAACTTTTCTTTTTGTTAACCTGTTTCTTTTGTTTTTTTTTTTTGTAAATAACTACTCAAAAAAACAGTTTTTTTTTAAAACATCAAATCAAAAAAAAAGAAAAAGGAAAACCACATTTTAACTTTTTCAACAACACAATAAAATACAAGTTAAACATATAAGAACACACAAAAAAGATGCTTCCTTCGGGGAGCGCAAATCGATATGGTCTCCTTGGCGAGGAGTCCCCAGAAAAGAGAAAAAAACAACATAACAAATTGCAGCCTGGAAACATAACTTATACGAATGAAGGCAAAAAATTTCTTAATATAAAAGCAACCGACAACACAACAAATTTGAGGGCTACTAATAAATTTGTACTTACAAAATTTCTTGAAGGAATATATCCAACATTCAAAGCAACATGGGACAGAACAGGAAACATTCTCTTGGAAGTACCATCTAAAAAAGTGGCTGATATATTCTTAAAGCAGGATAAATTAGAAAACATAGCTGTCAACATAGAATTGAATAAAACACTAAATTATTCAAAAGGAATAATATTTGACAGAGACCTAATAAATGTTGAAAGTTCTGAAATACTGACAGGTTTAAAAGAAAAAGACCAAGAATAATCGAAGTATTTAAGCTCACCAAACTCCAAAATAATGAAAGGAAACCAACGGGAGCTATAATAATCACCTTCGATGCTACTGAACCCCCAAAAGAAGTTAAAAGCGGTTTTACGATACACTCCGTTAAAAAATGGTATCCAAATCCGATGAGGTGCAGAAGATGTCAAAAACTGCAAAGGAAAGTAAACTATGCAAAGGAAAAAGAAATTTTAAAAATAAAAACAGATCTACGGTGCACAAAAAAGAAGCATACTCACAATAAAAAAATTTATATCCAAACTTAAATAAACCGGAATCAAAAATTCAAACTTTCGCTCAAACAATAATTAATAAACAAAACAATACAATCAATGACAATTATATAAGAACTTTAAAGCCAACAACTAATATAAATTTACTACCATCCACATCTAATCTTAATATTTCAACACCTACAATTGATTCTAACATTAAAATAAACTCAAACATCACAAAAGAAAAACCAAATAAAATCAATAAATCCCAAGATTCACCACCAGATGACGTTCAACTCCAACTCATCACTACGACCATCAAAGACACAAACCAGCTAAGTAAAATAAAGAATGAAAATAATACACATAATATTATCAAAAATTTTAGTAATTTAACTAATTATAATACTAGCACTAACAATTTTGAAAAAATCCAAGATAATAATTTTTCTAATAATTACGCAGATAATAATCTAACAAACAATACAAAAGTAGATATAGAACTAACATAAATTAAGTATCAATTTAAAAAAAAGGAAATTTACACTTATTTCTAATTTTTAACTTAAATGTCAATTTATAGTCTCGCCAAAAATTATGTTAAAAAAAGAGGAAAATTTTTTTTTTTTTTTTTCTATTTTTTTTTTTTTTTTTCTTCAATTTATTATTATTCAATATAATAATTTCTGAAAAACAAAATTAAAAACAGTAAAATTAAATTTAACTTTTACCCGAAATAATTTGGAATAGTATATTAACTAAAGAAAAATTAAAATGTCAGAAAATAATCTTAATAACATTAAAAAAAAATACAGCATATTACAGTGGAATATACAGGGTTACTTAGCAAATAAAGCAAATTTAGAATTACTAATTAAAAAATATAAACCCTTAATAGCCTGTCTGCAAGAAACACACTTACCAGAATCCTTACACCCACTAGAAAGCTTGAACTATCATTGTTTATTTTGTGCCGGTTTTCCAAATCAAAATACTGGTGGATTGGGCTTTTTAATAAATAAAGGGCTAGATTATACGAAAATACAATTAAATACTAATATCCAAGCAAGTGCTATAAAAGTAAAGTTTCCTAATTACGCCAAACAAATCACAATACTAAATCTTTATCTTGAGCATAATTCCAACTATCAAAAAGAAGACCTCGCGAACCTAGTGTCACAAATTGATAAACCTTTTATTATCACTGGTGACTTTAACGCGCGCAGTGCGCTTTGGGGTGACCAAATAATCAATAATAGAGGCAAAATGGTGGAAAACTGGCTAGAAGAGAACGATGATTTAATACTGCTAAATGATGGTTCTCCCACACTCTTCAGTACAAGAGGTACATTTACGTGTATTGATTTAACAATATGTACTCCAGATCTAGCTCCCAAGTTTCATTGGCATACCACCATCAATCCTAAAGGTAGTGACTACTTTGCCATATTTCTTGTTCAGAAACTGGAAAAAGCCATGTTATTCAAAAAACGAGATTCTTGGAAAAAAGTGCAAACTGGGAAAAATTTTCAAAACAGTTAGATATATTTCTAGATCTTAGACCACAATCTGAAAATATTAATAGAGAAATCGCCATACTTACCAAAAGCATAAGATTTTCTGCTAGCCAGTCAATGCCAACAGCAAAAAAGTGCCAAAGAACTCAACCCATATGGTTAAACAGAAACATTCAAAATCTAATTAAGATTCGAAATAGGCTTTGGAGAAAGTTTAGACTAGACCCTATTAAAGAAAAATTAATTCAGGTACGTAGAGCTAACGCCATATTAAAAAAAGAAATTAGGGCAGCGAGAACCAAATCTTAGCAAAACTTTGCTGATAGTATAGGTAAAGAAAACGGGAATTACTGGGAGAAAGCTATGAGGGTGATTGGAAAGAAAAATACGGGCACAATAGCAATCAAACATCATGTGGAAGGGGATTTAATTACAAACTCGGAACAAAATGCAAACTTCTTTGCGAACATGTGCTCGAAAAACTCAGAAGACAATATTTACACTCCCGAATTCCAAGCTGAAAAGCTAAATTTTATCCTTCCAAATTCTATAACAAACCATAGTACCCTTGATGAACCAATTACCCTGCAGGAAGTTGAAAACACGCTAGCTAAGTTTAAAGGAATAACACCAGGCTTAGATGGAGTTTCTTATGGTATGCTCAAGCATACCACAAATATCTTCAAGAAACGCCTGTTAGATCTTTATAATAAAATATACAGCTCAAGCTATTTTCCACAAGCATGGAAAATTGCAGAGATAGTACCCATACCAAAAGGGAATAAAGATCCCAACAATCCTGATAACTATAGGTTTATATCACTACTCACTACTATGTCTAAAATTTTTGAAAAGATTCTTGGGAACAGATTGAGCTGGTTTTTAGAAAAAAATATGTCTAGTAGGATCAATGGTTTTAGACCCAACAGAAGCACACTACTACAAATCTTAGAATTTGAATTAGCAATGGCATTACAAAATAAAGAGCATGTGACAATAATATCTTCCGATATTGAAAAAGCCTTTGACAAAATCGTTAGACATAAGATCTTAGAGCAATTAGTCAAATGGAAAATAGGTATAAAGTTTGTAAAAATAATTGAAAACTTTCTGACTAATAGGAAAATTACTGTTAAAATTAATGGGAAACTGTCAAGAATAGAAAACCTCTTAAATGGCATACCTCAAGGATCTCCACTTTCTGTACATTTATTTAACACCTTTATTTCCAGCCTTCCCAATGCTTTGAAAGATATAAAAGGACTCAGGTATCTAATATATGCTGATAATATCTTGATATATAGTGTAGGGAAAGATAATGAAATTAACAATAAAGTACAGGTCGGTCTCAATAGATTGAAAACGTGGGCTGAATCAAATGGTGTTAACTTTCCCTTAGATAAAATAGAAGCGATTCATATATGCAGAAGAAGAAACTGCAACACAGAATTGCTTAAATATAACAATGTAGATATTCAATTTGTAAAAGAAATCTCAATACTAGGGCTCACCTTCACAAAAACGCTTAAATACGAACCACACATTAATAAGCTACAAAAAAAACTAAAAAGAACAAACAATCTCTTAAAGCTTATTTGTCGAAACAAGTGTGGACCACCTATCAAAATAGCTTTACAAATTGCAAGGGCACTGCAAATTGGGAAAATAGATTATGCTATCAGCATTTACGGCTATTGTAGTCAGTCACACATACAAAAAATATAAAAACAACTGAACCAAGCAATCAGAATTGCGCCAGGGGCGGTAAGAACAACAAATGTGGATAGCCTGTGGGTAGAATCAGGCTTTCCAACCTTTGAAGAAAGACGTGATCTAATGACCGGTAATTTCATACACAAACAATATAGTGAATTAAACCAACCTCTAAATAAATTAGTACGTGCCCTGATTGGGAATAAAATAAAAACCTCCAAAGCATCAGCTTTGACAAAAGCTAAAAATTACTCATATGCTAACGACATTCTGTTTGTAAACCCTTTACCAAACATAGACAACATATCACCTTGGTTAGAAGACGTAAAAAAACATATAGATATATCAATAGCGCAATATGTAAAGGAAAATACTGATTGTCAAATATACCGTCAGATGTTTCAAACAGTGAAAAATCTGCATTCTAACGCATACAGAATTTTTACCGATGCCACAAAGTCAGATAAGGGGGTGGCATTAGCTATATTTGACGAAGAGAAACTACTAGTTAAAAAATGCTCGTAGCGGAAATAGAAATTTATAACGCCGAAATAGTAGCACTGTATGAAGCACTTACTTACAGCCTTGACATCAATATGCATTCAATAGTAATATTTACAGACAGCTTGAGTTCTCTCAATGCAATAAAGAACAATAATAACAAACAACCTATTGTTAGAAAAATTAAGAGCATACTAGTTTCCACAAACAAAAATATTAAATTGGTATGGATTCCAAGTCACTGTGGCATAACCGGAAATGAACTTGCCGACAAAGAAGCAAAATTAGCGGCCCAAAGTCCAACCTTCCTTAGTGACCTATATTTGCTAGTACCAAATCAAAAGAACTTGAAAAAAAGATTTTGTACAATAGGCAATTAAAATGGAACTCCTCTAATAGTTTCTTAAAATGTCACTGGCAGAATGCAACACCACCAGTATATGAAATTAAACATAGGGCTATAGAAATTAAAATATATAGAATTCGCCTAGGCCACACTGTTTTCACTAAAAGACATATTTTTGAACACTCCAATCCACCTACATGCCCACACTGTCAAAATACATTGACAGTCAAACACATACTGTTCGAATGCCAAGGATCAAGCAGTTTCTTACAAAACCACACTGTAAATTTAACTAAAATACTGAGTCCTACATCAGAAAACATTGAAATAGTGGAAAAAATATTTAAACATTATAATATGTGGAACGCGATATAATATAACATTCCAAATTATATTAGAAATTGTAAATATAATATATAAAATATTGTAAAATAGCCTTAAGTCAATAGTTAAATAGTTAGTTAAATACCTTTTTTTTTTTTTGTATAGATATATTAATTTAATTTTCTTTTTTTTTTCTTTTAATTTTCTTGTAAATAAATATATTTAAGATAGGCGAGCCCATAATGGCCCTAGCAGCCGAGGGCTATAATAATATTATCATAATTTTATTATATAATATTAGAATTAAATAAATAAATAAAAAATATAAAGGGGCTTCGGTAGCCTAGTAGGTAGGCGTGTGGCGTATTAACCGAAGGAGTGCGGGTTCGATCCCTGCACAGGTCGTAAGTGTTTTTTTCTTTACATACCCCCCTTTACATACCCCAAATATAATGTAAATATATAGTATATTTATACTATATATTTACGGTTTTTAGGTAATCCATTTTTTGCAATTATTATTTTTCACTAAATTAAAACTTTATTCAGCAATATTTTTATTAATGTCATTTCAATTTCAAAGCGTATGAGTAAGCACATTCATATAAGCAACAAAAAATACAATTTGACTTTGATTAAAATAACGGTTCTTATTTTTATAAAACATCCTTTAACTGCTTCTATAGGGCAACGCAGGGCGAAAGTAATTTACTCGGTAGAGAGTCACTTAGTAACCCCTTGAAGAAACTACGACCACGTGCTGTTTATTTTTCACCTTTGATATTCTTGAGTTGGCCTTTTTCTGAAGTTGATTTTATCTGTTCTTGACCTTTGGATTTTTTTTCTGCGTTGATTTAGTTGGGTGTAACACTACTGGAACCACGTTGATTTTATTTAAATTTTTTTTCTAATCTTTTATAAGACTTTAATTTCTTTTATTTTTTTAAAGCTTCTAATATTTATTTTTTTAAAGTTTCTAATACTTATTTTTCTAAAGTTTCTAGTATTTATTTTATTTAATTTTATGTATTTGCGTTAAGTTAATATTCTTCCTCGTTTTATTAATGTTATATACATTTTTTTTTTATTTCACCAAACGTTTTTTGGAATTTAACTTATTTGAAAATAACTGATATTTTTCTTGTTTGTTCTTATGAATTTAGTGAATCATTGTTTTTTCTTTCTTTGATTTAAAAAAAAAATAAAAATTGAATTTTAATTAATTAGAAAGTAACTAATTGGCACTATTTTCCTTTGCAAATCCGTACAATAAGTATCGGATATAATAAAATTTGGAGGAGTAATGTAACACCTTGAAATAAGCGAGCTAGATATACCTTCAAAAATATGGATCGGATAAGAATCAAATTCTGAGTCAATTGAAGCTTTGTCCGTCCGTTCGTCAGTTCGTACTGACTCAAAAACTAAAAAAGCTAGAGTGTTGAAATTAACACAAAATATTTTTGTTTCAATTTATAGGTTCCCTATTTTTTTGGTTGAGATCCGATCAAAACTTCGGGTAGCTCTGGAACAAGTAACTTTTTGATCTCCACATTTTTCATACAAATTTTTTGAAAGTTCTAAAACGTTGAAGTAGAGCCATACAATTTTAATTACAGACAAATATCCTAAAAAAATTAGTTTTATGGAAGAACTTTTTTCTGCAGCCCGACCCATTACAGAGCTACAGCCCCAGAAAATTCGAAAAAATATTTATTAATTATTTAATATTTAAATTATTATAAGACAAACAATCTTCCCAGTTGCCACATCCTTATAGTGGCAACTATATAGCTTGATTTTAAAAGGGGTGGTGTTGGTGGATTACAGTATTTTATTAGCCTTTGAAACTAATTAGTCATAGTGAAGATTAAAATTAAGTTGATTATCGAGAAAAAATTCCTAAATCAGTAATGCTAAAAACCCTTTCCAAAGTTACGTTACCTATTTTGTAGTCGTATATCAAAGAAGATCGTTTACGCGTAAAGCTTATAACCTTGCATTTCTGTATGTTGAGTTGAGTTCCATTTGATTCAGAATTTCAGATGTGTAAACCATAAGGTTCGTTGTAAGAAAACAACCCTTTCTGAAACCATGTTGATTTAGAATCAGATAAACAATTGGGTAGATCATTGATGAATAAGGAAAATAGTAATGGTTCTAGAATAGATCCTTGAGGGACGCCACAGTTAACAGCCAGAGAACGAGAGGTAGCAGCACTGAGCTCACTAGGTTAGGTAGCATCTTATTAGTTTTAAAGGTGATAGGTCAAAATAAAACATGTTACTTTATTTGTTAAGTAACATATTGTGATCCACAAAATCGAAGGCCTTGGAGAAATCTAAAAGCAGTAAAGCTACAGCTTTTCTTTTATCAATTTCACAAGAGATACTATCTGTTATTTCTAGTAATGAAGTATTTGTGCTGTGTTTTTCACGAAAATCTGATTGAAATTTATATAAAAGTTAATTTGATTGAAGGTGCTGATTAATTTGTTGAAACAGTATGCGTTCAAAACATTTGGAAAGTTCTGAAAGAAGACTAATTGGCCTTGGCAACGATCATCGATAGTTGCATTTACTTTCTTAGGGATAGGTATTACATTGCCACATTTCCAAAGTGAGGGGTAACTGCCCGTAGTAAGTATAGTATTAAATATATGCACAATATACGGTAAGATAATAGAAAAAATAAATTTCATAAACTCCGCAGGTACTAAATCAGGTCCAATAGCTTTAGATTTTAATTGATTCACTCTTGCGAATACTTCTTCAAAAGTAACATTACGGAAGGAAAAAGTATCAGTTAAGTTGTTAGTGGAATAATTAGCAGGCGCTGAGGATTTCATCCCAGAAACACAAAATTTCTTATTTAGCTCATTTACATCAAAATCACCAATACAGTTTATATTTTTTTCCTTTATTCTTACCAAGTTTAGAAGAATTGGACCAGAATGTTTTAGAGTTTCTAACTTGCAGTAGTCTAGAAAAATGTTGCACGTTAACTTGTCTAACTTTTAAGTTAACTCTATTTCGAATACGATTGTACAATTCCTCGTCAGCGTTATTACGTGTGGTCTTTCACTGATTAAAGGCAGCATCACGATCATTAGCTAAATTTTGGATTTCCGAGCTAAAGTACGGTACATAATCATCCCTTGGTTTAAATGGATTTTCGGCCTTCACTTGTAAAACGAAAAAAAGAATAACTAAATTTTTTATATGAAATAACTCAATGTTCATTAAAGTTAGGTATCTGAAAAAAATTTTGTGAAAAAATTCAAGTTTAATGCCAACAACTTCTGTAAAACTTTAATGGCATGGGATAGTCACTTCAATAAGCTGTCATACAATTTCTTTTTTTATACAAATATAGTTTATATCGTTATAACTGTGACTAAAATATAAAACCGCTTAAGTCGAAATAGTAAAATTTTCAGTACGGCTTTAGTACGAGATAAAAAATTATAAGTTATTGTCAATTAAAAGTTATTGTTTTTTAAGTTCATTATTATTTATTTTAGAAGATTACATACACTCCTTTATTCAAATTACAACATACTTTAAGATATTCAGAAAATAAAACATAAGCAATTTTAATATAAATAATCATATCAAAATTATTATTTCAGACAAGTCATTACGAAAAACTGAAAGGAATACCTACTTTATAGTTTAAGACGACTTAAGCTATTATAATAAAAAAAGGGTCTGCCACGAAAGGTCGCTTTATTTAATCTCGCTTTTCAAAAATCTCGCCTACAAAAATCTCGCTATTCCAAAATCTCGCTTACAAAAATCTCGCCCGGTCAAAATATTGCTTTTTTGTTTTATTTTTTTAAATTTATTCGGGCCGCGCGGCCCAAATAATTTAAAAAAATAAAATAAAAAAAGCGATATTTTAATTTCATTGCTAAAAGTATTTTATTTTCTTAATTTAATTTTTTAAGTAATAAATTTGTACTATATATTATTATATAATTATTAAAATCTAGATGGTAATCAACAAATCTCATATTGGCTTATATAGGTTAATATCTGAAATGAGTAAGGAACTTATTTTGGCTTTAACCAGCGAGCAGAGTGTGGAGAATTGCGCATTCCAAAAAAAATGAAACAAATTAAAAAAAATAAGCGCATTGCAACTATTATAAAAAGAAGAAAACAAATGAGTGGGCTATCATTTTTAAAAAGGATCGCCAAAAATATAGTTTTAAATTAACATTTTTGGTAAAAATAAGGCGGTTTAGAGTTAATTATTGCAATTATTATTATTATTATTGTTTCTTATTTTCTATTTATAAGGAAGAATTAATTTGTTTTTGTTACAAATTGAATTATGTTTTTGTTTTTCTATTTCTTTGTTACACAATTTTCACTTTGTTATTATACAAATATACGAAAAAATGACTAAATATACAAGAAAAAAAGATTAAAAGACTATAAGAAAAAAAGACTAAAAAAAATTAAATTACTTCATTCTTTTATTATTTTTTATTTTACACGAAATAGCGAGATAAAAGCGATATTTTTATTAAAGCGAGATTTTTGTGAACGAGATTTTTGAATAGCGAGATTTTTGTGAGCGAGATTATGTCATAGCGAGATTTTTGTGAGCGAGATTAAAGAAGGCGAGCTTCTGGGACGCACCGTAAAAAAAAATATTCATATTTCATTGAAATAAACAAAAATTTATTGAAAACCATGTTTTTATTTTATTTATTTTTTTAAAGAACTTAATAATCCATTTCTTCAAAATCATCTTCTATCAGATTCAGATGTATATCTGGTAATTAATCAGTTTCAAGGCTTTCATAAAAATAATGAAAAGACGGATCTATTAAAGGAAGAATAGATTGAAGGTTTTTTTTCTTAAAACTAATTTTATTTTTTTCCTCAATAACAGGAATATCTTCGACTTCAGCTTAACTATTTCGAATAAATCGCTTTTCGTATTTTACCAAAATTTTCTTTGGTATAACGAAGACATCTTATTTCTTTCCAAATAAATTGTGTTGAATTTTCACTACGATTCCTCCACATAAATTTTGATTTAGAAAAAGATGAAAAATTTTTTAAATCAGGACACATCATTTCAATCACATTGAATTTGTTTTTTATACCAACAGTTATAACGAAATTGTACCAATCTCTCGGATGATGTATTTTTGCATCAGTACGCTTTTTCTTCCGCTCAATCAGAGCTTGATCAGTATCACACTCCATATGAGTATGACCATGCTCTAAGAACTTTTGATCGATAATTTTAATATTATAGCTTGATGGAATAAATGTTGCAAACATGGTACTAACAAATGAATTTTTATTTTGACCAAGACAGGAATCACTATAGAATAGTACGTGGTTTACTTGCTCATACTTATCTATATACTGTAAGTGTTTTAATAGGCAAGAAGCGATATCATTTCCTTCATGCCACATATAGCAATAACGACTGTTAGTTAGGTAATCATGTATGGTAAGATTGTAAGTCTATAGCTGTCTTTTATAAAATGATGTTGAGGTATGAAGAAGGGGGGTTGGCAAACATTGTTGCAAATCACAAGTGAAAGTTCGAATAGATTTATTTGATAATGAGAGTAGCTTATCACATTTTTTACTTCATATGCAAAGTCCGATTTTCTGTGATTTTCACATAATTCATTTTATAGCAGCTGAATTGTAGACACATCGCTTCGCTTCGCTACATCAATTTTAAATTTAAGTAAGTCACATCTACTACAGCCATCTAATTTTAGTTAGAGGTTTTTTGAATTTAATTTTCATAGCTATTAAAATACAATAAAAAACATTAAATTTGAAATTAGGAAATTTTATAAAGAAAAAAAACGTAAAATCACCCATAATACTCACTTTTAAAAATCTCAATATATTTAATAAGGCTCATTTTAATTTCAGGATACATCGCAAGAAAAAGATTGTACATTTTTGTAATTGATAAATTGGCATGTAGATATCTCAAACTTGTATCCCTTCTTGTATAATGACTCTCATACAAAGGAAAGCTGTTTATATGCGATTTTACTTTATCAATAATTACATCAGAAATTTTAATCATATTAGTTCCGCCTCTATGGTCTTTAATTTCTAGGTTTGGGTGCGACAATTTTTTTTTCACCACACTTTTTAAAAAGCTCTCTGTTCAAGTATTCTACTTTCAATGTGTACTTGATATCTTAAGTGATGTAGACGTTGTCTTGGTTTAGTGAGGTGTTTTATTTTTGTTTCTGTTTTAGTATCTTCAATAATTATTAAAGAACTAATAAAAAGAATTCGTTGGTTATTTGAACCCAATAGCTATCAAACAGTTTTTGTTGTTCACAAATAGAGCGTTTATCCTTGCAATTTTTCTTTCAATTATTTGTTAGTGGAATAAATTTCCTAGCAGGCACTTTTTTTGATTTTGTTACATATGATTGACCAGTATTTCTTTTTTTTTTGTTCTAATCTGTTGGGAATCACATTTTTTATTTTTTTTGTTTCGGAGATGTGTTTTCTAGTTCCACTAATGAAGAATTTAATAATTCTCTTTCAATTTGCTCTCCTAAAAGTGATAAATTTTCACACTCAGGAACAACAAAATCTGGATCAGCTAAATTATCAGAGTCAAAATCTGAACTACTGGTCGATTCAAAAACAACATTTTTCTCAATATTATTATAACTGTTGTTATCGTCGCTTTTAGCAGAAGTTGTTGTTGTTATAATTTTTTAACTTCTTTTGAATATAATTATTAAATAAAACAAAAAATTTAATATTATTAAGAATAAAAATTTCTTTTTACAATTATTTCTTTTTTTAAATCAAATAAATCAGTTAAAAAATTAAAACTTACCACAAAATCTTCCGCTAGAGCTATTTAAATCTTATGTTAATTCTACCATTTTAATACCTCTCGATGACATTTCCAATAGTTTTTAATTATTATAGCTCTGTCTCAATAAATTTTATTATAATAATATTAATGTTATATAATATTTTTTTAACATTTGTATTCTTAAATTTTTATTTTATACACTTAAAAATTATATCGTTCAAAATAATAAACGATTCGCTTTGTCTTATTTCACAACGAAAACTATTCATACACTCAATATAATCGCTTTATTCCACTTTGTATTCAGTTACGATCCCGTTACAATTTTTATGTATACGCTTAACTGACATAATTGAATCGAAATTTATAAAAATAAACTGAATGTAAACACTTATGTCGAAATAAGATATACTATTTTATTAAAAAATATATGATAAAACGAGGAAGAATACAGTTGCCTTTGTCAACTCTTAGATACCCGTACGAACCGTTAGTATGTTCACAGCCTGTCACTCTGCTTACAATATTATTATACCCTACACCTAAAGTATAGGGTATATTAACTTTGGTATGGTGTTTGTAACCACCAAAAGGAAGCGAGTTAGATATAGACATGTATATATATTCTGAATCAGGATCACCGCCGGAGTCGATTTAGCGATGTCCGTCCGTCCGTCCGTCCGTACGCACGATAACTCAAAAACTAATGATGCTATCTTGATGAAATTTATATAGTAGGTTACTAATTACGAAAGAAAGGCTAAGTTCGAATCTGGACAAAATCCGCCCATGGGTTCGGATTCTGGAAGCTTCCGAATGATTCCGGGCTTTTGGAGATAATCTCCGCAAACGAGATTATCTCCAAAAGCAACAAAGATAGAACCTTCAAATTTTGTACAATGATGTTTCTTCCCGTTCGATTTATGTCTCTGAAATTTAAGAGGATTTGGTCCATGGGTTTGGGTTTTGGAAGCTTCCGAACGAGCACCAGAGCAAATGAGATTATTTCCAAAACCAACAAATATAGAACCTTTAAATTTTGTACAATGATGTTTCTTCCCGTTCGATTTATGTCTCTGAAATTTAAGAGGATTTGGTAAATGGGTTTGGGTTTTGGAAGCTTCCGAACGAGCACCAGAGCAAATGAGATTATTTCCAAAACCAACAAAGATAGAACCTTTAAATTTTGTACAATGATGTTCCTTCCCGTTCGATTTATGCCTCTGAAATTTAAGAGGATTTGGTCCATGGGTTTGGATTTGGAAGCTTCCGAACGAGCACCAGAGCAAATGAGATTATCTCCAAAACCAACAAAGATATAACCTTTAAATTTGGCAGGGTGGTGTTCTTTCATGTTTTATTTAAGTCTCTGAAATGTGAGAAGATTTGGTCCATGGGTTCGGGTTTTGGAAACTTCCGAACGAGCCCCAGAGCAAACGAGATTATCTCCAAAACCAATAAAGATAGAACCTTTAAATTTTTTATAATGATGTTTCTTCCAGTTTGATTTATGTCTCTAAAATTTAAGAGGATGTGGTCCATGGGTTTGGATTTTGGAAGCTTCCGAACGAGCCCTAGAGCAAATGAGATTATCTCCAAAAACAACAAATATATAACCTTTAAATTTGGCCGAATGGTGTTTTTTCATGTTTGATGTAAGTCTCTGAAATTTGAGAGGATTTGGCCATGGGTTTAAATTTGAAAGAATTTGAACCGTGGATTCGAATTTTGGAAGCTTCCGAACGAGCCGCAGAGCAAATGAGATTATATCCAATACGAACAAAGGTAGAACCTTTGAATTTGGTACAATGGTGTTCTTTCGTGTTTGATTTATGTCTCTGAAATTTAAGAGGATTTGGTCCATGGGTTTGGTTTTGGAAGCTTCCGAACGAGCCCCAGAGCAAATGAGATTATCTCCAAAACCAATAAAGATATAACCTTTACTTTTGGCATAATGGTGTTCTTTCATGTATGATTTAGGCCTCTGAAATTTGAGAGGATTTGATCCTTGGGTTCGGATTTTGAAAGCTACCAAACGAGCCTCAGAGCAAATGATATTATCTCCAAATGCAACAAAGATATAACCTTTAAATTAGGCAGAATGGTGTTCCTTCATGTTTGATTTATGTTTCTGAAATTTGTGAGGATTTAGTCCATGGGTTCAAATCTTGGAAGCTTCCGGACGAGCCCCAGAGCAAACGAGTATATCTCCACAACCAACAAAGACAGAACTTTTATTTTTAGTACAAAGGTGTTCTGTTATGTTTCCTTTTTGTAAAATTGGAAACTGACATTTGAAAGAATTTGAACCATGGGTTCGTATTTTGGAAACTTCCGGACGAGCACAAGAGCAACGAGCATATCTCCAAAACCAACAAAAGTAGAACCTTTAAATTTAATACAATCGTGTTCTGGCAAGTTTTCTTTATGTTCCTGAGATGGATTCGATGAATTGGAGTGGCAATTCGGGTAGCTGACACAAACATCCCAAGGACTACCAATCTTCGAAAATAATTAAGATAGAAACTTAAAATTTTATACAAGGGTGTCAAGCATATCCCAAGCGGATGCCTCTTTTACGTTCTTGAAATTCGAGTTGAATAAGACAGAAAAGGGAAGAAGTTCTAGCAGCTGCCAAAAACACTTATGGATTTTTAATTTAATTCGAATTATTCAGGTGTAGGGTATTAATAAGTCGGTTGCATCGACTTACTGTTACATTTACTTGTTTTTTTAATATTTTAGTATTTTAAAGTAATTTGGGTGAATTTTACAAATTCAAGAACTATGGTTTGTACATATATTCAAACTATATGTTTATACATTCTTCAAAAGCAGATTTTAACCTTCCACATAACGATTATCAATCCAAAACTTTTTCAAATATTCTATAGTACCTTTTAATACCAAGCGGTAAATGTATATTAAATTACAAAATAGTAAATATAATTTTAAATATTATATTATACTAATGCGCACATAGTATATTTATATTGTTATAAGTATGTCGCCATACATTGCAATATTTCTTTAAAAATATTTCCATTCATAGAATAATTTCTTATAAGTACAATAAAATACATATATGTGTGTATGTAAATACGGCGCTATATAATATACATCAATACTCTTTTCATTCATTCATTAGTGACATATACGATATGTAAATAAGCATGATATTATATAAGTATGTATGTATATCAATATCATATAAATAAAAATTCTTCAAACAACCGTTATGTTGTTTATTTATTTACATTTTTTTGTACAAACCTGGAACCTACAAATTGCTCCTAGAATATTTTGTGTAAATTTCAAGATTCTAGCTTTCTTAGTTTTTGAGTTTTTAGTTGAGAAATTTTTTTTGTATCACCCCCCGTTTAGGAGCTGTAAGGGGTCAAAAACTGAAAATTTCCTATTTTTAAACACTTGTAACTTGAACACCTGTTAAAATTTTTTTGAAGTAATACACAAAAATTAAAGCGTCAACATTATACTCTTATTTCTGTTACAACTTTTTTTAATAATATAGGGTTACTTTATAAATGACGAAAGTGTTTCTTGATTTTTTCAAATTTTCTAATAAATTTCTTTAACTAATTTTTTGCATTTTGTTTTACTCGATAATTTGAAATTGTTGAAAATATAATGCGTAGTACAAAAAAATGTAAATAAATAAACAACATAACGGTTGATTGAAGAATTTTTATTTATATGATATTGATATACATACATACTTATATAATAACATGTTTATTTACATATCGTATATGTCACTAGTGAATGAATGATAAGAGTATAGATGTATATTATATAGCACGGTTTTTACATACATACATATATGTATATTATTGTACTTTTAAGAAATTATTCTATGAATGGAAATATTTTTAAAGAAATATTGCAATGTATGGCGATATACTTATAACAATATAAATATACTATCTACGCATTAATATTAATATAATATTTAAAATTATATTTACTATTTTGTACTTAGTAAATTTAATATACATTTACCGCTTGGTATTAAATGGTACTATAGAATATTTGAAAAAGTTTTGGATTGATAATCGTTATGTGGAAGGTTAAAATCTGCTTTTGAAGAATGTATAAACATATAGTTTGAATATATGTACAACCCATAGTTCTAGAAATTATAAAATTCACCCAAATTATTTTAAAATACTAAAATATTAAAAATATAATATTGTAAGCAGAGTGACAGGCTGTGAACATACTAACAGTTCGTACGGTTATGTAAGAGTTGACAAAGGCAACTGTATTCTTCCTCGTTCTTAATAATATAGGGTTACCTTATAATTGATGAAAGTGAGATTTGATTTTTCTCAATTTTTTTCTTACCAAAAAAATCAAACAAAAGTCACATCTTTTTCTTTTATTTATATTATGTGTAGTCCATAATGTTATACGTATACATAGTATGCACAATACTTTTTTTAGGGTGTATCTTGGTTCTATGTAAATAAAAGGAAAATATGAAGAGTGGTACGTACATACATATATATGTATGTATGCATGTCTTCTTCTAATAGATATTCTTTTTTACCAACCGCATATAATTTTGTATAAGGCTAGGTATTGTTTTCATACTAAAAATTTGTACCCGAGATTTTGGCAAATATGCACTACTCCGGTGTGGAGAAGGCTGTAAAAAATTTGATGAGAAAAATTATTAAGAAAAAGTTGTTAAACAAGTAAAGAGAAACAACTTTGCCATAGAATACTTTTTGATCCGACTAACTTTAACTTTTATTTTTTTTTTTAAGTCCAAATTTCATACATAACACCATATGAATTTATATGAATAATTTTTTTGTTTTTTTTATATCTCTAAAAATTTATATACATGTACTTACATATATCTATGCATATTATTCTTTTGTTGATGACATAAAATTAAAACGGTAAAATTTTTGTTAGCAGATTCAATATTAATCTTATGTTTGTTTTGTATTTGTTTACAGTTTTTATTATTTTTTACTTCTAATATTTTTGAATGAAAAAAAAATTATGTACATTACGTAATAATGTAAATGGATGTATGAATGGATGCACATATATTTTTACGTTTTTATTGTTTATTTTTATTATTGAATAAAACAAAATGTTGTTAAGTTATTAGAAGTTATTTTGCTTTGATATAAATTATTATGTAAAAAATCTATAAATTTTGGCATTGTACTTTTCGTACAGTGGTGGTCGGTCCTGTGGTGGAGACGGCTGATTTTTTATTATATAGTCAATTCATATACAAGTACATAAGTTGCATGCAACCCAACGTACATGCATATCATTATGTGCACAAGCTATAGCATGCACATAATGCTATGTGTGTATATAAGCTATAGCATATGGATAATAATGTATGTACCTAAATATAATTTGGAAAGTTTTGGCTTTATGTATACTTATGTACATATGTGTGCTCGTGCATAAACATGATTTGTCTTGGACTGGGTTTGCAATACCGTCTTTAAGGTGGTTAAATAACTTTTCGAAGTTTAACTGTACGCTTTGTATTATTATTATATGTAGAGTTTCTGGACTCGACTCGAACTCGTCGAGTATTTGAGTAGTTACTCGGATTCGGGACTCGACTCTAATACTCGACGAGTTTCGAGTCCAAATTTTTAAAATTAAACAAAAAAAGCGTCAATCGATTTATTAAATTTCATTGTCACTTGCGCCTATATTAATATTCATTCTACAAAGTTGGTTTGGCGGCAAATTTCTTTGTACGAATTCGCAGAACAACGGCACTTTTACTTTTCAACACTTTTATTTTTTCAAACAAAAAAACTATCAGAAGACTTTAAAATTGAATTTTGAATGAAAATAAATATCAAATCTATTTCATAAGTGGTAAGAGTGTAGTTAGTGTAGGTCAGTAAAAATAAAATTAATTTCACAAAATAATTCAATATTATTTTGTTTTTGTGTTGTGCCAATTATTATAATTGATGAATCTGTTTTATGTATGAAAAAAAGGTAATTAACCAAGACCTAATAATAGTTGAAAATCAAAACGCTAAAACTTTGACAATGAAGGAAGAGCTTGAAATAATTTTGAAAACGCAGCTGAGCCTCAACCTCCAAAAGAGTCCGCGTTTTAGCAAACTAAAACAAGAATTTTTGTTTTTCAGAAATACTGGAAAACGAACTAGTAATCTTCATGATCTGTGCAGCGCACTTTCGTCTATAAAACCAACTTCAACTTATATTGAAAGAACGTTTTCAATTAGTGGCAACTTCTGCTCTAAAATCAAATCAAGACTTGCTAACAAATCTCTCAATTCATTGGTTTTTTTGAAATATTTGTGCCTTGAACCACAAAATAACAAAAATAATTAAAAAAAATTTAATTAAATGATTACCTAAATTACGTTAATGTTCAAATAGTTATATTATCTATGTAATAGTTATATTATATAAACTTATTAAGTTTTGAAAATAAATGAATTAATTAATAAATTTGAGTACATTTTCTTTTTAATTTCTTGGCACGACCATTAAATCACAAATTTCAGTTGAATTGCAAATCATATAATATTATTTATCAGAATCTTGTAATATTTTTTGTTAAAGACAATGGAGTCGGACTCGACGAGTTTTTTAAATTTTGAACTCGGACTCGCCGAGTCTTAAAAACCCGAGTTTTCAGAAACCCTAATTATATGTAGGTTGATACATCTACATATATTGCATATACTATATACAAACATACCTATACTTAAGTACATACAGAATACATATTTCTTGAATTTCCTAAGCAGCTAGATAGGTATTTAAAACTCAGTTTTACTTATAAAACAACCCTAGTTGGTGATGTCTGTTTTTCAAGTTGTAGCAATGCCAACCTGAGATCTACATTTTCAATCTAAATAGAAGAATATAACAAAATAACAAAAACATTATATATTTTTAAAATAATTGTAAAAAAATAACGTAACTATAATATTCTAAAATAATATATTATAATAAATTAATAAATAACAACAATCTTGATTGATAAAACAATAATTTATTTTTTTATTATTTGATATTTAATCATTCATTATTATTCATAATTTGTATTAATAAAATACGTAATTTATATTATTATTATTATTTATTTTTCAATATAATTACTATTTACTTCAATATAATTACCAAAAATATAAAATGTTTTCCTATACACAGGAAATGTGGTTTATCGCAATCAAAATAAAAAGGAGTGCTAATAGGACAGGTCAAAACGGTCGTAATAATTGAAGCATGAAGACCATCAGAATTATACGAAAAATCATCCTTTAGGCATTCAATAAACGAAGAAACCAGTTTAGGTGTCAAAACTAAATCACCTATCTCAAAGAAACAAGTCCACAGCAAAATTGATATTAATCTTCTTTTCAGTCTAAGATAACTGCGTAGTAAGTATAATATGCTTAATGTCGGCTTAAACAAATCAAATAAATTTCAATAAGTAAAGAAAATAAAGCAGTAAAGAAAAGGAAATAAATTTTTTTTCTTTCATTTTTATATACGAAAATTTTTTTGTTAGCAGTCCTCCAAGAATCCCTGATCGTGCTTACCAAGGGGACCACCTCTTGGATTTACTTTGTCATCCCACCCTGAGAAATATAATATCTTAGTTGGTTGTCCATGAAGGCTCTCGTCATTGTTTGGTGAGTGGAAGTTTTTGGCTAGGCACGGTGATTTCTCCAAGGGTCCCAAAAAGATAGTATGGATGTATATCCATGCTAACTGGGAAAGTTTAATTAAATTCTTTAAGGCCTCTATTCCACATCAATTTTTTCAGAAGTTTAATGATCAATTAATGGAGCATTTATGGACAATTAAATTGGTGAACACACATGCATAATGAAAACATTGATTATTACACACATTATTAATGAAAACATTGATGTGGAATAGGCTCGTAAAGCTTTTGATTGGCCACTGGGTTACTGGTCACTATTGGCATAGACAAATCAACATATAGATATTTCAATTATATGAAAAGCTTGCTACCACTATGTTTTAAAAGCTTTTCTTTATTAAGTTGGGGACAAAATTATTTTAAATGTGTTGTATATGCATGTTGGGCTATCAATTTCGTATCCATTTTTGGACATTTTACAATCACATATTGTAGAAGTGTTC
Source organism: Poecilobothrus nobilitatus (assembly GCA_947095535.1). Classification (NCBI taxonomy): domain Eukaryota; kingdom Metazoa; phylum Arthropoda; class Insecta; order Diptera; family Dolichopodidae; genus Poecilobothrus; species Poecilobothrus nobilitatus. Next base: position 240,716,663 of record OX352772.1, read on the forward strand.
TGAACGTATTAATAATTTCGAAACATACATATATTATATTACATTGGAAGTATAATTTCTGAACAATTTTTTTTCACATTACTTAATAAGCTTCAAAAAATTGACTGAACATTTCCAATAATTTAAAAACAATAGCCATTTTTCTCGCTCAGCTACAGCTGGGTTGGACACTACATTGATGAGAAAATTTTACGAGAACTGGATGAGAATAGACCATTTATTGACGATTATTAATGAAAACATTGATGTGGAATAGGCTCGTAAAGCTTTTGATTGGCCACTGGGTTACTGGTCACTATTGGCATAGACAAATCAACATATAGATATTTCAATTATATGAAAAGCTTGCTACCACTATGTTTAAAAGCTTTTCTTTATTAAGTTGGGGACAAAATTATTTTAAATGTGTTGTATATGCAAATACAAGGATTAGAATTTATTATTCTGTTTTGCAATGCTGTTGTATGTTAATTTATTATCATAATATTGATATAGGCATGTATGTAAAAGAAATTTTTTATATTAACATAAAGTTTTACGATGCACTATTTTTGGTAGTTTTTAAATGTTCCGTTTTTTAGTTTCTAAAAATATTTATTAAATAAAACAAAAGGATAAAATAAATCTCTAAAACTATAATTTTATCAATTTTTTTATTATTTAAACTTCAAATATTATTTTATAATGATAAAACACAAAATACATAAATTAAATGCAAGACCAATCATAACATAAAATCTGATAAAATGTTTTTTCAGTTATAATTTTAAAATTTTTAGTTTTGGATGTGTAGTTTCGATTTTTTTTCTTGTTTAAGATGATTCCAATATTTGATTTTTTCCAACTTTTCAAATGCAATATTTTCTTAAAACTACTAAAGTTAAAAAATCTAAACATAGTTTTCGGTATGAAAAGCAGTTTGCTGGAGCAAACCATTCCTTAAATTCCTCATGAGAATTACTTGCAATAATGCATATATTAATGATGGTTTCTTTTATTTTGTAATTTTCGCATTTTTTAGTAATATTTTTGAACAATGTTCACAACTTTCAGCTTTAAGAAATTTGAATACTGCATACTCTGCAAAATATCTGACAGAAGTATCACTCATTAAAAAGTTACTCTTTATACCCGTACGATAGGATCGGGTATAATAAAATTACTCCTCCGTTTGTAACACCTCGAAATAAGCGAGCTAGATATACCTTCAAAGGTATGGATCGGATCAGAAAAAAATTCTAAGACTTTTGACCATGTCCGTCCGTCCGTCAGCACGCTAACTCAAAAACTAAGAAAGCTAGAATCTTGAAATTTACACAAAATATTCTGGGAGTAATTTGTAGGTTCCCTATTTTTTTGGTTGAGTTTGGACCAAGCCTTAGGGTAGCTCTCGAACACCTAACTTTTAGATCCCGACATTTTTTTTGAAATAGAGCTATGAAATTTTAACTGCTGATAGATCCCACAAAAATATTAATTTTATTTTTAATAACTTTTTTTTGTAGCCCCACCCGTTACGGAGCTACAGCTCCCCAAAGGTTCAAAAAAGCTCTATTTTTAAATAGTTATAGCACAAGTTGTATAAGGCATATCTTCATTTCGAAAACGCCAAACGATTACTACTTTTGTTAGCTTTAAAAGTGTATATACAATAAATATATATTTGTGGCATACGGTGTCTTAATTTACCGTTATGTGAAACTCAAATTTTGCAAAATCCTTCAACCCTTCTATCTTCTAAACAGTTTAAGTTGGAAACTTGAAATTTTGACAAATGTTAGATCTTTGAAAATAAGTATGAGTCCTTTCAGAAATTTTTTTTGTATCACCCCCCGTTTAGGAGCTGTAAGGGGTCAAAAACTGAAAATTTCCTATTTTTAAACACCTGTAACTTGAACACCTGTTAAAATTTTTTTGAATTAATACACAAAAATTAAAGCTTCAACATTATACTCTTATTTCTGTTAACAACTTTTTTTAATAATATAGGGTTACTTTATAATTGACGAAAGTGTTAGTTGATTTTTTCAAATTTTCTAACAAATTCCTTTAAAACGAATTTTTTGCATTTTGTTTTACTCGATAATTTGAAATTGTTGAGGATATAATGCGTAGTATAAAAAAATGTAAATAAATAAACAACATAACGGTTGCTTGAAGAATTTTTATTATTATTTATATATACATACTTATATAATATCATGTTTATTTACATATCGTATATGTCACTAGTGAATGAATGATAAGAGTATATATGTATATTATATAGCGCCGTATTTACATACATATATGCATTTTATGTACTTATAAGAAATTATTCTGTCAATGGAATATTTAAATATAATATAATATAATATTTAAAATTATATTTACTATTTTGCACTAAGTAAATTTAATATACATTTACCGCTTAGTATTAAATGTTACTATAGAATATTTGAAAAAGTTTTGGATTGATAATCGTTATGTGGAAGGTTAGAATCTGCTTTAGAAGAATGTACATATAAACATATAGTTTGAATATATGTACAACCCATAAGTTCTAGAAATTATAAAATTCACCCAAATTATTTTAAAATACTAAAATATTAAAAAAATAATATTGTAGGCAGAGTGACTGTGAACATACTAACGGTTCGTACGGGTATCTAAGAGTTGACAAAGTCAACTGTATTCTTCCTCGTTTTATTTGAATTTTCATCTGAATTTGGATGGAGGTTTTCTTTTCCAAGTGACTCTTGTTCAATATATTTTTCAAAATCATTTAAAGAATTAGCTAACTGATCAGTATCTAAATGAAGTTTGGACGAGTATGTCAAATTTAGGCTATGTTTTAAATATTCATCTTCACCAGGCTCACAAGTCATTAAATTTGATGAAAAACTTAAAAGTTTGATTGATAGTAGTCGACCCATTACGTCATAAAATTCTCTTACTGAAAAATTTCTATAGAAATTATTATGTTATGAATTGTGCTGAAAAAGTTTCCAATTGGATCAGAATTTTTTTATTTGTTAATATGTAGGAAATTTCCAATTTTGGATCAGCAAAAAAATTACAATATTTAATAATATGAGTAATTACTATTCTATTACTATTACTTCGGTCCTTTCCAAAGTTATGGAATCAATACTAAACAGAAAGCTTACGAAATATTTGAATGCCAAAAGTTTCATTCGTGATAGTTAATATAGGTTAAGACCCGTCCTTCAAAAGGTGACCCTGACTTGCTTGCTGACTTGTTAAACTTGTTAAACTCAGCCTCAACCTTTAGGGGTAGTCTGATCGGCTTTATCAAGCGATAGAATTTGGCAATGTTTTATTGAAATAGGTTGAAAATTTCCTTTTGCAGCGCTCGATTAGTGTATTAGTTGATGGCTTTTCATCTGACAAATTTCTAATTATCTCTGATTCCCATCAACGATCAACTATCTTCTACTTCCAATCCTATCTATAGATTTCCAGATGATAGTACTATTATTGCTACTTACGAATTCAATAAACGACTAAACGTCAATCATCCAGTCAATGTAGACACAAAAAATTCTAATTTCATCGAAGTTTCAAAGGAGTCAATTCTAGACCAGAAAATATAGTTATATACTCCTTCGTAATCTAAAATGGATTTTAATTACTTCTATTTTTGTTTTATAGATTTCAGGTCTATTCTTAGAAAATTATTTGATGGTCAGATGGACATGTATCTTATATGTGAATGAAATATAAAATGAATAATTTTTAAACTTTGCACATACGAAATATACAAATGTATTTTTCTACCTAAGTACAAAATGTTCAAATTATTCTTATATTGATCAGTGACCACTTTTCTTTTAGTTCAGCCAGCTAAAGTATTCAACCAGAAATATTGAAAATACTTATCTTTTCAAAAACAAATTACAGAATAATTAAGAAATATTTAGTTTATTATATATTTTTTTATTTTTTAATACCATTCTGTGTATATAAGTCTTGCCTTCGCATATTCCATAAATCAGTTTATTATAGGTAGGTATACTTTAAAAAAAAAAAAAAATTTTCAGAATATCAAAATAATATTAATAAGACGCTCAACAATAGCACAAAATTATACTTACAACTTACTCCTTACTCGCAACTAACTTTTATTTTTTAATGCGTATTCTTACAAAATATTATAAATCACAATAATCTATCCAAAACTTAAACAACAACAAAAAAGTTTAAATTACTGAGCTATTTAAATTACAAACTGGAAAATTAAATGAAACTTTTTAAATGCAGTAGAAAAGAAAATGATGAGATATGCAACAAAAAAATTTTCGGTCAAGCCATTTGCTGCCATCATAAGAAATAGTCAAAGTATTTAAAGTATAAAAATGAAAAAAAATCGCCTTTAATAGTGAATCCAAAAAAATAGCAAAAAAATTTAATAATAAAAAATGATTTAAATACTCAGGTCAATCCAAAAAATTTAAAAATATTTTTAGTATTTTGAAGAATATTTCATTTTATATTGTTGTCCTTATTTTATATAAGGAAAATTGTCTTCTTTGCCGAAATTCCTTTGCAGCAAAAATAATTCATTTACATAAGAAAGGAAATCACAAAGTAATTTCTAATTAAAGGTCAATTACATTCTTATCTACTTTTTGGCACTATTTGAAAAAATTATAATAGTAGAACATTTAGTCTGTTCGTGAATACGCCAAAGCCTTTTCAGTTAGGAGATTATAAACTTTTATTATACAAACCCTATAGAACTGGTTTTAGGAGAACAGTACATGATTGGTTAAACTCATTGGAGAAACAGAATGGAAAGAGTAAAAATTAATATTTTCTGTACCAAATTAGTAATAAAATATGGTGTTCCACAATTGTATTAGGTCCTCTGTTCTTCATAGTTTTAGTTTATATTAACTCTTTATTTTGATATTAGTTTTGAGATAAGATTTTTTTTTTTAATTGTTTGTTGTTTCTCTTTACTTTGTCTTATAGAGTAGAGTACTAAAGTAGTATCATCACTTGATGAACAATATAAAATTATTATAATATATATATATATGTATATGTATGTATTTATATATTAAAAAGATGTGTACCTCATAAATTAATGATATAATAATTTAATTTACATTAAAACGAAAAAATTATATTTTTTTTCTTGCCGTTTAAATATTGAATCGAAATTTTTAACAGTCCAGTAATAATTTTTCATTATTAAAACCAATATAAGATAATCAAGAATCATTTTTCTATTTATTTAATTATTTTATTTATTTACTGGGAAATTTATTTATTTACTTTTCTCAAAATATATCTACTGTAATGAAAATCGATTGTTTGTGAACATGCATTAAATATCCTTTGCGAATTTACTATAGGTTATGAAAAATCATAGTTAGTTCTATAGGTTTCAAGATAAATATGAGATCTAAAATCACGCATTTGTGTATGTAGATTATACAAATTTAAAATAGAAGAACAATTAATTTTACCAGACAAAATATCATAAAAGAACATTATAGGAGCTATCTTACGTCTAGATTCTATAGTTGAAGATTAATAAGTTGACATTTAGCAATGTAGATATAGTGGCATGTGGCTCTTAATAAAATGTACGTAAACAAAATCTAATCATATTTTTCTGGATTGATTCAATTCTATTTACGTGCCGAGTGTATGATGGCATCCTAATTGGAGAAGGATATTCAAGAAGTGGTTGAACTAGGGTCGAATACAAACATTTAAATGAATCAGAGAATCAGAAGAATGAATAAAAGAATCAGAGAATCAGAAGAATGAATAAAAGAATCAGAGAATTTTGAAGAATGTCTTTTAATGAAACCCAGCATTCTACATTTTATGAAAACAATATGAGGGTTAAAAGTTAGTTTACTATCAAGTATAACTCCAAAATCCTTAACTTCCTTTAAAACATCAAGTCCAGAATTACTAAGTTTATAATTAAATTCAATTAGTCCTATAGAACCGTATAATTTCACATTTTGTTATATTTAACATGAAACCATTAGAACAACACCAGTTATAGAATTTAACAAGATCTTCTTGAAGTTTATGACAGTCATCGATAGATTTAATAACCGAGAATAGTTTAATGTGTGATGATAATAGTTTAGTATCATCAACAAATGATTCTTTATCGATCTATGGATTACTAATATATCTTTCCGTTTTGTATTTTTTTAATAAAAGTATTTTTCTCAATTAAATTTTGTAAGTTTTTTACTACATTGTTGTACGCTATGTCGGCAAGACTGATCATTGTGTCAAAATTTATGTTAATTATTTGCCACTTAATGTTGTTGACATTTGTATAATTAAATTTTTCAACTTCTGAAGTTTTGTTTATACTTTTAAATTCAGGACCAATTACTTCAATAAAGAAGACTTTGTGGTCAGACAGGTCAGTATTTAACATTTTTATCTTTAGATTTTTGGGTAAATCATTGCAAATACAAGAACATGATCAATACAAGAATCTGAGACTAATCTGGTTGGAAGTGAGTTGCAGAGAATGAAATCATTTTATTCAACTATATAAACATATTTATCAACTGTGCTATCCGGTTTAAGTGTATTAAAATTAAAATCACCAATAATTATTGCGTTTTGTAAAGAATTATTATTAATTATTTTTATTAATAAATAAACCAATACCATCACCATGTCTGTTTTCTCTACAAACTATTCTTTTTTTGAAATTATTTATATTAATTAGGTCAATATTATCTGAGGTTAACCAATTTCAGTGAAAACAATTAAGCGTACTTTCTTTAGAATTCCATCAAGTATTAGATTTATATCATCTAATTTATGCTTTATACTTCTGATATTTAAATAAAAAATTTTTAAACAATCATCCCTCTCAAATTTCAAATCATTCCGATCTTGGAAATCAATAACTTGGGAATTATTAAGTAAAGTTTCTATTTCTAGCAAATTAGTTTTCATTAAAAGGTTTTAAATCTTCTTGTGATACAACTCTAATAATTTTGCTATTTTCCGTTTCTCGAACAAAAACTTTACCATGTTTTACCCAATTTAATTACACAATTTTTTGTAGAAAAACTAAAGTATGATGTTAAGCGTTCGTTAATGTAAATATTATATTCCAATTCTGATTGTGTAGTGCCGGGAAAAATTTTATGACATGTAATTTTTTTTTTTTTTTCTTTACATCAATTATTTTGTTTTTGATACTGACAGTGTCAAACCTAACAATAATTTTAGCATTTTCACCTGAATGTTTTGAACTATTCTTGGATAAAAAGGTTTCCGTAATATCGTCCGGTTCAATGTTAACTTCTAACTCATTGATAATTTTCATAGCAGTTTGTTTTGAACTATTCTCCTCAATGACTGGAAGCCCAGATATCTCAAACGTTTTTAAATGTTTACGTTGATTAATTATTTCAATTTCGTTTGTGTTTTTTTTCGATTTGGTTTTTGTTCTTTTAAAATTTGGTTATCACTACGTAGTTGGAGATTTTCATCGATCAGTACCTCGAGCTTTTCTTTGAATGTGCGCAGGTCTTTTTGAAGCTCCTCAAATTTTTATCGTGGTCATCTAGATGTTGTAGAATTTGCTGTAGCTTTTGCATAATTCCTTCCTGATTACCCCGTAGACATTCTGCTTTTTCTCCGTATTTCCTTACATTTAGTGCAAAACCATAATTTTTGATGGAGCTTGATTTGATCACAATCTTCATTTGTAACCTCAGAACATATCTGATGAAACCATTTTTTACGTTTTAAACGTTACGTTAAGTTTTTTGACGTTTTAAATTTACGTTTTAAGTTTCCACCACCAAAACGACAACCTATACCAATCGAGTTTCAACTTCTTCTATAAACACAATAAGCAGATTCATCAAACAGCTCTGCACTGTAAATATCATCATGTAGTCATGTTGTTAATGTAACAACAGAAAAAAAGTTATCATAAACAGCTCTATAAAACTCATTTGTTTTATTGCGTAAGCCTCTTGTATTTTGGTAATATAAATTAAAACAAACATTATCACATAAAATTTAAAATGCAGACTTAAATGAATTAAATGAAGAGAGAGATGCATTAGAGGAGTAACAGTTTTCAATAAATCTAATTGATCATTAAATTAAAACAAATAATTTAACCGGATTATTTTATATATTTATTCTACAAGTGTCATCAGTTTCATTTTTTTTTTTGATAATGACTAATAACTTGGTCTGTATTGATAAACTTACTGGTAGGGAAAATTATTCAACGTGGAAGTTTGCAGTAAAAACTTATTTACAACTAGAAGGCCTGTGGGAATGTGTGGAAAAATTGTGGAGAAATTGGGCATGCAAAAGATGCTGCAAAAGATACTAAAACCAAATCAAGGATGATCCTTTTGGTGGATTCGATTAATTACGTGCACATTGAACATGTACGAACGGCAAAAGAAGTATGGGAAAATCTAAAAAAGGCTTTTGATGATTCGGGTTTGACGCGAAGAGTAGATTTATTACGTGATTTAATAACTATAAATTTGGATGGTTGTGATTTAGTTGAATATTATATAAATAAATTAGTAACAACCGCACACAACTTCTAAGCATAGGTTTCACAATAGAAGATGAATGGTTAGGTACTTTGCTATTAACAGGTTTGCCGGATACTTACAAACCTATGATAATGACAATTGAAAGTTCAGGTCTAAAAATAACAGCCGATATTGTCAAAACAATAATTTTATAAGATGTAAAAATAAATAATGTTTCAGCATTTTGCAGTAAATCCAATTTTAAAAATAGCAATAAACGCAAGAATTAACAAAAATTTATCAAAAGAAAGTATAAGAAAATTAAATTTTAGTGATAAAAATTTTTAATAAAAAAAATCAAATGATAAAAATTTAGGATTTGTAGCACTGGCAGTAGGAGAAGATTTGGATGACTGGTATATAGAAAATTACTGGTATATAGATTCAGTTGCTTCCATGGATATAACGAGGAATTTTAAATGCTTTATGATGTGCGTCCATCGCAAATTTCAAGTATAAAGATAGCAAACGACGAAGTTTTATATGAAGAAAGGATGCAGTAAGGATATTAGAATTAAGGTTAATAATAAAATTCAGAAAATCCATATAAGATATGTTTTGTACGTACCGGAATTAGCTACCAATTTACTCTCGGTAAGTCAAATAACCTAAAATTATAAAGTAGAGTTTGACAAGTTTGGGTGTAAAATAATAAATGCAAATAACCAAATACTTACGAATGCCAAATTAATAAATAGAATATATAAATTAATTACTAAAGAAGACGAATTAAATTATTTAGCAGAAGTAGATGAAAATTATCATTTCTTATGGCACCAAAGGTTAGGTCACTCGCATTTCGCAACAGTTAACAAATTACCTAATTGCACAAATGGAGTAGAACTAAATGAAAAAAATTAAAAAATAATCTGCACTTCTTGTATTAAGCCAAGCAAACGACATCATCATACAAAAATAAGGATACTAGAGCGACACAATTACTTGAAATAATTTATTTTGATTTATGTGGCCCAATAGAAAATAAGTCCTTAAGAGTAGCAGTATATTTCCTGACTTTAATTGATGACTACTCTAGAAAGGTATTACTTTCTAAAAAATAAATTAAATATTATAAGATAGATTTAAAGATTTTAAAGTTTGGTTGAAAACCAATTAAACATGAAAATGAAGTTGTTCCGTTCAGATAATGGTAAAGAATATATAAATGAAAATTTCCTTAAACAACATGGTTCATCAGACAACCAACTCATATACACCGGAACAAAACGGATTGGCTGAAAGAATGAAAAGAATGAATCGAAGCCTTGTTGAGCGAGCTAAAAGTCTGTTATTCAATGCAAATTTACCGAAAAGATGTTGGGCTGAAGGTATTTATACTGCTTCTTATGTAATAAATGGTTCACCAACTAGGGCTTACACTTGAGGAAGATAAAACACCTGTAAATTTTCTAAACGCAAGCAATTTTAATTTATATGATAAGTATATACTTATTATATATATGTACATATATGTATATCTAAAAATATTTTTATACATGAAAGAAAAAAAAAAATAGAAATTTTATAATTTTAATCTGATACCTAGGTTAATAAAAAATTTTTTTTTTTTTTTAATTAGGAGTTCAAATCTCAATTTTACAAGGTAAAGAATTGTTATGATTAATTAGCTTTAAATTGTAATTTTTTTTTTCATAAGGGAGGTGGGAATCTTCCAAAGACACCAAGAATTTCCCCCTTGGTAGTGTCAGATTCTTACTGACTAAACCCACCTCCCCCTTTAGCCAATATAATGGGATGAAACACTTACCTGCGAACGCAGCATATTGGCTAGGGAGTAGGAATAGGAAAGGATAGGAAATGGATACGGAAACATCGAATTGGTAGTGGGGCTGTAAGGAAATAATAAATCCGCCTATTATTGTTACTATTTTGCTAACAGTGACTAAAGCCGTCACAACAGTTACAACATGTAGTAGTAGTATATAGTAACAACATGAGGTAATTATTGACGGCAACCCCCACTGCCACTGTAGCGGTTACTATTATTGATATTAGTATTCTTATTAGTATTATTATTATTATTATAATTATTGTTATTATTACTATTACTTATCCCCCCGCTTCGCCTAGCTGAAAGGAGCGCAAGTATAGCAATCATACGAGTGTGGTAGTCTCGGATTCGATTCCCGATGGGGGTTACTTTATATAAAACTAATATGAATATAACTCTCATATTGAATATTATAACTATTATTTATACAAAAATTTTTCACTCTATACTTATAACTCACAGATACTCTAATATCAAAAATATTAATAATATAATAACAGAATAATTTTCACTTTATACCAATAACTCACAGATATAAAAAAAAGCTACTAGCAATATACACATTCCATATACTATAAAATAATTATTATAAGAATATAAACCAAAAATATTGAGTATGCCTAGCATAAAAAACTAGGATCGGTTGCGATAGACTAATCCCCTGTCCAACTTAAATCACGAAGCGGATTCAAGAAACTTCAACAAGCCTCGGATATAACAGAACTGGAAATTTGGGAACGACCTTTGGCACTAAAATAAGGATACGATTAGCACAATGGAACGTTAGAACACTAAGGGAAGCATCACGACTAGCGCAGCTTGAACAACAGGTTGCTGGATATAAAATAAATATTCTGGGTATTAGCGAGCTAAGATGGAACAGGTGTGGCGAGCTTCAATCTGACAACGGCAATACAATTCTATTCAGTGGCAAGGAAATTGGAAGTGTAAGCGGAGTAGGAATACTTATCACGAAGAATATAAGACAGTCACTTGTCTCTTGGAAAGGAATCTCCGATAGAATTATAATGGCACGCTTTCGAGGTAGTATCAGACACGTATCAATCATCCAGTGTTACACCCCTACCGAAAACGCAGAAATGGAAGAAAAAGATGATTTCTACAATCAATTAAGCGGAACCCTCAACAACATCAGCAACCTCAACAACATATAATAATATTAATGGGTGACTTCAATGCTCAAGTCGGTAATAACAACACGAATTTAGAAGACGTCATGGGTAAACACGGATTAGGCTCAAGGAACAATAATGGCGATAGGCTAGTGGAGATATGTCAAACAAACCGCATGGTAGTAGGAGGCACAATATTCTCACATAAGAACATTAGTAAGTACACATAGGTTTCTCCAGGCGGGAGAGTTAAGAACCAAATCGATCATATATGCATCAGCAAGAAATGGAGGAATTCACTCATGGATGTACGAAATAGAAGAGGTGCAGAAATACACAGTGATCATGAACTAATAACTGCAGACCTCCATATCAAATTAAGGAAGAACTCGGGTAATAACTCACAGCGTCCTTCAGCAAGAATTAACCTGTCGCTGCTCAAAGACCCAGTTGTTAGGTCAAACACTACCACAGCTATATAAGACACTATGCAAGAAAACTTCACACAAACATGGGAGATAACCGCCAGGAATCTAAGGCAAACAGCTGCTTACATCCTACGTACCAACAGGAATATCAAGAAGCCTTGGATCTCGGCCCAAACGTGGACCCTAATCCAACAAAGACAGCAACTCAAAAATCAGCTAAACATCAATAATTCGGCCATGATAAGAGAACAATACCTTAGCCAATCCAAACTAGTAAAAAGAGCAGCTGGAGCGGACAAACGGAAGCACATCGAGAATAGCTCGAGAAGCTGAAACTGCAGCAAATATATATGATAAGAGGACTGTGTATAATACCATCAACAAACTCACAAACCAATCATGCAGAATCAGTCAGCCAATAAGAAATCATGACGGAGAACTAATTACTGAAGTAAATCAACAAACCCAGAGATGGAAGGAGCACTTCGAAGAAATCAGCAACGTACAAATAATACGTGAAACGCAACAACCAAGCAGCAATATTCAACTACAACATCATAATAACTACAACATCAACTGCTCCACTCCGACAATACTGGAAGTTAAAAATACCATTCTAAGATTGAAAAATAACAGAGCTTCCGGATACGACAGGGTGCCAAGCGAGATTCTAAGCTTAGATCCACATGCAACAGCTGAACTCATTCAACCACACATAGCAAACACTTGGGAAACGGAAGCAATCCCTACAGCATGGAAGAAGGGTGTAATAGTCAAAATCCCCAAGAAAGGCGACCTAATTGACTGCAACAATTGGAGAGGCATCACATTACTCAACACAATTTACAAGATCCTAACCGGAGTTAATCCAAAATAGACTCCAAAGTGCAATGCGGAACATGCTGAGAGATGAACAAGCTGGTTTTCGCCCAAACAGAAGCTGTCTGGACCAAGCTTAACACCCTTAGAATAATTGTAGAGCAAGCGAATGAATGGAGATCACCACTCTGTCTAATATTTGTGGATTTCAAGAAAGCCTTCGACTCCATTCACAGAAGCGCAATATGGAGGGCTCTGGAAAGAAGTAATGTCCCCAGGAAGATAATAAATATAATAAAAAATATGTACGACAACGTAGAATTATCAGTGCTACATAACGGGAGTATCAGAGAATCATTCACAACAAATGCAGGGGTTAAGCAAGGATGCCCCCTTTCGCCGCTACTATTTACCATAGTACTGGATGATATCCTGAGGAAAGTAAGTAGCACCGAAAGAGGTATCTATTGGTCAGATGTCAAAACGCTAGAAGATCTGGATTTCGCAAATGACTTGTGCCTGTTATCAAACAACCAAGAAGATGCACAAGCCAAGCTAAATCACCTACAGTTAATATCCCGAAAAATTGGTCTCGAAATTAACATTAGCAAAACCAAAGTAATGCACATACACCTGGCAAATAACAACCCCATCAAGCTAGACGCTCAAACCATTGAATGCACTACGAATTTCTGCTATCTGGGAAGCATCATCACACCAACAGGCGGCACTAATGAGGATGTGCAAAATAGAATTGACAAAGCCCGAACAGCTTTCGGCAGATTTCGCCCTATATGGAAGAGCTCGCAAATATCAAGACGAACCAAGTTAAGTATATTTAATTCATGTGTAAAATCCACATTAACACATATGGCTGCGAATCATGGCTACTTACTAACTCCATAAAAAATAAAATACAAATCTTCATCAACAAACATCTCAGAATAATATGTCAAATATTCTGGCCCAACAGAATTAGGAATGTAGATTTATGGCAATTAACTGGCGAGGAGCCCATAGTGAAACAAATCACCAGAAGGAAATGGAAGTGTATTGGCAATACACTAAGAAAAACTAATAGTATAACAAGAATGGCGCTGACCTGGAATCCTCAAGGGGTCCAGGGCGAGAGGTAGACCCAGAACAACATGGAGAAGAACGGTGCTGGAAGAGCTAAGTAGATTCGGTAAATCATGGAATGACATAGAATTACTAGCAAATAATAGAGAAGAGTGGAAACGTGAAGTGGAAGCCCTATGCTCTCCCTAGTGGAGTAACAGGAAAACAAAAAAAAAAATTACTATTACTTTTATTATTATTATTACTATTATTATTTTTATTATTATTATTGTTATTAATACTATTATTGTTATTATTCTTTATATTATTGTTATTATTATTATTATTACTATTATTGTTATTGTTATTGTTATTATTGTTATTATTTTACTGCAGAGTCAGCGCCATCCGTGGATTACAACGTGCAGCAGTATATAACACCTTACTTGCATGATATAACCAAAGATAGCCCCACTGTAGCAGCTAATATTATTATTACTATTATTATAATTATTGTTATTATTACTATTACTATTATTATTATTATTAATATTATTAATGTTATTGTTATTATTACTATTACTATTATTATTATTATTAATATTATTAATGTTATTATTACTACTATTAATTATACGATATACATTATTACGATATAAAAGTACTACATATTTTTTATTTATGACCTGACCGGGGTTTGAACCCAAGATCCTTCGATTGAAAGGTTGGCGGCTTAACCACTGCACCATGAGTCAGATAAAATGTTCTAAACAATTTTGAAATTCATTAATATTTCGCTTCTGTTTTATAAAAAAAAGAAGTTTCATTTGCTGGAATCTTTTTTGCTGTGAATTTTATATTGAAATACTTTTTGTATAGTATTAGTATATAATCGTTATTGTAATTGCCATGATGGAAATAATGAGAAAAGAACTTGTTGTTGTAAGTTCGTTAGATTTATTATAATTTGGAGATCGTAATAATGTTTTTATATCGACACTGAAATTATCCAAGTTGAATACATATGACGTATATGTGGAGGAACGACACTCATATTTTCGGGAAGTGCTATATTTGGAAATATACTTTCAAATGAATAATGATTGGTTTGAATATTAAATCAGAGATTTGCGATTGTAGATAAACTTTGTGAATTGTAGATAAACTTTGTTGTGTGAATGCTTTGCAATCGGACTAAAGCCAGAAAATACTACTATCTTGTAAGTTTTTTATAATTTTTTCGCACATTACTTTTATAGAAGTAGATTTGGGCAATACGTATAACCAAACATTTGTTTCAAACAGATTAAACCACAGCTAATGTTGCAGTTTGAAAATTTTTATTTCGCAATTTTCTGGTTTAACATCTCCCAAAAATAATTTTATTTCGCAGTTTTGAATATTATTACTATGATAAATTAAATTTTGATAACATAAATATTTATTTTTTTTGAAATTTGATACATTTGAATTTAAAAATTGGTTGCTTAATTATATAGTATAGTGTATAAGAACAATCATTTGATTTTGGTTTGAGATTAAAGTTGTAGAAAAGGTTATTCAGACTACGTTTATTTCATCGTAAATATGAAATGTTTGGCTCATTCCGGTTAAATTATCAATTATATTTAATTGGTTATTTATTTGCTTACGAATAGTTTTGAAATTTGTATTTAATTTTTCTTCCATTGTAATCGTTCATAAGTTCTGTAATATTGTTGTCTAAGCTTTTTCTTCTAAATGAAATCAGTTTAACTGCTTTGTGTGCTTTAAGTGCTTTATCAATTTGTTCAACGTCGTTGGAGTCCATAATTCCGAATAAAATATGTTGAATTTTCCCTAAGCCATTGATTAAAACTCCGTGAAAATTTAGAATTTCTCTTTTCCTTCTTTTGATAGAAGTTATATTAAATAATTGAGTTAAAATTTCATTATTTTTGTGAATTTCATTTAAATAATTTTGTAGCGAAATTAGATTAATTTTGCAATCATCCAACAAGGATGTCCTATTTATAATTATACAAAGTTTTTTAAGAGAATTAAATCATGTTCTATAGTAATAATGTCATCACTAAAACTTTCATTGTCCAGATAAAACAAAAATTTCCAGTTTGTAACTGATTTTTGGAGTTTCCCAATTTTTTCCGAATATATTCTTGGTGCTGTTACTGGTATCATTTCCGATCGACAGCAAGTAATTTGAATTTAAAAAAATGTGATTCTGTAATGAATCTGGTATGGTCGAAAAAAAATAAAAAATTTAGTAATGAATTTAGTTTTATCCAAAAAAAAAATATAATAAATTAAGTAACAAACAATTTTAAGATTCTATTTCTACAATTTTATATGAACCCTTGTATGACAGTGTTAATTTTTTATTTCTAGCAAAACTTTGTCTCCAACCTGCAAATTTGTGGTTTTACATTTTTTATTATCGTACATAAGTTTTAATTTTTGTTTTGTTTCTAATAAACTTTCTCGCATTAAATCATATCTGTTTTGCAAACAAGCTCCAATACATAATTATTATAATAATTATATATAGGTTGAGGGTAAAACCTGTTTGAAACCGAAAAGTGTTTCATAGATGTAAAATTTGTAGTAGAATGTGGTGTTGTATTAGCAAATTACTACATAATGGATCCATGTATCCCAATTATCTGGACCTTTACTTGCAAAGTTACGATGATAGTCACCAAGTGTACGATGTGAACGTTCTAATCCACCATTACTTTGAGGATAATACGGATTAGTTTGATTTTTTTTTTATCTCAGTAACTTACAAACACCTTTAAAAATATTGCTTAGAAAATTTGCACCTTGATAGGTGAGGAGAGCTTTTGGAATTCTGAAAGTGCAGATTATTTTACGTCGGTACATAGAGTTCTGTAATGGTTTCCGCTTCTTGGTTTGGTATAGGAGTTGGTTGAATAAATCGCGTCAAATCATCTTGAAAAGTTAATATATATTTATTTTTATTTTCAGAAATGGGCAATGGTCCAACTATATCTAACATAATTTTTTTGAACGGTTTTTTTGAAGTAGTCGCAATTTGCATTGGCATTCTTATTTTATTACGAGTCTTGTATTTCTGACAAATAAAACAAACAAGATTTAATGTGTTTTTTGATATCTTTGAACATATTTTTCCATTTATATGTCGTTTTTAATCGATTTATAGTTCGTGATGTACCTTGATGATCTCCCAAAGGTGCATTATGAAATCCAAATAATATTTGTTTGATTTCGTTACGATCGTTTTCAATGCATAATTAGTATTAGTATATTTAGTATTTGGTTCAATTGAAACAGACTGGAATTTCTTTTGCTTTACTCCTTGCAACCATATTAACATGCAATGTTTCCAGTCTAGACAAGGCCTCCGCATTGGAATTCAATTTCCCTGATTTATGAACGACTACACAATCGTATTCTTCAAGTTTTATGTGCCACGCATAATTCTAGAAGAAGGATCTTTTAAATTAAAAATCCATACTAAAGGTTTGAGATCGATAACTATAGTAAATTTTCGGCCGAATATTGTAAGGTCGAAAATGTGTGACAGCCCAAACAACGGCAAGTGTTTTTTTCTATAAATTGTTGAATAATTTTTTTCAGCATTATTCAACACTCGACTATAAAGATATAGGTAAAGTTTGATGATTCGATTCGCTAATTTTGCAAAATTTTTAATAAATTTGCGATAATATCCTACTAATCCCAGAAAAGATTTTATCTGCTTAACATTCGTTGATGGTACAATATTTTGTACAGCTTGAATTTTGCTTGAGTCAGGTTTAATGCCTTGTTCAGAAATTACATGACCAAAATAAATCACTTCTTTGTGAAGAAAATTGGGTTTTTCTGGTTGTAATTTTAAACAGTACATTTCCAGAGACTTCTGAACCTCAATTAATTTTTTATTATGGTCAGTTAAATTTTTTCCGTAAATAATAATGTCATCCAAATATGCCAAACCCTTTATAACTTGTTAACCAGCTGCATTCATTAATCTCTGAAAAGTAGCTGGTGCATTACGTAAACCAAAAGGCATTCGATTGAATTCGAAATGACCATGACTAGTGCTAAAAGCGGTTTTAGGTTTATCAGCTTCATTCATCTCAATTTGGTAAAATCCACTTGACAAATCTAATGTACTAAAGTAGCTTGACTCTCGCCGCTGTCCCAAAATATCTTCGATATTAAGAAGCGGATAGGCGTCTGCTATTGTGATTTCTTTAAGATTTCTGAAATCGATCACTATACGCCATTTCTTTTTCCCGTCCGGTCCAGGTTATTTGGTTACAACTAGAAGTAGGGAATTCCACGGGCTATTACTTGGTCGTACTACACCACCAATAAGCATATCTTTTATCTGCATATTGATTTCCGGTTTATGAATTTCTGCCAAACGATATGGTCTTATGTTTATCGACGGTTTGGAAGGGTTGGTATAAATTTCATGGGTTGTCGCAGATGATGCTGAGAGCTTATCGCCTTCTAAAAAGAACAATTCATTTCTTCTAGATTATTTTTTAAAATTAAAGCTTCACTGTTTAAAGAAACGGGACCATATTTTATAATCTTTTCAGATCTAGCTGGTATAAAAATGGAATTATTTTTACGAATTTAATTTGAACTATTTTTTTATTAAGTTTAAATTGGATTTGATTTTTACCATTATCTATAATGGTACTAACTGTTCTTAAAAAATGTTCGCCAATTATACCATCTTGTGTATAGCGTCGTCATGCAACGAATTTAAAATTATTAAACTTATGCTTGCCCAAGAATCTATTAAAAATTTTGTATTAAAATTTTCAGTTCCTATTAAATTTAGAGATAAGGTACAAGAAAAAGTTTTGTCCTTATTGTTACTAAATAGAACATGACTAATTTCGTTATTTTCATTATAATTTTGTAGAGTTTAATTTCGAGATTTTTCATTGATTTTATTATTAGGAAAACGAAAATTTAATTTGTTGTTTTGAATTGATTTTGTGCCAATGAAACACTGTGCATTAGAAGGGTTAGATATTGAGTTAGAAATTAAATTAGATTTAGTAGTAAGATTTATTTTATTTGATTTTGAGTTAGAGATTTTATTTGTAAGAGTAGCTAGTTTTGGAATTTTCAAGCATCTGTTTTAATTTTTTTGCCTGTTGCCGGATGCTTATCGGGACAGACTTTGGATAGTTTTCCGACTTTTGATTTTTTGAATTATTATACAATCTTCTCTTATACTCATTTATTATATGGCCTTCCTTTTTACAATAATTGCATACTTTAGGCATTCTTTGGGTTACCCTAATTTAAGATGTTGGATGAGACTGAGATGAATAAAATTTAGGAAATATGTTATCCATAGTAGTAAAATTAACTGATATCAGAATTGGGTATATAACTATTATTTCTCCTACGACAATTTTTTGTGTTATGAATATTAGTTTTACAATAGGAGCAGTACAGTTTCTGATTAATTTCAGCTTTAGCTTGTAATTGATCTAGTTTTTCCTCTTGTCTAAGCCAAATCTATTCCAGCTGAAAGATTTTCGAGCCTAGCAGCACGAAGGACTAGCCTTAAGGACTCTCGTAAACCATTAACAAAACTGTTTAAAACTGTATTTTCATTCAGTTTATGCATAGTTCGATCTTCAGTTTCTAATGCTGATGTGGAGGAAACATTTAGTTCATCAAAAAGTTTTCTATTCTACTAGCATAGACCCTAACAGTTTCTTTAGCATAATTTTTTTTGAATGATATTTTAATTGTTTTGGATTATTGGATTGTAAAGTTGATTTACCGTGATTATCGTAAGTATCGCTATTCGTATCTTCGTCTGTACCTAAATATGAATTTTCTGAATATTTATTTTTATAGACGTAAGTTTTCGTAAGTCGTTAGGATGAATTATTGCTGAAACAATTTGCGATTTACGGGGAGAACAAGATGTGGATGCTGATTTATGAAAAGGATGTTCCACCTCTGGATAAAAATCAGTTGCGCGATTCTTGTCTATGATTGATAAATTTTATTTATGAAAAAAGGAGGTGTACGTGAAATCATTGAATTTTGAATAGATTTTTCAGAATTTCCTTTTGAATTATTTGTATTTATATCTAAGACTGAGATGAAAATCGATACCAGAGATATATATTTTGTTCAAATGGAATCCAAATTTTTCTTTAGAAAATTTTTAGCTTTTGGTTAAATTAATAATTTTTATTTATTTTAAAATTTTTTAAAAATCAAATATACAACAAAAATTATTTACTTTGTGAAAGCCCAATAAATTTTATTAATAATTTTTAAATTTAGAATTTTTTTTTTTTATTGAAATTTTTTTTTAGATAGAGAAAATTGAGACGTTATATTATATCTAGAAAATGTTTTATATCAATAAAAGGTATAAATAGAAAAGTTTTATCTTGTTTTTTATTATTTTTTTTTATATTTATGATATTTATGATAGTTACTTCTTCTTCTCTCTTTTTTAATTTGAAGGTTTTAAATCATTATAATTAGTAAAACTTAAATTTTTTTTAGTTTATTAAACTAATAATTCTTAATTTTTGCAAATATTGTAAATAATAAAGTTCCTGGATTCGTAATTTTCATAAATATTGTAAATAATAAATAAAAGAACGACTTACTGATATTTCATTTTGATAGTGAATATAATGATTACTTATGTTGTGGTTTTGTTCTGAATCTGAGTATGTTGTTTTATTCTGCGTATGTTGATATTCGTTTCTGATTTGTTTAAATTATTATTTAAATTACCTTTTTGGATTTTCTTATTAAAGTTTTTTTTTTGAGTTTAAGTTTTTTTTTTATTATTTAAAAAGAATTAGTTTCTATTTTTATTTTAAATTTGTTTCAAATATTTATTTTATTTTATTTTGTTTAAAACCACTAATTTTACTAACTTTATTCTCCTGCAGCTAATTTTAGAATCCATCACTTTTATTATTTAAATTTACAATCAATAATCGAATTATATGGATTTAATTTTATAGGAACTGAAGTATTATAATTTTATAATCATACTAAGCATTTTCGCGTTATATATTTACAGAAAAACATTGTCCTATAGGTCGATTACTTTATTGAAATGTAGGTCGTTGCGGTATCATTGTGCAAACCGTATATCGTACATAATATTCTAATAAATCGTTATTTGATTAATCATTAAATAATGATTAGTACATTGATTAAAAATCTGATTATAACACCATAGTTTTCTGATATTTTTTGGACAGCGGCAATGTTATTAAGAAAATATAGTTTTTGGCCTCAAGTATTAATTTGAATACATTATTTTTATGTTGAAGATATAGATCTTCTATATGCTTATCATTTGGATATTTTTATACCCGTATGAACTATGTTCAAGGGTATAATAAATTTGCCATTACGTTTGTGACACCTTAAAGGAGTCGAGCTAGATATAGTGTAAAAGGTATGGAACGGTTCAGAATCGAATTCTGAGTCGATTAAGCCACGTACGTCCGTCCGTCCGCACGATAACTCAAAAAATAAATGAGCTAGCAGGCTGACATTTTTTTTACGTCACTTTTGCGAAATTGTTAGTTTTGCTATTTAAATCCAACATTTTCTATCGGCGGTTCGAGTAGCTGCCATACAACTTCTATCTTTATATAGAAACAACTCAGTATCTATTCAATCTAGGTATCTGAAACTTTGCGAATGATGATCTAGTTTTATGGCAACAAATTCTATAAAATTTGGTTGTGGTGGTGTGACGGGTTCGGGTAGCTGCCATACAACTTCTTTCTTTAAATGGAAATAACCCAGTGTCTATTCAATCTAGGTATCTGAAACTTTGCGAATGATGATCTAGTTTTATGGCAACAAATTCTGTAAAATTAAGTTGTGGTGGTGCGACGGGTTCGGGTAGCTGCCATACAACTTCTCTTTTTAAATGAAAATAACTCAGTGTCCGTCCGCACGATAACTCAAAAAATAAAGGAGCTAGGAGGCTGAAATGTTTTTTACGTCGCTTTTGCAAAATTGTTAGTTTTGCTATTTAACTCCAGCATTTTCGGCCGCCGGGCTCGAGTAGCTGCCATACAACTTCTTTCTTTAAATGGAAATAACCCAGTGTCTATCCAATCTAGGTATCTGAAATTTTGTAAATGATGATCCAGTTTTATGGCAACAACTTCTGTAAAATTTGGTTGTGATGATATGACAGGTTCGGATAGTTGCCACACAACTTCTCTTTTTAAATGAAAAAAACTCAGTGTCTATTGAAGCTAGCTATCTGAAATTTAGTAAAAAAGTGTCGAGTTGCATACCAAAAACTTTTGTAAAATTTGATTGGTCTAAAGCAGCCGGTTCAAGCTTCTTGCATTTCTTGGAACTTAATGAAGCTAGACGCAATAGATTCGGGTAGCTGTCATACAACTGCACAATTTACATAAATATATCTCTGTAGTTCGGTACTAAAACATCTGAATGTTTTTAAAAGATGATCACGTTTTATAGAAACAGGATATATTACGTTCATACGGCTATCCCAGAGTTGACACAGTCTACTCTACTGCACTCTTCCTCGTTTTCTAAGTGAGTCCCTAATTTTTATTTTTATTAATTATATTATTCATAACCCACTCTTTTTTCTTTTTCATGTTTTTTATAGAATTATTTTAGTGTCATTTTTTATTAAAGTTTTAATTTACTTACAAAGTAATCAACTATTGTGCACATTAATATTGATTATTGAACCAAAACAGATCATTGGTAGTTTTATCAAACTCAACAACTGTTTTAAATTGGTTTATTTTCTCTTTATATGGTTGCTTGTTTATGCTTATTAAAAGCATTTGATGGTCGGACTTAGAGGTATCAACTAGATGGAAAGAGTATTGTTTTTGTATCATATCTATAAAAAAGGATTCTATCACCGTTTTTGAAGTATTCCCAATTCTAGTGGCGAATTCTTCTGTAACTTTATTATAGATTATGAATCCACTAATCAAAAGCAAATTGTAATAATTTATGATATCATGATTTTTTTATTTAATAAATTTAGGCTAAAATCTCCTATAACTAAAGATTGTTGTAAATTTGTTGTAATGTCATATAGTTTTTCATAAATTCGGCTAACCTTGTTTCTTGTGATCTATATATTAAAAAAATATTAATGTTCTCTTTATGTAATTTTATTCCTATTCCTTGTGACATGCTTCTTCAAAAAGTATTGAACTACTTAAATACTTCCTCGCATAAATCACTCCACCATACCCATTTTCTCTATTTGAAAAATAGCCTATGAATCCATGTAAGTTAAAAAAAAACTGTTTTCGGATTCTCTTAACCAAATTTCTGTTAAAACGATAATATGTACCTACTTCACACAGATAACTAATAATACATTTTTTTTTATGATTATACAATTTGTTTCGAATACTTTGAATATTAAAATATATTATGTTTAAATTACTTTTAAAATTTCTTCCTAATTCATTTTGATCAATCCTCATACAGTGCCAAACTTTTAAGCTACTACTTATATTATCTATATGTTCATTATCAAAACACAACAAATATTTTATTCCAATTTTTTTTTATATTACATTCTAAAGAAATTAGAAAGAAATACATATATGAATAGCAAATCAGTTTTAATTAGTATTACACGCGATGATGTTTTAATTATTTTAGATTGTTATATGAAAATATTGTTGTAGACTGTAAAAATAAATTTAGATATTTTAAAAAATAATTTATGTAATATCAAAATATTGTAAATTGCAAATAATTGTAATATCAAAATATTGTAAATTGTAAAAATAAATTTAAGTATGTTAGAAAATAATATATGTAATAGTATGTTAGAAAATAATATAATAATATATATATCTATTTTTTTTTTTTTTTTTTTTTATTTATTCATTTATTTATTTACTATTTTCATAATTTACATAATTCATAAAAAAATATTTTTTGTTAGTATTACATTTCATTTGAGATATACAAACTAAAAAAATTATTCAGTCTTTTTTTTGCCTATAGGGCACGTATCAAATGGCTAATTAACAATTTATGATTTCAAGAAATTTACATTACAAATTTTTACATTGTATAAATGCTTATGGGGTAAGCAAAAGAAAAGAAAACAAATATAAATATACTAAAAGAACAAAAAATTCAAAAAATTAAATTTAATATAAATCTGAACATAATGGATTTCCTTCTAAGAAACATATAGGTACTCAAAAAATTTTATAGTTATTATAGCAAAAAAAAAAATTTATTACAGCTAATTCTAATACTAAAAAAAGCAGAAGAGCAGGAGAGATATATGAGTAAGTAGTAAGACAACAAAAGATTTGAGAAAACGCAAAATTAAGTTACAACTCTTAATAAATTTTCAATTTGTTAAAAATTAAAACCTAGTAACCAAACTTTGCATTTTTTAATAAATTCTGAGTAAATTCTAGTATTCCTAATTTCATCTGATGCTTTATTGAAAACTCTGGGTGTTACGATTTGAAAAAATGACTATAGTGAACTTTTTTAAACGAAGGCACATTAATAAAATTTCTGCTATTAATCCTAAGATTGAATCTTTCTGTAAATCTCACATTTAAGTGACCTGCTATCATATTTCCTTTTTTTAAATATAATTTTAATGGCGTGTTTCCGTGCTACTAGAAGATTATGCAATTTATTAAAATATGCACCACCCCAGCAAACTATACCATATTGTAAATTTGCTTGAAATAGTGCATAAAATGCGATAGTTGTAACTTTAGCAGTACTGTATTGTTTTATGAGATAAAGTTGTCTAATTACATTAAGTAAATAATTTTTTAGATATGTTGTGTGATCAAACCAGGACATTTTACAGTCTAAAACAACACCAAGATATATAAATTTTTCCACTCTTTCAATTAAAAAACAATTATCAGAACACAAAGACTTATCTGAAACTGTATTATCAGAAATTTTACAACATGTACGATCATGATAAAAGAGATTAAAATTTAAATTCGAGGTATTGTAAATATTAAAAATCATATATTTCGTTTTACAACTTATCACTAGCTTGTTTTTGCTAAATCAATGACTGATAATATTCAAATCATGATTTAACTTAAAAATTAGATCCTGCTGATTTTTGCAATTATACGCAAAAGCAGTGTCATCCACAAATGCAATTGTAATTCCTAAAAGCGGGTGGGAAATAAGACAGTTAATATATATTAGAAATAAGAGTGGACCCAAGACTGATCCTTGTGGTACTCCACAGTTTAATATCAACTCATCACTTATTGCACCTCCCACTTTTACTTTTTGTTTACGATTTTGTATGTAAGAGTGAAACCATTTAAAAACAAAACCTCTAAAACCAACTTTATAAAGTTTATCCAGCGAAATTGTATGGTCGACTGTATCAAACGCTGTCGATATATCTATGAATAAAGCTGCTGTGATTTTACTCAAATTTAAGCCTTCTACGATTTCTTCGCATAATTTAAGCATTGCTTCTTCAGTAGACTTACCTTTTAAAAAGCCATATTGACATGGACTAAAAAAATTTGTTTTATATAAAAAAAACTAAAAATCTATTTTTCATCACTTTTTCAAAAATTTTTGCAAAGGAAGGCAACAGTGAAATAGGCCTGTAATTATTTAAATCAAGTATATTTCCTTTTTTGAAGAGAGATATAACCTCCGCAATTTTTAGAATATCAGGAAATTTACTTTTAAAGCCACTTAAATTAAAAATATGTGCCAGTATATCAACTATTTGAAAAGAAATATTTTTAATTAAATTAGAAGAGCATCCATCAACATATTTAGCATTCGATTTTTTTAAAGAAATTATTATTTTATGTAATTCGTAGGTGGAAATTGGATCAAAAACAAAGCTACTACATTGGAAAGAAATTAGTGTTACAGTACCATTAGATATATAATTAGAAGATGCTGAACACTGTGATGCGAAATTAACAAAAAACTTATTGAATTCACGCGCAATGACAGCTGGATCAGAGATAACCGTGTCATTGACATTTAAAATTATTTCATTTTTTATTACATTTTTATTTAATAAATTATTTATAATACTCCACTTCACTTTAGCATTCATATGATTCTTTATTACTAATACACTCATATTTTATTTCTTTTCATAGTTTATCATATGTTTTTTTCATTTTTAAATTACCTGGATGTTTCTTCAATTTAAGATGTAATTTATTTTTCCAATTTATTTTTATCCAGTAAATTATCCGAAATCCATGGTTTAAGGCTTTTCGATTTTTTTGTAACATGAACACTAAAAGAGCACTTTTCTACATAGCTTAATAAAGTTGAAATGAATTTATCAAATGCTAGGTTAGGGTCATGTAAACCATAAATATGATTCCATGATTCTTCTCTTAAACAATTGTTTAGTTTTACGTAATTTATTTTTTTATAATTATAACTTATCTTATTAGAAGTTTTATTAGAAAAAGCAGGAATATTATTAAAAATTAAACCGGTAAATGAGATAATCTGATATTCTAGTATCATGTAAATAACTACTAAAATCGATATTTGATTTAATTTGATTTCTACAAAAAATATGATCCAAACAAGTAGATGATACAGAAGAAATACGAGTAGGAAAATTAATGAGTGAGACAAAGCCAAAAGAAGATAACATAAAAACATATTCATTACTTTCTTTTGAATTGTTTAAGATGTCAATATTAAGATCACTAAAATTATACAATTTCTAATACTAATACTATTCAAAATATTTCTGAATTCACTCAAAAAAAAATTTATATTATAATCATATAACCTGTAGATGCATAGAAAACAAAAATACTCACTCTCAATTTTACAAACAATTTTTAAAGCATCAGCTGAAGACATATTTACACAACTATACTCACAGGCAATATTGATATTTACAAACACAGCAAAACCACCAGAGGAGTAATTGTCATTACACTTAGCAAAAAATTTAAAACCAGGAATACTATAATCATTAATTTCGTTTGAATAAATACAAGTTTCAATAAGAAAAATTAATTCCGGTAGTTTATTAAGAGTTGATAAAAGACACAGATATTCATCAAAATTTTTGCGCATACTTCTAATGTTTTGGTGAGTAATATAAAAACACGGATGTGACAAACCAAAATTATTATTTATATCATTTGCATTATAATAGTAGTTACTAGAATTAAACATTATGTAAATGAATGTTTAAGAATGTAAGAAGAATTTAAAATAATTAAATGATTTTATTTAAATCATCAAATGATATAATTTTAATTACCCTATCATCCTCCGTTTTTCTTAAGAATATCGAAGAATTTCTTACCCATAAAAATGTATACCTTTTTTCCATTTTTATCTCTTTCGCTTTTTTTAGTAAGCTTCTCATATAATAACTGAGTGAATCCTTTATATAAATGTTGATGTTTTTAAACTGCTCACCAAAAATAGCAGTATTCAATCTCTTCTTCATGTTGTTTTTCTTTGACATTATGCTCCTCTTAACATTAAAAGAGTCAAACTCTAAAACCACTACACTCGTCACTGACGTAGTAGTTGTGTTAGTAGAATTCTGATTTTGTGGAGACTGAGAGGCCACATCTGAGAATGAACTCTTCAGTTTTTTAACATAGCATTGTGTTATATTATCAACAGTTATTTTCTCATTAAGAGTATTATTTAGAAGCAACAATACTTTATCGCTGACATTTTTATTATTTACATCAGGAATACCACTAATATCAATTGAATTGCGTTTGTAATTTTGTTCGATAATATTAAGCCTTCTCTCCAAAAAAATTACTTTACTAGTAAGATGAGCATTTTTTTGTTCTAACTGGTGTACAATTGCAATGGCATCGACATTTAACTTTTGTAATTGCTTAATTTCATTATATAGCAAATCAAGCGTCATTAACTGATCTCCCATAGAAATAGATTGTTTATGTATAAAAGTAGAATCTTTATTTATAGGAGTAGGAATATAGCCACCAGTTACTGGAGAAACTTCAGATGTAGTAGTAGAAGTACCAATCGCTGAATTTTGTTGAGTGACTGCAAGAGCATCAATATATGAGGATCTGCGTAAGCTTAAACAAATGTTGCATTTGTAACCTTAGAGACTTTTCTGATAAAACTCAATCTCTTCCTTATTAATTTTCACACACCGTCCATGAAATGAATTTTTACAATTAATACATTGAATATTTGTATCACTCCTTTCAATTTTCAGATGACAAATATTACACTTCATTTCTTAGAATTTATTAATTTCAAAGATAGATTTTAATATACTTTGATTGTGTAGTCAAATAAAGCATGTGTACCCCACAAACACTCACACGAAACTAATTATTGTAAATATTGTAAATTGTAAAAATAAAATTAAAAATGTGAAAATAGAATACATGTGATTTGTTATTGAAAAAAAAAAAATAAGAATTTCATACTCAAAATTTAAATAAAAATCTAAGTAATAATCTAACTTAATTTTTTGAAATAGTTTAGTTTAAGGTAATTAATAAAATAGATTAAATAAAAACGAGGAAGAATACAGTTGACTTTGTCAACTCTTAGATACCCGTACGAACCGTTAGTATGTTCACAGCCTGTCACTTTGCTTACAATATTATTTTTTTAATATTTTAGTATTTTAAAATAATTTGGGTGAATTTTATAATTTCTAGAATTATGGGTTGTACATATATTCAAACTATATGTTTATACATTCTTGAAAAGCAGATTTTAACATAACGATTATCAATCCAAAACTTTTTCAAATATTCTATAGTACCATTTAATACTAAGCGGTAGATGTATATTAAATTTACTTAGTACAAAATAATAAATATAATTTTAAATATTATATTATATTATATTTAAATATTCCATTTACAGAATAATTTCTTATAAGTACAATAAAATACATATATGTATGTAAATACGGCGCTATATAATATACATCTATATTCTTATCATTCATTCACTAGTGACGTATACGATTATGTAAATAAACATGATATTATATAAGTATGTATGTATATCAATATCATATAAATAAAAATTCTTCAAGCAACCGTTATGTTGTATATTTATTTACATTTTTATGTACTACGCATTATATCCTCAACAATTTCAAATTATCGAGTAAAACAAAATGGAAAAAATTCGTTAAAGAAATTTGTTAGAAAATTTGAAAAAATCAAGTAACATTTTCGTCAATTATAAAGTAACCCTATATTATTAAAAAAAGTTGTTAACAGAAATAAGAGTATAATGTTGAAGCTTTAATTTTTGTGTATTAATTCAAAAAAATTTTAACAGGTGTTTAAGTTACAGGTGTTTAAAAATAGGAAATTTTCAGTTTTTGACCCTTTACAGCTCCTAAACGGGGAGTGATACAAAAAAAATTTCTGAAATGACTCATACTAATTTTCAAAGATCTAACTTCTGTCAAAATTTCAAGTTTCCAACTTTAACCGTGTAGAAGATAGAAGGGTTAAAGAATTTTGCAAAATTTGAGTTTCACATAACGGTAAATTAAGACACCGTATGCCACAAATATATATTTATTTTATATATACTTTTAAAGCTAATAAAAGTAGTAATCGTTTGGCGTTTTCGAAATGAAGATATACCTTATACAACTTGCGCTATAATAATTTAAATATAGAGCTTTTTTGAACCTTTGGGGAGCTGTAGCTCCGTAACGGGTGGGGCTACAAAAAAAAGTTATTAAAAATAAAATTAATATTTTTGTGAGATCTATCTGCTGTTAAAATTTCATAGCTCTATTTCAAATAAAATGTGGGGATCTAAAAGTTAGGTGTTCGAGAGCTACCTTAAGGTTTGGTCCAAACTCAACCAAAAAAAATAGGGAACCTACAAATTACTCCAAGAATATTTTGTGTAAATTTCAAGATTCTAGCTTTCTTAGTTTTTGAGTTAGCGTGCTGACGGACGGACGGACGGACGGACAGACATGGCTCAAAAGTCTTAGAATTTTTTTCTGATCCGATCCATACCTTTGAAGGTATATCTAGCTCGCTTATTTCGAGGTGTTACAAACGGAGGAGTAATTTTATTATACCCGATCCTATCGTACGGGTATAAAGATAAAATAAATATTGACATTTTTTTATCTTCATTTTATTAAATTAAGCAAGAGTAGCAAGAAAAAAATGTATACATAACTACACTGCTACAAATATATTTAAATAATATATTTTGAATGAGAAAATAAAAATGTAAAAAAATAAATTCAATAATTTGTAATTAGTATAAAATATATTAGAATTCAAAAAATAAAAATTTAAGTAGCAAATTAATTTAAGGTGTACTTTATGAGTAAAATTCACAAAAATTAAATATTAAGAGTTTTTTTATAGACAATTAGTGTCAGTTTTTGATTTACTCTTATATTTATCTTTAATCCATAGAAATTTAAGTTGATTTGAAAGTTTAATGTTTTCAAAGTAAGAATTTGAATTAATTTTTTGAAATAATACGTTTAAAATAATATGTTTATATACAAGTACGGATGTTTAAATGAAAGTGTAAAAAAAATATATATTATATGAATTGTACTTAGTGTAAAATATATTGTAATTTAAAAAATAAAAAATTATATAGTACCTACCTATATTAAATTAATGAGTTTTCTATTTATATTCAGAATTCAAATAAAAATTTAGGTAATAATCTAAGTTATATTTTATAAAAAATGTAGTTTCTTGTAGTTCTAAAAAAAATTTTGTGAGATGGGTAATGAAGTTGAAAAAAAAAATATTAAATATTATAGTAACAAAAAAAAATAAAGTTCTTAAGAAAAATATCAAAAATATTAAAAATAAGTGCCCAGTACATAAGTTTACACAAACTCTTGTGAATGTATAGTTCTGTAGTTACTTTTCAATGCTAAAAGTTTTGTATAGACGACTCATGTTATTTTTTGATGTAAACTTATGAACCAAGCTCGTTTATTTTTACGCAGGCAAATAGTGTTATCTTTAACCCAAAAAAATTAAATTGATATGATACTTTAATGGTTTTAGTTTCATGATATAAGCTGGACTGTAAAGATGAAAGGTGATGATAAAAGAAAATCTGTTTCTATTATTATTAGTGAAATTTAATTCAGCTGTAAATATGTTTTGGTAGCTTATTTTTTTCCCCATCAGCTCTTTTTTCGAAGCCTCAGATTTAAATTTAACAATGTATAAATTATCCTGTGAAGCACTCTCACTACTTTTTTTTTGTTTAATTAATTCAACATCCAATATATCATTTTGCTCAATTTTTGCATTAATTTTGTTGACATTCATACAATATGGTATTTTTATTATTATAATATTGTTTTCTAAAGTATTTTTTATTGATTAATCAAGTAACTTTTCTAAATTATTTACTTTTTCTCCTAATGCGGTAGTTACTTCCTCACAACTATCTGCTCGTTTTCGTAGCTTTATGTTTTCATTGCGTAACACTATATTTTCATTTAGTGCCTATTCTACTTGTCACTTGTGATAGAATTGTGATAGAATTGTTTTTCCCTTGAATATTTCTAATATAACACTACTACCTTTTTTAAAAACTGCGCCATTTTATTATCAGAACCTTCAGAACTAAAGTCCATCTGTAAGCTTGAAGCTGAGAACCTTTATTTTCCACTGATTTATTTCGAGTAACGTCTCCTTCCATTGCATCCATTTCAGTTGCATCCTCGATAGATGACGACGGGTTTAAAAATTATTATAATTAATTTTTTAATTTTTATTATTTTTTTTCTGTAAGACTTAAAATTTTGCATGCAACTTTCTTAAAAGTTAAACATCAAGAAAAAACTTCATGGTCATGGTGGCTGAAGATAAGTACATCGCTTACTTACATAATTAACTATTGTCAAGATAACCTAGTAAAAATTGAAGAAGATCTTTATTTAATATAGCAATTTGGGAAAAATGCTTCTTACTTAGATAGCTGTTTTAAAATTGAATGTAGAAATTAGTAAAAATATTTAGGTGTTGTACTTGATAGAAACATAAATTGGAAAAAATGAGTAAAAGAGCATCCTTATTTAGTTGAAATAAAAATGTATCTCTTGAAACATTATTGCAACAGAAACCTTCTATTTAAATTTAACTTGGTCTTGCTCAATAAAAACAACAATATTATACAACAATTTAGGATGGTTCCTACTCAAATACAATTAAACCACTCTTAATGAGCCAGTTTGTTTAAAATTACTGCACCTGTATTTTATAATTGCTTAACTTTTCATATTAGATCATTTCAATTACACAAAAATTTATAATAATAATAACAAGATGAACAAGAACAACAACAACAATAATAATAATAATAAAATTAATAATAATAAAGTTAATAATAATAATAATAATAATAATAATAATAATAATAATAATAATAATAATAATAATAATAATAATAATAATAATAATAATAATAATAATAATAATAATAATAATAATAATAATAATAATAATAATAATAATAATAATAATAATAATAATAATAATAATAATAATAATAATAATAATAATAATAATAATAATAATAATAATAATAATAATAATAATAATAATAATAATAATAATAATAATAATAATAATAATAATAATAATAATAATAATAATAATAATAATAATAATAATAATAATAATAATAATAATAATAATAATAATAATAATAATAATAATAATAATAATAATAATAATAATAATAATAATAATAATAATAATAATAATAATAATAATAATAATAATAATAATAATAATAATAATAATAATAATAATAATAATAATAATAATAATAATAATAATAATAATAATAATAATAATAATAATAATAATAATAATAATAATAATAATAATAATAATAATAATAATAATAATAATAATAATAATAATAATAATAATAATAATAATAATAATAATAATAATAATAATAATAATAATAATAATAATAATAATAATAATAATAATAATAACAATAATAATAAGGGGGGGGGGTGAAATAAAGTCGAATCGACTTTATATTACCAAAAACAATGGAAATAAAGTCGAATTAGCAATTCTATCCAATTTCCAAAAAAAAATTAAAGTTTAAATTAAAGATAGAATTGCTTATTTCCAAAAAAATGTTCAAAAAATAAAGTCGAAAAAAAAATGTCGAATAGAGAAAAATGTTGAAAAAAAATAATATTGAAAGACCGATTGTTGAGAAAAAAATGTCGAAAAACAAAATGTTGAAAAAAAAAATGTCGAATTTCAATGTTGAACAAAAATTTTTCGACATTTTTTTTAAAGTCAAATATTTGAGAGCTAGTTACACAGATCAACTTTTATCATTCACAAAATGTGTAAAATAAGAGTTTTAATAATATGTTTAGCGTGGGTTTGGGGGCACAACCCTCACTATTATAAGTAGAAGGAATTTTATAAAAATAATTAGAAGGAATTTTAGAGTTCGATTCAAAATAAGGGTACCTATTAGCTTTTCCCAGAATATTTATTTATATATTTATATGTGAGATTCTGAATTAGGAGGGTTTTTAGAGTTGGATTCAAAATCACGGTTATACGCTTTTTCCAAAATATTTATACATATGTGTTTGTGAGATTCTGAATTAGGAGGAATTTTAGAGTTGGACTCAAAATCAGCGTTATACGCTTTTTTCAGAATATTTATATATATGTGTATGTCAGATTCTAAATAAGGAGGGATTTTAGAGTCGGTTTCAAAATCAGGGTTATATGCTTTTTCGAGAATATTTATAAATATGTAGGTATATGTGAGATTCAGAATTAGGATGGATGTAAGGTTGGATTTAAAATCAGAGAATTTCCTTTTTCCAAATTTTTTTTTAATTTTTTTTGTTTCAGCATTATTTTCAACATTTTTTTTTACATTCTACATTTTTTTTTGACATTTTTTTTTTCAACATTTTGTGCATTCAACATTTTTTGCATTCAACATTTTTTTTTTTCAACATTTTTAATTCGACATTTTGTTTTTCAACAAATCGACCCACACTCAAATGAATACCTTGGTAAGTAATAATAAAACGATAAAAAAGTTTATCAAATAATGAAAGTAGTACCTACCTGCTATTAAAATATTATTTAATAAAATTAATAGAAAACAGTTTAATATTTCTTTGTAAGTTGTAAAAGTGGGTCGGAGAATTTATGTCGATTTTCAAAATATCGATTCCCAAAATGTCGACTGCACGAATATCGATTTCAAAATATCGACTTGTACAAAATGTGGACTCCCAAAATGTCGATTTCCAAAATGTCGATTAAAAAAATGTCGACTTGGTTAAAATACAAATTTCAACAACAAAACATTTAAAATTATCTCTATTCATATATATATATATATATATTCTGGAAAAAGGGAAAAGCCTGATTTTTTAACCAACTCTAAACTCCCTCTTAATTCAGAATCTCATGTATACATATATATATAAATATTCTGGAAAAAGCGGAATACCCAAATTTTGAAACCAACTCTAAAATCCCTCCTAATTATTTTTATTGTACAGATATTTGAAATAGAGGAAATAAACAGATTATTGAAACCATAAAATTAACAAATCGATATTTTTACCGACATTTTGGGAGCCAAAATTTTGGAAGTCAACCTTTTGGGAGTTCGACATTTTGAAAATGAGCTCCCAGTCGATTCGACTTTATTTCATTCATTTTATTTTTTGAACATTTTTTTTAGAAATAAGATAGAATTGCTAATTCGACTTTATTTCCATTGTTTTTGGTATTCGACTTTATTTTATTTATTAATTTCCATTTCTTAAAATAATTAACTAACGAGGCAATATAAGCATTCATTTTATACTGAGCAAAGTTGCCATTATTGTACGTATGAAATTAAATTAAACAAACCTGGTTGCCATAATCCTAAGTTAGTTATTACCCAATATCGTAGCAAATATATGATTTGCAAGAACACTTTTTAATAGTTTTATCAAGAAAATAGAAAACCAAGCTCTCCAAGTTTACAAATAAGACCATAATGCTCAACATTATCAAATGCTGCCCGAAGATCAAAAGAAATAAAATAAGTACCTGACTCTGCCAACATCCAAATTGTGATAAATTTTCATTTGAAGTGTGCCAAGTGTATGATAAGCAGTACATAAAGAAAGCCACACTCATTTTGGAAAATATTTATCCTGTCAATATGAGAAAAAATTTCCGTTCGAAAATTTCAGAGACACGGTTTAGGTTAGATATAGGTCTCCAATTGGATAAAACAGAAATATCTTTATTTGGTTTTGATATAGGCTTAGTGAGTGCTATTTTACTAGAAGAAATTATTAAGAAATTAATAATAATGTATATCGTTTCTTTGTAAATTCCAGAGTCCGTAATTACGGCTACATTAAAACATATTTAAAATGCACCTGATAAAGGATATTTTACTGGTACGATAGGAATCAAAAGACCTTATCTTAAAAAAAAATCTTTAATGGACAAAATGTTTTTTTTTTAAATCTTTTTAAGATTAAATCTTGAAAAAAAATTTTGACTGACAAAATCTAGAATTTTATCTTGAAACCAAATATTTCTTTCAAGATTTTTATTTAAAGAATTGTTTACATGTTTCGTTGAAAAATACTTAGGAAGGAATTTATAGTCGATTTTAAAATCAGTGTTACTATAAGTTTTTTAGCAGTGTTTTGGGTGAATTTAAATTCTTTGTTGTTGAAGAACATATATGAATGTAAAAAAATTTGAAGAACGATTTCGAGATACTTCCGTGTTATGGAGTTATGTAATGACGTCATAACGTAACGGTAATGTATAACGTCACGTTTCTGAATATATATGTTGCGGAAGCACCATCTAGTGACCCAAAAATGCATTACATTTTTTTTTTAAATCATTTTTTTGTGTTTTTTTTAGGTAACAGTAAATAATAGAGAACCGGTACATTTATAGGTATTTAATTTATAGGTAAAAAAATTCGCTATCTTCTGAAAAAAAAATGATAAAAAATGATAATTGGTTTAAGGGAAAACGTGGTTTTAATGAATTTTAAGATGTTGTTGTTGTTTTACCGTTATTTAGATAACGGTATGTGCAAATTAACAACTTTGTTTTTTATTTTGTAGTGAATAGTCCTACTATTTTTTTAATGCCAACTTATCTAAACAAAATAAGTCTGGAAAAGGGTGAAAAATTAGAAATCTTTCACAATTTTTAATAGTAAATATTTCTTTTTTTCTATTTAATATTTTCTTTTTCCATTATATAATTTTTTAATATATAAAACTAGTTTTACAAAAGTATCGTAGTTTTTATTCTTACAATCCTTTCTACAGAGCAATTCGTGAAGGTGTAAATCCATATTGGCTTTGCGAATCCCTTCTCAACTCAACCGTCTCTTCAAAAACCTCCACGAACTGTCAATGTTCTGTGTATGAGCGTTTGTTTCGGGGTCAACAAAATTTTCCGAATGGTTGACCGTTTTATGCTCATAATCAATTTTCTGTATCAATTTCGGTTCCGACAAGTTAAATCATTTTGTTTACCTTAATATGATATTATTATAATATTTACCTATTTGTTTTTTTATTAAATTTTGTTTTGAGTTGTTTTATCTCTTTTGTTATCGGGCAGATTTTGTTTTTTATCTCTTTTGTTCTTCGGGGCAGAAAAGTAATCAAAATGCAAACTTACATACAATATAATAATTTGGGGAAATACTTATAATCGGTATATTAATCTAGTAACACAAAATAAAGCGATCGAAAATTTGCTTGGGTATAAAAACAGAACGTTAACACGACTAATACACAAAGAAAATAAAATATGACCAATAACATCTTTATATAATAAATGACAATCTCCTGCTGCTGCTGCTATTCGCTGTTTGTTTTTAATTTTAGAGCATGCACAATCACAATATTTCTTACTTAATACTAATAATTCACAATATTTCTTACTTAATACTACTAATACTAAGAAGAAAAGAGACACAAAAATATGAAGAAAAATGGTTTGATTCTTAAACAATACTCTTTATTTTAATTCTACTACTTATGTACCAACCAATACCATCTACAATTATAATTTATATGTGGAATGTAGTAATGCACATTTACATACGATATTATATTATATAATATTATTAGCAGCATAAATAATAATACAATATTAATTACTAAATAAGAAATAGATATACTAACAAAGCGAAGTGAAAAGCAAATGAATGAGCAAATAAAAAAAAGAGCAAAAAGAAAAAAAGTCTTATTATTTTGTTTTGTTTAAAAAAAAAAGAGAACAATCATAAATTTCATATTTCATAATATTGTATTGAGTATTAGTGTGGTTGACATTGATAATTGACATTTGTTTTTATGAGCAAAGAAAATTCCTGCAAGAAAACGACATATATTAATAGACATATTTTTTGAATGAAAAAAGTATCGTATATTATATTGATATACTGTTACTACTACATGTCTAAATATAATAAATTCAAATCACATATTAATTTGTTTTGCTTAAAAAAAAGGAGAACAAATCATAATATAACCATTAACCTAGATTCCAATTCTATTTATATTTATTTGTTAAATGCAATCTCTTAGAATGTTAAAATCAAAGTATGTCTATTACTGTATACAATGTCAATTAGTAGTTGCAATAACCACGTGACTACAAAAATACCTTTACAAAAATTTTCTCAAATTGTAAAAAGTGGATGATAAAAAGAGCTTAAGGTGCACGAAGAAAACTAATATTTAAAAAAAAAAAGATTTGAAATGGAAACATATTAAAATGCAAGTAAATTGAATATTCATTTAAGTATTATATAATATGTAGTATACACATATATAATACCCAAATATGTATTATATATGTATGTATACACACAATTTCAATATCAGTGGTCCGTATACCTAATATTATACTTGCATACAAACGCATTCATTTTGTAATTCAAATAAGATTCCCTTATAAAAATATATACGAGTTGTCCGAAAAGTTTCCTGTATTCATATTAAAAAACGGTTTTCTTCCAACTCAATACACTTTATCAAACGTTTTTGAAGCTTTTTAATTAAAAAAACGGTTTTTCAAGACTTTCGAAATATGCATCAGTTTCAGCAATGACCATTTTATTTGATGTGAATCTCTTTCCAGAAAGTCATTTTTTAAATTCGGAAAAAAAGTAACCACTTAGTGCCTAAATCTGGACTGTATGGTGGATGTGGAGGAATTTCGTATCGTAATTCATTCAATTTTACTGTTGTCAAACCTGATGTGAGATGGTACGTTATCTTAATGGAAAAGCACTTTTTTCGTTGCTTAATGTGGTTGATTTTTCTTGACTTCGTCATTCAATCGATCCAATAATGCACAATAATATGTAGCATTTATTGATTTTCCTTTTTCAAGATAGTCGATGAATGCACGATGGTGCATTTCAAGAAACAGTTGCCATAATCTTTTCTGCTGATTTTTCTGCTTTTGCTGTCTTTGGTACATTTTCACCAGATTCTATCCATTGGTTGGACAGATTTTTTGTTTCTGGTATATAGTAATAGACCGAAGTCTCATCAATAGTTATAAATCGACGTAAGAATTCATTTGGATTACGCTGATATATTGCCAAAAGCTCCTCACAACGTGTCCAACGAATTATTTTTTGTGGGAATGTTAATAAATGCGGCACCCATCTTGCTGATGGCTTTTTCATAAGGAGTTCATCATGTAAAATGCGCCCAACGCTATCTTTTGATATTTTTAATATGTCTGCCAGCTCACGAACTTTTACTCTGCGATCGTTTAAATTCAGCTACCCAAAAACGAATGGTTTCATATGATGATTATGAAGTACATCAAGTACTATCCATATCCTTTTGGATATCGGTTGCTGATAAGCCTTTCAAGAAAAGGTAATGAATTGCAACACGAATCTGAAATTTATCGATTATCTTAGAAAGAACAATACTTACTGATTAGATAGCTGTTTCACAATAAAATATTTGACTTATCGTTTTAAAAATTTAAGACAGACAACATAAAAGATTGTTCTTTGAAATGGCAAACATGAAAATTTATAATATTGACAAAAAGATGCCGTTACAGGAAACTTTTCGGACTGCTCTTATGAAGTGTTGTTTTTATTCGAATACGTTTGCCTTATACACAGTGCTTAGTGGATGTGAATAAACTAAGAAAAATAGATAGTGCCTAAATTTGTGCCTCCAGCCAATGGTATAGTGGTTAAGATACCGACCTTTCATACGAAAGTTCTCGGGTTCAAAGCCCGTCTGGATCATATAGATTAATTAAAAATAATATAGAGTTTTCTTATAATATATAATTAGTAGAATATAATTAAATTAAAAATAGGTATATATGTCCTATAAATTATAATTAATATCGTATTGTAATAGCTATATATGTAATAAAATAATAAATTCTTGTATAAGATAATAGTTGGCCTAGAAATAAAAAATAAACGTCTTTCTTGTACAATAGCTACAACCGAGAAATCAACGGCTTCAACGATTCACGAAACTGAAGCTTAGTCAAATATGAATAATAAATGTCTTAGTGGATGCCCTATACTCCTCATAGGAGTGGCAAGGAAAAAAATAACAAAAAACATTTATGCCTACTTTTGGAAATAATCTTTTTTGTTGGAGAAAAATTAGTATTAAAAAAAGAGAATAACTCAAGTATGTAGTTTAATAATGTGGACTGTGAATGTAATTATTAACCATTATTAATCATTATTTAACTGCACTAATGTACATATATGTATGTATATATTATAGAATTAATAAAAAAATGGAATTTTGGAATGGAACATTTTTATGTAAAATGAATTGCTTAATATTAGTAAAATGATAAGTTCATATTGTATATACAATATATGTATAAGAGAAAAACAGGCAAAAAATATTCAAACGATCGCAATATGCACATTATAATATTTCAATCAAAGATTAACTATTATAAGAAGATGAACCACTCCGAGTATGTGACCAATTTTTTTTATTGCTACTCGAAAAAAGAAAATTTAAATTTTATTATTTAAAACTGATTGGGTCCGGATTAAAAAAACCATACAGTATTTAAAAACACTTTTTTTATTCGCCGCGCGCCCATCATGTGATGGGATTTTTCAGTAGTTATATATAAAAAGCAAACTAGCACTACAAGTAGGTACATTACATGACGATAAACAAAATAAATACAAATATTGAAGCGCTATTGAATAGAATAGAATAACCTTTATTTAATGGGCTTATGAACTCAAAAGGTTTTTCAAGCCCTCAAACTAATTTTTTTTTTACAATTTTTATCTTATTATCCGAAGTTAGTATTTATATTGCTATTATGTAAGTTAGTATTTATATTCTTATTATCTAAGGTTACTATTACGTTATCATTATTAAGAGGTTAGTAGCAAACTAAAAAAATTTTTTTTTTTTTTAAATTAATTTTATTTTTTATTTTTATTTTGAATTTTTTTTTTTAATTTTCTTTTTTTTTTAATGTTAGTATGATGTCAATAATTATTGGCTAATGTTAGTATTATGGTTAGTAATACTAATGAAATAAGTACGAGGAAGAAGAAAAGGTCAGAAAAGTCCAACCACTTGATTACAGTCATAACTATATCTCATTGGCCAGACCTATTCTGCTCACGATATCGATAATATTTATTGTGTAAGGCTTGAATGGAGTCCTTCGCCAGGACCCCTTGACCTTCTAAGTTAAATTCGAGCCTTTCGTTTCTGTATTGCGGGAAGTCTTCAAAAATATGGCGTATAGTGATGGATATTTCAGGATCGCAGGAGCAACTTGGAGGATTGCCAAATTGGTTTTCAAAAACATAGCTATGGGTAAGTCTTGAATGACCAATTC
Organism: Poecilobothrus nobilitatus; assembly: GCA_947095535.1. Classification (NCBI taxonomy): domain Eukaryota; kingdom Metazoa; phylum Arthropoda; class Insecta; order Diptera; family Dolichopodidae; genus Poecilobothrus; species Poecilobothrus nobilitatus. The sequence goes on from OX352772.1 coordinate 240,757,430, forward strand.
TGAGTAGCGTTATGATGACTGAAGCTTTCCGGCTAATACTGTCAATCCTTTTCCATTTAGAGATCGTTGGTTTGATCTCTTTCAGTTTATTTGAGGAAGGCTCGTTATTCCATCTGATGTTGTGTTTCTCCCATATGTGTTTTTTTATCAGTTCCCTGGAATCCCGGTGGTAGAATCTAAAGTCCGGGTCTGGCTCATCCGTAGTTGCTTCCTTAGCAAGCTTGTCCACTGTTTCATTCTCTTTCATTCAATGCTTGCATGTCCAGGAATCGGCATGAGAACCATTTCATTACTTGTCGCTTGCAATAATTCGCGGATTCTTAAATTTATAGGGTGGCAGGAGGTACTTGAGAAAATTGCTTGAAGACCATACAGGGAGTCAAAGCATATAATGATCTTTCTACCCTTGTATTTCTGCATACAATATTTAAGTGCTTTCATAATTGTATATAGTTCCGCTAACAAAATACTAGTCTGGTGCTTGAGTCGAAATTTATGTTCTTCTTGCGTACTTCTAAACGCACACCCAACTGTACTTATATTGGTTATATTGTTTTGAATTTTTGATCCATCTGTGTAAACCTGTTCATAATTCCTATATTTGTTATTTAGTTTCTCATACACTAATCTTTGGTACTGTAAATAGTTTGTTTTGTCCTTTTTATGTGTGATCAAATCAAAATCTATTGCAGGCGTTTTTATAGTCCATGGTGGCCATTTGAGCCATTTTTTGGTGTCATAACCGTTAAGAGAAATTCCACAAGATAGTGGTTGAGATCAAATGCGAACAAAAAGAGGTTGTTGCCGTATAGGCATATTTTTAAATCTGTCGCATAATTCATTGTTCATTTCTAACTCTTTGAGGGTTGTGGTGAGGGTGACCTTCTGATGCGCATACCTTTAGTCCGTAAAACGCAGTCTGTTTTTCTCTTCTTAGGTCCAGTGGCAATTGTGCGGAATCACACAGTACGCTGCTGCTCGGACTTGTCTTGAAGGCCCCAGTTGCAAGTCTGGTGCCTGTGTGAAGGATGGTGTCCAAAAGTTTGAGAGTGGATGTTGAAGCACCTCCATACACTGGACAACCGTAATCCAAAACAAGGAGAACGACCGTGTTCAAAATTCGTAACATCATACATCTGTCCGACCCGTATGTTGACTTGCCAATCATCTTCAAGATGTTTAGTCTCGTAGTAGATTGACTTTTAACCCATTTAACATTCCATGTCAGTTTTGGGTCGAAAATTACTCCGAGAAACTTGTGTTTGTCACCCATTTTAATTTTTGGATATTCAGAAATATTCTGGATATATAACAAACCTTTTCCTTGTAAATAACATGCACACGGTTTTCCATATGAGAACTTGAATCCATTGGAATTTCCCCATTTTACTAACTTGTTTAATATTTCCTGAATATGTTTTTCGACTTTATTTAAATTTTTACCAGAAGTAAATATGGCTATATCGTCTGCGTATTGTACGTATTTTATGGGAACCTTAATGGCATAGTCACACTATTTATAACGACAGCAAAGAAAGAAGAACACTTAGAACTGAACCCTGAGGAATTCCGTTTTCTATGTCCTTCTCTTGAGAGTACTGCCGTCCAATAGCGACTCTCATTTTTCTTGCTGTAAGGAAGTTCCGGATATATGTCAGTATGTTACCTCGGAAACAGATTTTTATCAGTTCTTCTATAATCTTCCTTCTCCACACTATATCATAGGCTTTTTCAATATCGAAAAATACAGATAACAAATACCTCTTCCCTGCCAATGCAATTCCAATTTCGGATTCGAAATAGGAAAGATTGTCCAAGGTTGAGCGATTTTTCCGGAAACCGAACTGAAAATTGGGAAGTTTGTTCTTGATTCAAATTCCCATTTAAGTCTGTTACATACCATTTTTTACAAAACCTTGCAAGAACAATTTGTCAAGGCTATAGGTCGTTAGCTTTGTGTACTTCTCGAGTCCTTACCATTTTTGAGTATAGGTACTAGAATTGCGTTCCTCCAGTTTTTTGAAAAAGATACATCAACCCACATAGCATTATATAAGTTAAGTAGGGCCTTTTTTTCCTCCAAATTGAGTTGCTTGAGCATTTCGTACCGTATTGTATCCGGTCCTGAGGAACTCCCTTTGCACCCAGCTAGTGCTATTTTTAGTTCTAGCATTATAAAGGTTCTATTATATGTTTTCCGTCTATCCTCAGGAATAAGTAGCGGAATTCTCTCCACTTTATTTTTGAATTGTGTAAATTTTGCATTGTGGTTCGCCGAACTGCATGTCATGACGAATGAGCTCGCCAAAATATTAACTATTTGGCTTTTATCTGTGTATATTTGTCAACTTTCTATTATTTATGCTATATTCTGAATTTGTTGTCTTCCATTTATTGCTCAAATTTTTGAGAAAACAGCCTTAGGAGCAGTAGAGGATGAAATGGAGGAAACGAAGTTCGCCCAAGACTCTCTCTTAGCCTTTCTAATCAGCTGTCTGATCTGGTTTCGTGCAATCAAGAATTCTACAAAATGTTCCACCAAGGTACTTGTTTTCTTCTTTTGTATAGGGTATTTTTTGGTATTGCAGCCGTTGCAGCCGTAGTGATTGCATTATTTAGAGAAGTTTCTTGCTCATCGACTGTGTTGTATTTTTCCTGTTCTAACTTGAATGATATTTTATACAAATCCCAGTTGGCTTGGTTTATATTCCAATTTTCTCTACGTTCATCTGGTTGGCTATTTGTCAGTAAAGTCGTTGTGATCGGAAAGTGATTACTGCTATGTAAGTCCTCGTCGACGTTCCACTCCACAAGGCTTCGCATCGTCGGGGAGGCTAGAGTTAGGTCGATAGTGCTGAATGATTTATGGCCGAAACTGAAAAATGTTGGTTTGTTGTCGTTTAAAACTAGCAAAGAGTATTGGCTTATTACGTTTTCGAGCATTTAACCCCTGCTTTCGGTGGTTTTAGAGCCCCACATGATGTTGTGACAGTTAAAATCTCCCAGTACGATAAAAGGTGGTTGAAGCTGGTTGAGCAGGTGTTGCATTTTTTGGATGGTAGTTTTTGCCTACAAGGGAGATAAATATTGCATATCGTAAAAAGAATAGGATATGAAACTCTAACGGCTACTGCCGAGAAGGAGATACATATTATGGGTACCTCTTCACTATAATATTGGTCATTAACTAATATTACTACTCCGCCCTGAGATATTGTTATCGCGTCACTATTTTTGTTGAACGTATTGAAGTTCTTGAAGACTGGCGTATGATTTTCATAAATTTAGTTTCCTGCAAACAGCAAATAAAAGGTTCGTACTTACCACAGAGTAGTTTAAAATCCTCAAAATGACTGTAGAAGCCGTTGCAGTTTCACTGGACGATACTAGTCATCGAAGGAGATTCATTCAACGGACTCGATTTCCGAGGCGCTACTAAAACTTTTGCGTTCGAGACTTGGTTTAGTTATTATTGTTGGAGTTGTTGTTGTTTTTGCGATTGATGTGCTTGGTTTAGCAGCCGAATTACTATTTTGCTCGTCATTTTTATTGCAATTGCAATTGCAGCTGCAGTTGCATTTTTTTTATATTTGTTAATGTTGTTGACGAATAACTGCCTTCCCCTGGATATCTTGAATAATACCGCCTCACTGCTTCTTTTATATCAACTTTTTCTTTTATGTTGATTGTCTTGATCGAGAATTCTTTTTTGTACTTCGGGCATCGCCCGGTAAAAGGCGTTATGTTCTCCATTACAGTTAAGACATTTTGCTAGCTTGAGGCATTTTTCTTCAGCTTCTGTATGCGCTTGTTCCCCACAGTTTGCACAAATTTTTCCTTTTTGGCAAATATCGGAGTGGTGGCCGAATTTTAAGCAATTGAAATAACTCAATTGAGCTGGTATAAATTCTCTTTCTGAGTATCTTTGGTAACCGAAAAATATATACTCGGGATTAGTTGGTGTAGAGAATTTGATAGTATACAATCCGGTTTCTTCAACTTTTTCGTTAATTTTTGTCGTAAAAGGAATAATTTCCATTACGTATTGTTCTTTCATTTAAATTATTATATCTTATATCTTTCTCCAGGTACTTGAATTCTGGACAGAATTCTACCATAGGTTTTACTAAACGTTGAAAACGTTTTATTAAACGTGAGAAAAATAAAAGATGTCAACAAAAGAGCAATAGATATATAGAGTTTAATGTTAAGACTGAAAAAAATTGTTAATGGAATTTGTACTTATACATTAATATTTATCTAAATGAAGTTTTTAAATTTTTATATTATAGGAAAATTTTAATGTCACTTGGAAGAATATTAGACAACTTGATTGATCGGTTAAGTACTGTGTTATTTCTTGAGTTTATAGGCAACTAATTTGAATTGCTAGTTAATTTGAATGCTATAGTTACGAATTTCGTTTTTAAAAATTAGTTTTGTTTTTGATTTCACAGTTTTTATCGGCAAGCTCGGCAAGATTTGAGCCAAATTTTTACAGTCTTCCACTTTAAGTATTTTGTATTGGTGAAGCATTCGAATGGTTGATGTTCTACGATTAAGTTAATAAAAATTTTTTGAATGACATAAATAAATTAGTATCCGTCCAAAAAAGATCTTAGTTATTTTTCACTGTCCAGTTGCGAGAACCGATTAAACTTATTTCAACAGATCCACTAATCCAGAAGCGACTGTTCCAGAGTGGACGGCCACCGGATCTGCCACTGATTCTAGGGGTGGCAGTGGCAAGACCTGGCTGTAGGTAAAAGAAGCATATATAAATAAAATAATGACAATAATTATAATGTCTAATAATATTAAAAATGCGGCCAAAGTGTCGGCAGAGAACACGGCTGTCGACGAGGGCTTGGCTGAACATTCATGACATTTAGATGAGTTGCCACTGGTAAATAATATTATATTGCTAAATTGATGAACCCGTTTAGCACGAGAGCAAGGGTACAAAGAACTCCATCTAAGGCTGACAAAAATAATAAAAAAACGAAGTCTGAAGAAGACAGAAAGAAAGAAACCTGCGAGGGTTTTAACAAATGTCTTTTACTACAATCAAGTAATATAGAAGTCAACTCCAAAATAACCGAGTTGAAAAACTTGTGTGAAGAACTAAGAAAGATTAGATCAGCCAACTTAAGGGTGGAAATTTAAAATTAAAAACCGAGAAAAATAGTGTATCGAATGATACCAAATGTAATAAAATGAATCTGACATATGCGGCAGATGAAGAGGGACTGGCCAGAGAAACTGACTAGGCGTTTCAATCCAAAAGAAATTCTAAGAAACGAAAAGCCACAAATTACAAGACTTTAACTTAGGGAACCGCTAAATATATTTCAAGAGAAATCAAAAGACAAAATTCATATTAGAAAAAAATATAAACCTTCTCTGCTCATTTTGACTAATACAAAAAACTATCCCAAAATTACACAAATAATAAAAGAAGCAAATTTAAATAATAAAGTCAACATGATGAATAATGTTAATTTAAAAATAAATGTTGACAGTCAAGATCAATATAGAATTTTGACAAAATTTAGAAATAAAACCATTCTAGAATGGTATACATATGAAAATAAGCTGACAAAGCCAATTAAAGCTATATCTAGAAATTTTCATCCATTATGTGAATAAAATAAAATACTTACAGCACATGAGAGTGACAATTGAGGCTCTCAGAAGTAATAAGTCCATTCTCCAATGCAGAAGATGCCAGAAATTTGGATACACACAAAAATGTTGACAAGAAGAGACAAATGTGTAAAATGTGGTTGAAAACATATGGCAGCAGAGTCTAATAGAAAAAAATAATTCCTAAATCAAATCTTCAAATTGCAATGACTCAAAAGAATTCAAAAGAATTACAAAAAAAAAGATTAAATATGTACAGGCCCAAACAAACAAAAGCAAATGTACAAAAGACTCCCAAAAAGTATGCCACTTTTACACCCAGTAAAGTTGCGAATGGAGTTTCATACTCTCAAGTACTACAATCTAAAATAAAAGAAAACAATAATAAAGAGCAACTAAGTAAAAATATAATAAACAAACAGAATGACAATGAAGTTATGCAAATGATGCAAAACATACCGCTAAAAATTGAAGAAGTCTCCATGAGACTTAACGAATTAGAAAATAGATACATAAATAGATACTTAAAATGAATACCCAAAGACGTAAAAAATGTATCTAAATAAAATATGTATCGCTACTTGAAATCCCAACGGCGTTCTAAATAGAAAACAAGAACAAGAAATTTTCTTAAAATATAAAAATGTTGTATTGTATTATAAATGTTTATTGCACATTTCATATTTAAATTTTTTCTAATTTTTGAAAAAAATATATTTTTTGACTAGTTTCTTACAAATATAATTTATGTGTTGTTTAAATTTTAATTTTTTATCAATAATTATTCCTAATTATTTTATTTCATCTACTATTTCTATAATTGAATTTTCTATTTTAACTTCATAACTTGCTAAACAAATAATAAAAATACATTTGTTTTTTCAATATTTAACTCTAACCTACGTATTTATTTTAAACCATTCACTTAAAGAACTTAAATTTTCATTTATTTTTTGCACACATTCTTCTGCAGTATTTCCAACCATATACCGTAATGCATTATCAGCAAATAATAATAGTTTTGATAACTCAACTGATAATTCGATGTCATTTATGAATACATATTAAAATTAATTTTTTTCTTCGACTTAGGTACTATTTTACAGAAAAATAACCCAAAGTCACGATAATTTTTTTCAAATCGTAATGTATTACATTTGGAATAACACCCAAACTCTAAATAAGAGTTTTATTACAAAATTGTTACAACTGAAATAACAGCCAAGTATTCAGTTATATATTTTTAAACTAAAACGAGAAAGAATTTAGAATACAGTTGCCTTTATCAACTCTAAGATACCCGTACGAACCATTAGTATGTTCATAGCCTTCTTCACCTTCCACATAACGATTATCCATCTAATATTTCCAAATATGCTATAGTACCATTTAATACTAAGCGGCAAATTCATAATAATTTATACTATACATATGTATTATATATCATTCATTAATCAGTGACATATACGATATGTAAATTAACGTGACTTATACAAGTATGTATACTAATATCACATATAAATATAAATTCTTCAAAATACCGTTATATTTTTTAATTATTTAATTTTTTTAGTACTACGCATCATCCTCAACAATTTCAAATTATCGGCTAAAAAAAAAATACAAAAAAATCATTAAAGAAAAATTAAGAAAAATTTGGAAAAAGGAAGTCACACTTTCGTCAATTTTAAGGTGACCCTAAATTATTAAGAAAACTTGTTAATAGAAATAAAGATATAATGTTGGAGCTTTAATTTTTGTATATTACTTAAAAAACATTTGGACAGTTACAGGTGTTTAAAAATAAGGAATTTTTTGGTTTTTGACCCCATACGGCTCCGAAACGAGCTGCGATACAAAAATATTTTGACTCATACTTATTTTCAAAGACCTAACTTCTCTCAAAATTTCAAGTTTGTAACTTAAACCGTTTGGAAGATAGAAGGAATCAAGAATTTAGCAAAATTTGAGTTTCGCATAACGGTAAATTAAGACACCATATGCCACAAGTATATATTTATTGTATATTGATTTTTAAAGCTAATAAAAGCAGTAATCGTTTGGGGTTTTCAAATTGAAGATATACCTTATAAAACTTGTGTTATAATAATTTAAATATAGAGCTTTTCGAACTTTGTGGAGCTGTAGCTCTGTAACGGGTGGGGCTACAGAAAAAAGTTGTTAACAATAAAATTATTATTTTTATGGTATCTATCAGCAGTTAAAAAACGCGCGATTTTTTTCATAACAAAAATGTTGATGTATGGAAAAAAAAAATTTTCGGGATAAATAATGCAAAAAATTTAATTTTTTCGGCAAATTTATATTCTAATGGTAAAAGACTATTGGTTTGCAATCTATTTTGGGGGATCCAGGTCACTTGGCCCACCATTTAATAGTATTAAAATTAAAATATTGCATGAAAAGTCGAAAATTTTAAACTTAAGAAATGGCAAATATAAAATTAAAAAATTAAAAAAAAATTACAAACATCGAACAAGAAAAGGCCAAAGAATTATTTAAAAAAAAATTTTAACAATCACACCATCACAAAGCATTTTACAGGCATTAGAAGTTAACCCACCTAAACGCGACTCTAGCCAAAAATTATACAAGCAACCGTTATGTTGTTTATTTATTTACATTTACAAAAAATGTACTACGCATTATATCCAACAATTTCAAATTATCGAGTAAAACAAAATGCAAAAAATTCGTTAAAGAAATTTGTTAGAAAATTTAAAAAAATCAAGTAACACTTTCGTCACTTATAAAGTAACACTATATTATTAAAAAAAGTTGTTAACAGAAATAAGAGTGTAATCTAAAAAAAAATTTTAACAGGTGTTCCAGTTACAGGTGTTTAAAAATAGGTTATTTCAAATCCAATTTGCCAAGTAATCCTCCTCTCATCATTTTCTCCAAAACCAAGCTGTACATTATATTATTATGTATTAAAGGACCCATCCTAAAGATTGGTTTTAAAGGGCGTGATTTTGGTTGGATAGAGTTCAACACTATTCAGAGAAACCTCGTGCAGTTCCTTTGAGTGACTCTTGATGTTTTCCACCATCCCTTGCAAAAAAAAATTAATGAGATATTTCCAATTTTAAAGCAAAATAGGGCCAAATAAATAATTAAAATAAAATATGGCGAAATAATTTTGCTTGGCACTGCTTTCCAGCTATGTCCCCTTCGTACCCTTCTAGGCATTATTATTCCCACATCCTTTGCTGCACTTAATGCTTTACTACTGTAGAAAAAAGTGTTTCCATTTGCCGTGATAATTTCGCCATTGGATGATGCCAGATATGTCAATTTACTTCTCTTGTGGCAGCTGAACATGATATTGGAAAGAATATTTTTTATTATATTATAACAAAAACTATATAACACATAAAGAAGTTGCACGCCATATAAATTTCAGCATAAAAATTTTTCATAGGTGGTAGCTGTTGAGAGGACCCACCAAAATAAACAAACATTTTTTACTATGTTTTATTTTACTACGAAAAAATCAAAAATAATAAAAAATAGTATTTTTGTAATTTATCAATAAATTTTAGGTCTTTCATAACCCAACCATAGGTACACAAATTATTATTATAAAAGCATAAAATACGTATGTATGAAAATATGTGAATATAAATATGGATTTAAAGTTATTTTCATTTCCTCTAAAAAATATACTTTTTTTTTTTAATCAATGAAATATTTTCTATGTATATAATTCTTATTGTATTAGTGTCGTTTGAATATTTTAAAAATTCCAACGACAAGCTATTTAGTTTAATAGCAGATCGATATTTATTATCAGAATGTAATGATCCATTGTTGATTAAAACTTTGGCTGAAGCTTATCGGATCAATATCGGAAAAAATTCTAAAATTTTTTTTAATAATTTCTAAAAGTATTACGAAAAGAATATCTGTATTCTATAATTCTATATATTCCAAAAACAAAATTTAAAAGTATTACGAGAGGAGAATCTGTATACATATGTATGTATGTATATCCATACATCAGTTACAAAAAAAATATTAATATAAAATTTGAACATATTTTATAAACAACGCTAAATATCTTACAAGCTGGATCGGAACATCCAATTTATTTTATACACAAATAACCTTTTTTTTCAAAGCTTTCTTTGAATGTTCCGGCTTGTAGTAAGCTGCGTTGCGTTGCTATAAATATCGTGCATTAAAATAATTTTTTATTATGTATGTAGTTGTTTCTTCTAGATTTAGTTTTTGTTTTCATAATATCTTTACAGTTTTAAGGGTTAAGGTTTTTAATATGACTAACTACGTAGCTTGTTAAATATAAAAAAATACTTTTAATAATTCTGCTATCTAGAAAGAATTACTTGCATACATATCTATAATTATACATTCAATAAATTTGATCTTAACTTATTATATCTTTGTCGGTCCGAAAAGATTAATACAAACATGAATATGTTAGAAAATTCCAATATTCCATCCAAAAATATTTTTTAATTTTTAGAAAAATATTCTTCTAAACAAAAAGAAAAAATAAAAACAAATTGATCTCCGTTTCAATTTACATCACACTTAAGCAATAATATTTTGTTGGCCTCCAAATATTGTGCATGTGTTGTGTAGAGTTATTCTTTTTGAGATGTAATCTATAAAATATATATTATATTTTAAAATTATAAGAGCGACATTTTTGCTTGTGTTAAAATTTGTGTATTGTTATTATTAATTATTTTGTGTACTATGTTAAAATCAATTTTTAGAGAAAAAAAAAATCAGTTCGAAGAAAATGAATTATGAACAGAATGAATGAATGAAAGAATAATATTTTTTGTTTTTCCTATGATTTTTTTCTTTCCTTTATCGCCACTCGCAACTATCATAGTTTGAAAAATAAAAATATTTCCAATGCGACTTCTTTATGTGTTATATGTTCTTTGATTATAGGTTATTGCTAGAACATGGATAGAAACTAAATATAGGTAATTGATTTGTATTACAAATTGTTGAAGCTTTAAATTGTTTCTATTTGTTCTATTTTTAAAGTTTTTTATTTTATTTGTAGGTAATAAACAATTTTACAAAATTATAATGTCGTCATACTCAGTACAGTGCATATAGATTAATAAAAAATAATATAGATTTTTCTTATAATATATAATTAGTATATAAATATATTAGAATATAATTAAATTAAAAATAAGTATATAGTATAAAATTCTTGAAAGTAATTATAATAAATTGGAGCAAAGCTGTTTATATAACAATATTGATATTATTGGCATTCCGGATATCAACATTTCAAATGTAAAAGAAAAAGTAATGAAACTATTTACAAGCTTGAATATTCCTGTGGCTGAACATAATATAGAGAGTTGTTATATAAAACAACTACGCTGAAACTCTCTCTGTGAAAACTAATAATAATTCAGCTGATATTGTTTACGCTGACACGCTCTCTAGAAATTGCAATCATAATTCTGCTGGTATTGTATGCGTACAGTTATCTTCTCAATTTATTAAACAAGCAATTATGAAAGCAAAAACAACTAAGAGAAATATTAATGCAGACATTTTTGGTGTGCAACATACACAAATCAGTATCTACATTGATCATTCAATTACAAAACTTATGAGATCTCTTTGTAATAAAGCAAAAGAAATTGGGAAGCTTAAAAATTATAAATATGTATGGGTAAAAAATTCTATGTATACTACTAAAAAAAAAAAGAAGATGATAGAAATGTAATTAAAATATGTAATAATGTAAACTTAAATTTAATTGTATAAATTAAAAATTTTTTTTTTTATTTTTCTCTTTTACTCTAATTAATTATGTCAATTTATAATGTTAATGTTTACAATTCTTCGGCTTCTTTGAACCAAATTAATTATCATAATTATCATTTTAGTATTGCTCAACAAAACAATAGGAGTCTTAGAAAAAATGTTGATGTTTTTGTTGCCAATTTACTAGTTCTTGATCATTTGCCAGATATTATATTCCTAACTGAGATTTGGATTTTTGATTATGAGGTGATTAATTTAAATTTTCCTAATTACAATTTGTATGCCTTTTGTAACAACACATATGCAGCTGGTGGTGTTGCAGTGTTTATAAGAAAACATATTAAATATGTGGTGGAATTTGTTAACCTAATTAGTTCTGATATTTTAAAATTAGACTGTGTTATCAATACACTTTCTTTTTGTTTTATTTGCATATACAGATTTCATAATCGAAATATTCCTCATTTTTTAAATGAATTTTCTTCTTTTATTGAACAAATCAGCTCAAAAAATTGTGTTGTACTTGGTGATATTAATATTGACATTTTGTGTAGTTCAAGTTATGTTAAAGATTACCTGTGTTTAATGTCTTCATTTGGTTTTTATTCAGCAATTAATGAACCAACTAGAATCACTGCCACCTCCACTACTTGCATTGATCATATCTTTGTTAGAACTCAAAAAATTATAAACGTCAATTTAATTGGTATGGTAATCAACTTAAAAATTAGTGATCATGCAATGACAAGTTTACTTTTTAATAATATTCCTACTAATACTAAATCAAAATATACTACAAGAAATGCTATGAAAACTGATTATGTTAAATTAAATGAATGTTTGATATCTGAATCATGGCTAGAAGTTTATGCTGAAGATGATCCTTCAATTGCTTTTGAACAATTCATTTCAATTTTAAATAAGCATATTGTAACAAGTTCATGTAATTATTTACATTATTGTAATAAATTTAAAAAACTTAAGCCATGGATGTCGAATGCAATACTAAGAAAAATAAAAAATAGGAATACATTTATTAAACGGGTCAACAATACGTCTTTCTCTAAAAATAGATTAAAACTTTATATTAAGAAGCTTAGTAAGTCTATAAAGGATGATTTAGGTTAGTGTAAGGAAAATTACTACCTTAGAGAGTTTAATAGCTCTAAAGAGAACGTGAAGAAAGAATGGAGTCTTGTTAACAAACTTCTTAATAAAGAATCTAAGAATAATGGAGAAGTGTTAAAAATTAATGAGAATTTAATTTCGGATGATAAAACTATTGCAAATCATTTCAATGAATTTTTTGAAAATATTCCTTCTAAGCTTAAGTTAACTAATTTTTCTATTAGAGCTTTTTCTTTAATCATATTTCTACTTATGAACTTATAACTATAATCAAACCTCTTAAAAATTCTAACTCATGTTCATTTGGCAATGTTTCTAATAATATGGTTAAAAAGATTTCTTGGTTTATTGTTGATGTGCTAGCTTTTATTTTTAATAAAAGTGTAATATCTGGGATTTTTCCAATTGATTTAAAATTAGCTGTAGTTACACCTCTGCACAAAAAAGGCAATAAATTGGATAGGAATAACTATCGTCCAATATTTTTACTATCTACGTTTTTCAAAATCTTTGATAAAGCGATTAAAAGCAGAATTTAAAAATTTTTAAATAGGAAAAATTTTTGCAGTATAAATCAATTTGGCTTTCTCAGTGGTAAATCAACAGAAGGTGCCTTATTAAAGTTTTGTGAGGAACTTTATTATTCTCTGAACAACTCGAAAACTTCATCAGCTTTATTTATTGATATTACGAAGGCATTTGATCTAGTTGATCACGGAATTCTTCTTGCAAAATTACATAGTGCTGGTTTTAGAAATTCTATATATAACTGGTTTCGCTCCTATCTCACTGGCAGATGTCAATCTGTAAAAAATAAAAATGTGCATAGTAATTTGTTGTCTGTGAATCATGGTGTGCAGCAAGACTCTGCTTTAGGTCCTATTTTGTTTATTATTTTAATAAATTCACTTTACGTTCAACCTTTTAAAGGCAAATCTACGGCTTTTGCCGACGATACTGTTTTCACTTACAGTAGTATTAATCACTTTGAAGTAGTAGTAGATATGAATCATGATTTAGATGTAATGAGACGATGGTTCTTTAAACATAACTTATCAATTAGCAATAAAACTAAATACATGACTTTTCGCATTAGTTCTTCATTAGTTATTGATTATAACTTGTACTATCATGGGCCTACTTGCAACAAATTACCATTACAAGTTGTTTCATTTATTGACAATCCTGTTAACCATTGTTATAGTGATTGCTTTAAAATTGATTGTGTTTCAAATTTCAAATATCTTGGATTGTTTATTGATACTAGACTTAATTGGAGCCATCACATTGACTACTTGAAACTGTACCTTAATAATGCTTTTAGGCAACTATATCACATTAGAATATATGGCTCTTTAAGTCTGGCATCCATGGTTTATTATGCTCTTTTTCATGCTAAGCTGCAGTATGGAATTGTATGCTGGGGTAATGCCTACTGTAACAAAATAAAGCCTCTATTGATTGTTCAAAAAAGAGCTATCAGAATAATCTGCAAAAGCAGCAGAATGTCACCCTCTTTTGAACTATTCAAAATGCTAAAAATACTGCCAATTAGAAACCTCTTTGTTTACAAAACTCTGAAAATCTTTTATATGCGATCAGGGAATATGATCTTAAGGCGTTCGTATAGATATATTCTGAGAATCAATAATAGAAGTCTGATCGAAGTCTGTCAATTCTTTATAATCACAGCACCTAAAATCTTTAAGAAATTATCTTCTAATATAAAAAATTCAAACTCACTATCAAAATTTCTCAAACTGACTAAGGAGTGGCTTTTAAATATTAATTCTGGAAATGCTGATGAGCTTTTAAATACATTAGTTTGAAATTTTACATAAGTCTTTAAAATTGTTATTTTTGTTATCGACGAATTTTTTTTTTATTTGATTTTTATTTTTTGTAACACCATAACCCCCCATATACATACTTTTATTAAATGGATTCTAATTTTAAACTATTCAATACTTGCTTTTAGCAATAGAATAGGTTTTATTTATTCATATCTATCTTATTTTAAGTTTTTCTAATATGAATTATTTGGTACCATTTATTGTTCTCTTCCTTTTATTTTAATAAGTTATTTTGAATAATTATATAATAATTGTTTAATTTAATTTAGTTATTGAAAACATATTTTGAATTTGTAATATAGTACTATTAATATGAATAAATGAATTGAATAAAAATAAATAAATAATTATATATGTGCTATAAATTATAATTAATATCATATTGTAATAGCTATATAATAATATATATATATATATATATATATCTACATACATGTGCATATGTCAAAAACTGATAGAGATGACATATGTGACAGGTACGATCGATGTAATTAAAATTGTCATACACAATTACAACGGCAGCAGGCATCCAAAGAACACAACACGGTTTCTCTACTTGACCGATAGATGATACTAGAGAAAAATTAAGAAGAGACATCTTGTAGATAGATTACAGTGGACTAATCATTTATTTAATCGAAAAAAGGAAAAACGATTCGAAACGCAAGGCAGAGCCTCGGATACAGAAATGAATTCACGGTAACAATATTTAGTGCAGTCAAAAGGACAAGAATTGGACAATGGAATGTATGAACGCTACGTGAAAGATTCAAACTGGCGCAAGCAGTACAACAAATGAGCAAATACAACTTAGATATCCTCGGAATTAGCGAAATGAGGTGGAACAAAAGTGGAGAAGAAATAACAGCAAATGGTAACAAACTAATATAGAGTGGAAAATATAAATGGAGCGAAAGTGGCGTAGGTATTATAATATCAAGCAATTTTCGTAACTCACTAAGCAGCTGGGAGCGAATATCATATCGAATACTCATGGCATGTTTTGCGGCAAGAATTAAAAATATAACGATAATACAATACTACACACCTACAGAAGACGCAGAAAATGAGATTAAAGACGACTTCTATGAACAATTAACAACAGCGTTAAACAGCATAAGGAAAGGTGATATTTCGATACTAATGGGTGATTTCAATGCTAAAATATGATCAGACAATATACATGGACCTCACCAAGAGGTCAAACGAAAAAGCAAATTGACCGTATTAGCAGAAAATGAAGAAACAAACTGCAAAATGTTAGAAATAAGAGAGGTGCAGATATAGGAAGCGACCACGAATTTATAACCGGAAATGTTAGAATATGACAGAAATACAAAAAAAGATCACGAAGAAACATAAGAAGAAAGATAAACCTCCAAGAGCTCCGTAACATTGAAACAAGAAATAATATGGTAGAAAGAATATACTCCAAACCCTCTCAATACACCAACAACACACATGGGAACACATTGTCGAGACCCTCAGAAACACAGCAGAAGAACAACTCGGAGCAATTCAGCCGCAAAGAAAAATATGGATTTCCAATAACACCTAGAATCTAATCAAACAAAAAAACAGCCTAAAACAGCAATTGCACATCAATAACGCTATAAGACAACAATACATTAGTATAGCTAAACAAGTCAAAAGAGCTGCAAGAAGAGACAAAAGAATATACAATAACGATCTCGCGAATAAGGCTGAAACGGCTGCATATAATACATAACAACAAGAGAGCTACATAAAATCGTGAATTAGCAAAAGAAACAACAAAAATCACCCTATCAAAGACCAAAATGGTGAACTGATAACATGTCCCGAAGAACAAACCCGAATATGGAGACGATACTTCGCAGAAACGAGTAATACCAGCGATTCTAACCAATAAGAAGCCAGACTAGAAATTTGCACAGATAACAACAACAACAATTACAACATCAGAATAAATAAACCATCCAAAACAAAGTTCAAAGAAGCTATAAGAAAGCTAAAAATAAACAAAGCAACAAGCGAAGATAGTCTTCCAGCTGAAATTATAAAAATAGACCCAGAAACATCAGCCGTGCTGATAGAACCTCAATTCTCAATAGCATGTGATGAGGGTAGATTATCAGTCACATGGAAAAATGAAGTAATCATCAAACTTCCTAAGAAAGGTGATCTTACCAAGTACGACAACTGGAGAGGCATAACAGTGCTAAACACAGTCTACAAAATTACGGCAACAATAATACAAACAAGTTTACAGAAGAAACTAAAGAACCAAATAAGGGATGAACAAGCAGGATTCCGCCCCCGCAGAAGCTGCATAGACCAGTTTAATACGCTCAGAATCATCGTTGAACAATTAATAGAATGGCGAGCCCCATTATATCTGGTTTTCATCGATTTCAAGAAAGCATTTGATTGTATAAGTAGAAAAGGCTCATGCAAGCACTTAGAAATTGAATTAGACCAACTAGTAACATTAGCTCAAAGTGTGGGTCTTGAAATAAATATCGAGAAGACGAAAGCAATGGCCATTAACAACAACAACCCACGTCACTTGGTGATAAACAACACAACACTCCAATATGTAATAACTTCCAATACTTATGCAGCATTATAAATAACAGCGGCATCATAAACGCCGACTTTGAAAACAGAATTAAGAAGCCCAGGGTAATGTTCGGACGCTTACAGCCAATATGGAAAAACACACAAATGTCCAAGGGGAACAAAATTGAGAATATTCGAAACCTGTGTAAAAACCACCTTAAGATATTGAAATGAAACCTGGTTAGTTACGAACAACATCACACTGAAACTACAATTTTTCATTAACAAGTATGCTAAGTATCATATGCAGAGTATGCTAGCCAAATACAATAAGTAACAATGACCTATGGAAACTTGCCAAAGTAGAATCGATTGGGCAAGAGGTCAAAAGAAAAAAGTGGAAATGGATAGGGCACATACTTAGAAAGCCGCAATAATGCATAGCAAGGGAAGAACTAGATTGGAACCCACAAGGAACCCGAAGGACGCCCCAATAATACCTGGAGGCGAACGATATTAGAGGAACTAACTTCAACTCAGAAAAACATGGAAACATGGAAAAACATAAGAGGAAACAAAAATAACTGCTCCGAATAGAGTCAGGTGGAGATGCCTAGTAGATATCCTATGCTCCCAAGATGGAAGGAAAAAAAAAAAACTCAGTGCAAAAACTTGTAAAAATTCTTGAAATTTATTATGTTTCCGGACGATAAATTTTTTGAACAAACTCATTATGGGTGATGAAGAACATTTTCATTTAAATGGATTTCTCAATAAACAGTACTGCCAAATTTGGCGTACGGAGCATCTGAGAGCAGCGCATCAGCAACAATTACACCCTTTCAGATGCACTTTTTGGTGTGGCATTATGGCTGATATATTTATCGGTCCATATTTTTTCAAAAATGAAACTGAGCATCAAGAAATTGTCTCCGGGGCGAAATACCGGACGATGTTGGAAAATTTTGTACGTCCGGTATTTCTCAAAAATCGTCACATATGGTTTTAGCTCATACCGCGAAAGAGATAATTGCGATTCTACGAGAACTTTTCGATGAATGAATTAACAAAATGACAAAATGAAAAAATGAAAAATGACAAATGAACAAAAAATGAATTTTCCGAGTGGCTAGTTTTCCGAGTACCGAGTTTCTTCGTTTCCCAGATTTAACGGCTTTTGATTTTTTTGTGCGGTCTCTTAAAGGAAAAGGTTTACGTTAACAAACTACAAAACATTCAGGAACTAAAGCAGAATATTCGTACAGAAATTGCGCAATATAATGCAAAATGTCTTAAAAAGAACCATTAACTGCCAACTGGAAAATTGAACCCATTTAAAGGATGTCAATTTTTACACTGAGATAAAAAAAATTGTATAATTTATACTTTCACTAACTTTAAAAATAAAAAAATTATAACCATTTTAAATCATCCAGTCCAAGTTGGCCTTGTATTTTAAATATTACTATTCGGATATAAAACTACTTTTTACAGTAGTTATGGACAATATTTTTATTATTATTTATATTATATTATCCCCCATCGGAAATCGAACTCTAGAACACCACAACACAGCTAGGCTGAGACGGTGACCATTATTAAGATAGACTTCTGAAATTTTGTAAAGGCTGGTCTTGTATGTAATGATGGTACTAACAATGCATCAAGTTTTATAAAGGATGATAGCACTAATATTTGTGACATTTGGTTGGTTGGGTGCAACGGATTTGAGTAGATGCTTTTTTTTTCCTGTTTTATTGGCTTCGGGACCATCGGGCTTATACAAATTCTTTCCAAATTTCCCTATCTTGGGCTAATTTCAACTCAAGACTTCCTACTCTTTATTACTTCAATTTGAACGCTTCTTCTCCAAGTTCCTTTAGGTCTTTCCACGTTTCTTCTGACTTGAGGATTCCACTCCAATGCCTGACGTACCACTGCTGTTGTTGAGCGTTCTTAGTTATTTTTTTTAATTAAATTGTAGTTAAATTGAGAAATCTTGTATGCATTGCATGCATTGCATAACCAAAAAAATAGAAACAAATACCTAAATATAATTTTTAATTGTTGTGAATTTTTCATTTTCAGTTTTGGAAATAAATTTTAAATTTCAGCTTACCCTCATTTAAAACTTCTTATTTTAGGAAAAACATTTTGCATCCTAAAATGTGCAATTACTTCCTAAGATAAACAGAGTGCTGTACTGTTTTACATTTCTTATTGGTCGAAACTAAGTTACGTTTTTAAGAGTGTTACGTTAAAAAGTGTGTTAAAAATATTGTTGTACATACCCAAAAATTTAAGATATTTGTTTGCGTTCCCATTGGTAATTCTTTTTTGTTTTGACTTTTTCCTTCACTATACCTACCATATAATAATATCAGATTCATAATATAATACTCTGAGTTTCTGTAATCTGTATTAAACTTTGTATACGGGAGAGTATATACAAAAAGAATATATAAATTTTGTTTTTATTTTTTCTTTGCATTTTAATTAATTGCATTCCTATAAAACTAAAACCTATTTTTAGTTCTTACCAAAATCTTCCCTCATCCAAATAGTGCAATAGTACAAAAAATCCCCAACCTATTATCTATTCAAAAACAGAAGAGTGTTTAGTGGATCAAAGTTCCACACTTTCATGTAGAAATCGTGCTCGTACTCCTCCTTTTTAACATCTTACTATCATTCCCAGCTACCCTCGTAAAAAAAAAATATAACGTTTTCTTAAAACTGAACAAAGAGGAGACACTATTTTATTACATAAAAAATTTTAACAAAATTATAGTTTGTCTTACAGTTTTGATTGTCTCAAAGAGGAGACACTATTTTATTACATAAAAAATTTTAACAAAATTATAGTTTGTCTTACAGTTTTGATTGTCTCCTTGAATTATTTAATTAAAATGGGATTTATGAAAATCTTTGATTTTACATAATGACAATTATTTCTTATGAATACATTGAATTATGGATATGATGAATTTAAATTAATTTATTTACAAATAATTTTTTTATTTTTACTAAGCTTTTCTTTCATATTTACCACATTTTTGTAGTAATAAATTTATAGAAAATTGTTTTATTAACATGAAAGTATAATAGTAATTAATTACACCACTGATTTGCCTCATTTTAAATATTTATATATGAACGGCTTAAAACACTGATTTATTAAATTTCAGCGAAAACAAATTTACTTTGATTAACCAATTTATGCATAAGTCGTTTAAAAAAATTGATATATTAAATATTCACTAGCAATAATTAGAATAATCATAAAAACAAAATACCTGGGTTTGAGTCAATCCTAAACTTGCCGCTAACTCGGCTCTTTCTGGTAATGCTAAATACTGAGTTCTTTGAAACCTTCGATTTAATTGTTGTAATTGCAAAGAACTGTATATCGTTCTAGGTTTACGCATTTTTTTACCTTTACCATTTATTCGTAAATTATTATCTTCGGTTTTATCTAGAAGTAGAGATCATTCTAAAATTTGAATTTAATGATAAAAAAAAACTTACCGTCTTTTGGTGGGCTTGAACATGGTGGTGCGTATGTACTTAAATGATAACCAGGATAAGAATTTTGATGAATAGGCGTAAATGGATAACCCAATGTAGTTCGACCAGTTGGAAACGCTGTATCTTGCCCACCTTGTGTACCAAAATGTTGATAACCTCCGCGTATAGCACTATAACTAAATATTTTAGAGTTCTGTCACAAATTAATTAAATAGTGGAAAATGTTTTACATAAGAAATACATGTTTGTTACATGAGGCATATTCATTTTTTAATTGTAATTTGAATTATTTTGTTCCAGTTCGAAACTGTAAACTTAAAATGTTAATTTTAATAACAAAAGATTAATCCTTACTTTTGTATAACTGATAAAATTATCAGTATTACTAAGTATTTCGCTAAACATTTGAATCTGCTTAAGTTATATACGCTTCTTTTTACGGTATTAAACTCTTTAATAACATAAAATACTATGTTAGGAAAATAAATAGAAAATAATATTGAAAGAGATATTTCTTTAGGTTAAAGATCATTTAAGTCTGATATAAAGAAAATTAATGAAGACATAAAAATTGAAAGTAGCTTAACTTTTCTAACATCTCAGTGTTCATAATGTATAAAATGATTGATATTTTAATTTTTAAAATAAATTTAACAGATTAATTTTTTTTTAAAACCACTTTGCAATATTTTATGCTAATATGAATCATTTTTATCTAACTAGAATGTTGGATAGAGTTCATTATATATTCATACATTAGAATAATTAATAATAAATTTTTTATTCCGGTAACTCATAAATAATGAAAGTACCTCGAAGGGTAAAATATGTACCAAAATACTGTGACTATAATTTATAATTAATATTACAATCCAATTTTAGTTGAAGCAACATTTCTAACATGTATGAAAACGATATATGTATGTACATAAATGTATTTTACTGTATATTTCTATAGTACACTATTAGTAGTATATCGTATACCCAAACAAACATCTAACCTTGAACACCTACCTACTTAATCGCTTAATAAGATCATGCAGTAAAAATGTTGACAAATATCTTGATTTAAATTATAAACAAATTATAATTTTTTGAGTTGACAAAATTTTGTTTGTAAATCATAATTCGTAATGCGCAAAATCATAATTTTGAAATTATCTTTACTTTTTATATTCTTTACTATATACATACAAAAATATATTATGTATGTATGTAGTTTGAATTTGGCAATTGGAATTATTTTGAATAAAATTTTATATGTATACTTATATACGCAATATACATAATAAATGTTCCTAAATAAAACACATAAAACATTAATTTTTAACGCCATGCATATTCAATGTTCAATAAAGAATGTTGACAACAAATATTCTGATTTAAATCCTAAACAAATGTTGTAAACAAAATAATTTAGCAACATACATAAAAATATTGTATGTATTGTGTTTTGCTAAATATGCTAATACAAAACAACATGTGCAAATGGACATCGATCGACATTATACTATTATTGAAGGAAAGATCACAAATATAATGTGTATGTTTGCATGAATAAGAGATAAAAATTTAAGTTTTAAATTCATATATACAAAATATATAGTTAGTAAAAAAAATGATAGTTAAAAAAAAAAAAAGTTGCATATGAACTGGATTCGAACAACATGACCCCCACTTTTGAAACCTGTACACTTCCCTCTGCACCATACACCACTTACAAATGTTGCCAACAGATTACGAAGATAATAAAAAGCGTGACAGAAAGACAAATAAATAAATAAATAAATAAACCGACACCGACGAGTTAATATAAAAGCATATAAAAAGAAAGGAGAGTTAAAAATTGGGTAAAACAAAATAAAACAAGTAAATGTAACAGTAAGTCGATGAAACCGACTTATTAATACCCTACACCTGAATAATTCGAATTAAATTAAAAATACATAAGTTTTTTTGGCAGCTGCTTGAACTTCATCCCTTTTCTGTCTTATTCAACTCGAATTTCAGGAACGTAAAAGAGACATCCTCTTGGGATATGGTTGACACCCTTGTAAAAAATTTTAAGTTTCTGTCTTTAATAATTTCGAAGAATGTTAGTCCTTGGGAGATGTGTGTCAGGTACCCGAATTGACACTCCAATTCATCGAATCCATCTCAGGAGCAAAAAGAAAACATGCCAGAACACCATTCTACTAAATTTAAAGGTTCAACTTTTGTTGGTTTTGGAGATATGCTCGTTGCTCTTGTGCTCGTCCGGAAGTTTCCAAAATACGAACCCATGGTTCAAATTCTTTCAAATGTCAGTTTCCAATTTTACAGAAAAGGAAACATAACAGAACACCTTTGTACTAAAAATAAAAGTTCTATCTTTGTTGGTTGGGGAGATATACTCGTTTGCTATGCGGCTCGTCCGGAAGCTTCCAAGATTTGAACCCATGGACCAAATCCTAACAAATTTCAGAAACATAAATCAAACATGAAGGAACTCCATTCTGCCTAATTTAAAGGTTATATCTTTGTTGCTTTTGGAGATAATATCATTTGCTCTGAGGCCCGTTCGGAAGCTTCCAAGATACGAACCCATGAATCAAATCCTCTCAAATTTCAGAGACTTAAATAAAACATGAAAGAACACCACTCTGCTAAATGTAAACGTTATATCTTAGTTGGTTTTGGAGATAATCTCATTTGCTCTGGTGTACGTTGGGAAGCTTTCAAAATCCAAACCCATGGAGCAAATCCTCTTAAATTTCTGAGACATAAATCGAACGGGTCGGAACATCATTGTACAAAATTTAAAGGTTCTGTCTTTGTTGATTTTGGAGATAATCTAGATTGATCTGGGGCTCATTCGGAAGCTTTCAAAATCGGAACCCATAGACTAAATCCTCTCAAATTTTAGAGACTTAAATAAAACATGAAAGAACACCACTCTGTCAAATTTGAAGGTTCCATCTTTATTGGTTTTGGAGATAATCTCGTTTGCTCTGGGGCTCGTTCGGAAGCTTTCAAAATCCGAACCTATGGACTAATTCTTCTCAAATTTTAGAAGTTTAAATAAAACATGAAAGAACACCACTTTGTCAAATTTGAAGGTTATATCTTTATTGGTTTTGGAGATAATCTCGTTTGCTCCGGAATCATTCGGAAGCTTCCAGAATCCGAACCCATGGACCGATTTTGTTCAGATACGAACTCAGCCTTCCTTTCGTAATCAGTAACCTACTACATATATTTCATTAAGATAGCTTTATTAGTTTTTGAGTTATCGTGCGAACGGAAGGACGCACATCGTTAAATCGACACAGGAAATGATCCTGATTCAGAATATATATACATGTACATATCTAACTCGCTGCCTTTTGGTGGTTACAAACACCATACCAAAATTAATATACCCTATACTTTAGGTGTAGGGTATAATAAAACGCAATTGTTAAAAATTTAATGTCGTTAATAAACAAGGGAGCAAATCGAAATTTCGCGAATTAAAATCTCGCGTTTTTAAATCTCGTGTGTCAAAATTTGGTGTTTTCGCGATATTTTTTAAAATATTTCATGAAAAAGAGATATTAGAAAAAATTCACAAATTATTGCGAGGCAGTCTTTTTATACCCTACACCTTCATGGGTTCGGATCTTGGAAGCTTCCGAACGAGCCCCAGAGCAAACTAGTATATCTCCACAACCAACAAAGATAGAACCTTTATTTTTAGTACAAGAGTGTGCTTTTATGTTCCTCTTCTATAAAATTGGAAACTGACATTTGAAAGAATTTGAACCATGGATTCGTATATTGGAAGCTTCCGAAAGAGCCCCAGAGCAAACGAGATTATCTCCAAAACCAACAAAGACAGAACTTTTAAATTTTTTACAATGATGTTCCTTCCCGTTTGATTTATGTCTCTGAAATTTAAGAGGATATGGTCCATGGGTTTGAGATTATCTCCAAAAACAACAAAGATATAACGTTTAAATTTGGCAGAATGGTGTTCTTTCATGTTTTATTTAAGTCTCTGAAATTTGAGAGGATTTGGTACATGGGTTCGTATTTTGGAGGTTTCCGAACGAGCCCCAGAGCAAACGAGATTATCTCCAAAATCAACAAAGATAGAACCTTTAAATTTTGTACAATGATGTTCCTTCCCGTTCGATTTATGTCTCTGAAATTTAAGAAGATTTGGTTAATGGGTTTTGAATTTGGAAGCTTCCGAAAGAGCACCAGAGCAAATGAGATTATCTCCAAAACCAACTAAGATATAACCTTTAAATTTGGCAGAGTTGTGTTTTTTCATGTTTTATTTAAGTCTCTGAAATTTGAGAGGATTTCGTACATGGGTTCGTATTCCGGAAGCTTCCGAACGAGCCCCAGAGCAAACGAGATTATCTCTAAAATCAACAAAGATAGAACCTTTAAATTTTGTACAATGATGTTCCTTTCCGTTCGATTTATGTCTCTGAAATATAAGAGGATTTGGTTCATGGGTTTGGATTCTGGAAGCTTCCGAACGAGCACCAGAGCAAATGAGATTATCTCCGAAAACAACAAAGATATAACCTTTAAATTAGGCAGAATGGTGTTCCTTCATGTTTGATTTATGTTTCTGAAATTCGTGAGGATTTGGTCCATGGGTTCATATCTTGGAAGCTTCCGGACAAGCGCCAGAGTAAACGAGTATATCTCCACAATCAACAAAGATAGAACTTTTATTTTTAGTACAAAAGTCTTCTGTTATGTTTCCTTTTCTGTAAAATTGGAAACTGACATTTGAAAGAATTTGAACCATGGGTTCGTGTTTTGGAAACTTCCGAACGAGAACAAGAGCAACGAGCATATCTCCAAAACCAACAAAGATAGAACCTTTAAATTTAGTACAATGGTGTTCTGGCACGTTTCCTTTAAATAAATATTTTTCTAAATTTTGGAGATGTATGACAACTAACCGAACCTGTTGCATCAGCACAACCAAATTTTACAGAAGTTATTGCCCTAAAACTTTATTGTCTTTTGTAAGATTTCAGATGCCCAGCTTCATTAAGTCCCAAGAGGTGCAAAAATCCTGAAGCGGCTCTACATCTACCAAATTTTACAAAACTTATTGGCATATAACTCGACATTTCTTCCCTAAATTTCAGGCACTTAGCTTCAATAGACAATAAGTTATTTTCATTTAAAAAGAGAAATTGTAAAGCAGCTACCAGAATCTGTTGCACCAGCACCATCAAATTTTACAGAGGATATTGACATAGAACGTTATCATCATTTGCAAGATTTCAGAAGCGTAGCTTTATGAAGTTCCAAGAGGTGCGAGTAGCCCGAACCAGCCGCATTAGACCAACCAAATTTTATAAAAGTTGTTGTCATGTAACTCGACAACTCTTCACTAAATTTCATTGAGTTATTTTCACTTAAAAGAAGAAGTTGTATGGCAGCTTCTAAAACCTGTTTCACAAGCACAACTAAATTGTACAGATATTATTGCATCGTAGCGCAACATCATAGTACAAAATTTCAGATACCTAGCTTCAATACATACTCAGTTATTTCCATATGAAGATAGAAGTTGTATGGCAACTAACTGACATTTTTGCAAAAATAACGCAAAAAAAAAATTCAGCGTCCTAATTCCTTTATTTTTTGAGTTATCATGCGGACGGATGGACAGATGGACGGACGGACGCACGTGACTTTATCGACTTAGAAATCAATTCTGAGCTGATCCATACCTTTGACACTATATCTAGCTAGACTCCTTGAAGGTGTCCCAAACGTAATGGGAAATTTATTACACCTTTGAACATAGTTCATACGGGTATAAAAATTCCACGTACTTTTTTATAGTATACTTTAGAACTCATTTGAAAATCAGCTTTTATAAATCACGAAATATGCATTTAAAAAATTAAGCAGAATTTTTGAATCAGGAGCAAAATCTGAGTTTCTATAATATGTTAGCGGGAGTTTCGGAGCGGCAGCTATATTAAACGCCTTATTGTTGAAATATCTATATAATAAAATTATTAGGATGGATTTTCTAGTTGATTACAAAATCGTGGTTTTTAATAACTTGTTTAGCGACGGTCTCCCATATATTAAATGTATAAAATACGTTATTGTTTGAATATGTATGTAAAACAAATATTTAGGAGGGGTTTTAGAGTTGGTGACAAAATCAGCATTCTAATAATTTTTTTAGCGGTGATTTGATAGCGGAATCCCTTCTGTTTTAAGCTTTTTTTTTAAGTATGCATGTTGAAAAATATAATTAAGAGAATTTTAGAGTTGTACTGAAAATCAGGGTATACGCTTTTCCCAAAATATTATTATATTATATATGCGAGATTTTGAATTGGCACGGATTTTAGAGTTGGATTCAAAAGTAGGGTTATACGCCTTTTCAAAATATTTATATATTTGTATATGTCAGATTCTGAATAAAGAGCGGTTTTGCAGTTGTATTTAGCATAAGGTTTTACCTCTTTTCCTAGAAAATATCAGCAAAAAGTAAAAATGAAAAATATAAAAAGTACCTATTACCTTTTAAAATATGATTACTCAAATTTTCTTTTGTAAAAGCCGTAAACTTTTGCAACCATAACATTTTTCATTGCAAAAACCAGACATGTGAAGTAATGCATTAGGTTTGCATTGCCATTATTTTGTATTGACTTAAAATAATGCATTATTTTTTTTAATAATGCATTGAAATATTTAATAATTGTTTTTCCAAACTAATTCATTAAAATAATGCATTATTTTTTCTTATAATGCATTTAAATATTTATTTTGAATTATTTGTCCAAACTAATTCATTAAAGTAATGCATTATTTTTCTTATATTGCAATAAAATAATTATTATGAATTATATTTTCAAACTAATTCATTAAAATAATGCATTATATTAAAAAAATAATACATTACATATAATGAATTACCAAATATAATTTAAATTATTTGAATTACTTTAAATTATTTTGAATTACTTTTGAATTAATAAAATAATTCAAAGATAATTCCAGCAATTCAATGAATTATTTTTTTTAATTCAAAAATAATTCAAATAATTCAACGAATTACTTTTTTTAAATCAAATTCAGATAATTCAATGAAATATTTAATTTATGTATTATTATTTATATGCTTCCATTATATGCTTTTATTTTATATTAACTCGTTAGTGTCGGTTTATTTAGTTTTTATTCTGTCATGCTTTTTATTATCTTTGTAATCTGTTCAAAAGGAAAATAAATGTTGTATAATGCGGAGTAAAGTGCATAAGATTTGAAAGCGTCAGAGTAATTGGGATCGTATCCAGTAGGCAGTTCATATCCAACTTTTTTTTAACTCTATTCTTCAACATTTTTTTAATAAAATTTTATGTATGTATGTACCTATTTAAAAACTTAATTTTTAGTCGCTTATATATGTATAAATATATTTTGACATTTACTCCTATAATAATATAATGAAATCTTGACGACCATTGCACATGTGTTCCCTATATAACATCGTGAGGGCTTTTAAAAAGTGCTATTTTTTTAATTAGTCGGATATTTTTGAAGTAATCAGTTTTTGCAAGATAGTCAATTTAATATCGGAAAATTATAATAAAAATCTCTTAATATTAATTTTTATTTTTTTTCCCCAGGTTCATCGAAGGGCCTTATGTATAAGAGACAGAGGTCACAATATGAGCTACTGGGTAGTTCCAAAAAGGCTAAGTTCCTAGGGAGCAACCAGGTAACCAAGCCTTTCAATGAAATTGCAAAGGATAATTTAATTCTGGCAATCATTGATGAGGGGTTAGAGGACGGGGGTATTTCTCCCAGTAACTGGAAGAAGGTTGTTGTTGCTTTAAACACAACTTTCTTCCAGGTACTGGAAGAAAATCCGGGACCACCACCCTACTGTAGAGACGCTGGCTGGCATCAGGGCCATGTCAAATTGACTGCTTGTGTTGATCAGAGATCGGTAGATCTCTACAAGCAGGCGATAGGTAAGGTGGGAAGTCTGTGGCCGGGCGCCAAGCTCAAAGACGTAAGCAGGGAGGAAATCCCTAGCAGGCCAAGAGCTAGGGTATGGCTGCCGAGGGAATCTGCCGAAGCAGACACGATCATCAAAATGATGAAAGTGTCAAATCCTCAACTTCCAACACACAATTGAAAGATTGCAAAACTAGGGGAAGTAGTAGGACAATCCCGGCAGGCGTTAGTGATTGTCAATAAGGACTCCCTACAAACCCTAGCGAAAGCCAAAGGGGTCATGAATTACGGCTTCACAGCGGTTACACAGAAGGTGTACAAAAAGGATGAGGTGGAGGCCTCAAGGAGCATCGGTGAAGGCTCAAGTCAAGTCCAAGAAGCAAACTCTGACCGATCCGATGTCGTTGACGGAGCATCCTCCTTGGCTCCAAAGAGAGTGAATGATGTCATCAAGGCTGACGATGAATACGATCTACTTAGATCTGATTATGACAGCTTTGATGACGACAAAAGCTTCTCAATGGACTTCGAGGATAAAGCTAACGCAACGCTGGCGTAGATTAAGAATGGCTCAGGTAAAGAAGCTACTCTAAATTAATCTCCATCACTCCAAAGCGGATTCCGCCGCACTTGAAATCCGCCTCAGGAAAACGGATGAGGATATTATCTTGATCCAAGAGCCATGGGTAACAAAAAAACAGATTCATGGACTCAAGATACCAGGATACACGTTGTTGTATAATAAAGAGGTATGCAGACCTAGAGCGTGCATACTTGCTAAAATACATTAAATTTAACTTTTATGTATAATTACAGTGATGCTGATCTGGTCGCGGCGAGCCTAAAGCTAAAAAACTTAAGGCCCTGGGTTGTTGCGGCGTATCTTCCTCACGACCCGCAGGATTCACTCCCTCCATCCAATCTGGCAGGGTTGATAGCGGATGCTAGAAGGATGAACATTGGGGTCATCATAAGATGCGACGCCAATGCTCACCATGACATCTGGGGTAGTTCGGATACCAACGAAAGAGGTGAGTCACTTTTTGATTACATTTTCAGTACTAACCTTCTAATCTGTAACATTGGCAGGGAACCTACCTTTGTTACTAGTAATAGGTAAGAAGTCCTAGACATAACCTTAGTCTCGGACTTCATTTATTCTAAAATAAACTCATGGAAAGTTTCTGATGAGCATTCCTTTTCAGATCACAGATACCTTGAGTTTAGTCTGGAAGAAAGTCCTCCAACAAAGTCAGTCTATAGAAATCCTAAGAGAACTGACTGGAACAAATATAGGGAGCACTTAAAGTCAGTGCTTCCTTCCTTAACACCTGGAATTCCTAAAAATATCCAGGATCTGAATAGCCTAGTAAACGTTTTTACTAAGGCCTGCAATAAGTCCTTAGAGCATTCATGTCCCATCAGTAAAGCTAGGGGAAAACCTAAACCACCTTGGTAGAATGATGAAATCAAAGCTCTAAGGAAAGATAGTAGGAGGGCTTTTAATAATACCAAAAAAACGAATGAGGTACAGGACTGCAGCTCTTATAAATCGGCTCTTAGTCAGTACAAAAAGCACTTAAAAAGGCGAAAAGAGCCACCTGGAGACTATTCTGCGGAGGTATAGAGAACGTCTCCGAGGCATCTAGACTTTTCTATCGACTAGAAAAATTTACCAGAAAATTCTATCGACAAACCCCATGGTACCCAGTCTTCTTAAAAAGGAGGATGGCCGCCGGACTACCACAAGCGAGGAGTCGTTGGAATTACTTTTAAAACCCCATTTTCCTGGGTGCTCAAATAACAGCTTAGAGGTGGCTTGTCTTCTGAATCCACTCCCTACTATTTCAGAGGGGGTGGTTACAGGGGACAAACTACAATGGGCTATAGATAGTTTCAAACCATTCAAGTCAAGCGGAGCGGATGGAATTATACCCGCTGAGATTCAGCAAACTGCATCTATTACCCTGGCTTGGTTAAAAAGCATTTTCTGTGGTTGTCTTAATTTGGGGCATATCCCGGATAAATGGAAACAGGTCAGAGTAGTTTTCATAATCAAGGCCAGCAAAAATAGTCACGCCCATGCGAAGGACTTTCGGCCTATAAGCCTGTAATCCTTCCTTCTAAAAATCTTAGAAAGATTGATTGACATCCATATCCGCTGCAACTTAGATAAAAATCTGTTTTCAGCCTCTCAACATGCTAACTGTAAAGGGAAGTCAGTGGATACTGCACTTCACACTTTGACAAGCTCGATTGAAAGATCTTAAAATTGCAAAGAGTATACTCTTGCAGCTTTTATAGACATTGAGGGAGCGTTTAATAACGTCAATCAGGTAGCAATTGTGGACGCACTCATAAGCCTAGGAGTTGAACCGGAGCTAAGAGCACTGATGGCTAATATGCTAAATAGCAGGGCCATCAGTGCCGACTTAGGCAACGCTTCAGCAAAATGGTTTGTGAAAAGAGGGACTCCGCAAGGAAGGATGCTATCTCCCCTTCTTTGGAATATGGTGGTAAATAAACTGCTTAAAATCCTGGAAGAGGTGGGCTGCACAACAATCGCCTATGCGGAAGATATTGCTGTCGTGGTCAGTGGAAAATTCCCAGACAGTCTCAGGGATGTTTTGCAACTTGCACTAAACAAAATCACAACATGGGCTACAGACTGTGGGCTGTCAGTAAATCAGAAAACGGAACTGGTCCTCTTTACAAGGAAATATAAAAAGTTCCTAAAATAAAACCGCCTTCGTTAAATCGCTGCACTCTTACTCGCTGCACTTTAGCGAAACGGCGAAATTTCTGGGTCTAACTCTAGACAGGAAGTTAAGCTGGAAATCTAACATCTCAGAAAGAGTAAAGAAGGCCTCAATAGCACTCTATTCGTGTAAAAAAGCCATTGGTAGAAAATGGGGGCTTCAGCCACACATGACTTACTGGCCGTACACATCCGTAGTAAGGCCCATTCTTATGTACGGAGTCCTAGCATGGTGGAAGGCAATCGATAAAGAGGTCAACCGCAAGGCAATCGCTAAGGTCCAAAGAACTGCCACACTATGTATTAGTGGCTCTTTAATAACAACCCCTTCTGCGGCATTGGACATCATGCTTAATCTGATCACTGTAGAATATTATAGTAAATTTGCAGCCGCAAACACAGCTGTGAGATTAAAAGCTACATCCCAGTGGATCAATTCACGTAAAGGTCACTCGGATATCACAAGCCAATTCAAGTCCACTCCCGTCTTGGTGGACTACACGTCCCCCACTTACTTCTCGGGAAATCTCATGTGAGGAGCA
Source organism: Poecilobothrus nobilitatus (assembly GCA_947095535.1). Classification (NCBI taxonomy): domain Eukaryota; kingdom Metazoa; phylum Arthropoda; class Insecta; order Diptera; family Dolichopodidae; genus Poecilobothrus; species Poecilobothrus nobilitatus. The sequence goes on from OX352772.1 coordinate 240,789,205, forward strand.
TACCAAGCCGTGAAAGTTGGAACTCGAACACAGTGATGACCTTCGAAGTACAATTCTACACGGATGGTTCAAAAATGAACAGCAGTGTAGGATGCGGGGTCCTCTCAGATAATCTGAATATCAGTCATAATTTCCGAGTACCAGACCATTGTAGCGTCTTCCAAGCGGAATTGGTACAACCTTACAAGTTCTGCTGAATAGGGCAGGACTACGGGTACCTCTATCCACAAGCAAAACGTTATTTCGAAAGGATATAACGGATATGGTAAATTACAAATGGTCAAACTTAACCTCGTGCAATATCACAAAATTGATATGGCCCAAAACCCATTTAAGACGATCCAATGATCTGCTTTCTCTCAAAAGGGCACACATTGGAATGACAATGGGAATAATCACCGGTCACTGTTTAATAGGGAAACATGCCAGAACACTTGGCTTATCCGCATACGATTATTGTAGAGCCTGCAAGGATGAAGAAGAGGAGGAAACTACTCTCCACCTCCTATGCACATACCCGGCCTTGTCGGCAAGAAGGAATACCCATTTGGAGCAATATCTCTTCGACAGCCTTATCGATCTGTCAGGTAAAAATGTGAAGAGTATTCTTCGCTTTGCAAAAAGCTCAAACTGGTTTTAACGAGAGGGATAGAAAAGCTTCTATGTGGTATCACAATGGACCAAATACGGTATAAGTGTGACTTTTGCCACCTTAACCTAACCTAATATTAATTTTATTAGAGTTTTTTAATGTTTTTTTTAATATTTAGTAAAAGGAATATTGTTACACAATTAAACACAACATTCAAAATAAAGTGTTTAATAAGTAAGAAATTCGAAAAACGTATAATAAATATTATTTAATAATTATGACTAAATTAATAAAAATCATCGTTCAATAATTCGGGAATACCATTAAAAGTTTTTCCCAAAAATAATACAAAAAACTTAAATTACCTAAATTCTTCAAATCATTCATGTCCTTCATTTACCTATAAATCCTGTCCATTATACAACAATTTATTCCCTTCAAGGCAATCATTCACCCTATAATCATTTATAAAATTCTAAAAAATTGTGCTGAATTGCATTTAAATGGAAATTTTGAATTAAAATAAAGGAATAATGCTGCGATGAATTGGTTACTATTTCGACCATCACAAGTATTTGAAAATAATCTGAGTTCCTTAATTTTTTCAGTGGCAATTTCTGAGCAACCTCTTTGGCCATTCATTTTATTCCATGAAAAGTAATACGCTTTGTTTAAAAATATTGCTTCATAAATAGTTAAATTATAAACATAGACTTTTGGTTGTAATAGATTTCTGAAACTCTAGATGACCAAATTTGTAAAAAGCTTTGCAGATCAAATGTAGTAGATAAGAAAGCATCATCGCTATTGGCACGGATTTTATCATCACCTTTGGCCTAATTAGTTTCTTCTTTTTTTTCGAGGTTTTTCAGGTAGGTAGGTAGGTATGGTGGTGACCTTCACGATGCTCCGTGAAGGCCTCAATTAGCACTAGATTGCGCCATTTTGATACCACTGCACTCATGTGACCCGTGTTTTTAGATTGTTTGCGGTTTCATATCCAACCCGAGCGGTTCAGATACAAGATCAGTTCTTTGATTTTGTGTTCAGAAAGCTCGCTGAGGTTGCGGAAGAACGGCTTGCCGAGTGAGAGAAGTCTGGCTCCAGCTAGGGCCGGACATCTGCAAAGAAAGTGTTCCAGATTCTCACTTTCGTTTGCTTCTTTTTTAACTTCTTAATTTTTTGTTTTATCTTTTTTGTATTACTCACATACGAAACACATTGTTATTTTAAAAAATGAAAAGTTATAATTGTTACAAAAATAACGTTTATATGTTATGTTATGTTATATAGTGCTTTTGCTGATTCTGATTTGCATATATTTTATTGATCCATAGTTCTGCTCTAAATATTGCCTCTTTGAAGATTTTCCGCAATAATGTGACTCAGCCACAGGAAAACTTTTGATATTGTGATTGGCCCTTACAAGAACAACTGCTAAAGGTTTGTTTGAGGACGTGGTTTTTCCACGAATATCGCTTTTAGCATACGAATCTGATTCATTTGCCGCATTTAATGCTGTGTTAAACGGACCATGGCGTATATATCTTTTTAAGAAAAAAACTTTGCATATTTACTGGGTTTGTACTAAAAAATAAGCGCAACCCCAGTTCTTTTGTTTTAATTTATCTTAGGAAAAATGGTCCTTAATTTCACTTATATTTTCATTCAAAATTTATATTGTATTTGAACTTACAAATGTAGTTGACTTATTTTGGTTTTTTGGCAGCTTTAAATGTCAGCTTTTCTTCTAAAAGCTCTTCTTCTTCCAATGTGCCTTCAGTGAAACTGCTAGGTATGTTGTTGTTTTTACTGATTTCACAAAATTCTACAGAAGATATTCTTACACATGATCTGTTATTGTGGAATTAGTTCATTGATATTTTGTTTATTGTTATTTAACAATAATGGTACTTCTTCATCAATCTTCATCACTGTTTTTATTTTTTGGTCATACAAGTCGAAATGATTAATATCCTTATCTAAATTTTTTTTTTAATTTGGAAATGGTTAACTTTTGGTTTTACTTTTCACAAATTTTAAACTTTTATTTTCAGTAAAAATGACTATGTGATTTTGGTCAGTTTTAGCTATAAAAAAAAATTTCTTTATTTTAAACTATAAATTTCAGGAAAAACTGACCATGTGACTTGGTAAGTATTTGCTGTAAAAAATATTTGGTTTTAAAGATAGTCAATTTTGAAATTTAGGTTTAGGGTTTAATTCAAAAGTAATTCAAAATAATTCAAATTAATTCAAATAATTTGATTTATATTTAGTAATTCATTATATGTAATGTATTATTTTTAAATATAATGCATTATTTTAATGAATTAGTTTGGAAAAATAATTATTTAAATGCATTGCAAGAAAAAGTAATGCTTTATTTTAACAAATTAGTTTGAAAAAATAGTTCAAAATAATTATTTCAATGCATTATATCTAATTAATAAATACGAAAAATAATGCATTATGAAAATAATAAATTAGTTCCCATATCTGATACATATATGCACAAAAAAAAAACAGGCAAAAAATATTCAAACGCTCGCAATACTCATATTTTAATATGTATTTTAATCAAAGATTTTTATTTTTTTTTACGAGAGACGGTGGAAAACACCAAAAGTCACTCACAGGAACTGCAGAGGTTCCTCTGAGTAGTGTTGGAATCTAACCAACCAAAACCACCCTCTTTAAAACCAAACTTTAGCATGGGTCCTTTAATACATAATAATATAATGACAGCTTTGTTTTGGGGAAAAGGATGAGGGAGGGATTTCTTGGGAAATTGGATTTAGGATAATTGGAATTATGGAGGATGAAGGGTAGCGTATGAGTGGGTATCTGTTGCACTCCTCGTTTCACGTTGGAAAACTTTGAGTGAAGGCATCAATTGTTTTATTTCTTTGGAACAAGTGTTCACCCCTACAAGGTATCTATAAAAAAGGTTCAATGACCCGAAAGTACGGATTTGCGCTGTCTCGCTGTTTGGGGAGCTCCAGCCCAAATATGTGCATTATACTCCATTTTCGGGCTAATGTACATTTTATAGATGTTGAGAAGATCGGAAGGAGAAAAGTGAGCTTTACCGCGGCACAAGAAACACAGACATTTAGCAGCATCTTTAGGTATACCAAAAATATGATTTGACCAAGTCAATTTTTCATTTAACTCAATGTCCAGAATATTTAAATTTGTTGAGTGCTGCAAAGCTTCACCCTGAAATGTCAGGTTTGGTGTAGTAGTAGCTATTTTACGCGAGATTAAACAACATTGTGTTTTTTTGGTGTTGACATCATTTCTATTGACTTCACCCAATTTTTGAATTTTTGCTAAATCATTATTTCCTGATAGTGAAATTTCTTACTGTTCTATTAATCTGGTGATTAATACCATAGCAGCTATAAAATTCATAGGAAGCTACAAGAGTGTTGTCATCTGCGAAACTATGGATTGGATTGGATGTTATTGAACGCAGGTCATTGATAAATATTAAGAAGAGAGTGGGATACACTACCGATCTCTGAAGGATACCAGCATTAATTATAAAATTGTCAGATGAATAATCATCGACAAGTACTAGAATCATGCGATACACAAGGAAATTTCCAATAGATTTTAAAAAAACTCTACCTAATCCTAATGCTTTGCATTTTGCTGATAAAGCATCATAGCAGACTCGGTCGAAAGCTTTAGTAATATCCTGCGCCACTACATCAGACTCACCAGAATGATGAAGGCTGATATTCAACTTTTCGCAATGGGAAGTCATGAGATCACCGGTTGAACGACCGGCTCTGAACCCGTATTGTCGATCATTAAGCAAATTCCTACGATCAAGATAATTCAAAAGCTTCTGGTTTACTATTTGCTCAATTACTTTGGAAAGAACCGAGGTTCTAGCAATAGGACGGTAGTTAGAGGGATCGCTTTTATTACCTTTTTTTGGAATTGAGAGAACATGCGCAACCTTCCATTAGGTAGAATGAATACCCGAAGTAAAGGAGAGATAGAAAAGGTTGCGCAGAGGTTTTGAAATACTTGAATAGGCATTTTTAAGAACTATGGTAGTGATACCATCTGGACCGGTTGATGTTTTTGTATCAGGATTCTTCGAGATTCTTCAACGTCTACAATCTGTCAAAACGAACAAACGTATTTCTCTTTTTTTTTTTAATTTTTATTAAGAAAATTATTTTTATTCTTTTATTAACTTTTAAAAAAATATCAAAGTGTGTAAAAATTTATTGTACAAAAAATAATAAGGAAAAGAAGTAAAAAATAAAAAAAAATAAAAATAATCAAAACGAAAAAAATAAAATGTCCAGCAATCGGTGTGAAGCTTGCAATGGCGGTATTAAAGGCAGACAAAAAGGTTTGCAATGCACTGGTCTATGCCACAATTTTTTTCATGCTAAGTGCGCAAAGGTAACTAAAGACATCTTTGCTTTAGTTAAATCTGGTTCACTTACTTGGAAATGTACAAACTGTCTTCCCTGCGATGGTGAAAATAATGCTTCAGTAATTCGGGTGCTGATTCTCGTGAAGTAGAGCTCAAGATAATGATTTAAATTCCGAAGACACGAGCCCAGAAGAAATTCTAAATCTAATAGAATGACTACTTGTGCAATGACTAATTGTGATTTAATGAAAATGGCGCAACATCTTAAATGTATGGGGTCAGTTATTACGCAAATCTCCAAATCTCAAACGTATATCCAAAAATCTCAAGATTATCTTAGAGCTCAAATGGACGATGCACTTAAAGAAAATAAAATGGTTTGTGAAGAAAATAAAAATTTAAAAATCAAAATAAAAGAAACTGAAGGAAAAGTTGAATCCTTGGAAAGCAGGGTAAATCAACTTGAAAGCTTAGCAGATGTAGCAGAGCAACAGAAACTTAAAAACAATCTGATTATAGCCGGCTTGCCGCCCAAAATTGTTGAGTGAAAAAATTTTTTGTTAAAAATTGCAAAAAACAATCAATGCCAATATTGTGGAATACAATACAATCCAAAATCAATGCCAATATTGCGTAATACAAATAATACATCAAATCAATTGTACAAGAATTAAATTGAATTAAATTCAGAAAAGGCTAAAGATAAACTCATGTTAAAAAAACGTTCCTACAAGCATCTATTTACGGCTGAAATTGATGAAACTCAAAAGGAAAATAATGAGATATTTTTTCGGTTAGATCTTACGTCGCTACAAAGGAAATTTTATCAAGAAAAGTCGTAATATGCAATTTCTCCACAAGATGGAAAAATTTTCTTACGAGAAAAACAGCACTCAATCTCAAACATTAATAATATTAACTTTATTAAATCTATTTATAATAACATTAAGTGACTTTTTTAACATCATTTTAATCATAATGAAACCAAATTATAATTGTAAACTAGAAACTACAACAATATTATTTTTGTTCTTGGTACGTAGATAAAACCGGTCGTAGATATATATTTTTCAAACTATTTGGTATTTTCTGCTGTAAATTTATTAAATTTAGAATTTTCATACAAAACAAAACTTTTTTACTCTCAAATAATTTTTGTTATATTTCCTTATTTATTTATTCATTTGACATCTTAATTTTATTATTTTTTATGCAACTTTTACACTAAACAATATTTTTTCAAAAATATATTTTACTTCATTTACTTATACATATTTTCTTAACTTAAAAAATTTTCGCTTATTCAAATTAATAATTCTTATAATTAAACAATTACTAATTTACAGATTTTAATTTTTGATATATTATATCATTACATTAAAATTTTTAATTATTTATTTCTCATTCTAAACAATAATTTGATTAATCAACTTTCTTTTGTTTTATTTAGATATATCTATTTTTTTTCTTACATATATTTTTGACACAATTGTCGAGTTGAAAGAGAACTGCATGCCAAACAAAATTGCTTTCTCTTTGGAATCTGATACAATTATGTTGTTAATATCAACAAGCAGAGCAAAAGGATACTCGCTAACGTCCTCATTTAAACTTTTTGCAAATGTCCAAAAGGATTTACTATTCTTAGGCATGTGAATAAATTTGCGTTTCAACTTTAGGTTGAATAAGAATTTTTGCCTTTTGATAACTCTTGCATCTGTTCCGAACCACTACATAGTTTGCCCTGAGAGCCTCCGACTTATTTCTTTGGTACAGTTTAGAAGCCTCCTCCTTTTTAAGATTGGTTTCTCTGCAGATGCGATTTAACCAAGATTTGGAATTCCACTTAATAGTTCCCATGAAGTGAGGAATAAATAACCTCATTCCAAGTCAATTTTTTTCATAAATCGCATTTGCAGCAAAGTCGACATTCTTATCGCGGAAGCACAATGACCAATCAAAGGATCTGAAAAAGTTGTTGAGACCATCCCAGTTCGCATGGCTATAGCGCCATACTAATTTTATGGGAGGAGTCCTTTGACTGGTAATTGGGCCTACCTGGAAACTTGTTTTAACCAAACAATGGTCGGAGCCACCCAGGGGGCAACCAACTGAAACCACATATTTTTCAGGGTGTGTGATCAGGAACAGATCCAAGAGGTGGCTTTCTCGATCAGTACGGTCCGGGATCCTAGTTGGATTTTGGACAAGTTGCGAAAGATGGAATAGAGATGAGTTCAACTTGGTTTGAGAGATTTTCAATTTCCATAACAGTTTCCTCATCACTTGAGTTGGGTGATCTGTATAAGAAACAGAAATGTATGACCTGCTCCCCAACAAAAATTTTTACCCAAACATAGTGGAAGGTTGGGCTAGAACATTTGAATTTATTAAGAGTGTTGAAATCTTTTTAATATAGATGGCGATACCTCTTTTAGACAACTAATATAAACATAAATAAATATCTTGAGATAAAAAAGGAAAAAGAAAAAGTACTTATCTTAATGCCGCCATTGAAATGCAGTCAAAGTCAAAAATGTGTTTAATATTTATTTTGCACTTTCACCTCTAATTTAGAATGAAAATTTTAACAGGGTAATTAAAATAAAAAAAAAGTAAATAAAAAGAAAAAAACAAGGGAATTAATTAGTTAGAAATTAAATAACTAAATTTTTAACTACTAATTTGTAAATAATATTTTCTTAAACGATGCTGTTAAACCGCAGTTCAACAGAACCATATCTAATTATCTAAGAATACCTAATTATCTTAGATAATCTATAGATTTCGTTGTGAATCGGAAATTTTCGTTGGGTTTTTTAAATGCTTTTGCAATGATTTCTAGCATACCACCACGAGCTTTGAAAATTACTTTTTTAAATATTCTTAACATTTTGGTCTTTGACAGTTTATAAAAAAGTGCTTCCCTCTTTATTATGTCAAGGTACTTTCAAATTCTACAAAGAAAACGCATAATTTTCTTTTCTATCGTAATTGAGAGTTAATTATGCTATTCAGTTTGTAATCGGTATTTCCAAAAGATAGTCCTCTATAGTTTTCAACTGAGTTTAAATCATCTTTTTTGAAAATGGGGAATATTATTGAACTATGGTATAATTGCGGCGTTGCAGCTGTGTCAAATATTATGTTTATAATTTGGCATAGTTGTTTTAAGAATTCAACATTTGCATTTTTGTAGTACTCGTAAGGTATCCTATCTAACCCTGGTGGTTTTGAATCTGTAACCTTTCTCAATACTACATTTATTTCATCAATGGTGATTTCACGATCTAGAATTTCTAAAGAAACATATGGTTCGGCATAGTGAAAGTAATTTTGCTCGTTCAATGGTTTGAATAATTCTTTAAAGTATGTAAAGAAATCGTGCACTTGAATATGTTGGCCTACCATAAATGTGCTATTTTTGTAATCGTTTGCCACTGCCCACCACTCTTTGGAGTCTTTAATTCTGCTCATTTTAAATGTCTAGTTCTCGCAATATAACCTTTTCTTTTCTCGGCATAGATTCGTATATATTTTTAATTTTTCTATGTATCTCCACTTGAACTCTGAAACACTGATATTTTATTTTGGTGACATTTTCTACATAAATCAAGAGCCTTAAACATGTGATTCCTTGCATTGTGACCGTGATTATCAAACAATTTATTTTTTGGCTTGAATTTGTTTGTTTTTTTTATTATATTCCTATTTGCAAAGCAATATATGACTTATTTTTTAAACATTTAAGTTTTTCATCAATATCATTATTTTCACAATTCAACATAAAATTATTAATAATTATTTAAATTATTTGACGTTTTTGTATGGTAGGCAATGCGTTTGCTCGAATTCCACAATTGGACTGTTTATTTTTTAAACCCTATGGCATACGTATATATTCAAAATGTTCTCTTTCAACTGTGAATGCTGTTTTTGGGATATCACCCTTTCCCGTCTCTATTTTGTGAAATCCACTGGCAAGGTCCAACGTTGTAAAGTACATACATTTGCCAAGTTTGTCCGACATCTCCGTGATATTTGGTAGAGCATAACGATCGCTAATTGTGTTTTTATTCAGCTTTCTGTAGTCTATGACGAGTCTCTTTTTTTGTTGGCCAGATGCATATAGTATTTCAGGAATAATTCACACTGGTGAACTCCACGGAGAAAAGCTTGATCGTATTATTTGTTGATCGAGCATGTCATTTATTTGTTTCCTAACTTCTACTTTTTGTATGCAATGGTATCTAAACGATTTTGTATAGATTAGAATTTCATCAGAGGTCTTTATCTCGTGTTTAATTTCATTGGTGAACAATAATTTTATATTATTTCTCATATTCCTTGCAAAGTTTTATTAAGGATTTTATTTCTTCTTGGTTTAAATGACTAGTTCTTAGAAGTTCATTGATAGTAATTTCATTTGTTTTATTAATTTCATTGTAAAATATATTAAAATTATATAACAATTTTTTTTAGAAAGATTTCTAACTTTTAGAGGTTGTTCAAGAAAAAGAATTTGTTCATTAGTGATTTTATTTGTAATTTCAACAGAGCCATACCAATTATATACTCCGCATAATATTCTTGTTCACATATTTCTAAGTTTGGTTTAATATTTGTTCTTTCAATAAATATATCTCTATTTTCAATGTCTACTGGAATTTTAAAAATATATTTTGAATTTGGTGGTATAATATTTTTTCTGACATATAATTAGGTTTAAAACTTAAAGGTATTTTTACGCCATTTTTTAATACTAACATAATAATTCTATAACTTCACTATAAAATTCTCCAACGGTTTTATTATTTTGCCTTAATTTGTGTAGGTCATTTATAAGTGAAGTCTCGTTCTTTTTATTCGCGTAATGGAGTATAAGGTTTTGTCTAATGTTATCCCAAATAAGTGGGGTTCCATACATATTTAGGATTTCATTAGCTGGACCAAATATTTTTTTTTTTATCATTTTTTTTTTTTTAATTTTTTTTTTTATTTATTAATTTCTCAAAAGAACATTAATGCTTGTACAGAGTATATTGATTATTTATTTATTTAAGTGTAAAATATAATTTAAAAATTGAGCAAAATCCAGTGTAAAATATATATGTATATATTATGATTCAAGAAAATAAAATATTCAATACAAAAATGAAATAGAAAAAGATAAAATAATGAAACAACAAAACTTTACAAAACTAGTTTAAGCTAAGAGAAGATAAAAATAGAAATTTTTTTTTTGTTTTTGTTTTTAATTAAAATTTAATAATTTAATAACTTTCAATTATTTGATGTTTTATTTTTTTTTTTAATTTTAAAGTTGACATTTGTTTACAGCTGCTATCCAAATTGTTATATAGTTGAGAGCCTATATAGAGATGAGTTCAACTTGGTTTGAGAGATTTTCAATTTCCATTTCCACTTGAGTTGGGTGATCTGTATAAGAAACAGAAATGTATGACCTGCTTCCCAACAAAAATTTTTACCCAAACATAGTGGAAGGTTGGGCTAGAACATTTGAATTTATTAAGAGTGTTGGAAGCTTTTTAATGTAGATGGCGATACCTCTTTTAGACAACTAATATAAACATAAATAAATATCTTGAGATAAAAAAGGAAAAAGAAAAAGTACTTATCTTAATGCCGCCATTGAAATGCAGCTAAAGTCAAAAATGTGTTTAATATTTATTTTGCACTTTCACCTCTAATTTAGAATGAAAATTTTAACAGGGTAATTAAAATTAAAAAAAGTAAATAAAAAGAAAAAAACAAACGAATTAATTAGTTAGAAATTAAATAACTAAATTTTTAACTACTAATTTGTAAATAATATTTTCTTAAACGATGCTGTCAAACCGCAGTTTAACAGAACCATATCTAATTATCTAAGAATACCTAATTATCTTAGATAATCTATAGATTTCGTTGTGAATCGGAAATTTTCGTTGGGTTTTTTAAATGCTGTTGCAATGATTTCTAGCATACCACCACGAGCTTTGAAAATTAATTATATTTTTTTAAATGCGTATTCGTCAAAGAAATAACTTGGTATATCCCAATATTTTAGACTACTGTATGCATCATGGTAGACCGATGCTCTGGCTTTGCATATGATCATTTTGATGTTTAAATGCCAACTTTTCTAAAATTATTTTGTGATCAGTATTCCAATTTTCTACATTGTTAGTAAACTCATATTCCACACTAGCGTGTTCTTCGTATGCCCAATATATATCTGCTTCTAAAGTTTTTTTTGCTAGTATTTTCGGCAGTCGGTAATCTGTCAAAGAGAGTACTTTTTGTACATATTCAAAGTGTATTTGATGTCTATATACAAATAGCTTGTTTATACTTGTTTCTATATGGATCATTTAATTTGGGGTATTATTCGGCAGGTAAAACATTCTTTTAAAAAAGAACCTTTGTAACTTCGTGACGTCTTCGTATTCTTTTACAACCCATACTTCAATTTCATATCCAGTCAATGGTGTGGTAGTTAAGAGCACCACCTCTCACTCGTAATGGAGTGAGAGGTCTCGGCTTCGATTCCCGGCTGGATAAATAAATATATATATATAATATTATACTCCTACAACATATTATCTTATAATTTATAATCTAATATTTCATACCTAAAAATAGAAATAATAATTAATAACAAAAATAATATAAATAAATACCTATAATCATGTTACAGAAATAACCTATATCTAATAAATAATACTTAATACAATTATCTATTCCATCATGTGCACTTGTCAAACTGGCATCAATGAAATATGACACGACTAGCATAACCCAACAAACTTCTGTACGTCAAGAGATAGGGATATGTAAAAATTGCACCATGACATCTTGCGGAAATAATTCGCGCCGTCTTTCCACAAGAAGTAATGGAAATCATGTAGATAGCTACAGCAGACCGGTCATCTTGCTTAGCGAACAAAATATGACTCAAGAAACTGAAACAGAGCTCGGATATTACAAAATGAAAATACGTTAACGACTATTGGCACGAAAACAAGAACAAGAATTGGAAATAGGAATGTACGCACTCTGAAAGAAACATCAAGGTTAGCCCAAGTAGAAAGAGAAAGACAGAAATACAAAGTTAAAATTCTCGGTTTGAGTGAGATAAGATGGCCTGGCAAAGGAGAAATAAATACATCCGAAGGAACTAAGATCATATACAGTGGAACAGAGAGAGGAAGTGAAAATTATGTAGGAATAATAATAGACAAAATATTGAAAAATAGCCTGATGAGCAGGACCCCTGTCTCCGATAGAATTATACAAACAAGATTCCACTCTGCAATACGCAAAATCTCTATAACTCAATGTTAAACTCCCACAGAAGCGGCATCCGAAGAGATGAAAGACGAGTTCTTCTCACAGCTCTCCGTCCGCAATCTTAGAAAGAATTCCCAGAACCGACATCATACTAATAATGGGAGACTTTAATGCAAAAGCTGGTTCAAATCCGGATAGCGAATACAAAAGATTTATGGGCCATCATGGAATTGGTAGTATAAATAACAGAGGTGAACGACTAACAGGAGTCTGTTTGGAACACAACGTGGCAATTGATGGAACACTCTTCCCACAAAAAAAAATTGACAAATATACATGGGAATCTCCAGATAGGCGGACAAGAAACGAGATAGATCATACGCTGCTAACAGGAGATATAAGAATAAGAGTAAAAGCCGCTCATAATAACACAATCAAAAGAAAACACCAAATCAATACTGTAAACCTAAAAACTAATAATACAAAAAGATAATTTGTAACAAAGATGCAGAATCAGCAAATTAATACAGGACAATTTACAGTCAATCTTACGTCAAGTTGGTGAAGAAGTCTTAGGTAACACAATACCTAATAAGAAAGAGGACATCCGATGAAACCTGGAGCTGAATTCAGCAAAGAAGAAAACTTAGAGAAAAACTAATACTAACCCAATCGGATGTAGTTAAAAACTAATATAACCTGAAAGCGAAAGAAGTAAAGAAAAGTGCCAGAAGAGACAAAAGGAAATTCTTCAACAATATTACACCTGATGCACAAAGAGTAGCAAATCAAAATAATATGCGATCACTCTACAACAAAGCAAGAACTCTCATAAACCAGAACTTAAAGAAAAATCGTTCAATTAGAAATAAGAATGGCCAAATGCTCATTTCAACCCAAGAGCAAATCCAGAGATGGAAAGAACATTTCGAAGAAACACTCAACGAAGACAGTGGAGATAGTAATGAAACCGATGAAGAAAGAAGAAAGTTTCCCTACTGCAGACACAAGGAGCCGAATTACTGTAAATGTCCAATCAAACAGACAAATTATAGATGCACTATAAAGGCTGATAGCAACAAAGCCCCGGGTATAGATGGAATACCTTCAGAACTTCTCCAGGCAAACACAGGGTACATAACAGAAGCTCTTCAGCCTATCTTGGAAGAAATTTGGAACAATGAATCAAAAGCGGAAAGCTGGAAAACAGGAATCATAATAAAACCTCAAAAAAGTGAAATCTCCAAGAATGCAAAAATTGACGTGGTATTACAGTCCTAAACACCCTAAATAAATAACTGGCTCTCATAATACACTCCAGAATTGAAGCATGAATAGAGAACACCCTTCGTGAGCAATAAGCAGGTTTTAGAAAGCAGTGCAGTTGTGCAGATCACTCAAACCCTGCGTCTGATAATAGATCAATCAGCAGAATAGAAATCACCACTCTACATAACATTCATGGACTTTGAAAGAGCATTCAATAAAATAAAACACAGGGCCATCTGGAAGGCTCTCGGAAGAAGGGATATACCATTTAAAATTTAGTAAAGGGATATACCAGAAATATCATCCAAAATATGTACACCAACGCCAAGTCCAGGGTTCTCCACAATGGAAACCTTAGCAAACCGATAATTCTAAACGCTTGGGTCAAACAAGGATGTCCCCTTTCCCCAATCCTGCTCAACATCGTTCTCAACAACTTATTGGAAAAATCACTAATAAGGCAAACAGGAATCAATTGGACCTTTACATCTCACCTAGAGGACCTCGAATATGTGGATGGCATTGTTCTACATACACACAGGAATATGCAACAAAAACTAGATTCCCTGAACACAAAAGCACATAAAGTTGGACTCCATATAAATATTGCAAAAACAAAGTTCCTAAGATTGAATGCAGACAATTCCAATCCACTAGCAATAAACAACACAAACATAGAGGATGTGGCAAGTTTCAACTATCTTGGTAGTATTCTTACCGTAAACGGAGGAGCAGATGAAGACATTGACAATCGAATAAAATTAGCAAAAATGGCGTTTGGGAAACTTTGGCCAATCAGGAGATCACCACAGTAACCAAAGGCACGAAGATAAGGATATATGAAGCCTGTATGAAATCGATTCTACTCTATGGCAGTGAAACCTGGTTGATCAAAAACTACAAAAACTTCAACAAATAAATTACAAGAATTTCAACATAAGTGCCTACCAACAATTCAAAATATAAGATGGTCTAGAAGGATACCAAATGAGGATCTACTAACTATTTCTAAACAAGAAACCATACTATGTCAAATAAAAAAAAAGAGATGGAGATGGATAGGTCACACACTTAAAAAGCGCCAAGGGAATCCACAGAGAAAAAGAAGTGTGGGTAGACCTATAATAACATGGAGAAGATCAGTAGCTAAGGAAATTAGGAGTAGCGGTAAAACGTGGGCAGAAACCAAACGATTGGCTCACAATAAAGTGCGATATAGAAACTTTATGGAAGCCCTATGCTCCCCCAGGCGGCAAAACAGGATAAAAAAGAAAACTTGGCTTCCATAAAACATTATCCTTTTTACACAAGCTTGAAAAATTTTATACTTGATACTAATTTGAATGTGATTATTTCGTATTAACTTATTCCATTATTCGTTTATTGCATTTTTTGATAGCATGACTCAATTATTGACCTTCTACCACCACATCTAAAAATGACCACTTTTGATTTTTGGAGATTTACAAACCAAACGTTTTACAATATATTCAGGTTATCTATTGTTTTTTGCAGTGATTGCGGATCTTCTGCTAACAGAGCCCAATCATCAGATCACATTAATAATTTAACCAGACAATTACCAATGTTTACTCCACCAGATAACCGTATACCGTACACATAGTTTACGAATAGTGAGAATAAAATCGGCTTCAAAAAACAACTTTGTTTCAACCCTAGTTCAACTTCAAAATATTCAGATATAAATTGTCCGTTCCATATTGTTGAGGTAGTTTTCTCATACTTTTTTAAATACATTTAAAAAACATTTAACATTTTGGTCTTTGACAGTTTATAAAAAAGTGCTTCCCTCTTTATTATGTCAAGGTACTTTCAAATTCTACAAAGAAAACGCATAATTTTCTTTTCTTTCGTAATTGAGAGTTAATTATGCTATTCAGTTTGTAATCGGTATTTCCAAAAGATAGTCCTCTATAGTTTTCAACTGAGTTTAAATCATCTTTTTTGAAAATGGGGAATATTATTGAACTATGGTATAATTGCGGCGTTGCAGCTGTGTCAAATATTATGTTTATAATTTGGCATAGTTGTTTTAAGAATTCAACATTTGCATTTTTGTAGTACTAGTAAGATATCCTATCTAACCCTGGTGGTTTTGAATCTGTAACCTTTCTCAATACTACTTTTATTTCATCAATGGTGATTTCACGATCTAGAATTTCTAAAGAAACATATGGTTCGACATAGTGAAAGTAATTTTGCTCGTTCAATGGTTTGAATAATTCTTTAAAGTATGTAAAGAAATCTTGCACTTGAATATGTTGGCCTACCATAAATGTGCTATTTTTGTCATCGTTTGCCACTGTCCACCACTCTTTGGAGTCTTTAATTCTGCTCATTTTAAATGTCTAGTTCTCGCAATATAACCTTTTCTTTTCTCGGCATAGATTCGTATATATTTTTAATTTTTCTATGTATCTCCACTTGAACTCTGAAACACTGATATTTTATTTTGGTGACATTTTCTACATAAATCAAGAGCCTTAAACATGTGATTCCTCGCATTGTGACCGTGATTATCAAACAATTTATTTTTTGGCTTGAATTTGTTTGTTTTTTTTATTATATTCCTATTTGCAAAGCAATATATGGCTTATTTTTTAAACATTTAAGTTTTTCATCAATATCATTATTTTCACAATTCAACATAAAATTATTAATAATTATTTAAATTATTTGACGTTTTTGTATGGTAGGCAATGCTTTTGCTCGAATTCCACAATTGGACTGTTTATTTTTTAAACCCTATGGCATACGTATATATTCAAAATGTTCTCTTTCAACTGTGAATGCTGTTTTTGGGATATCACCCTTTCCCCTCTCTATTTTGTGAAATCCACTGGCATGGTCCAACGTTGTAAAGTACATACATTTGCCAAGTTTGTCCGACATCTCCGTGATATTTGGTAGAGCATAACGATCGCTAATTGTGTTTTCATTCAGCTTTCTGTAGTCTATGACGAGTCTCTTTTTTGTTGGCCAGATGCATCTAGTATTTCAGGAATAATCCACACTGGTGAACTCCACGGAGAAAAGCTTGGTCGTATTATTTGTTGATCGAGCATGTCATTTATTTGTTTCCTAACTTCTACTTTTTGTATGCAATGGTATCTAAACGATTTTGTATAGATTAGAATTTCATCAGAGGTCTTTATCTCGTGTTTAATTTCATTGGTGAACAATAATTTTATATTATTTCTCATATTCCTTGCAAAGTTTTATTAAGGATTTTATTTCTTCTTGGTTTAAATGACTAGTTCTTAGAAGTTCATTGATAGTAATTTCATTTGTTTTATTAATTTCATTGTAAAATATATTAAAATTATATAACAATTTTTTTTAGAAAGATTTCTAACTTTTAGAGGTTGTTCAAGAAAAAGAATTTGTTCATTTGTGATTTTATTTGTAATTTCATCAGAGCCATACCAATTATATACTCCGCATAATATACTTCTTTAGATATTTCTAAGTTTGGTTTAATATTTGTTCTTTCAATAAATATATCTCCATTTTCAATGTCTACCGGAATTTTAAAAATATATTTTGAATTTGGTGGTATAATATTTTTTCTGACATATAATTAGGTTTAAAACTTAAAGGTATTTTTACGCCATTTTTTAATACTAACATAATAATTCTATAACTTCACTATAAAATTCTCCAACGGTTTTATTATTTTGCCTTAATTTGTGTAGGTCATTTATAAGTGAAGTCTCGTTCTTTTTATTCGCGTAATGGAGTATAAGGTTTTGTCTAATGTTATCCCAAATAAGTGGGGTTCCATACATATTTAGGATTTCATTAGCTGGACCAAATATTTTTTTTTTTTATCATTTTTTTTTTTTTAATTTTTTTTTTTATTTATTAATTTCTCAAAAGAACATTAATGCTTGTACAGAGTATATTGTTTATTTATTTATTTAAGTGTAAAATATAATTTAAAAATTGAGCAAAATCCAGTGTAAAATATATATGTACATATATTATGATTCAAGAAAATAAAATATTCAATACAAAAATGAAATAGAAAAAGATAAAATAATGAAACAACAAAACTTTACAAAACTAGTTTAAGCTAAGAGAAGATAAAAATAGAAATTTTTTTTTTTGTTTTTGTTTTTAATTAAAATTTAATAATTTAATAACTTTCAATTATTTGATGTTTTATTTTTTTTTTTAATTTTAAAGTTGACATTTGTTTACAGCTGCTATCCAAATTGTTATATAGTTGAGAGCCTATATGTAGTATGGATTCAAGACCCCATAAGTTGTGACCGGCTTTATACCTTATATTGTCAGAATGTACCATGTTGTTGAACCGTACCATGTTGTTGAACATCACTGTTTAATAATATTTGTCTATTACTTTTTATTTGATTGTTTTTTATGTTGTGCATGTGTATTAATTGTATTAGATTTCTGTAGTCTTTTAATTTTAATATTTTATTATCTTTATGTATAGTATTAGTTATTGCACAATGATGCAAACCGTAAAGGGTTTTAATAGCTTTATTTTGTAGACGTTCTTTTTTATCAATGTTTTTTGCAAAAGTATTTCTCCAGATCCCAATACCATAGGTAATTTTACTATAAAATAAACTATGAAAAATGGATGTTTTGATGTCGCTTGGAATTCTTCGTTGCAATTTTTTAAATAAACCGGCGATTTTCGCAGCCTTAGATGTTACTTGGTTCACTTGTTAATTCCTAAGTTCTTCATCAAATGTTAGTCCCAGATACTTGTACTTTTTCACTTGTTCAATTAGATTATTATTGTACTGAATAAATAATTTCCTTCCCTTTGATTTTATTAATAGTAACTTACTTTTGTTTGAATTAACCGTTATGTAAATTCATCCACTTGAATATGACGGCCATGTCTGTATTTATACTACTTTCTAAGTTAACATAATTATCGTCTGCATATATTATTGCAATATCATCAGCAAAGAGAAACGGTTTACCATGTAGGTTTAGGTGTGAAAAGCTACTGATGTAACAAGAGAACAGCGCCGGTCCTAAGAAGCTACCTTGAATTACACCGTATTCTAAATATTCTTCTGAACTTTTTGTATTTTCACATTGGGTGTATTGCTTTTGAACCAATTCAATTCGTTTCCTTTAACTCCGCTTTCGTATAATTTTTTTAATAATATTGATCTATCAACTGAATCGAAAGCCTTGGCAAGATCGAAAAATACTATACCAACTTTATTTTTATTTTTTATATTTTCTTGAAGTAATGTTACTACGCCAAATAAAACAGCATTTGTACTTGAGTTTTTAATAAATCCATATTGTACATTACTTAATAAGTTCAATTAATTGTTGATTTATTTGCATTTCTAATAACTAACTAAGTATAGAGGGAACCGAGATTGGTCGAAAGTTTTTTACATCATTTTTATCACCAACCCTTTTGTAAATTGGCACTACTTTACTGATTTTTAATGCATCCGGTACTTGATATTGCCTTATTGATAGATTAATCAAGTTTATTATGCTCTTTAGTAACTCCGGCTCACAGGTTTTTACGATTTTTGAACTTATATCATCTTTACCACTACTGTTTGTATTTTTATATGCTGTAGTAATTTCCTTGCTTCCGTATAAGATATGTCATTCAGTATTAGTCTATGGTTTATTCTGACATAAGGTATATATATTGATTTATATTGCTGAGCCATATCTTTTCCTACCTTGCAATAAAAATTGTTGAAATTTTTAACTTTGTCATTTTTCTCAGTTTTTGTTTTTAGACCACTGAAAAATTAGTTTATTTTGTCTTTGCTGGTGTTATCAGTGGCAAATTTTTTTAAATTCTATATTTTTGATTGATCGTTACGTTATTTTATTTATCATGGTTCCGACAAGCAGTTGTGCCATAACTTATCCCTGTTGTTATTGAAATTAAAGATAATATTTCACTAACATTGTCTAGAAATCGAAAAAAAGGCTTGGGTTACCATCAAATTGTGGTAAATCTTCAATTGCGTCTGTAATTCTCAAATTATTGAAAATAACTGTGGATGTAATAGCGCGAAAATTAGCATTTGGAATACCGCTAATAAATTGGATAGTATTCTGTATCTCACAAATGTTCAGGAGAATTTAACAAATTTTTATTTCCTTCACTGATTGATTCGATATTATTATTTTTAACGTTAAAAAAATTTCTAATTATATTTTTTAAACTTTCATGTCTTGGGTATGGCTCTTTTTGAAATTTTTTTTGATACCTTTTATTATAAGGCATTGATTTTTATATAAAACACGATTTAATATTTTAATTTAATTATAATAGCACAATTTATAATTTAAATGTACTTATAATATACTACATATTTAATTAATTAATTTTGAACACAAAAGTTTTAATAATTATTTTTTTTTATAAATATTTTGTTTTTTTTTTATTTTAAGGAATTTTTTTGATAATAATGAAATAAAAGCACTAATTACAATGGAAATAAAAATGCAGATTTCGAAAATAATTTTCGAAGATCTTATTTGACAGTAGGAATTTGACAGTTCAGTTTAACTTAAATGTTTTGTTTATTATGCGCGAAAATAAAATTTTTTGCGCTTAATTGGAAATAGTAAGTACTATTTAATTTAATCACTACTATTATTTTTTATTTTATTTTATTTTTAGATGTGGTTTAAAATTCGATCAACAGCGAGACATCTTATTAGCTAATTTTCTATCTATCAACCAGATTTTCGTTACCAATATCAATATCAAAATAAAAAATTATGATTATATTTACATATTTATTAAATTTTGGATTTGTACCCTTGCTAATATTTGCTATCTTATAATAATATAAAATACGTCATATTCCAATTAATAAATAATCAGAATATTGAAGGAAAGTTTAAAAGAAAAAGACCTTTAGATTTAGCGCGCAATTTATTTAGCGATTTATTTAGGGAAAGTAAGTAAAACCTATACTCAAACAAGATAGCATAAAATTAATGATTAGTCAGTTTGACTACTTTTAAAAGGGGAAGTGTGTATTTTAGCAGGTAAGAATCGGGCATGCACATGTGCTACGGAGCGCATTGTATCTTTTAAAGATTCCCAGCAACCCACGTATAAAAAAAAGCTAAATATTCCTATATCTGTGCGAAAACGTTTTTCATTTTCAATTATAGCTACAGTCACAAACTAAATTTAAAGTATAGTATGTTATAGAAGGTAAAGTGTCGGCAGCTGAATTTGTCGTCTAACCAATTGCAATTTTTTTTTGGACATTTAATAGCTAATACTGACTAAATACAATCGAGGTTTTTTTTTGTAACTTTTTAAGATGATTTTTTATATTTATATCCGAACAACAACGATAAAATTTCTATCTTCATAAAAAGAGTTTCTAATATTATATACGTAAATTAAGTAAACATGTATATATATAATTTTAGATGCCAAACCGTTGGTTTTTAGTTATAGCTACAGCGTGGTGTAGTGTGTAAGACGTCAGCTTAAATAAATAAGATCCTGTTCACACTTTTTTTGAACATTTAATGATTTATTTGGCTGAATGCAATCTAAATGTTTTAATTTATTGTTAAGAAAGAGTGATTTATCGCATGTTAATACTATCTCTACCAGAATTTTTTGTTTTTTTTAAATACATACAAACATAGAACCATTTTAAATCAAACCAAAACAAAATATAAATGTAGTTATTCGATTTCATAGCGAATTGAAAACAAAACTTTTCCTTTAATTTCTAAAATTTACAACTAAGATATTGAAATAATATTATTCGCTTAAGATTTTTCGTTGCCTTCAATAGTGAAAAGTTGGTATTCTCAATAGATGTTAGATTTCTTAAATAATTGCAAAAGATTTATTTTTAATTCTATGTAGCAGTGTTTGAGAATCTTCATGGCCATACTTAATTTTGCTTTATCGGCAAGAGATCTAGTTCTTTGCCAAATTTTTCTTAGTTTTCTTTTTTGATCGATTTCTTGTTTAATATCGTATTCAATGTACGTGAGAAACAAAATTAAACTATTCGATCTAGAAAAGTTTTCAGTAAAAAAAAACTTGTAATTTTTTTTCCATGAAATTTTTGATAAATGAGTAAAGCTAAACCAAGGATTTTAGTGTTTGGAATATCTGTCATTACCGGTTATAATCACATTCTTTTAGTTTCCCTTTTATTGGGCTAACAAATTTAGAATTGTTTCGTTTTGGAAATAGCAATTGAAATTGTTTTGAAAATATCCTGTAAGGAATAGTTTCATTTTGTTAAAAAATTCAATATTTATATTATTAATTTAACGGATTTATCAAATAAATTTATGACAAACAAAATATTAAAAAATAATTTAACAATATTATGTAAAATATATAAAAAAATTAAAACATAAAATAAATCAATTCATTTCAATGGAAAATAAATAAAAAATTTATTTAGGTTAGGTTTCTGAAAATAAGTATGAGTCATTTTAGAAAATGTTTTTGTATTCCCGTTTCGGAGCTGTAAGGAGTCAAAATACTGAAAATTTCCTATTTTTAAACACCTGTTTCATTTTTTTTGAAGTAATACATAAAAATTAAAGCTTCAACATTATACTTTTATTTGTGTTAGCAACTTTTCTTAATAATATAGGGTTACCTTTAAAATTGAAAAAATTGACTTGATTTTTTCTCAATTTTTCTAACAAATTTCTTCAATGAATTTTTTCCATTTTTTTTACTCGGTAATTTGAAGTTGAGGATGATGTTTAGTACAAAAAAATTTAAATAAATAATAAAATATATAAAAAAAATTTTTAAAAAAACAGCTTTTTTGAACTAAAAAGTAGAAAATAAATTTTTAATAGCAAATTTTTCTGTAATTTTCTAAACTATATTGGTTACAATCGAGATTTCTTTCAAAAAGTTTATTTCAATATGCCAAATATATATATAAATATAAGTATATATAAGCTTTAAAGTCTGTGAAATTAATATAAAAGCTGGAGGCAAAATTTAAAAATATAAGTTTATAGTTATGCGTTTGTTGCCTCCAGCTTTTATTTTAATTTTACAGACTTTAAAACTTATATATACTTATATTTATATATATATTTGGCATATTGAAATAAACTTTTTCAAAGAAATCTCGATTGTAACAATATAGTTTAGAAAATTACAGAAAAATTTGCTATTAAAAATTTATTTGCTACTTTTTAGTTCAAAAAAGCTGTTTTTTAAAAATTTTTTTTACTTATTTTATTTTATTCTTTTTAGTAACGACAAATATAAGTATTAAATTGATATTTTTTTTTTTTTCCTTGTTTAATTTTGAATTTTTACAGTTGCCTTTACAGTCTATAATTATATTATTACCTGTTATAATATAGAATACCTATATTGAATTTTTTTATTATTAATTTATTGTGGCAAAATTTTTAAAAAATTAAGAAAACGTTGCATAGCTAAATTCAAAATTTAAATAAAATTGTTATTGCAATTTTATAATGTTCCTTATTTTCACTTAAAAATGCGACCCTTTAAAAACTTTGATTCATACACTGCCTTGTTTTTTCTTTCTTTTCATAACATAACATTTTAATATTTTTTTTTTTATCTGTTATGTACGGAAATATCAAACGTATGTTTTTTTCTTTTAAAATCATAACATTTTAATAGTTCTTTTTTTCTATCTGTTATGTGGGTAAATATCAGATATACACATATACATAAGAAATAGATTTTAAAAATATTTAAAAACAATCAAAGTAACATTTTTTGTTCTCTTTTTTTTCTATTCGTTTTTATTTTTCTTCCAGTATTACATTTTCTTTTTTTTTTGTTTTCTGTTATTTAGGTACGCTAAGTATTACTTTTGTTTTTTTTTAAATGTTTAATTTATACATGCATTCTATTTAAAAAATATAAATTATAACCTATAGAACATTCTGAATTTTTTTTTTGTTCGTTTATATTTACCGTCCATTCATATGCATACATAACATTTTTTTTTGTTCGTTTATGTTACCGTCCATTCATATAAATATAACTGTTGCCTACATATTAAAAAATAATAAATCTATAGCTACATACATAAATAGCCATATATTCATTCATATACATATGTATCTATATTATGAGCTGAACTTCTCAGTGTTGCATAATAACATAATACGGCAAAATTTTTAAAAAATTAAGAAAACGTTAGAAAACATAGTTAAATTCAAAATTTAAATAAAAATATTGCAATTTTATAATGTTCTTTATTTCCACTTAAAATGCGACCCTTTAAAAACTTTGATTTATACACTGCCTTGTTTTTTTTTTCTTTTCATAGTATAACATTTTAATAGTTCTTTTTTTCTTTCTGTTATGTGGGTAAATATCAGATGTACACATATACATAAAAAATAGCCTTTAAAAATATTTAAAAACAATCAAAGTAACATTTTTTGTCCTCTTTTTTTTCTATTCGTTTTTATTTTTCTTCCAGTATTATATTTTACTTTTTTTTTCTGTTATTTAGGTACGCTAAGAACTTATTTTTTTTTTTAATATTAAATTTATGCATACAGTCTATTTACAAAATAGAAATTTTTAGCTATAGAACATTCTGAATTTTTTTTTTGTTGGTTTATGTTAACCGTCCATTCATTTGCAAACATAAAATTTTTTTTTTTTGTTTATGTTTACCGTCCATTCATATAAATTGGTATTAAATTCATTCATTCATAATTGTTGGTATTAAAAAATAATGAATCTATAACTACACACATATATACTGATATATTCATTCATATACATATTATAGTAGTATGGGTACTATATAATGATCTGAACTTCTGATTGTTATATTGTGTTATATATTATGGCAAGATTTTTAAAAAATTAAGGAAACATTGCATAGCAAAATTAAAAATTTAAATAAAATTGTTATTGCAATTTTATAATGTTCTTTATTTCCACTTAAAAATGCGACCCTTTAAAAACTTTGATTCATACACTGCCTTGTTTTTTCTTTCTTTTCATAGCATAACATTTTAATTTTTTTTTTTTATCTGTTATGTACGGAAATATCAAACGTATGTTTCTTTCTTTTAAAATCATAACATTTTAATAGTTCTTTTTTTCTATTTGTTATATGGGTAAATATCAGATGTACACATATACATAAGAAATAGACTTTAAAAATATTTAAAAACAATCAAAGTAACATTTTTTGTTCTCTTTTTTTCTATTCGTTTTTATTTTTCTTCCAGTATTACATTTTCTTTTTTTTTTGTTTTCTGTTATTTAGGTACGCTAAGTATTACTTTTGTTTTTTTTAAATGTTTAATTTATACATGCATTCTATTTAAAAAATATAAATTATAACCTATATAACATTCTGAATTTTTTTTTGTTCGTTTATATTTACCGTCCATTCATATGCATACATAACATTTTTTTTTTGTTCGTTTATGTTACCGTCCATTCATATAAATATAACTGTTGCCTACATATTAAAAAATAATAAATCTATAGCTACATACATAAATAGCCATATATTCATTCATATACATATGTATCTATATTATGAGCTGAACTTCTCAGTGTTGCATTATAACATAATACGGCAAAATTTTTAAAAAATTAAGAAAACGTTAGAAAACATAGTTAAATTCAAAATTTAAATAAAAATATTGCAATTTTATAATGTTCTTTATTTCCACTTAAAATGCGACCCTTTAAAAACTTTGATTTATACACTGCCTTGTTTTTTTTTTCTTTTCATAGCATAACATTTTAATAGTTCTTTTTTTCTTTCTGTTATGTGGGTAAATATCAGATGTACACATATACATAAAAAATAGCCTTTAAAAATATTTAAAAACAATCAAAGTAACATTTTTTGTCCTCTTTTTTTTCTATTCGTTTTTATTTTTCTTCCAGTATTATATTTTACTTTTTTTTCTGTTATTTAGGTACGCTAAGAACTTATTTTTTTTTTTAATATTAAATTTATGCATACAGTCTATTTACAAAATAGAAATTTTTAGCTATAGAACATTCTGAATTTTTTTTTTGTTGGTTTATGTTAACCGTCCATTCATATGCAAACATAAAATTTTTTTTTTTTGTTTATGTTTACCGTCCATTCATATAAATTGGTATTAAATTCATTCATTCATAATTGTTGGTATTAAAAAATAATGAATCTATAACTACACACATATATACTGATATATTCATTCATATACATATTATAGTAGTATGGGTACTATATAATGATCTGAACTTCTGATTGTTATATTGTGTTATATATTATGGCAAGATTTTTAAAAAATTAAGGAAACATTGCATAGCAAAATTAAAAATTTAAATAAAATTGTTATTGCAATTTTATAATGTTCTTTATTTCTACTTAAAAATGCGACCCTTTAAAAACTTTGATTCATACACTGCCTTGTTTTTTTTTTTTTTCAT
This sequence comes from Poecilobothrus nobilitatus, assembly GCA_947095535.1. Lineage (NCBI taxonomy): Eukaryota > Metazoa > Arthropoda > Insecta > Diptera > Dolichopodidae > Poecilobothrus > Poecilobothrus nobilitatus. The sequence goes on from OX352772.1 coordinate 240,815,221, forward strand.
AGCATAACATTTTAATTTTTTTTTTTTATCTGTTATGTACGGAAATATCAAACGTATGTTTCTTTCTTTTAAAATCATAACATTTTAATAGTTCTTTTTTTCTATTTGTTATATGGGTAAATATCAGATGTACACATATACATAAGAAATAGACTTTAAAAATATTTAAAAACAATCAAAGTAACATTTTTTGTTCTCTTTTTTTCTATTCGTTTTTATTTTTCTTCCACTATTACATTTTCTTTTTTTTTTGTTTTCTGTTATTTAGGTACGCTAAGTATTACTTTTGTTTTTTTTAAATGTTTAATTTATACATGCATTCTATTTAAAAAATATAAATTATAACCTATATAACATTCTGAATTTTTTTTTGTTCGTTTATATTTACCGTCCATTCATATGCATACATAAAATTTTTTTTTGTTCGTTTATGTGTACCGTCCATTCCTATAAATATAACTATTGCCTACATATTAAAAAATAATAAATCTATAACTACATACATAAATAGCCATATATTCATTCATATATGTACGTATGTATCTATATTATGAGCTGAACTTCTCAGTGTTGCATTATATCATAATGCGGCAAAATTTTTAAAAAATTAAGAAAACGTTGCATAGTTAAATTCAAAATTCAAATAAAAATATTGCAATTTTATAATGTTCTTTATTTCCACTTAAAATGCGACCCTTTAAAAACTTTGATTTATACACTGCCTTGTTTTTTCTTTCTTTTCATAGCATAACATTTTAATAGTTCTTTTTTTCTTTCTGTTATGTGGGTAAATATCAGATGTACACATATACATAAGAAATAGCCTTTAAAAATATTTAAAAACAATCAATGGTCGCGTTTAGGAGAATCTAGCGCTATACTGAATTGTAGCGGTGTAGAATTTAGCGCTGCATGTTTGTACTGAACGATTTGCAGCAAAATTAAATGACATTTAATTTTTTGTGACATTTCGTATATTTTTATTTTATTTAAATCGTATTTTTGTTTTTTAAATCTTATAATTTTCATCTCTCAATTTATCAATTTTTTAAAAAATGCTGAAAATCCAAAATTTCTCACAAAATTTTGTAAACAAAAATTTTTGGCATTAAATGTAAACACATAAATGTCAATAAAAAGTCGCTACATAATATAGCGTAAAATTTTCTTGCTGCAAAATTCATGTAGCGCTACATTATAGCGCTAAATAAAAAAATCGTTCAGTAGAAAATTTTATCGAGCGCTGCAGTGTTTTTGTAGCGCTAGATGGTACTGAACGCGATCAAAGTAACATTTTTTGTTCTCTTTTTTTCTATTCGTTTTTATTTTTCTTCCAGTATTACATTTATTTTTTTTTTCTGTTATTTAGGTACGCTAAGAACTTATTTTTTTTTTTTGATATTAAATTTATGCATACAGTCTATTTAAAAAATAGAAATTATTAGCTATAGAACATTCTGAATTTTTTTTTTGTTCGTTTATGTTAACCGTCCATTCATATGCATACATAAAATTTTTTTTTGTTCGTTTATGTTTACCGCCCATTCATATAAATATAACTGTTGCCTACATATTAAAGAATAATAAATCGATGAATCAACTAAATAATAATAGTTGGGAATTTGGGAATTTGGTGTTACTGTGTTAGCAGATTTTTAATAGTACAGCACACATAAAAATATGCATACCATTTTTGTACATGTTTGTACCTACATATATAGTAAAAAAATTTGGCTTTAAAATTATGTAATTTAGAATATATTAAATTGCTTACTTCTAAATGCTAATGTTTTTGAATTAAAAAAAAATTATTTTGCTTTTTCTAGACGATGTAGATACATATGTATGTATGTATATAACATATATTTTATGATTAATTCATAATTATTGTTATTGAAAAGAAAATTATTGATGTTATTTACTATTTTTAAAAAAGACTGGATTTCATATTTTTAATATATTATTTTTGTTGTTTCATGTTTTTACATAATTGGAAATATATTCTTGGTTTTTATACTTGAGACAAAGGCATTAGTAGTGCAGATCATCATTCCCTAATAGATCTTAATTTAAAGGCAGCTCCCAATTTAGATATCAATGTTAGGGCCATAATATGCGATTTTAATATGTTAAGAGTTTCGAAAGAAAAGCCCTATTTTAATTATAATTAAGAAAGGAAAAACACATATCTATATAAATATTACAAATAAACACATTACTTTTATAAATAAAAATTTATACTAAAAATCAATTGATTTGATGAAAAAAAAACTTAAATTTAACACTTGCTTACTAAATTTTAAGTAAATGCATATTAAATTTTACACTGTGTTCTCAAGTGCGGCACATTAATTTGTTTACACATTCATATCTTTCAAATTCATCGCTTTCAAACCAAAAATATTTTCGAAGCACATATTATTACATATTTTGAAGTATGTACCTGTGTATATGTACGCATACTGCAATTGACTACATAAAAAACAATAGCCTTTTATAGAAAAAAAAAACATTTATGTATTACGTATACGTATTGGAATTGGTATTGGTGAGTTTAGTAAATTTAAATAAAATGTTTTATTTTGGTTCTGTAATAATTCTGTTAAAAATTCTGTTATAGAAATACGCGTTCTACTCCCAGCTCTCCGCAATCTTAGAAATAATTCCCAGAACCGACATCATACTAATAATGGGAGACTTCAATGCAAAAGCTGGTTCAAACACGGATAGCGATTATCATGGAGACATCATGGAATTGGTAGTATAAACAACAACGGTAAACGACTAGTAGGAGTCTGTCTGGAACACAATCTGGCAATCGATGGAACACTCTTCCCATACAAAAACATTCACAAATATACATGGGAATCTCCAGATGGAGATTCGGGCTAAAAACCAGATAGATCATATATGCATTAGCACAAAATGGAAATCATCCCTACTAGATGTAAGAACGTGGAGAGGAGTAGATGTTCGTACTGATCATACGCTGCTAACACGAGATATAAGAATAACACTCAAAGCCACTCAGAATAACACAATCAAAAGAAAGCACCAAATCAATACTGTAAAACTGAAATGCAATAATACAAAAAGAAAATTTGTATGAAAATTTAATTTTGAAATTAAGCTAATTTCTCTAATGTTTTTCGATATTATTATTTAAAATCATGTATTGTCATCGGGATCTGATCTAATGAAGAAAATTTCTGATCTTTTGATCTAATGAAAAAAGTCTCTAGCTCAACGGGAAGTGTGTTTAAAATGGCTTCTAAGATTCCATCCTTTACCCAACCAAGTTAATAAAAAGCTGTTAAAAAATATAACGGTTGCTTGAAGAATTTATATTTATATGATATTAGTATACATACTTATAAAACTCCTGTTTATTTACATATCGTATATGTCACTGATGAATGAATGATATATAATACGTATGTATAGTATAAATTATTATACATTTGCCGCTTAGTAATAAATGGTACTATGGCATATTTGGAAAAATAGAATCTGAATTTAAAGAATGTTAGAATCTACTTTTAAAGAATGTATGAACATATAGTTTGAATATATGTACAAACCATAGTTCTAGAAATTATAAAATTCAACCAAATTATTTTAAAATACTGAAAAACTAAAAAAAAAAATATTATATGCAGAGTGACAGACTATGAACATACTAAAGGATTCGTACGGGTATCTAAGAGTTGACAATGGCAACTGTATTCTTCCTCGTTTCAACTGGTGGAAACGTAATCGGTCTGTAGTTGATACAATCATTTACATTACCACTTTTATGAATTACTTTTTGAATTTTCAATGAATTTGGATAAACACATTCATCTATCATTTTATTAAATAGTAATGTAAAAATAGGTGCAAACGCCGCATCTGAAATGTTTATGATTGCTGAAGGTATACCGTCCCATCCTACTGAATTTTTATTTTTTGTATCACCAATACATTCCAATACTTCAGATGCATTTGTATAATGAAAAGCGAAACTTGATAGAGTGGTATTAAGAGTGTTATATAAATTTAAATTGTCATTCGACAAACCAGTAACGGAATTACTTATATCGCGACCAGTACTAACAAAATAATTATTAAAACATTCTAATATAGCAGCCGTATCTTGAATACGATGTCCATCATTTACCATCAATCACCAGATTTTTTTATCCTACCCGTAAATGTATTTAATAGTGACCATATTTCTTTTTATCTGACCCACATGGGTTTAAGAGATATTTATGATAGTTATTTTTACAGACATTAATCGAGTTTTTTACAATATTATTGATTCTAGTAAAATTTTCAAGTAACCCAAAATTATTTGGGAAACGCTTTAATTTATTTCTCAAATAATTATTTTCTTTGATTAAGTTTTTATTATTTAGCCAAGAAACTAACAGATCTTTTGCATCAATACTGGAGGTAGTTATTGAAGAATTATTATGCATTATTCCTTTGTCATCCGTGATCATTTTGCCACATATACCATTTGTATCAAAATCTGAATATGTATCGACCGATAATTCCGTTTCAATAATAGCTCTAATCGTATTATAATAAATTCTTTTTTTATGAAAAGTTTTTTTGACAGAAATGTCAATACATCATTTAATCAAAACAATAATAATGTAATGATCACTAAGTTTATTGTTTAATCTAGAAATATTCGTATTTAGACTATCTTCATTTGAAAAAATATTATCAATACATGATTTATTTGCTGATCTTGTTATTAAATTATGACAAGGTTTGTTAATTTAAAGTTGATATGAAAATGAAAGGAATTGTTGTTTAGAATAATCGAATAATCGATCGAAAAGATTAATATTACAATCACCTACCAATATATATGTAAAAGAAATTAAATTAAAAAAATTCTCCAATATATTTAAAAACGATGCAATATCACATTTTTGGGATCTATAGTAGCACATGAGGTAAAGTGACTTATTATTAAATGAAACATCAAGCAACTTTAACAAAATAGCATTACAATATCGATTATTTACATTTTTTACAATTTCATAGTTTAGAAAATTATGAATATATATGCTACAACCCCGTATAAATCGAAACGACAAGAGTGAACTGAATTGAAGTTTGGGATGTTATATAACTTTTATAAACGTTCATCAAAGCAGGTTTCCTGAATATTTCCCGACAATATTAGTATAATGGGTATTTCCGTAAAAGAAAGAATTAGATATTTAAATTCATCAAACTCCCTAATTGCAGCTGTACTTCTGACATTCACTGAAAAAAAATTTGAATTAAAACCTAAATTGTTAATATTGAATAAATTTGTGTTGTACTGTTCAATATTTTGACAATGCATTAAACATCATATAAGAAAAAATACAAGAAATTAACTACTTAAAACTATTAATGTGTATAATGAAAAAATAATTACAAAATGGAATATAAATAACATATCCATTACTCTGTTACTGCATCCTGATCTTCATATTCACTTCTAGAATTATTTGGTACATTAGCTGATATTTTACTTAATAATATGAGTCAACATTATTCTTTATTTTATAATAATAGGTTTTGAGAGTTCATTTAACTTAGCCATAACTTTCACTTATGATGTGAAAACAGAAGAGTATCCTACTGATTTTAATCTTGTAGCGTGATTGAAGAGTTGGATAGTATCATTCGTTAAAACATCAAAGAAAACCATGTCTTTATACATTGCAGAATTTTTTTTTTAATACATTTCTCTGCCACATAAATGTGGACAGAAAATTACACAGTCTTTCCTGTTCAGGTGTGGCTAAAAATGTCGTAATGGAAAATAACTCTTACGACGTGTGTGGCATTCGAATCCACACTTCCTCGGTGTTTACAGCGTATTTTATACGCTCTTACCCACTAGGCCACCGAGGCCCCTGGAAAATTCTTTAATGTTTCTTTTTTTCCATAAATGAGTTCTTCATTACATTCCATATAAATCCTACTTTTGACAGAATTTTGTCATATGAATTTGCGTCTTTGGCAGTAACTCCAAATTTTTATTAAATTTTTGTTTAAAAGATGTATTTTTTCCTTCATTGGTAAAAAGAATATTACGTTTCCAGTGATCCTATATGTAGATGGACACAAAAGTTATGTAACTTATGAGTTATCGAAGTTTTGAATATTATTTTCCTCGGGAAGATGTATTTCAAGAAAATTACAGAGTTTTTCCAAAACCATCTTCAGAAAGTAATTTATATCCGACAAATGGTCAGGAAATTGAAATATTGAATGAGGCACATAATTAAAAATTATCCAGTAAGATTTATATAAATTATAAATTCTTAAATAATAAAATAAATTATTTTTGGATGTTTCAAATGCTCATATTAATAATTTTCTACCAATTCTACAAATTGCAGTTAGAATCGGAACTAAGAATACGAATAGCCAAAGCTTTTTTTGTATTTTCTATTCCCTTTCAAGAAAAAGAAAACAATTTCGCTAAGAAAATAGAGGTACTGAAATAAAAAGAGCAGTGTATGACAATTAGAAGAGGAAAGGCTCTTTTGAAAGAAAAACTTAAGAGTAAAACCATGAAGTTTAAGAATATGTTTCCTAACACAAAATATTTAAAAAAAAAACAAAAATACAGATGATAAACAAAATGTATGAATTCAAAACCACGAAAAGTTATGTAAACCCTTTTAACAAAAGACAAGCAATAGTAAAGACGTAAGTTATAATAAAGGTATTTTGAAATCACAAAACTAGGCAACAAAATAGGAATTAGCTTTTACCAGTGCTTTCAGCCCAAACAAAAAAAAACCAAACCATCACATAAAACAACAATTTTTTGAAGAAAAGCAGGGTATTATGGCATTTTTTTTTAAAACGAAACTGTGCTTAAAGGTATGTGTATCGAATGTGCTGAGTTCACTAAGCACGATAAAAAAGCAATAAGACTCTGCTCATATGAAAGAAAAAATTATCATATTTCTTTCGCAAAAATGTTAACACTTTTTTAACTCACATATAAAAGAGGTTTCGCATGTATTTGTAATTTAATAGAAAATGGTTTCTCATAATTTATTAAGAAGATTTAAATTGAACAGGAAAATATGTCATAAGCTTTTAGCACATTTTCAAAAAAAAATTGATAAAATGTGACTATTGGTTTCACTTTCTCCGTCCGTCTGTTTACAAAACCTCTACCCCGTTAAAGATAGACAAACAAATTTTAAACATGGATAAAAACATTTAAACATGGTCTCATAAAAAAATTAATTTTGTAGAACAATTTTTTCTTGTAGCCCCATGCCTTACGGAGCTGTAGTCCCTCAAACTTTGAAAAAGCAATATTTTTAAATGAGTAGGTATATTTCATTTTCTGCTAAACTTTTTTTTAATTTGAAAAAGCTATTCGACAGGAATTTCTTTTACTTTTGAAAGTATTTAAATTTACCGTTATGTGAAAACCAAATTTTGAATGATTTTTATATCTTCTTAACTCTGGCATGCTTCTAAATAGGGATTTGAAATTTCTAGAGAAGAAAGAACGTTTAGAATTAATATAAGTTTCCTAAGGAAATAATTAAGAACTAATAGAATTAGTATAAGTTTCCTATTAGTAAGCTATTAGGGCTCACAAATTGAAAATTTGCTATTTTTAGGAACCTAAAGAACTGCACCCATTTGTCTTCGGCTGGCTCGTTACCGATTTACCAGGTACCGATTTACCAGGATTTACGAAGTACCAGGTACCTTAACTTAAATTTATTATTAAATTTAATTTTAATATTTTTAACGCTACTAATACTAAGTAATAATTTCTTTAATTATTAGTATTGTTAAGTTAGTATATAATAATTAATTCAATAAACTTATATTATTTAGTAATCAATACCAATTGCATTGTTATCTCTAATTATTATACTTATAACCAAGTATAGCATAATTATTGCATTCCTATTATATTCTAATTACAAAGAAAGAAAGTATCAAATATGCTTAGATATGATTGCTCAACATATTGCATACATTATAAGGTTAGTTATGATTAATCAATGTATTTATATTATATGGTTAATTATGATTAATTAATGTATTGCAATATAACATATGAAGTTTATCAGTGTTATGTTGGTGAATGCTTTATCAGTGTTATGCCGGTCAATGCACCGCTATAAATTTAATACGGGATGCAAATGATTATGAAAAGGTTGACCACCTGTAAATACATTTTTTATCTTTTAAATAATTTAATAGAGGCAATTTTATACTTTGGTATATGTATATATATATCTATATCTGTACATCGCATACATATTACATCTCCCTTCGAAAGAAAAAAAGGGAAGGGAAAACAAAAAAAAAGTTTTTGCTTACCAAATACTTTGCTTTTTTTCGCTTTTCTTTTTGTTAAATTTTATACGAGTATATGTAATGTCTAATTATTATAGTATAAACAAAAAAAAATATACATTTGTTTTTGTTTCGGTATACAACAAAAAAAAATTTAAATTTATTAAAATTGTTTAACAATATTATATGCAAAGTCATATAATACAATCCGGGCGACATTAACGGAGGGAATTTGAAATACGATATGTCTAGATATGTATGTAATATGTCTGGAATAGACAAAGATAAATTATTAACAAGTAAGTCGATGCAACCGACTTATTAATACCCTACACCTCAATAATTCGAATTAAATTAAAAATCCATAAGTTTTTTTGGCAGCTGCTTGAACTTCTTCCCTTTTGTCTCTTATTCAACTCGAATTTCAGGAAAGTCTAAGAGGCATACTCTTGGGATATGCTTGACACCTTTGTAAAAAACTTTAAGTTTCTATCTTTATTAATTTCGAAGATTGTTAGTCCTTGGGAGGTGTGTGTCAGGTACCCGAATTGCCACTCCAATTCATCGAATCCATCTCAGGAACATAAAGAAAACATGCCAGAACACCATTGTACTAAATTTAAAGGTTCTACTTTTGTTGGTTTTGGAGATATGCTCGTTGCTCTTGTGCTCGTCCGGAAGTTTCCAAAATACGAACCCATGGTTCAAATTGTTTCAAATGTCAGTTTCCAATTTTACAGAAAAGGAAACATAACAGAACACCTTTGTACTAAAAATAAAAGTTCTATCTTTGTTGGTTGTGGAGATATACTCGTTTGGTCTGGGATTCGTCCGAAAGCTTCCAAGATTTGAACCCATGGACCAAATCCTCACAAATTTCAGAAACATAAATCAAACATGAAGGAACACCATTCTGCCTAATTTAAAGGTTATATCTTTATTGCTTTTGGAGATAATATCATTTGCTCTGAGGCTCGTACGAAAGCTTCCAAAATCCGAACCCATTAACTAAATCCTCTTAAATTTTAGAGACATAAATAAAACATGAAAGAATACCACTCTGTCAAATTTGAAGGTTATATCTTTATTGGTTTTGGAGATAATCTCATTTGCTCTGGTGCTCGTTCGGAAGTTTCCAAAATCCAAACTCATGGACCAAATCCTCTTAAATTTCAGAGACATAAATCGAATGGGAAGGAACATCATTGTACAAAATTTAAAGATTCTATCTTTGTTGGTTTTGATTTGACAGATTTTGTCCAGATTCGAACTTGGCCTTCATTTTGAAATTGGTAATCTACTATATAAATTTCATCAAGATAGCTTTATTAGTTTTTGTGTTATAGTGCGAACGGACGGACGAACGGACGGACGAACGGAAGGACATCGTTAAATCGACTCAGTAGGTGATCCTGATTCAGAATATATGTACATGTCCATATCTAACTCGCTTGCTTTTGGTGGTTACAAACACAATACCAAAGTTAATATACCCTATACTTTAGGTGAAGGGTATAAAAAGAAATTATTGGTGGTTGCAAAACTCTTAAAACTAGCTTATATTAAAAAAAAAAAATTGCCTTTAGTGTATACAAATTGCTTTTAATTAGTTTAGGTTATTTAGGTTAGAATAAGTTAGGCTAAGTTTTTATAAAAAAAAAAAACTAAACTAAAGAATTGTAATTGGTTTTAATGATCCTTAACTTTTCCAATATTGATAAGAATAGTATTAAGTTTATAATTTAAGCCACTGCTAAAATAAAAATAAAATATTGATTGAAATTTACATAAAAATTAAAATACTAGTTTAAATATTAATTGTAAAATAAAGTAAACCGTTTTTGTTAAATTTTTCTAGGTTAAGGTATACACATAAAGGGATAAACAAAGTTTATATATTTTGCTGAGCTGACCAACTCATTAAATTATAAAGACAAAAAATTTTATTTATATTAAGTTTAATTTTAACTAAGTGTAGTAATAATGCTATTGTATGTAATAATTAAAGTCCCTAATTAACTTAAACTTAACGTACATTTTATATAAAGATAAAATTTAATGTTTATATTTAACTATTCTATTTTTGTGTACCGTTTCTTCTTTATTTTCTAAATTTTAATATTTGAACCTTCTATATTTGTTATTGTAAACAAGCAATTATATAACGCATCTATTTTATGTACATTTTCGCTTCTTAATACGACCTCATTATTTACTTTGCAAACATACACCCTTTTGCATTCTGATCATATATAGTTTTATTATTCAGTTTAGTTTTTTGTAATAAGTATTGAGCATTTTTATTCATGACCTGATTGTATTTCAGTTCTTTGATATAGATATCAAAGTTATATATAGGCTCGATTTTGCTATTAAGTATAAATTCTGGTATTACTGTTGTTTTACCAAAAACTAATTCAAATGGAGAATATTTTTCTTGGTATGGAGTTATGGCAGTAAGTAAAGTATGGTAAGGTGTTATCCCAATTGTCTTTACCTTCATTTATATATGAGGGTAAGTATTCATTAAGAACTCAGTGATTTCTTTCTATGGTTCCTAATGTTTCGCGATGAGAAGCTGTTGGACATCATGTTCAATATTTAACAAGCAAAGATTACTTACTTTTTTTTTTACGTATTTTTAGTTAAGATAATTTATAATTTTATTCTATTTGTTTTTTAATTTTAATTTTAATTTTATACTACGTTTTCTACGTTTTTGTTCTCATCTATTCTCAGCTTTTGGAAAAATTATTAATTGTAAATTATGTACAGAAATGATAGTCAAAAATTTTCTGATCATTAATCAATTAACCGAAATGAAGATATTGTAGAAATATGAAATCAAATTTTGATATAAATTAGAAATAATGTCAAACAATATTTATAACTAAATAATAAGACCAGACAGCTTATACGCTAAGGTCGTAAACCATTATTTATATACAAATTAAATATTTTGTTTTATAAATTACTTACTTAGAATTAAAGTAAAACTAAAATTGTATTTTTAAAATTGATTTTAAGTCTATTGATTTTTATTACAATTTCAACTCTGATTTCATTTTAATTCTGATTTTGATTTTAATTTTAAACTGGATTTCAATTTTAATGTTATTTTGATTTTTTTTGTTTTATATTAATTGTTTTCCAACAAAATTTTAATTTTAATGTTAATTTCTGTAATATACGTGGGTTGCAAACGGATTTTCATGCCGCCGAATACCATCTTAGTTCAATTAAACCAGCAATCTTAGCCCTATGTGAAACGCAAGTCAGCAACCACAATGATAACTTTAATGTTACGCGCTAGTCACTTATTTCACACTTACCTACCCAAAAGAGGGTACTTACATACCCATAAGAGTTATCGCTGTCTATATAAAAAATAACATCGCTTTCAACATATTTCCAAAATAATAATGTTCTAGCCCAACCCTCCCTACATTGGGGTCAAAATTCTCGTTAAAAAGTATATCATACTTTTTTGCTTTTTATACAGATCGCCCAACTCAATTGAACAAGAAACTGCTATGGAAATTGAAAATCTTTCGAACCAGATCAATGAAATTTTGCATCTCCAGAAATTGAAATTGTTCTGGCAGGAGATTTCAACATTCATAACAGGCACTAGCTTCATTTTTCTAGCAACATCTTCCCGAGTCAAAACTCAGTTAGGAAATAAGTTGAACTATTCTCCACACTGTTCCACCTTTCTCAAATTGTTAAAAATCCTATTAGGATCCTGAACCGTGCTGATATTGAAGGTCACCTATTAGATCTGTTTCTCACCACACACCCTGAAAAATATTTGGTTTCAGTCAGCAGAAATTGAAATTGTACTGGCGGGAGATTTCAACATTCATAACAAGGACTAGCTTCATTTTTCTAGCAACATATCCCCGAGTCAAAACTCAATTAGGAACAAGTTGAACTATTCTCCACACTGTTTCACCTTTCTCAAATTGTTAAAAATCCTATTAGGATCCCGAACAGTGCGGATATTGAAGGTCACCTCTTAGATCTGTTTCTTACCACACACCCTGAAAAATATTTGGTTTCAGTTGGTTCCCCCTTTGGTAATCTCGACCATTATTTGGTTAACACAAGTTTCCTGGTAAGCCCAATCGCCAACCAGAGGTTCCATCACAAAAAATTAGTTTGGCGTTACAGCCATGTTGATTGGGAGGGTCTTAACAGTTTTTTTAGAACCTTTGATTGATCATTCTGCTTCCATAACAGAAATGTTAACTTTGCTGCAAATGCATTTAGTAATACTGTATTACTTGGAATGCGCTTATTTATTCTTCATTTCAAGAAATCTGTTAAAAGGAGGCCCACATCTTGGTTTAATCTAATTTGCAAAGAAGCCATTTTTAGAAAAGAGGAGGATTTTAAACTGTACCAAAACAATAGGTCGGAGACTCGCAGGGCCAATTATATCGTGGTGAGAAACAAGCATAAAACAGTTATCAACAAGTAAAAATTCTTGTTCAACCAAAGGTTGATACGAAAATCATCCACATTCCAAAGAATAGCAAATCTTTTTGGACATTTGCCAAAAGTCTAAAAGAAGATATTAGGGGGTCTTTTTTTCCACCACTTGTTGATAATAATAAAAGAATAGTATCAGATTCTCAAGAGAAGGAGAACTTATTTGGCAAGCAGTTCGCTTCCAATTCGACAGTACCACAGTCAGCTCAGATGACAAGTTCTGCTCCCTGAGTTGGCTGCTCCTTCGGTAAAACTTACTTTAGAAGGCGGGTGGTGATGAAAATCTTGAAAAATCTTGATACAAATTAGTCAGCCGGTTCAGATGATATAACCACCATGGTGCTTAAAAATACCTACTCCAGTATTTCAAAACCTCTGCGCAACATTTATTACCTCTCCTTCGGGTATTCATCCTACCAAATGAAAGGTTGCACATGTTTTCCCAATTCCCTAAAAAGGTAATAAAAGGGTGACCAATCCTCCGACTACCGACCTATTGCTATAACTTCGCTCTTCTCCAAAGTAATGGAGAAAATTATGAACCAAAAGCTTCTGAAATACCTGAATCACAAAGGTTTGCTCATGATGGTCATTATCCTTCCGACATCCCTATTTCCAAAACCAAACTGTACATTTGCATTAAAGGTTCCACCCTAAAATTCGGTTTGAAAAGGAGGGTAGTTTGCTTAGTTAAAGTCCAACACTACCTAGAGGAAGCACGTGCTGTTCCTATTGGTGACTTTCGAATTTTCCACCAACCCTCGTAAAAAAAAAAGATTAAGAAATATATCACACCTACTGCATGATATAATTATTGAACGCAAACCCCAACTGTCACTGCAGCAGCTTTTATTATTGGTATTACTATTACTTATTAGTATTATAATTATTTTTACTACAGAGTCAGGGCCATTAGTAGATTACAACGTGCAGTAATAAATAACACCTTCCTGCAGCTATTATTCTTATTATTATTACCAATGTTATCGTTATTATTATTATTATTATTATTATTATTATTACTATTATTATTACTATTTTTGTTAATAGTATTATTACTATTATTATTACTATTTTTATTATTATTATTGCTATTATTATCATTTATTTATTTATTATACTGCTTAACACTAACAGTTTACACACAGTTTTGTAAAATACAACAAGTAAATTATACAATAATATTCAAAATAAAAAATTACATAATTTTTAAGTATAAATAAAGTTAAAACTAAAATTAAAATTTAAAATTTAAAAATCATACACTTTACAATACAACAAGAAAAACAAAAAAAAAATCCTAAAAATAGCGATTGTATAGTTTTTGTTTTTGGGAGTGTTTTGTTAGTGTAAAGTCAATATTAAGGTTATGTTTATTACCAATAATAAGCATTCTATTAATAGGTTCAAATATGCCATAATTACTCTGGGGCTCGTTCGGAAGGTTCCAAAATCCGAACTCATGGACCAAATCCTCTCAAATTTCGGAGACTTAAATAAAACATGAAAGAACACTATTGTACCAAATTTAAAGGTTCCATCTTTGTTGGTTTTGGAAATAGTCTCGTTTGTTCTACGGTTTGTTCGGAAGCTTCCGAAATACGAACCCATGGACCCAAGCGTCTCAAATTTCAGAGAAATAAATCAAACATGAAAGAACACCATTGTACCAAATTAAAAGGTTCTATCTTTGTTAATTTCGATGATATGTGTATTCGGTTTTGGGAGTTGTATTGGCGGTACCTGAACCCATGTTCCGATTTCGCAGATTTTCAAATCCCGCCTTTCTTTGGTCATTGTTAACCTACAGTATAAATTTCATCAACATAACGTCATTATTTTTTGAGTTATCGGACGGACGGACGGACGTTATTGAGTTATCGGATGCGTACGGACGGACGGACTGACATCGCTAAATCGACTCAGGAGGTGATATTGATTCAGAATATATATACATGTTCATATCTAACTCGCTCCCTTTTGGTGGTTACAACCACCATACCAAAGTTAATATACCCTATACTTTAGGTGTAGGCTATAATAACGTCAGAAACCTCACATCTAAAACTTAATGTACTCAAATCAATTAACTTGAGTCTTTGTTCATATGGTGGTAAAATAACATAATTCAACCATGGCAATAACGCAAGATAAATCTAAGAAAGTTTTTCTGTACTGCCTCAATCCTATCAATGTTTACCATATAAAACGTAGACCAAACTTGACCAGCATATTCCAAGTTCAGTCTTACGAGACAAGTGTACAAGGATTTAAGAACATAGGGATCTAAAAATTCCGTTGAAGAACGTTTAACACACCTCAACAAAGAATTAGCTTTATTTATAATATTATTATTATGAATATTAAAGCTAAGTTGAGAATCTAAATACACACCTAAGACTTTTATTGAGGTACCTTTAGGTAAACTAATACCATCTAAGGTATAGTTGAAACAAATATGACTAGAACGATGTGTTAGATGTAATCTTTTGTAATATTTTCATATCATCAGTAAACTTGAAGCTTCCAATTATAAATATAATTTACGATTGAAGTAATATAATTTACGGATAAAATAAAAAGTAACGGACCAGGGTGTCTACCTTGTGGAACACCGGAATTTGCCACAAAAGGTTATGAAAATACATTTTTAAATATAACGCTATAGGATCGATCACACAAATAAGAATATATCCATTTACGAAAACATTGCGGAAAGCCATATTTTTTAAGTTTAAGTAATATGATACTATGAGGCAATAGATCAAATGCTTTACTAAAATCAATATAAACAGAACTGTTTGAAATCCTTCTTCGTTATTATTGAGGAGGGGTTATGTTGTTTCAACTAGGTTTGCGACAGTAGATTTTTATTTTATAAAACTATGTTGGTTATTCATTAAAAGATTAGAACAGTGGTTATAAATTGAATCCGTTATGATTAACTCAACTAATTTTGGAATTGAAGATAACTTGGCTATCGAACGGTAATTTGTAATATTATTTTTAACAGTTTTTTATGAATTGATCAGTTGAACAGTTATTGATTGATTTTCCAAACAGGAAGATAAAATCCGAAATTTAATAAATTTTTGAAGAGTAAAGTTAAAGGAGTATTGCGAATATTAGAACACTTACTCCATTAAGAATATGAGAACAATATTAAGACTATTGAGAATATTAGAATAATCCTCAACACTTCTAAAATTATTTACGGTACACCATCACGGCCGGAAATGATATTATCGCCGGGTTTATTTAAGTAGATGTAAACTATTTGTTCATTTATATTTATATCATTAAAAGAAGTTTTTTGAAAATTTTCCATGTAAGAGAAATAATTATCATATGATGTAAAGGAAGAACCGCTATATGAAGTGCGGAAAAACTCACGAAAATATTTCAAAATAACTAAAGAGTCATCACTTGAGAGAGAATTGAAATTCATATATGACGGAAATTCATAAATTTTTTCGGATCAGATTTTAGTTTAGTTGCCATTTGATTAATGTAATTGTTATAAAGAATATCGGATGACGTTTTGAAATTCTCAAATATGTAATATTACAAAATTATTATAGTCATTAATATCTTTAGTTTTGAAATATTTACGCCAAGCTTGGTTTTTCTTATTTCTGAGAGATCTAAGCTACTGTGTGAACCGTGGTGGGCCAAAATTGGAATATATGTTTTTTTTTAAAAAGGAACGAATTGTGTAAAACCATCGAACATTATTTCATAAAACATAATTGTCATTTGAATTAGGACTATATATATTATTAAATATACACGTGAAGTCATAGGCATTTAAGAAATTTATTAGTCAAGAAAAGTTGGTTTTATTAAAATTGAAACTATTGAAATCTGATGCTTCACAATTTACGGAATTGGTTAAACTATAAGTAAAACTTATTGAAGGGTGATAAGGGTCTAACGCAACAAGCGATGACACCGAATTACAGACAAGAAGACTATTCCAATCTCAAGTAAATATTAAATGCAGTTGTTTACCCTTAGAATTACGATAGTGGGAAACCTGTTGTAGATTTTTGGTATTTAAACCGTCAATAAATTGCGAATCGGTTTCAGTCACTAAAGAATCGGTAATCAAAAAAGATTCTTCGTCATGATTGATCCATGTTATATTAGGGATATTGAAATCTCCACATAAATATAACTCGTCATTAGGACCTAAATTACAGCAAAAAAGTAATACATATATTTAAATTTGAAGAAAGTGGAATGTAAGTGTTAACAATGTTTACACTTTTATTTGAAAATTTTATATTTACACCTATTATTTCAAGGCAGTCCGCGTTAGGAATAGAAATTACATTTGCTTTGAAAGAGTTTTTGACGGAGTTGATACACCTCCCCCTTTAGGAATTTAACTATTTGATACATTAAGTTAGGAATATATATCTTTTCTAAAAACAGAATATGAGTCATCAAAACGCTCAAGATTTTTAATAGAAGAATTTAGCCAAGTTTTAGTTAAAGCAAATACGTCAAAATTCAAATTTATTGAATTAAGTAGGATTTGTATTGTTTTTGTTCCTCTGACATTTTGATAAATTATATATATAAATTTATATTGATAATATATTGATAAATTTATCAAAAACGAGGGATCTAACAAAAATATAGAGGTCTTAATTATCTCAATAATGTTTTATTTTTGTGTTTCTTCTAATGCGCATAGAAATAACTATAAGGTTATTTTCTTTTCAACTATAAAGTTACTCATTTTTAAATTAACTACACATTATCTTTTTCTAAATATTTTTTATTTATTTCTTAGAAGATTGTAGAAGAAGATCCATTTTGTACTTTCATTACTTTAAGTATTTATATTTAAGTAGTATAGGAGTCAGTATTTTCCTGGGTAAATTGTCAATCTTTGATATTTATACGGAATAAAGCGTCAGCTACTGCGTTGTGTTTTTTTTTACTATATTCTATAGTGAAATTATCCTCTACTAAATCTAATATCATTTACTATAAATGTAAGGTCTGTAGTGTGTTATTGCAAAGTGGATAGCTGATAAATCTTTTTCAATAGTTGACTTGTTAAGTTTTTCCTTTCGTAAATGATCTAGAAGCGAATGGAATTGGCAGATCTGTACCATTATAATTTTAAGTTAGTGCAGTTCCTTCTGCATCTTTTAATGCATCTACGGCTAATGTAAGTTCTTTTGAAAAGTCAGGATAGTGTAATATTGATGGTTTTAATAATGGATATTTTAATTTTGTTCTACCTAAATTATCAAGAATATCTTTTATACTTGAAAATTGAAATTTGTAGGCTATTAGTTTTTATCAACCATCCTATAATCAATACACATTCTCCATTTGTTTTTATTTCCTTTCTTTGGTACTAATATAATTGAGCTAGTTAGTTAGATTGACTTGGTTCAATTAATTTATTTTTGAACAGTTTTTTAACCTATCTATTTATTTTTTATCCGTTTGCGTTAATGCTTGTCTATAGTTTTTGATATATACTGGATTATCATCCATAATCCAATTTTTGTTTATTTTTATAAACTTTTTATAAACAAAAATTATTAACAGTCTTAAGGTCTGTTTCTAGTTGAAAAATACTAGAAAACTCATTATATAATTTAAGTAATTTGGGTAGGTAAACTTGTTTGCATTTATAGTTATAATTTTATTTAATTTTTTACTACGATTACAATTTTTATTATAATTTTGTTTTAGATTCAAAATCAGACATTGGTAAAGTTTTTAGTTTTATATTTTGTGAAATCAATTTATTTTCTGAATTTGTATTCATAATTTAAACAAACGGGTTTTTAGACGCCATTATTGTTCTTGGTACGAATACTGATTCTGAAATTTCTTGGTCTAGAATCGTTATCAGAGGGTAGATAAAATTCTCTTAAAATCTCTGAGCGAGCTGGTGGTACTATTGTTTGACTATTGGGTTCACTATAAATTGTGATATCTAAAATATTATTATTTGTTTATTGAGACTTTGATATCGTCACAATCGATATTACATTTTATAGAATTTTCTAAAATCTTTACCAAGAATACCATCTGCTGATATATTGAAATTGTCTGCTACAACATGCAGTTCACATGTTAGTTCATGATTTTCAATATAAATTTGTTTTATATACTGTAGCCAAAGACCCAGTACAATTAAAAAGGAAATAAAGAAGTCTATAATTTTTTAAAAAACAAATGTAGTTGTACTATTTCATTTTATTTTTATTGTTATGAAAAGCTTTAGCTTTTGGCTTCCACAAATTGAACATTGTCAAAAACAAAAAAAAATTTTAATTTTAAAAATTATTAAGCGAGGCAATTATGTATATAAAAGATAATAAAAAATAATAAATTCTGTAATTACAACAAACTTCTCTTTTCTTCTGTTTTTTTTATATATATATTTTAATTGAATTAGAATAATTTTTATGTATACATATAATACTGGAGTTCCACAGGGATCGTTGCTGGGCCCACTTCTTTATTTATTATATGTAATGAAACTTTCAAAGTTTAACCTTTAATCAAAGTATACAATTTATGCAGACGACACAGATTTTGTATCTAAGTTTTAACCTTTAATCCAATTAGAAAACAACCTAAATAAAGATAAGGCAGTATACGGTGATTGGCTGGACGGTAATGGTCTCTATATGAATCTCAAAAATACGTATTATATTGTATTCAAAACACCTAGGAAAAACTATCATGAAATTACAATAAAAGCAAGAGGTATCACGGTAGAACGAGTTCAACGAGTTCAATGTGAAATATCTCGGGATGACTATAGATGAAAATCTTAAATGGGATAAACATATTAAACAATTAAAGAAAGGTGTCATATACCGATCATAATGGCAATCAAAAGAGCAGGAGGTGTTCCAATCAAAGCTGCCAAATTAATTTAAAACGGGTATGAAATGGGTCAACGGACAACTAAATGGGTATCATCATGAAAAATAAAAACATTATACAAATGGAACCCTAGATTGAGTACAAAGTAATTGTATATAACCACAAATGAATTCGACATAAACCAATTAATATAATTCGAAAAATGCAAATATGTGTATAAAATAATAAACAACAAAATTAAATCTTCATTAACAATTATAACAAGAGATAATGTACACAAGTACAACACTAGACATAGAGAACGTCTTTTGGTAACAAAAGCAACTAACAAGCTGATTTACATTTTTGTTATAATTTTTCCGGCCTGCATTTTTTCAATATTATTTCGCACTTCAATTCTCATTTTATGTTATTCTTCTAAGAATATATTTTCAATTACTTCGTCTATTATTTGACTGATATTAATATATATCTTCATTGTTTTTCAATTTGACACCAGTTAAAATTTCAAAAGGTGATCTAGTTGTCTTGCGATGCATAAACTCAATACATCTTTGCAGCCTTCTAGCCTTACAGTTTGCGTATACAATTTGCTCGGATCTGTCATGGAGAAATTTGTTAAAACTGAAATAATTTTAATTTTATACGCCTTTTATACAATTATTTGATAACACTTAATTAAATTATTTAAACGCTTTGGGATTTTGTAATTTTGTGATTTTGTAATTGGGATTTTGCAATTTGGATTTCATATTTGGGATTTCATGGCCAACCCCCATAATAAATATGCCCTAGAATACTTACGAAAATAAAAAAAAGAACTAAAAATGTACAATAACAAAATATAGAGCAATAAAATAATAAAAATAAAAATAAGAAATCATATAAGACATGGATTACAACTTAAAAGAATAATTAATAATATTAATATTATACACATAAAAGGAAACAAAAATAACATTCATGTTGTCAAAGAGTACAAAAGAGAGTATTTGTACTCTTTTCACTTGTGCTACACATATTATCTACTTCCAGTACTTTATTAATAATTTGCTATGATTGCTAGTTTTCATCGAATTTTATTTTAAACGCGCAGTCAAAAAAATATCTAAATTTTGTTTGCCAAAGGCGAGCAATACAAAGAATTTTATATTGTATTATTTAATTTAATTAATGTAATAATGTATTGAATGTAATTTTGATTCTTATATAACTTTTTAATTTAAAAATTTTTATTTATTATGCAATATCTGTCCTTCCGTTCGTTTGTTTTATTCTATTGTTTTTAAGTAGCTACTGCCTTGGAAATGAAAATACTCTCCTGAAAACATACTATCTTGAAAATTTGCAAAACGGCTACATTTAACAAGAGTATAAGAAGTTGTTATCACAGACAACCGTTAGGTAATTAGTAAATTTTTATTATTAAAAATCAATAAAAATTTCGATTTTAATTCTTGGTTGAAAAATTTTATACGGAATAGTTCTGGTTACATTACATTAAGATCAGTGATTCTACCGTTTCTACCGTTTATCTACCGTTATCCAAAAAAATACAAAAAACTGATTTTTACAAAAAAATCGAAATCTCACATAATTGTATATATTTTCGGAACAGTGACGTCATAAAGTACCGTTAGTGATTATGTTAGTAACACCACCTCCTTCTTAAACCGAAGTCACAACCTCCACATATCTAAATTATATTGCAAGGAGATAATATATATTATGACTTGAGTATAGATATAAAATAGGGGCATATATATTTTACATATAAAGATGGAAAATGCAGTGATTTTTAAAATCACTTTTACTAGCAGTTAGTTTTTTAGCATGATATGATTTCAATCACTGTTATAATAATCAATTAACTATTGAATCTATAATAATCAATTAACATCATTTTTAACGTGCTACATTTCTTTTCCTTATTTTTTGAGAGTAATAAAATAGTGCGATATAATTATATGAAAAGTTAAAAAAACCTGAAAATGTATTTCACTTGAAAAATGTTTAAAATTTCAAGGTACGGGAAAAATTCCCCGCTTAATTTTGATTTAAAATTTGGCATATTTCCATGAATATTTCACAACCAATTAAATTAAGAATAGTTAAATATAAATGTAAAAACAAAAAAAAACCAGAAAAAAATGTAACTATAGTATTAAAAAAAATATTATATGGAAAATCACAATCACTGGTGATTGCCGATATTAATAACAGGTAATGATTGCTTTTTATGTCTCAGCGACAGAATAACAGAAATATCGCTCCTCACTATATTATGTTATATACCTATATTTTGAGTACAGGGTACTAAAATTTAATGAATGAAATATTTTTAAAGAAAATTTGCGATGTATGCTATATATGCGACGATGTATTAATATTACATTTGCAGCTTAGTATTATATTAGGTTCATGGTTATGTAGCACAGTTGGTAAAGTTTTGGTGGTAGGTTCAAGTCTGCGCTGCATTTATCTGGGATAGGCATTTGTTTGTCTTTATATTATATGCAGAATCTAAATGAAGTGGCCTTGTAATTACCAACCGGACTTTATATGATAAAGTTTTTATATTATAAATAAAGTAAACAAAAACACAAAAAACAAAAATGCATCACTATTTTATTATATAATTTTTGAGTTAATTTATTTCACAATGAGTGCCAAAAATATTTAATTCAACTTAGAGTTAATTCGGTTTACCAAATTATCTTCAGAGTACTGAATTTGAAATATAAAAGGTATTATCAAAATTAACATTGAAAATCGAATATGACTTGTAACAACCAAATATAAATTTGCAAAATTTAAAAAAAAAATTCAAAAGATCAAAAAGAAAATAAAACTTAGGGTTTTGAAAAAATAAAATAAGTTTCTATATATCTGTGGCTTCCAGGAATAAGCACTTAAGTTATTTTAGAAGATTTTTCAGGAGAAGTGAAAATAACTTTGGAAGTCTTTCTAGTAAAAAGTTATGGTCAGAAATGACTTATTCCTCGCTTAAAATTTAGCTTATTAAATATTACATTTTTTATTTTAAATATAATTGAAGTTTTGGATCCTAATAAAAATTAAATTTTTTAACTTAAGTGATTTGTCCAAACGCAGTGCTGAAATTTATTAGAATAACAATACTGAAATGCTTTTGAAAAAGTTTTGTTCAAAATAATATATCAATATTTAAGTGATTTTAAAAATTTTAATTTTTAACTTAAGTGATTTTTGTAAAACCAGTATTGACATTTATTAGAATAAAAACAATTAAGTACTTTCAAAAATTGTGTGCCAAATAATATAGAAATATTTAAGTGATAATACAAAATGTTTTTGTTAAATATTAATAATATTTTCAAATTTAAAAATATACAAAATATATAAAATATAAAATAGACCATTATTATGTCTATGTCTGTTTATTCATTATTCATCTTCTTCTCCACTTTCAAAAATATCAGGATGAATTAACTCTTCCGCTTCGACGATATTTATGTTATTATAAAATGCATGATATTCAGGATCAAGATATTGCAAATTTGATATTAGATCGTCTTTTTTTTTGGGATTTATTTGCAAACCAGTTTTGTAGCACTCTTTCAATTCCGAAATTTTAACTTTGTTTATGTTTTTCTTTGTTATATCAAGCACTTTAAATTGTTCGTTTTCATCAAAAGAATTTTTAAAAAAATTTTTCCAAACTCCTTTGTAAATCGCAACTAACGAACTGTTTTCTATTCAAAGTCTTTGTTTTTCCTTCTGTTGTAATTAAATTTAGATTTCGACAACTCACAAAAATTTAAAATATGTTCTCTACTCATTTCTATAGCATTAAATGGCCGTTTCACTCCCACTGTTCTTATTAATTGATACCAATACCGCGGATGGTGAATCTGCATGTTTGTAGTTTTCTTTTTCTTTTCAATCAACGCATGATCACTGTCACATTCCATGTGAGTGTGTCCAGAAATCAAGAATTTATGATCAATTGTTTTAATTGATCTACTTGTTTGCATAAATATTGAAAACATAGTTGTAATATAACTATTTTTATTCTGACCTGGGCATGAATCACTATAATAAATAATCGACTCCACATTTGGGCGCATTGAGGAAAGATGTTTAAATAAACAGTAAAATTATAAGTCGATAAAGGACGTTTGTAGAAAAATTGTCCTGATTTCAACAATGGCGTTGGTAAACATTGTTGCAGGTCGAAAACAAAAACTTTTATGGATGGAACCTTTTTGCAAATTTTTTGTCGTTAGATTTTTCAGTGTAAGCTCTAGCTGCCGCATCTCGATGTTTGTTATGCTCGCACATCAGTTCTCTTTTTTTCCAGCATCATTCTCTAAATTTATTTTTAGTTTAAATGAATCACATTTTCCATATGTATCTAGACTTGGATTTTTTAATTTGATTCCTGTACCTGTAAAAGAACAAAAAAATTCATTACATTCAGTGCTTTGTATTTTCTTTTATAAATCTTTTTTATATTTATATACATAAAATTTTTTATACTTTTACTTTTACATACCATTAAAAATTTCTGAATACTTTGTAAATGATACATGCTGAGTATAACAAGTGGTACATAACTTATACATTTGCGTCAGCGTCTAGTTTGGTTCCAAATATAATTTCGAATGTTTCCGAGTATAATAGTTTTGATAAGCGGGGAAAGATAATATATGATTTTAAACTTCTGCAAGTTTTCCCTCGCTTATTTTATTTCATGGAATAGTTTTTTCTCGAAGATCACAAAAACTATTTTGTTCACCATTTTTAAATTTCTTCTTGTCAACACTTTTTTAAAAATTGTCTGTTTCTCCCAATGTTTGTCGAAAACATTTTTGACACAAATTTATCGTTCTTTTATTAGCGATTACCTTGTAAACGTAAGTAAAATTACGTTGCTTTTTTCTATCTACTAATTTTTTTTTTACTGGTTGAATTTCCATTGAACCAGCTACATATAAAACACGATCTTTGTATGCACCTAATGACCAATACTCGTCAAAAATTTTATTTTGTTCTAGAAAGTCTAATATATTTCTACATTGTTTTCGACAAATAGAAAGCGGAACACATTTCCTAGCTTTAACTATTTTATCATTTGATGTCTGATATTGTTGCCCTGTATTTCATAATTTTTTATTTTTTTCTCGTAGTTTAGATACTGTAAAATTATTTTCTAGGACATCATTTTATCCAAAAATTCTGAAACTTGAACAATAATACTATTTGATGCCTGATATTGTTGCTCTGTATTTCTTCGACTTTTATTTTTGTTGCAAATTTGCGATATTGTAAGATGATTTTCTAATATATCATTACCTTCTTCTAAAAATTGTGAAATGTTGTTTTCCAGTTCTTTCGCCGTTCCTTCTAGCTCTAGTTTTTCATATTCTGGAACATAATTGTAAACACTAAAATCGTCCAAAGAAGAAAAGGAAGTATTCAAAAAAATCCTGGTTGATGTTATCCACTCCACTTTAAGGTATACTTAAGTGATTAATACAAAATTGTTTGATACATAAATTTGCTGTGGAATAATCACTTAAGATTTTATAAGTGCTTTTTCTATATTAGAAATTAAGAATAGTATAAAAATTGCAGTATTACATAAGCTAAAATTTGTGATAATAAAAAACTTAAGTGATTACAAAAAAATCAATGTGTGGCCCAATTACCAAAATCAATGTGCCCAACTGGTTTAAGTGATTAAGTTTATACGTCATAATTTCTTTAATTTTTCTCTGATTTGCATGGTATTTTGACCAGTAGTAAACCCGCTAGCTATTGGCATACAAAAAAGCAAAAGCACTTAAGTGTATTTAAGTGCTTATTTCTTGAAGCCACAGATATGTTTATAACTATATATTCTCAAAATGTTATATATTCACAAAAAATCTGAAAACATTTATCCAAATGATATAATCAAATTGGGGCTTTTTAATTCCATTAAATTTCAAGTAAATTTAATTTATTGCCGCTATTTAAAAAAAAAACAACATCAAAAGGTTTTTAGAATTCAAAATCAAAATAATATCCTTTTCCTTAAAAATATTAGTAGGTACTAATTAAATTTGTTTTACTAACCAAATAGTTTGTAAGTTGTATTTCGTAAGCTTCCCATTTTTAGCCACCGTTGCGTTTTAACAACACAATGTTTTAGTTTAGCCAACAATGACATCTAATTGGAAAAAATTATTATATATTAATAATCAATCATTCATGGCTTTTTGAAATTTAAACATTATGTCTAATAAAAACAACAGTTTTAAAGAAATTCTGTTCTTAGTTTTTTTAATGCTAAAATTTTTGATTTATAAAACAAAAATATACCATTATAAAATTTTTTGTTTTTTTTTAATTAAAAGTTGTGTATTGATAAAATAAAACAGGTTTGTTAAAAAAAAATGTAATATAAAACCCGTTTTTCGTATTTATATTTTTTAGTATGTCAAGAAAATGTTTAACTTTAAATGAAACCGTAGTATTCTTGAAGCTTGAAGTGACAGCAAGGAAGGAGTAGACATCGCTACTCTTCCTTCTGAAGAATATGGGAGAATAAGTGACAATGAGGCCATAGATGAAAATAATCTTGACCCAGTAATCGGTCTATCTAATGATGTTGCAGGACATTTAGAATTAATAAAGCAGAATTAGAACAACCAAGATGAATAGTTTGAAAGTGAAGATGAAGATAATCAATTATTTTTTTTATTTATGTATTTATTTAGTCCATAACTAATTTATAATTTATCACATATTTTTAATTCAACATTTTTAATTATACTATAGAAATATTTTCTTTAACATAATTAATAATTAATTGTTTATAAGCTAAAAAATTTAATTCTATTTTAATATTATTTGGTAATTGTACAATTGTACAATTTCAATCCATTATAAAATATAATTTTTTTCTTTTTTTTCATTTCTTATAAAATTTAACCCAAAATCTAATCTATTTACATATTTTCAATCTATTTACATAATCTAATCCATTTACATATACCAATTTCTCTGAAAGATAATTAGGTAGCAATTTATGTTTAATTTTAAATATCATAATTAATACATTGACAACCATTTTTGTTTTACGCTTAGCCAGTTTAAGCTGTTTAACATGAATATTCTAGGTGTATAAGTATTTACTTTTACAATGCATCTCGTTGGTTTATTTTGCAATTTTTGTAATCTATTTATCATACTTTGACTTGAGATTAAAATAATTGAAGAGCAATATTCATAATGTGGTTTAATAATTATAATATAAATATTGCAGATTGAATTGTAATATTTTTCCTAATTTTTGAAAAAAGTAATTTTTTTTTTGCTATTTGTTTACATGTATAATCAATATGAGCATTAAAATTTAAATTATCAATAATACCTAAATACTTTATTTCACTAACAATTTATATATTTTCATTATTAAAAATAATTGAGTTTTATTTAGGAGTCAATCATGAAAGTTTTGTGAGTTAATACTTTTTCCCATTAATTGTCAATCGTGAAAGTTTCATGGGAAAAAAATTTTTTCTTTTAAGAAAAAAGTCATTATTTTTCGTTATTATGAATGTTTATTTGTATGACTTTTTCATTAATTTCAGACTTTTTAAGTCACACGGATTTTAGCTTAGGAACTAAAAGTCGGACCGTCCTCGATACAGTAATAGAAACTAAAAATGAAAAAAAATTTAAAAAAAGTTCCGCAAAGTGGCAACTTAGTTTTTGAAGTTCGCTTTGTGGGGTGGGCTTAAGAGTCGATTTTTGTATTTCTGTTTACTTATTTAAATTCTACTACAAAATCGGTGAGTACCTTTTGTCGATCCAACTTCTGATTCCCAAAATACGGGGAAATCTACGCTATTGCATAGTCATAAGATATGAAAATGCCTATGTTATATGTACTATAATTTATCTATATGTCTATATGTACTATAATTTTTTTTCAAAGTCCAATTTGTTTTTATATGTGTATCCAAAAATTCTAAAAGTCTCTTAGGCATCTTCTTTCACGGAACGAAATGATATTTACTTCCCTTTTCCTTTCTTCAATATCCTCATCCAAAACGAAACTCCAAATAAAACTAGTTTTCCCAATTTCATTTTTTATTATTTTCAATAAACAAAATTTCATACAAAAAATGTCTTTATTTTCAATAAGATAATTATGCTTTTGGCACCAAAAAATTTCCCTACAAAACAAAGTCTTTTCTTTTTAATTCAGAAGACTTTCATGATTGCGTAACTTTTTTTGAAAGACTTTTCAAAGAAGAAAAAAGTCTTAACTCACAAGACTTTCATGATTGACCCCTTAATTTGTTATTTATGATCATGCATTTGGTTTGACCTACATTTACTTTAAGCTTATTCATTTCAAACCATTCGCCTACATTTTCTAAGTCTAAGTTTATTTTATTAATAAATTCATAAACGTCCTCTCCAATTCTTCTCCAAAGAAGAGCATCATAGACGAAAAGAAAAATTTCAGTAAAATTGATACAGTATCATTTATTATACCAAAAATAAAAAATACTCCCAGAACAGTTCCGTGTGGAACACCAAGATATGTTTCTAATGAATGTGATACATTTTGATTGAGTTTTGTACGTAGCTTTCTATTTGTTAAATATGACTCAAACTATCTTATTCCAATTTCAGAAACTCCAAATTCTTAACATATTTAGTACAATTTGCCGAAAGGTCTGCTTAAATCAAGAAATACCGCTACAATAATTGCTTTCTTGTTATCTACGGCCATTCGCAATAGTTTCCCATTCGTAATAACAATACTAAGTAGTGATTCACAACTATGTTGTTTTCTAAATTTTGATTAAAATTAATTTATTAAGTTGTTGCTTTCTAAGTAATTTCTCAACTGATTAAAATTTGAAATTTATTTACCGGTCGGAACTGTTTGCAATCGTTTGTTTACGCAACTTTTTGAATTGGAATCACTATCGATTCCTTCCATAAATCTGGAAATGTACCTGATTTTAAAGATTTATTCAGAATTGTTAGAAAATCCTGCCCAATCAACAGAAAATAATTCATAAGTATCTTTTTATTCATCATATTAGTATCCCGTTTATTATTAATGATTTTCTGACGTTTTTAATTGGTCAATTATAATCAATTGGAACTTAAATTGATTTGTTGAAGCATTAATAATATTGCGATATGGTTTGTAGGTAATACTCCTATTTAATTCAGTTATATTTTTAATTAAATACTCATTAAATTTGGAAGAAATTTCTGAGTTTTTTGAATATAACTTATTATCAAAAAATATAAAATTTAATTTCATTTTTTGGCTTTTTTAGTATGTAATTTTTTATCTTTTGCCACATAGATTTCTCATCTTCCGCATTTTCAATTTTGTTATTAATAAAATTATTTGTTGTTTGTTTTGTTTTGTTTGTATTACTTGTTCGAATACCCATTTCTTATAATTTTATACTTTTTCAATTCTTCGTTATACTATTCATAATTGCTCTTTGGTATTGTTTCACTTTTTTCTATTTATAATTTTCAACTCTTCTGTATACAATTCACAATTATTTTCCGAAACTGTTTTCTTCCTAATAAATTCGTTTAAAATTGATAATAAAGATGCACTAAAAATATTAGCCTTTCACTTGCAATTTGTAAAATATACTGTTAATAGATTACTTTGACAAATGTTTGTTCTGAATAAATTACTATAATGTTTAATGTACCTTACGTCTTTTCTGAATCCCTACTATTGTTTTTACTTTTTATTCTAATGCTTATGGTTTCCTGATCACTTATTTTTAATTGATCATCTATAACTGCTTTTACATTGTATTTGTTGTTCACTATAACAAATTCAATTAAAGTTTTTGAATGCATGGTAATTCTTGTTGGTTTATTCATTATCAGCTTGAAGCCATTATCATTAATTATACGTTGTATTTGTTTTTTTGAAGTATTATTTGCTAGCTAATTGATGTTAAAGTATCCCATAATAATAACTTCTTCACTATTTTCTCCAATATCTTCTAACCACTTCGAGAAATGATTATAAAAATCAGCCTCGTTACTCAGATATTTCGGCGACATTTATACTACCCTTATATATATATAAATATTCTGTTTGTATATTTTAATAAACAGCCACCACCATTCAATACCATAATTAGAATAATTATTTATTTTTAATTCCAACTTTTTTTTAAATAAATTGCAATATTTCCAGTATGTCTGGATATTGATTCTAATCTTATAATATTATAATTATTCATATAAATTAAGCTATCATCATCATCTTTATTTAAATGTGTTTTCGCTAATGCAATAAAATCATATTTTTTTATAATAAGTAGTGTCTCCATTTGATCATAATTATTTATTGTTCCTTGTATATTTAAATAAGCACCTTCAACATTTTTTAGCTGCTAATATAATGTCTTTTCCTTCTCATTATTCAACTTTCTTAAATATATACGACATTTCATATTTCTAGAATCATGCTCAACATTCAACTCTTCTATACGCAAATTAATCTTCATTCTTAAACAGTTTACAGATTTATGTGTAAGTTCTGCTCAATCAGCTGCTTTTTGTTTACGATTTCGTTTGCATGTAATAGAATTCCGAATTTATAATTTTGATTCTATGTTTATATTATACTTTTTAAATTTTAGCTTATACTTTCATCACCCACGTTTTTCGAGTTCTCTCTTTCTTATTGCCACAGCCAAAAGCAATATGGTATATCTCATCAAAAGAAGAAGTTTTATAGGAATATTCTCCAGAGTTCGTCGATTTTCCCATAAATAATGAGCTTGATGACAAAGCTGAACTTTTATCAATATTAGGAGATAAAAGTCCTGGTGAATTATTTCACGAATTCTTTGACTAGGATATTCTAAATTTGATTATTACCAAAATAAACTTACATGTAGGGAGTAAAAATGTGGATTTTCTATTGAATCTTGGCTATTTAAAGAGGTTTTTGGCAATTCTTTTATTCACGGGATACAATAGTGCCCCTCAAGAGAATATGTTCGTAAGTCCTGACATTCACTTCCCAATTATCAGAGACGTAATGCCTCGTCCCACATATAGAAAAGTAAAATCGTGCTTACTTCTGGCAAGTAATTATTATATAGATAAAACATCAATTTTATAAAGTATTTAAGTTTCTTGATAAAATTTCATCAAACTATTCTAAATTTGGACTATTTTGTCTATCAATTGAGGAATCAATGTGGCCATACACAGGACGACATAACTGCAAAATTTTTATCAAAGGCAAACCAATACAATTTGGTTATAAACTATAAAGTCTTTGTTCGTCTACAGGTAATATGTTCAGATTCTTTCCATATGCAGGGAAAGAAAATGGAAAAGGCCTCAACGTTGTCGTTGAATTATTAAAAGTAGTTGAAAATGTACTACATCAAATTATTTATTTTGGTAATGTTTTTCCTTCCCACAAATTGATAGCTTAAAAAAACAAAACTTTTTAGCTACTGGAATTGTTAGAGAAAACCGAATGGCTCAGTGTCCAATAACATTAAAAAATTATTTAAAAAAAAAGATAGAGGATATTATGAAACACAGTTCGGTTCCAAAAACAGAATTTTTGCAATACGTTGGAATGATAACTCAGTTGTATCTTTTTTATCAATTTTTGAAGATAAGAATCCTGTTGGTTCTGTGAATCAATTTTCGCAAGCAAAAAAAAGTTTTATAAATATACCTTGCCCGAAAGTAGTTAATTCATACAATTATTTTATGGGCGTAGTTGATCTATTTGACAGATTTTTGTCACAATACAGAGTGTGGGCAAAAAGAAAAAGATGGTGGTGGCTGTTTTTCTTTAACTGTTTATGTTAAATGGTTGCATGGTGCATTCATAAAATAATATCCGATAAACCTTTATCGTTGCTTGAATTTCGACGATATATTACGACAACATTACTAAAAACTGTTATTGAGAATGAAATGCTGAATTTATGCCATGAACACAGTTCTTCTTTTTGCAGAAATCATGATTGGTAGTTTAGCAATAATAAACACACAATAAATGGTCAAAAAAGAAGAAAAGAAACGAAAAATATGTGGTCTTTGTCACAGTCAAGCATATTTCAAATGCGAAACATGCTCAAGAGTCAAGACATGAAATAGATATACCATTACATGTTAAATGCTCAGCTAAATTCCACAAAAAAAAAAAAAATTAATAAAAAGAAATATAATGAAATAAAATGATTATATAAAAATAAAGGGGACCTCAGTGGCCTAGTGGGTAAGAGCGTATAAAATACGCTGTAAACACCGAGGTAGTGTGGATTCGAATCCCACACACGTCTTAGAGTTATTCCCCCTTACGACATTTACCGCCACACCTGAACAGGAAAGGCTGTGTAATTTGTGTGGCAGTGAAATGCATAAAAAAAAATAAAAAAATTTCTATTTTATGCCCTTGTTGCGTTTTCTTAACGTCCCTTATCTCGGAACCATCTTAATGCAGCCTAATGAAATTTTATATATATCATCATATACTTATTATGTTTATATGGTGCAAATAAACATTCGACTGAATTCGCAAAAATCCGTCGACTGGTTTCCGAGTGGCCAGAAATAGGTTAATATTATCAACTTTTTTGAATATAATTTTTGTATTTATCATTATTCGGTAATAATTTTAAGACCTAATTATAGTTTAATATAAAAAAATTGTTGTTATTTACAAAGTTTGATTCCAGAATAAAACTTTTAAACGATAATAATAAAGGGTCTTTCAAATTGAGTTTTCAAAAATAGGTGCCGAGTTTCACAACAATAGGGACTTTCTGAATCAACTGTATGGCGTATTATGTGCAAAGATTTAGTATTGAAGACCTGCAAAGTTCTATTGACACATGAATTGGTGCTACAAGATCATTCCATTTGTCGGGACTTTGCCAATTGGACACAGGAACAAAACGACGATTTTTCTAAAAAAATCATATTTTCGGAATAATACGAAAGGAAAACCTAGCGTGATCCAAGAGAAGCCAACGCATCCACAAAGAGTTACTGTTTGGTGTGCATTGTGGTCTGGCAGTGATTGGTCCGTACTTTTTCAAAATGATGCTAGAACAGCCATAACCGTTAACGGTACCAGATATCGCGACATGATCACAACTTTTTTATGACCAAAACTGGAAAATATTGATATTAAGGACATGCAGTTTCAACAATATGGGGCTCTTCAGCCAGAGAAATGCTGCAATTACCGCATACAAAGTTTCCAAACCGTGTTATTTCCAGATTCGGTGACATGAATTGAACTTCAAGATCCTCCGATTTGACACCATTAGACTTCTTTCTTTGGGCTATGTGAAAGGACAGGTCTACAAAGATAATCCTCGAAACGTTGAAGCATTGAAAGCAGAAATTGAAAGAGTTATTGGCGAGATAGACCCAGAGTTATTGGAATTTTGTCAGAATGTGATGGAAAATTTTATTAAAAGAATCAGGAACTGTAGAGACGCAAGAGGTGGTTACATGGGAGATATCATTTTCAGAGTATAAATCGCAAACATTGTACTTCAAAAATAAATAAAAACTTTTCCAGGTTCAATTCAAATTCTATGTCTTTTAATTATTTACTTTTGAAAACTCAATTTAAAAGACCCTATAGTAATGCTAAATTTTTTATTAGTTTTTGATTTTTAATAGTCTTTTTGCATATTAATTATTATTTAACTTATTTTATATTAAGACATTTTGTATTAAATATTGTATAATATTACTCAAAATATTTTCATTACTTAGGTACTTTAGCAATTATTTATATCAGACGTTTTAAAATTTTTATATTATATAGTAACAAATAGATTTTTCTTCTTTCACCTTAACTTACATTCCCATTTTCCAGTTGGGTATACGAATATTTCAGATATTATTTTCTTATCAACATTTTTTGTTTTACCTTAGGTGGACTTCTTTATACGTATAAATTGATTATTCTTTTATTACAAATATCAAACACTGTATATTATTTTCGTCAAAACCAATATACACACAATATACAATAATTTAGTATATTATTGTATATTGTGTGTATATTTTTATATATTATATATATTAAATATATATAAAAACAATATACACACAATATATTATATACACACCGTATATTATTTTTGTCAAAACAATATATTATATATATACTTACTTATAATTTGCTTTTAATTGGCTATCCAAAATTATTTTGAATTTCGAAGACTATTTTGAGGTCATCTTATTAGCCATTTTCTATCGACCAGCTTATCTATCGATTCCAATATCTCAATACAAGTTATATTTATTTTCACAATTTAATTTATGTTTTGGTTGGTATCTTCTAATTATTTCATATTTATTATTTCATTCATTTATACATACGTGTCTAAGACAGTGACAAACAATATCGTAAATACAAAACAATTATTAAAATATAAATTATAACATAATTTATTTGAAAAATGAAAGCTTAAGAAACAACTTATATCCTGAAAATATTAATCTAAAATCTGAAAACTAATATAATCACTGAAATTTGGACAACTAGTTCGGAACTATAATGATCATCTTTATAAAATATAAAATAATGTAAAAAAATTAGTTTTTAACAAAAAATTTTGTTTTTCTTACCAAAGAAATTTAAATAATACTTTTTTAAACATTAAAAATTTGTGGGTGTGCTACAAAAAAAAAATTTTGCAATTTTGATACTACAGACGTAAGTAAACCTATCAAAGTGATAAATCGTAATAACAAAGTAACTTAAAAGAAAATGAAATCGCTACGGCTTTTTAAACTATTTTCTAAATTTATAAAATGAGTTGACTGATTCTTTAAATATTATCGATGTTCAGTATCTAAACAAATTCCGTGAGAATATCATTAATAACTCTTCATTATCTGCCATAGCTACAGATAAAATAATTACAATTATGAAATCACTCAATCTGATAGCTGTCAAGGGCTGTGACAACATTTGTACTAAATCCATACAGACATTTTTAGCAAATCTAAATCCCCATCTTGAGAAATTTATAAATCAAACTTTCAAACTTATTCTTTTTCTATTTGTTTAAAAACTGCTATTGCAGCCCTTATTTCTAAAAATGGTTTGGCAACTGACGTTCAAATAATTTACCGACCTATTTCAATCATTCTGGCTGCGTCAAAATTTTTGAAAACGTAATTAAACTTAAATTTATTACTTTGTTAACCAATAATCAAATTTTAAGTGAAGATCATCAATAAGGCTTCGAAAAAAATCTAATAATACAGTGGAGTGTTTATTCTTAAATGAGTTTATTTTAAAAGATAGCGGGTTATATGTAAATTGCGTCTTTCTCAATATCAAGAAGAGCTATAACTTTGTTGATCGTGTTGTCTTGTTTCTGAAACTGTCAAGTTTAAATTTCTCAACATTTCTATTAAATTTTTTAAAAAAATACGTTAAGGATCAAACACAGATGTTATAATGTTATAAAGGGGGGTATCGAACAGATATTTAAGTGTTAAAAAGGGAAACTGTATTCTACCTCGTTATGTTGTAAGAAAACTTCGTAATTTCTTTCAAAAAAAACACTTTTTGCGATATACTTGTCATATATTAAATCTCAAATCTGTTATCTAAATTCTATATAGAGCAGGGCGTTAAAAGTGTAATTGAATAAACTGAAAATTAATGTTTCAGAATTAATCAACGGTTACCTGTTTATTATCCATCACAACTTTTATATACTAAGAGATATCTTAGCCTCGCGATTGAAGCAAATGTGAACTTCTTTTAACGGCTTTCAAATTAGTAAACCACCAATCAAGGTTTTATTTTAAATAGAAAAAGTGAAATTTATTATCACAACATAAGAAATATTTATATTTTGCACTTTTTCGAACTCAAAAATATAAATTAAAGAAATAACTGTCTATGCAATTATTGTTTAAAAACATACAAGGCCTTACTGCAAGAGTTAAAACGAACAACTAATTTTTCTTTTTTCAAAAAGGAAGTTAGTCTCTGAACTTCAGAGACTTTTTAATTGAAAACTAATTTTATAATAAATTATTAAGATATGTTGAGAAAATTAACATTATTATTGACACTATTCCTAAAATGATTACTAAAATTATAATTAAGAGATTACACTACTATTGCGAACATTAAATTATTGGAATATTCTGACCACATTTTAACAAGTAATTCAATTATAGTATTTTTCGTTGTTGAAAAATTCGAATTTTACAAAACACAACTGCAACATATTTTTTTCTTTTTTATTTTTTTATGCTCTTGTATTTGTTTTCTAAAAAATAAACTCAAAATATTATTTAATCATTTAATCATTGTTACTCTTCTTTCTTTATTCCTTATTATGATGTGTTACTATTTTTAATTTTTTTTGCGTCTATCAATATGTTAAAATTTTAAGACCACATAGCTTCACATTAAGGCCATAAACAAGCAATTTAAATATTATAAAACTTTCTTTGATAACCAATTATATCTAGAAATTTTAATATTAAAATTAACTTATTTAATATTAAAATTTGATTTATTATTTATTATTTATTAAAACTTTTATATTTTTATATTAAATTCAAGGTCAATGTATTAAATATGTTTTGCTGTGTAATTTTGTGTTCACAGAAATGTTTTTCTGCAGAGAAATGCACTAAAAAAAAAAAAAAAAAAAATGTTTTGCAAAAGCCAAATAAAATGATGTTCATTAAATCTTATTTTAAATTTGCGTCCTGTTTGGCCTGTATACCCACAATCATTAGAAGCAAGTTGATGAAACCCCTTATTTTTATAATTTATCTATTTACGTCTCATTATTTTCTCTATTAACCCTTGATCATAACTATTATTATTAGCGATTAAATTTAATAATGACAAATTCTTTGGAATATTTATTATTCCAGTAGCAAAAACATGAAAAACAGTGATCTAGCCACGAATGTTTAGTCTTTAGTTAGTTATTCAGCCAGTGGTGTAGTGGTTAAGATACCGGCCTTTCATACGAATGGTCTCGGGTTCAAACCCCGGCTGGGTCATATAGATTAATAAAAAACTAATATTTTTCTTATAATATATAATTAGTAGAATATAATTAAATTATAAATAAGTATGTATATATGCCCTATAAATTATAGTTAATATCATATTGTATAGCTATATAATAAAATAATAATAAAAACCATAATTCTTGTATAAGATAATAGATGGCGTAGAAATAAAAAAGAAACGTCTTTCTTGCACAATAGTTACAGCCAAGTAATGAACGGTTTAGTGAAACTAATGATTCACGAAACTGAAACTTAGTCAAATATGAACAATAAATGACTTAGAAGATGCCCTATACTCCTAATAGGAGTGGCAAGGAAAGGAAAAAAATATATATTAGTTACACTAGGTTTTCTATATAATATCCTAGTTTCCAGTTCATGGGTAAACAATATCATCAACATATCAGTAACAAAAATTAATATGTTTCTTGTGAAAATTTTTATCAAATATATAGTTTTCAAAGTTATTCAAATATATTTCAGCAAACCAGAAAGATGTTGGAGCTCCTATGTACCAGATATCGATCTCATCAAAGGATTAGAAGATCCTCTGCAGTTTTTTCCACTGAATGAAAAAATTATTTTGTCTGATGATATGATCGTAGGTAAATTTATAAAATCTTAGAAAGAATTTATCTATAGACTTGGACACGGCAATAAAAATAAACTAGGCTAATGAGTCATGGAAATTGATACAGTATACATTCTGGTTTCTTAAAACGGTAAATACGTCTTGTCATAAAAAAGAAGAAGATTGAATTACATATAAAAGTCAAGGCTTGGAATGTACTTTATTTATATACTGGTTTGCAATAAATTACAAAAAATAATAGCAATAATTGTAAAGTAATGTGGGCGAAGCCCTAATCTAGTAGCTCCTTAAACCTAGCAGCATAGGTTATTAGTGCCGCTATTTAAGCTTGAAGTGGCTAACAAAACTAATTCGAAAAAAGACTAACGAAAATGAAGTGATAAAAAACACATACACAAGCAAAATGACCAACGTTTTTAAACAAAACTGTTAAAAATCGGACACAGAAAATACAGATAATTAATGGGAGAATACTTAAAGATGTGACTGCAACAGGATATTTTCAAAGTAGCCAAAGCAAACATACAGAAACGAAGAGTCCAATAACTACATTTAAGTAACGATAAATATATAAAGAAAAGTTGGAGAAGATACTTCAGTCAGTTCCTGAATGTAGGGTGAAAAATTGCCAAATACATATTTTCCAATATTATAAAAAAAATAGAAGAAATATAGCTATAAAAAGTTGACATCAGCCATTATAAAAGTATGTGAATAGTAGTAATGCAGAAATATTAAAAAGTTTCTAAATAATAAGAAATATAAAAAACATTAATCAAAATCAGTTCAGGTTTGTCTAAAATAGATCTAGTTCTGTTGTATTTACATGCAATAAAATTACTCACAAATAGATGAAAAATACAAGGGCAAGAAAAAAGCTGTTGAATTGAAAACCTTGAATTCATAGATCTAGAGAAGGTATTTGATACACTATCAGAGATACAATATGGTAAGTCTAATTTCTCATGATGTCCGTATAGATTACATTGAACTAAGAAGAGTTATGTATCAAAATAGCTGAACTCAAGAAGAATTAGTGGCAAACAAGACTTAATATCGAAGCAGATAGGTAACTTAAAAGTCAAAACCAAACCGATTCCGTAAAATATCATATATTCAGACGATATAGTCATAATAGCTAAAAAATTAGTCAAATGACGTGGAGTGCCATAAAGACTTTTGTGTAATAAAGTCTTTAAGTTTTTACTTCACATTTAGATGCCAAATAAGCCCTTATTCCCGAAAAGTGCATACATATTTCAACATCAAAGAATTTAAAATAGCGGAGGTTAAGACAGGAAAACAGAAAACTAGGAAGTGCTTTAGAGTTGGTTACTAAATCAGGGTTTTAATAATTTGTTAAAAGAGGGTAAGGCGCGAAACTCGTATTATTTTAAATTCTTTGGTGTTGAAATATGTATATTACAAAAAAAAATATGAAGAACTTTAGAACTTTTCAGAATCCAATTATAAAAACTACAAAAAGAAAATAAACACGATAAACACGATAAACAAGATAAAAACACGAAAAAGATCTACTTTCTCTTTGGAAAGTGAATAAACGTTAAAGGCTTTATAACACCCCACTTAATTGATCCAAAGTTTTTAGAATTTATACTGTTATTAATAATGTTTCCTTTATTTTTTATAATGAATATTTAAAATAAATAAAACTTAGGGTTTTGGGATCTTTTCTGCTAGGATGTGGTGAAAATATTAATATTAATTTTATATGTATTATTTATTTGGAACTCGTTTTAATCTAGGTGGCGTTTGACTCTTGTAATGTATTATAATATGTACATGATTTAGGAAGTAAATAAGCTTTGTTTGTACGTTAAAAAACACTAAATGTCTTGATTATGGAAAAATAATATTTTCTCTTATTTTTGTAATAATATTATCTACAAATCGGTAATTACTATAATTTATGTTATGTTTGTTAAAATTATGTTTATTTACTATTTTAAAAATTTATCTTATCTGTGTTAGTTTCCTTACACAATTTTTTTTAAAACTTACCGAAACATGTTTCTAAAATTGTTTCTAATTTCAGCAAATCATTATTCTTTTATTAACTTTATACTTTTACAACAAAAACTTTCAAAACAAGTTTGTTGGAAATAAGTTGGTATTTAAAAATTATTGTAATGAACTTTATTTATTTTATGTAATAATCACAATAGTAAGCTTTAGCAATATTTTATACTTTAGGTGTATTTATATCTCAGTAGCATTGATAAACGTTTCATTCATTTCCATACATCAATACATTTCAAAAACGTATTTATCATTAAAAATTTTCTATACAGTTATTTCAATGCCTCTAAAAAATATAAATGCAATTACTAAAAACAAATCAATATTTTTTACCACTTCAACACTAATTTAAGATTATGATTATTTTCAGTTATGTTGACATAATATAATTTTTTTAAATGGCTAAATAAGATTGATATTTCCTACATTTTTTAACTTTTAACATTATCAATTTCAACTTTATAAATTATTTGTTGTCTTTTTCAGGATATTAAAAACATTTCATAAACCTCCGAATTCCAAAATGACATTTTTCCGAAAATATGTAAAGAATTACTGCTGACTTTGCACAAAAAATTATCTGTTAAGAAACCATTTATCTAGTAGTATATATTATATTATATATATATATATATTATTTTTTGAGACTATAAAATTGCAAAATTTGAGTTGGGTTTCCTCAGATTTCCTATTTTTTCATAAATAAAACCCAAAAAATTATGTTTATAAAAATTTTATAAGTAGATTTCGTTAAATAGTATTATGAATAGAAACTTTAAATAATAGAATAACAACATAATAATACAACAATTTTTAAATTAAAGGAATCATAAACAATTGGAACAATTGCTTTATTGGAATAGTTTAAACAATTTTAAACTATTATTCAAATAAGGCAATCTTATCATAAGTTTATATTTTATTTTAAGATCGGCTGAAATAATTAAATTTACCTATTGTGTTGTAAATCCACAAACGCAGATTTTCCAGGAATTGCAGAAGTACTGCTATCCAAATATTTTGGAGTATGTGAAGCATCCGGTGCATCCATACCAGATTGTGGTGTGCTAGGAGGCCCCTCATAGGGGCTTCCCAAATCCGTGAAATTTAGCGTTGTGGAACAAATTGATGCCACTTTTTAAAATTTCTGTATACAATTTTGCGATTAAAACAAGTTTGTAACTATTTTTTCAGTTTTTTGTAACTGTAAGTTTTTACAAAGAAAACATATTTTTGTAATTTCAAAATTATAAGGTTTCTTTTTAATTCTGTTTGATTTAAAATATTCACTTCCTAATTATAACTAAAGTATGAAACTAATTTTATTGGTAAAATATTATTTATTTGATAATCTTAACGATAATTAATAGCAAAAAAGATGAAATAGATTCTAATTGAGAAATACCAAGTTTAAAGATTAAATTTGTCTGATTCTGTTTTATTTAAAAACAATATAATTTATTTTATCATCCTTAATTTGTTCAATAATATTTTAAAATAAACGGCTTCTTAAAAAAATTGATTGGCAACTTGTTAGTTACAAGTACATACATACATATGTATATAGCACAAAGAAAAATATATTGTTATATAATTATATTATTCAGATAATAAATTGAATTAAGTATACTAAATATTTTTTATATCTCAATAAAATAAATAAAGAATAAACTTAAAACACAATGTTTTTTGTGTTGATATGTTAGTAATTTAAATTATATTTCAATCTAAATCTGCGCGACCAACCACGAATAAAGTGCGTGAACGACTAGGTACGAGGTGATTATATGATCATTTTCATCCCGAAAAAATTATAGTTATTTTATTGAATACCTTTAACTTGAAGTTGTATTATATTAAACACTACACTACACAAACAAAATACATTTATTGTTCATTTGAATGTTTTTTTTTATATTTGTTTAGAGAATTTTATTTGGATTTCCTTTAAAAAAATTGTATGTATCGTGTTTTGAAATTTGAAATGCCTATTTAGTATATACCTATATGTGCATATTGAGAATATAAATGAAAAATATAATAACATATGTATATATACATAAATATCTTTAATATTAATAGGGATTTGTATTAATATGTAATATATTAAATACCTACCTACTTACATTAAATACTATAGTTGAATTTAACTTCGAAAATCGAAAGTATTGTTCTTTACACAAGCTTATAAAAAAAACATGGCGAAAAGTGGAAAAGCAAGTACATATAAAAGTTTTTTGATTGGTTACTATAAACTAAGGCGGAGTTTCATAAAATGAAACATTTCTTTTTTTAAATGCTTTTAAAATAAGAACGTATCACAATTCACAATAAAGATTGTTGTAAATTATATTTTTCAATTTTTAAAAAAAGGAACAAAATTTTATATATATGTATTGTACCTACATTGGAAAAAACCAAATTAAAAACATAACATTGTTATAAAGGTGTAGTTAATACTTAATTACTAACTATACATGCTCAAAAAATATAATTCATATCCACACATAGGCACATACATATACTTTTAAATGGGTACATCGTACATCCAAATTGTTGATAAGTATTTTTGCGCTAAATTTAAAAATATTTAATAAAAACTAAATTTTAACAGAGAAAAACTTGTTTTTATTTATTTCAACATAAAGGCAACAAAGTTTTTAAGGAATTTTATTTGTAGTGACGAAGTGATACTATTTATTTTTTGTAGAATGAACAAAATTGCAATATTTTTCTCTAAACCAAATTGACATATACATATATGTATATGTATCTACACACTTTGTTAATGTAAATAAGTTTTGTAATATAATTTATAGTTTAAAATTAGTTTCTGAATAGACTACATATAAATATATTTTTATATGCATATTAAAATATTTACATACTCTTATATAATTTATTAAATCAAAATTTTAGTTTGGATTTAATAGAATTTTATAGAAATATTTTTCCTTCCTTAATCTGTTCGAAAAAGCAAAAAAAGTTATAATTAATTTGGTACCTATTAGATATGAATTAACGATTCTTTAATTTAATTTAAAAATTTTAAATTGGAATTTGTTATTCTAATTATTTTCTTATTTTAATAAAATATTGACTTTTTTTAAATTATAATTTTATAAACATAAATATTTTCTGTTTAAAATTAGAAATGAATTAGAAATATGAAATGAATTTTTGTTTTATGTAAGCTTTAAAACTACGTTTATTTTAATATTAAACAAGCGTTTTGTGTTTCTGTATAACTATACCAGCCCGATGTTTTTAAAATTTTGTCAATAGAATATGATATATTGTTGATGAAGTCATTGGCTTTTGTATATATTGATACAAAATTGAAATTACTGTAAATATCTGTCAAAACGCTAGAAGCATAACATCAAGTAGCTGAAAATAAAGGCCATTCAAATGATGTGTCATATTTGGTAATACTATAATACTATATGTCTTAAGATATACAGAGTACTTTACAAAAAAAAATGGGATTTTTTGCTTTAATCCAATTTAGTAATAACTATTTTTACATAACCGTCGGTATATGTTTATTTAAGCTTAGACTTTAACTATATTTTCGCCTATTTAACTATATTTTCTCCAAAGTGGAATAAAAGGTTCTTCTACATAGCATAATTTCAAAATTATGACCAATTACTTATAATCTGTTATCAAAAGCGAGAAAATTTTATATATATTGATATAATTTTGCGTAAATACTACTTTGTAAAAAGGGTTACGTAATGACATTATCGCATAACGGTACTTCATGACGTCCCAGTTCTGAACATTATAAATCATTGCGTGCGATTTCGCCATCTAGTGATCATAAATTAACTACAAATGCGTTTGTTTTACATTTTTTTTAGGTATAGATAAATTGTAGATAAATAAACTCTGTACTCTGGATTTCGGAAAATTCTTATTAGTGTAACCGGTTTACCAGATAATAGATGTCAATTATAATAAGGAAATAATATAATATAAATAAAGAAATAAAGGAATATTAAAATTGACAAATTTTATAATATTTATTTTGTAGTAGAAAGTCACACAATTTTATCTAAATTATCAATTTTATCTAAGAAAAATGTCCTGCAAATGTGTAAAAGATATATGATATATAAGAATGAATTCATTGAATAGCTAAAAATAAAAACAAAAAGAGTTGTTTAACTTGCTTATCATTGACTAACTCAAAACTTATCACATAAAAATTAATTGTTATTTTTGTGGTATACTCCAAAAAATTTTCGTTGTTTTACAATAAAACACAAATGAATTTTACATTTATCACAAAAGACATGAGTTTTTTTTATCACAATTTGCTGCTTTACATCGAGTAACTTCTTTTTTGTCATCATAATTAGGCATATGTACAACCATATCAGTGTCTACTTCTCTTGATGACCTGAATTCGTTCTGATTTCTTTTACTAACTGGCATGGGTATTGGTTTAGTTTCACTTCGTCTACCTCTTTTTCGAGGTTGTACTGATCTATTTAAATAATATTTTCAGCCAATCTCATGCAAAATACCAATAAATTCTTTATTAACTTTTCTTCAGGAATGCGTTGTTTTAAAGAAGCACACCCGTACTCCAGCCAACTGAAATATCATAAGTAAAGTCTATTTTTTTGAT
Organism: Poecilobothrus nobilitatus; assembly: GCA_947095535.1. Taxonomy (NCBI): domain Eukaryota; kingdom Metazoa; phylum Arthropoda; class Insecta; order Diptera; family Dolichopodidae; genus Poecilobothrus; species Poecilobothrus nobilitatus. Next base: position 240,859,293 of record OX352772.1, read on the forward strand.
TTTATGAACGTTTTATAATAACTTATAAATTGGTCCTTTTTATCGACTCCTCCCATTGTTTCTTTATAAACTTTTATGGCTCCTGACCGTTTTATAACTACATATTTTATATTTATTTTATGTCATCGTTGAGCTATGTCGGATTTTCCAATTCCAACAAAATTCGAGGCTACCAGCATTTCCTTATTGTCGTACTAATTGCTTGACACAACACATTCGTCTAAACTGAAAACTTCTTAACTTGATTAGCGCTTTTGATATTAAAATTCTTTTTTTGTTGAAAATGGTGGCTTGTGAAGTCTGTTAATCCTGGCTGTACCCAAAGCTAAGAAACTTTGTTGTTTTAATGCCTCACGGATTTGATAGCTCGTAAAAAAGTTGTGAAAAGATAACATTCGAACATTTAAATCAAAATTTCGTTGTGTTACTAAATGTAACACAATACTAGAACCAAGACTATACTTTTTAAGAAGTTATGCATCTATCTCTCTCCTGGACCATTGATATATTAAAAAATCAAATATGATTCCAATTTTGCCACAAAGGGTGAATATTTTAATACCCCATGAATTAGGCTTGTCTTTCATGTATTGTTTTGCGGTATGTCTTCCTGTAAAAGGGGCCATTTGTTCATCCACACATAGAGAGTTTTCAAAATTTAGACAATGACACCTTCTTATTTTATTATAAATTGGACGAATTTTTGCCATCCTTTTTGAATGCCATCTTTTAATTTTTGTCAGCGTTTTCACTAGATATCTCGTTTTCTATAGATAGGTTGTTAACCAAATGAAGATTTTGTCTGAGCTGGTAGAAACGGTTCTTAGTCATTGTTTTTTGGTTAATGAGATTAGAAAATTCTGGGTTCCAATAAAGCTAAACTCGAGGATATTTTAAGCAACCCATTATCAAGTGAATTCCAACCAGATTTTCTATTTCTGCACAACTGGTATGTTTGAAGGAGTTAATGAACATTTGCTCTGCACAGATATTAGTGAATTCAGTTACTTTGTCCCAAAAACTTTATGAAATATATTTAGAAAAATAATTCAAAAGAATATTCAGTTTTCCCGTATTATCTGATCTTGTTAAAGTGTCTTCGTTAAACGCATATCTTGGATGTGTTATAAAAACTTAACATCTCCATTTAATAGCCTTACTTACAGTAAAAGTTCGATTATTGTTGGTAGAATCGTTTATGTTAGATTCCCAATTGTCTAAAAGTTTTTCTGACATGTTTTTCGAAATGCTAAATTCTTCAAAAGTGGAACTATTGCCCGCAGCGTTATCATTATCACCATATATTGTAATGAAAAATAGTGATAAAGCTGATAAGGGTGATAAAAATGATGAAAAAACAAAAAGAGTTGTTTAAGTTGCTGCTCGTTTTTGTAAAGAAAATTTTAATTTTCCAGTACCTGAGTGAAAATTTTTATTTCAGATTAAGATAATGAAATATAAATATATAGCAGTCATTGGAATGTATCTTAATTCGTTTGGAACGCGTTCACAACATGGAGACGTTGTGTTAGGGAACATCCAGAAGTAAGGGGGAAAGCCCACAATAGAACCTTCCTCAAGGAATATCAAGAAAGCTATGAAGAAGCAGAAGAACTTTCTTTAGACTTAATAACCAAATTTGAGATATAGAAGTCAGAAAAAAATGGGATGAGGGTCTAGGTTCTAGTAGAGAGTTCGCAACTTTAGCTCAATTTACAACATTCTTAGAACAACGATTTAGATCTATAGAAGCTATGAGCAGTATGAAGACATTAAATAAAACTCATGTACATGCTGTCAAAATTGAAGAGAGATTACATCTAAACGTTCAACAAAAACGATCTTTAGTGGAAAAACATAAACTATGTTTTAATTGCTTGGCTGTTTTTCAAAATCTATTTGTTTAAAATGTAAATCTGGAAGGAAGGAAACTTTAACAGCCACTAATGCCCAAAGGAGAAACGACATTTTGTTAGCAACAGCATTAATTCAAGTAGAAAATAAGTATGGAGATTATATTTCGTTTAGAGCTCTAAATGACCAAGGTTCTCAAGGATCATTTATAACTGAAGCTGCTGTACAATGTTTGAAATTTCCTCATAATTATGACCGAATTATCATTACCGGAATGGGGTAATCAACTAAAAGGGCTGTGTCAAGGGGTGTGTCTAACCTAAAAATAGAAGAAAAATGGACTATTAATCATCACATCATTCGAGCATTAATATTACCACAAATTACATGCGATTTACCACATAAAAATATATCACCAAATTCAACAAGAATCAATCTAGATGATTAGCAAATCCAACTTTTAACATAAAAGGTAGAATTGACATTTTGTTGGGCGCTGATATATTCGGCAATATTATAAAAAATGGAGTAAAAGACACACAATCAAGATATCTAACTGCGCAAAAAACATCATTGGGTTGGATTTTGTCAGGGCCTGCACCAATCGAATCAAATTATAAGATTTTACTTTAATTTCAACTGAAGATGTGGATCAATCTCTGTGAAAATTCTGGGAACAAGAAGAAATGGAATACCGTATTGAACCCCCAGTTCAGGATTTACTAGCAGAAGAGATTTATAAACCAGATGTCCAACGTTTACTATCAGGCAGATATCAAATAAGTTTACCGTTCAAATTGATGCCAGGTGCTAAGTTGGAAGGTACTCGTTCAAGAGCATTGAAGAGACTATACCAATTAGAGCGCAGGTTTAAATTAAATTCCGAGTTAAAGAATGATTATAATAAGGTTATAGATGAATATATATAGTTAGAGCATATTGAAGAAGTACCACTAAATGAAATCAACAAAGCTAATTACAATCTTCCACATCAATCTGTATTAAAGGCTAGCAGTACAACGACCAAAACTAGAGTAGTTTTTGATGCATTTGCCACATCACTATCTGGAAAATCGCTCAAAGATTTTTTATTAACTGGCCCAATCATACAAGAATCTATTTACGATATCTTAATGCGGTGGAGAAAATATAAATTTGCAATTTCTGGCGATATTGAAAAAATTTATCGACAGATTTGGTTGAAGCCAGAACATCGCGATTTTTACAGAATAGTGTGGACAAAACATCCAACTCATGAAGTTAAAGATTATAGATTGAAGACTGTAACCTTTGGAGTCGCGTCAGCTCCATTCCTAGCAATAAGAACTTTACATGAAGTAGCACAGTCGGTAAAACTAGAAAACCCAAAAATTGCAGACATCATTTTTAACGATTTTTATGTAGATGATCTAATAACAGGTGCTCATACTCTGGAAGAAGCTCAGCATATTAGAGAAGATCTTAGCAAAATCCTGAAGAAGGCAGGATTTCCGTTACGGAAACGTGCAGTAAATGATAATAATTTATTATCAAACATATTAGAAACAGATACCGAATTACAATTACCACTGGATTCGGAAAAGGGAGTGCAAGTGAAAACATTAGGATTGTATTGGCTACCAGCAACTGATGCCCTTTTTTTAAAATGTTAACTCGCAAAAGCAGGAAAAGAATCTTCATAGGAAAAGATTAATATTATTAGAAATGTCTAAACTATTTGATCCTCTTTGTTGGTTGCAACCAATACTTATACAAGGCAAATCATTAATGCAACAATTATGGCTAACGCAAATTGATTGGGATTGCCCTTTGCCAGATTACTTACAAGATCAATGGATCAACTTACGTAATGATCTTTATAATATTTAAGGAATTAATATACCCCACTGGATAAACTACGAATCCGGAGATATTATACAATTACATGGATTTTCAGATGATTCTATGATAGCTTATGCTGCAGTTATCTACATTAGAATTGAAAAGCCAGATGGTAACATTATAACCAATTTGTTAACTTCAAAGTAGAAGGTAGCTCCGATAAAAACAGTGTCAATTCCTTGCTTGGAATTATGTGGAGATCAACTTGTACTACAACTTATGGAGCAAGTATCTAAGGCGTTCAAATGGGCAAATATAAACAAATTTTTTGAACTGACTCGACAATTGTATTATCATGGCTTAGCCAACATCCAAATAAATGGAAAACTTATGTAGCAAACAGAGTTAGTTATATTTCATCTAACTCAACACTCTTACAATGGCGCCACGTTCTATGTAAGGATAATCCAGCTCATATCGCATCTCGAGTCATGAGTGCGAGTCAATTAGAACAACAGCAACTGTGGTGGAAAGGACCAGAGTGGCTAAGTCACACTAAAGCCTTCTTGCCACATATAAAAGTCATGATGCCTCATACTAATTTTGAAGCAAGAACTGTAACTTTAACTACTGTTGCTAATCTTGCAGAACCTGAATAGAGATCATCTAATTTTCATCTTTTACTAGAATGCTTAGAATAACAGCTTTGTGTTTGCGATTCATGAACTAATTCCAACTAATTCATGAACTAATGAACTAATGCGACTATTGAACTAATTCACCTATTCCAAGGGAAAAACGAACTAATTACTAATCAAGGGAAGAATTAAGTACAGCTGAAAAAATTTGCGTACAGCTCATGCAAACCCACTTTTTCAAAGATGAAATGAATAATTAAAAGGCTATAAAGGGATAAAACTGAATCAAACCTCTTAATCCTTTCTTAAATTCAAACGGAATCCTCAAGATGGGCGGTAGGTTAATCCTCGCGCCAATAACATATGGAGAAAAACATCCAATAATAATTGATGGACGCTCATATTTAGCAATTTCGATTATCAGATACTATCTCGAAAAATTGTTACATTCAGGTGCGCAAGCTACACAAACTGATATCACCGTGGACGAGGTGTGAAATCGTGCAAAGCGTTTATTGCAGTTTTTGTTTGTCTTTCTTCAAAGCCGATACATTTGGAGTTAATATCTCACAAGTGATGCATCCTTAGCAGAAATACGCAGTCTCATTGACACGCGAGGATTATGTACAGACATACACTCAGATCCAGGAACAAATTTCGTTGGTGCTAATAATATTCTAAAGAAAACATGTCTTAATTCAAGAGATGTGTTTGCGAATGAAAAAATTAATTGGCATTTTATTTCACTTGGAAGTCCCCATTTTGGTGGACTAGGGAGGCTGGCATAAAATCAACAAAACGGCTTCTCAAAAAAGTTTTAGGTGAAAAACTCCTGACATTTGAAGAAATGGTTACTCTATTAACGCAAATAGAATCTTGTTTGAATTCTAGACCACTTTGCTCTTCGAGTAATGATTGTAATGATTTAGAAGCACTTACATCAGAGCATTTTCTAATAGGCCAACATTTGCATGCTGCTCTTGGGTTATAAGGAGGGAATTATTACAACAAAAAATTCCTTTTGGGAGCGTTGGACTAAGGAGTACATAAGTTCATTGCAGGAACGTAATAAATGGAAACAGTCAAAGGATGATACAAGCAAGGTTGTTATCAATAAATCTCAAACATCTTCAAATGAAAATTTATGGAAAACAACTTTTTTCTTGTTATCATTATTCAGCTTAATTTTTGGGCAAGATGAAAACATTACACAATTTAGCGGCAAACTCGGCATGTATTTTCAAAAAAATAATTTCAAAATTAAGTTGATTAGCTCAAAGTGGAATATTCTTTTGTATAAACATACTGGTGGAAACATACTGGTGGGAACTGAATGAAATTGATCCAGGCATTAAAAATTTAGAAACAATGTGTGCAGACCATTTAATAAAAAATGTTACATAGTGTTACATTATTTAATGGCTATGAAAGGATACAAGGAAATCTAAGATGAACTTACAGCTTCTTATATTAATTTTACAGATTCTTATATTAACGCAAAAACTCAAAAACATTATTTATTTTTAACAACCACCGAATTGATTCATCAACTTAATTTAATAAACAGAAACATACTTTATGTGACACAACTTCCCATTAAAGAGACAGATCCAAATTTCTTACATGAAATATTCGCAATCTTGAATAGCAAAATGGCATTATAGGGAAAACGGCTAATAATTGAATTCAGCATACCTTAATCGATTCAAAAATATTTACTTCGTATAATCTTATTCCGTTACCTACGATATATCGAAACAAGCACATCATAATTTGACCCAAAATTAAGAATCTAGCAAGAAGTAGTGATAGAACTTATTACTTCGCAATATCAGAAACAGAAATTACTAATTGCTTATATACAACTGCATCGAGGATTTGCCAAATCTCCTCCCCAATTTACTGAATAGAATCTCAGAAATGTCGATGCGAAGTTACTCTGTCCACACAACAACGAAATTTTAAAGAAGACTGTGAATTCAATATTGTTAAACCAAGTAACGAATGGATTCCTCTTTCTAATAAAGGACAATATATTTTTGTCACAATAGTACCACAAAATCTTATGTTAGAATGCGGAGAGTATTCAAACATAATCAAATTAGAAAATGAAGTAATTATAACAATACCACCTGCAGTGAACCATCTAACATATATAGTAGCGACTCACTCGTCTGTTCAGTCACGGATCTCGATCCAAAATGATGTTATACATATAATAAATATGTCAGAACTTGGCACTTTAGTTGGGAATTTGAATCTTAATCAAATAACATCAATCTTTGATAGAGATATATAAGATATCCAGAGAATTCTAGAAAAGAATTCTCTGGATATCTTATATACATAACAAATTGAAGTAAATGTCAAATAACTCGATGTTAAGAATTCAAATTGATTTCCATCATTATTTTCATATTATTGCTTTTACTAGGTATCACTGCATAAAGCAAAATTTGGACTAAGATTTTTAAGTGCAATTCATCAGCAACCTCCAAACCAGAGTTTTCATTACACCAAAAGTTAAGACATTCAATACATTGACCAAGGTTTACCGAAGAACTTATACGAAAGTATGCAAGCACCTATCAGCAAGTCAAATTACGGTTTTATAGGTTCTTGGTGGGCGGAATGTGCAGAATACTTTTGTCAATTTAAGTTAAGATTTAAAATTTACCTTTTTTTAGTAATAAGTAAAATTTCTTTAACAATTAAACGTTATGCAAAGGTTTTCGCTGACCTTGCATTTTTATGCATAAATATTAAATGTTTGAATGAAATACAATATTGTACTAAGTAAATTAACTTATATTATGTTGTTGTAAAATTTTAATGTAGGTCAGTATAAAAATGTAGGTAGGTCAGTATAAATTTATTTCAAGTTTATAATACGAAAAATAATTGTATTAAATTTATAACATATTAAAAGTATAATTAATGCTGATTTTAGTATTCAATTTATATATAAAGATGTAAATTTATAATAATTAGACAGAACAAAATAAACAGTTTTTCATCAAACACAACAATTTGTGTCATCAGCATAAATATTATATTTTAACATTATGCCATAGTTAGCCATATTCATGATGTAAATATAATATAGGACCTATTAGTAATCCTTGTGGTACTCCAAGTTTTTATATGTAGATTACCACTCAGTGTATTGTTAATTCCCGTACATTGCGCGATATTTGTTAAGGAATCTTTTAATAAATCTTTTGCTACATTTCTTATTCCCATATCCTCTATAATATTTAAAATTTTTCATGGTTTACAACAATAAATGCTTTAGTTAAATCTACAAAGATTGCTGCTACATTCTACATTTTCCTTCATTAAGTGCTTATTGTATTTGTTCAATTGTAGTACTAACAGCTGATTCGCTCCCACTATTCTATAAAAACCATACTGATTGTTGTCAAATCCAATTGTTTTGTTTACAAAGATTCTTATTATCATGTTACTTTCTTTTTAAAAAATTTTACTTAATAAGTTTAGTATTGTTATTCGTCTATAATTTCTACAATCCGCTTTCGATCTAATTTTGTAAACTGGGGTTATTATAGCTTCTTTCAAGCAGTTAGGAAATATATCCATCGATAAACTTTTGTTTATGTTGTTGTTTATATATTGTTTATAATTGTGTTGTTTATTACTCTCCACAGTTTTCTTGAATCGTTACCAGCTTCCGCTATACTTCTTTCTATATTATCTTTTTTGGCTTTTCGTATTAATTTCGTCCTTTTTGTGATATACTCCAAAACATTTTCCTCGTTTTACAACAAAACACAAATTAATTTTACATTTATCGCAAAAGACATGAGCTTTTTTATCACAATTCTCTGCTTTACATCGAGTAGCTATTTAGCACCATAATTAGACATATGTTCAACCAAATCATTGGCTACTTCTCTTGATGACCTGAATCCGTTACTGATTTGTTTTACTAACTGGCATGGGTATTGGTTTGGTTTCAATTGGTCTACCTCTTTTTCGAGCTTGTACTGTTTTATTTAAATAATATTTTCAGTCCAATTTCAATTATCCAATTTCATGGATAATTGAAATATATATAATTCTAATAAATTCACTAACTTTACTTTAGGAGTGCGTTGTTTTAAAGAATCATTCCCGTACTCCAGCTAGTTGTTGTAAAGTGCAATGTCTACAAAGTGAAATATGATACGTAAAGTATATTTTTTGATTTTATGAACGTTTTAAAATAACTTATCAATTGGTCAATTTATCGACTACTTCCATTGTTTTGTTTAAAAGTTTTATGGCTGCTGGCCGTTTTATATCTACATATTTTACATTTAATTTATGCCATCGTTGAGCTATGTCGGATTTTTCAATTCCAACAAAATTCGAGGCTACTAGTACTTCTTTATTGTTATACTAATTGCTTAAGAGATCACATTCGCCTAAACTTGATTCGCGCTCTTGCTTTTTAAATTTTTTTTCTGTTGAAAATGATGGCTTGTGAAGTCTGTTAATCCTGGCTGTACGCACAGGTAAGAAACTTTGTTGTTTTAATGCCTCAAGGACTTGATAGCTCGTAAAAAAGTTGGGAAAAGATAAAATTCGAACATTTAAATCAAAATTTCGTTGTGGTACTAAATATAATACTATATTAGAACCAAGACCATTTTTCTTAAGAAGTATGCATTTATTTCTGTCCTGGATCATTGATATATTAAAAAATCGAATATCATTCCACTTTTGCCAAAATGTGTGAATATTTTAATACCCCGTGGATTGGGCTTGTCTTTCATGTATTGTTTTGCGGTATATCTTCCTGCAAAAGAAACCATTTGTTCATCCACGCATAGATAGTTTTTCAAATTTAGACAATGACACATTCTTATTTCATTATAAACTGGACGAATCTTTGTCATCCTTTTTCAATGCCATCTTTGAATTTTTGTAACGTTTTCACTAGTTTTTTTTTTTTGTTCCTAAGGGAGGTGGGAATCTTCCAAAGACACCAAGAATTTCCCCCTTGGTTTGATATTCGTCTATAATTTCTACAATCCATTTTCGATCTACTTTTGTAAACTGGAGTTATTACAGCTTCTTTCAAGCAGTTAGGAAATATACCCATCGATAAACTTTTGTTTACTGTATTTGACAATGGCTTTTTGATTACTGATGCAAGAGCTTGTATATCTTTCACTGTAATTTTATCCAATCCTGCTGCAACATTTTGATTAGGCTTATTATTATATGAAATATTTCATTTTCATATGTAGGCTCTAAAAAAATTGACTTATGATTAATTATATTACTGCAGTATAAGTAGTATACGTCGCCTTGTTATTTTTTATAATTTTCTCGCCTATTTGATTGAAAAATTTATTCACAGTTGTATTTCGTAATCATTTTCAGTATAATTTCCCGCATCCATTCGTATAGTGTTTATATATTCCCTTTTTCCATTGTTCATGTTATTCCTTATTGTGTTGTTTATTACTCTCCACAGTTTTCTTGAATCGTTACCAGCTTCCGCTATACTTCTTTCTATATTATCTTTTTTGGCTTTTCGTATTAATTTCGTCCTTTTTGTGATATACTCCAAAACATTTTCCTCGTTTTACAACAAAACACAAATTAATTTTACATTTATCGCAAAAGACATGAGCTTTTTTATCACAATTTTCTGCTTTACATCGAGTAGCTATTTAGCACCATAATTAGACATATGTTCAACCAAATCATTGGCTACTTCTCTTGATGACCTGAATCCGTTACTGATTTGTTTTACTAACTGGCATGGGTATTGGTTTGGTTTCAATTGGTCTACCTCTTTTTCGAGCTTGTACTGGTTTATTTAAATAATATTTTCAGTCCAATTTCATGGATAATGCTAATAAATTCATTAACTTTACTTTAGGAGTGCGTTGTTTTAAAGAATCATTCCCGTACTCCAGCTAGTTGTTGTAAAGTGCAATGTCTACAAAGTGAAATATGATACGTAAAGTATATTTTTTGATTTTATGAACGTTTTATAATAACTTATCCATTGGTCAATTTATCGACTACCCCCATTGTTTTGTTTGAAATTTTTATGGCTGCTGGCCGTTTTATATCTACATATTTTAAATTTAATTTATGCCATCTTTGAGCTATGTCGGATTTTTCAATTCCAACAAAATTCGAGGCTACCAGTACTTCTTTATTGTTATACTAATTGCTTAAGAGAACACATTCGCCTAAACTTGATTCGCGCTCTTGCTTTTTAAATTTTTTTTCTGTTGAAAATGGTAGCTTGTGAAGTCAGTTAATCCTGGCTGTACCCACAGGTAAGAAACTTTGTTGTTTTGATGCCTCAAGGACTTGATAGCTCGTAAAAAAGTTGGGAAAAGATAAAATTCGAACATTTAAATCAAAATTTCGTTGTGGTACTAAATATAACAATATATTAGAACCAAGACCATTTTTCTTAAGAACTTTACGTTAGGAATTTAGCCAATGGGGAAACTGTACCGAGAAGCTGGTTAGTTTATTCTTTATATAAAGACTATTTTCTGCTTTTGTTGCAATATATTTTCCGAAAACAGTACAGCACCAATTGCGAGTAAGAGATATAAAGATTGGAGCCACGTAGCAAAGTTTCTCAAAGAACACGAAAAAAGTTCACTTCACATTAGGTTTTTTCAAAAGTGAAAAGAAATTGAATTTAGGCTTTTAAATAATTCAACGATTTATTCAATTTTAATCAAAAATATGTATAAAGAAGTTCAGCACTGGGGGGAAGTGTTGAAACGCTTAATAGTTTTTGTGGAATTTTTATCTGTGCAATCCTTGGCTTTTCGCGGTAACTCTGATAATTTTACATTTAGTAAATATGTTCAAAGTCCAAATATATATCTAACAACAGCAGTAAGAATTTTGCAATCAACAAAACAATATTTGAGTGATTTGAGAAATGATCAATGCTTTCAAAACTTTATTTCAGAAAGTGAACTAATTGCTCAAAAATTAAATATCGAATCTTCTTTTCCTCTTGCATCAACCATTAGAAGACGCCAGAAGCCGCCACTTTTTTCCTATGAAGGTAGGGATGAAATTATTTCCGATCAAAAAAAATATTTCAGGTAGAATTTTACTATAAAGTGATAGATCAGGCCCTACAATTTGTTAGTGAAAGATTTGATCAGATCTCAGAACATAATAACATCTTCAAGTTTTTACATCAAATTTCAATTATTCATAACCAATCCTTAACGGATTTAAAAAAATGTTGTTTAAATTTAGAAAAATATCTTACAAATGAAACACATTCTGATATAAATGGGGAACAGCTGTTTAAGGAGCTTCAACTTTTTTAGCAACCATTTTCAAAAGAAGAAGCAATTTCTCCCATTAAAACTTTAAATATAATTTATAAAAAATTAGAGATACTTTTTCCTAATCTATTTATTACTTTAAAAATACTATTAACAATTCCCATAACTGTGGCTTTTTGTGAGCGAAGCTTTTCAAAATTGAAAATTATAAAAAATTATTTACGTAGTACGATGTCCCAGGAAAGGTTGGTAGGTTTAGCCATTATATCAATAGAAAAGGAATTTCTTGAAAATTTGGATTACACCGATTTAATAGACGATTTTGCTAAAATTAAAGTTAGTCGAATTAATTTCAATTAATTATCCAAAAAAGTGTATAGTTAACATGCAATTACTTTTTTAAAGAGATAAATGTTGGATTTTTGGTTTATATTAGTATTTAAACTTTTTGTAATATAAATTTTGAAAATTTTATTTGAATTATTTAAGTTATTGTGCAATTTAATTTAATTTGTTTAATTTTTGTTTCAAATTATTAATTGTTTTTTATTTTTGTTAAATTTTCTTATGTTGTTATATTGCCTTTTTATTTTAATTTATATTTTATTCTGTGTATTATATTTTTTTATTTAATTTATTTTACAATTATAGACCCTTTGAATATTATTTTGCATATGTGGCATTTTACTAAGAAATGTTTCATAAATTTATTTATTTATTAATTTTGTAACATATTTATTAAAAATATTATTTATATTCTATATATTAAAAATTCGAGAGTTGAAAAATAAAAAAATATTTAAAGGGTTAATTGAGGAATATACCTCCGTGGGACACCTCATTAAAAAAAATGCATTGGAAATCCTACCTCAAGGGTGATGTGGAAACGGGTTTTTTTAGAGCGCCAGTTTTCAAAATTGCACAGGGTGCTCAAAAGTCTAGCGCCGGCGCTGCTATTATTATTGTTATTATTATTATTAATATTATTATTACTATTATTATAACTATTATTATTATTTTTACTATTATTATTATTATTATTAATATTATTACTAATATTATTATTGTTATTATTATTATTATTGTTATTATTATTATTACTACTATTAATTATACGATATATATTATTACGATAAGTACTACATATTTTTTATTTATGACCTGACCGGAGTTTGAACCCAAGACCCTTCTATCGAAAGATTGGCAATTTAACCACTGCGCCATGAGTCAGATACCTCAAGATACCTCAAGTCAGATATCTCAAGATTGTTAACCAATTGAAGATTTTGTCTGAGCTGGTAAAACCAATTTTTAGTCATTGTTTCTTGGATATTGGGAATCGAAAATGTTGAGTTCAAATAAAGCTCAACTTGAGGATATTTCAAGCAACCCATTATAAATTGAATTACAACCAGATTTTATATTTCTTCACAACGGGTATGGTTGAAGGAGCTAATGGACATTTGCTCTTCATATATATTAGTGAATTCAGTTACTTTGTTGTTGTAGAAAAATAATCCAAAGGAATCTTTAATTTTTCGGCATCATTAGGGCTAGTTAAAGTGTTTTCATTAAAGAAATATCTTGGATCTGCTGTAAAAACTTTACGTCTCCATTTAATATCCCTACTACAATAACTCTAGAGTAAAAATTCAAGTATTGTTGATAGAATCGTCTATGTTAGTTTCCCAATTAATTGTCTAAAAGTTTTTCTGACATATTTTTCGAAATGCTAAATTCTTCAACAGAAGAGCTATTAATTGCCCATAGCATTATCATTATCACCATATTTTATTGTAAAAAAAAAAAAAACAAATAGTTGTTTAAATTGCTTATTATTAACTAACTCAAAATTTATTACATACAAATTAATTATTATATTATTACCATCACCGTTATTGTAAGTAAAATTTTCATTATCATAAAGCGAGAATTTTTACTTCAGATTTACATAATGAAATAGCATTAGCTATGCCCACTTTGGTTTAAATGTATTGCATATTTGAAATTCACTATTTCTTCTTTAATTAACTTAACCTTATATTTTATTTTAATAACATGCTGGTTATCTAAACTATTTTCTTTTCAAATATTTCCTAATATTTAATTATTTTCTAAGAAGTTATGCATTATTTTCTTGATCATAACGAAGTCGTTATGGTCTGATGAACCAGCTATCCACTTTTATGTACTACCTAGGAAATTGAGAGACCGTTTTCACCCGTTCTGGTTCGAATTTATTTAAAAAATCCTGTAAATGTAGAACTTCATGTTTTAGGTATGAATGCAATAGGTGAGCTTCTATGGTTCTGCTAGAGAAAAATAACTCTATTTGGGCTATGGCATTTGAAGAATTGTAAGATCTGTTACGATATCAACCTATAATTTTCTTCCTCTATTTTTACTTCTCTCAACTTGATTCCAATTATGTAAGATCCACTATAGTCAAGTATTTGGAAAGGAAGCATAGAGCCTGAAAAAAGTGAGAAAAATAAGATAAGACAAAAGAATAGAGTAGAATAAATTAGATGGTTGGAAAAGGAAAATATGAATTAACGTTATATTTAATATTGATCTTATGATTTTATATTTTATTTGTGAACAATTTTACCTGACTGAGTGAGAATCGTTGTTTCTCTATTTTCTTTAACTATTTACTTTTTATATTTAAATGTTAATTTGGAATCAAGCCTCTTATTGTGTTTTACGTAGACAAAATCACCGATTTTATATCGTTTGATAGAGTTTCTTTTTTTATTATTCAACTTAAGATCCTTTTCTTGTTTATGTTTTATCTTTTGTATATCCTTGAGACGGGTCTTTTCGAACTCCTCCGGTGTAATGTTAGAGAGTCGACCCAGGAAGAATTTAATTGGCTTCCTATTGGTGACCGAATGGACAATATTGTACTCGTTTACCGCTTTCTGTATCAATTTCTTAAAATTTTGGTTCTCTTATTTTGCATTAAGAAAACGAATTATCTCTGTTAACGTCTAGTGAAACCTCAGTACTTCGCCGTTTACCGTATTTTTATATGGTGGTATAGTGTAAACTTTGATTTTAATTTCGTCCTCCATCATGGACCATCACCATCAAACCCTATTTAGAGATTTTCCGTTGTCAATGAATATATATACAAGTACACCGTAGTAGAACCAAATGTCTCTTAACGCTTGCCTTATATTATATCTTAAATTGATCTATTCTTTATCGCTCTTACTTTTAATTTGGTAACTTATTTATTGCGGTTATGGATAATTTTGGTTCTGTTGAAATATCTCTATGTGAACTGTATGCCTGGCGAAAGTGATTGTTTTTAATACTGCCGATTTATGTGACCGCCTATCTTATTTGTTTTCCTTGCAAATGAAACAATTTTTTACAAAATCATTGGTTTTCTTGACATCTTCGGGAAGTAATAACTTTGAATAAATTGAGTTTTATTTTCTGCTGCGTTCCGGTGGTCACGTTTATGCGCCGTAATGATAATTTCCTTTTGTTCAACTTTATTCAGGATATCTCTGATCATTGGTCGTCAGAATAACCTCCAAAATGTATGCCATAATTTCTTTGAATTTGGCACATAATGGTTTCTTCTGTTTTAATTGGGTTTAATAGGTTTGGATTCAGATATTCCTTTAGTATATTCACAAAGGCTCTTTCTGAGAAATGTTTACGGTTTAAATTATGTCTGTTATAATTTGGGAAAGCCTTTATCAGTTTGTAGTCCTCACTATCGCTATGTTCGAGGATGATCTGATTTCGGAATGCTTTTATTGCTGTTTCGATGAATTTAATATAGTTTGAGAAGAGCTTTCTGCATTGTGTTGAGTAACAGACAAACTCTAAATTTGTGAGTATAAGCCTGAATAGTGTGTCTGCCACCACATTACTGTGACCTGGCTTATATCTTAACTTGCGAGTAAATTCTCCTATTATCGTCTTCCACATTTTCATCTTGTTGTTGGAATTTTTGCTACTAAAGGCATACCTGAGTGGTTAGGGGTTCGTAAAAATCACTATTTTTTTGCTCATAATTTCTGAGAGAAGTTAAGGTTCAAACAAAGATTAACAGCTCTTTTTCGTTCAATTTATATTGTTCTTCGGTTTTTGACAGTGTCCTGTATAAGAAGATAATAGGTATTTTAGCATGAGACAGTACTGCTCCAATTGTGTAGTTAGATGCGTCCATTGTTAACTCGAAGTCTTTCTCAAAGTGTATATAACTTAAAATTACTTCATCAGAAATGAGTGCGTTTTTCAGCCTAAGGAACGATGCTTTCAAAACACGAACTTATGCAGTTTTACTTTCATGTTCTTCTTTTCTAACATTTTAAATACATCCTCCAAATTTTTAAAATGATCTTGTAAACGTAACATTTATTACCAATATGTTGTCTCCGAATGTCATCAAGAGTTCCTTGAAACTGCAATGGTACATTTTTTAACCCAAAAGGAAGTATGGTAAATTTGTAGTCCAATTATTGATAGAAAAGACAGTTTTTTTTTATATCGCTTTCCTTAAGAGCTACTTAATGGAATTCGGGTTTAAGGTTAATAACTGAGAATACTTTACTTTTACCTAAATTTTAAAATTAGAAATGAATTAGAAATATAAAATGCATTTTTTTTATGTAAACTTTAAAACTACTTCGATTTTAATATTAAACAAGCGTTTGGGTTCCCTTATAACTATACCAGCCCGATCTTTTTAAAATTTTGGCAATAGAAAATAATATTATATTGTTGATTAAGTCATCGGCTTTTTAATGTGTTGATACAAAATTGAAATTACTGTAAATATCTGTCAAAACACTACAAGCACAACATCAGGTAGCTGAAAATAAAGGCCTTCCAAATGATGTGTTATATTTGGAAATACTACAAAACTGTACTTAACATATACATTACTTTAAAAAAAAAAAAAATTGGGATTTTTTGCCTTAATCCAATTTTGTAAAAACAATTTTTACATAACCGACGGTATATGTTCATTTTAATCTTAGACTTTTTCGTATTTAAGCTTGGTGGAAAAAATTTATTTATTTTTATTTTATTTATTTATTTGTTTATTTTCTGTACAAGTAAGACAATGTCTTTTTATATGTATATTAGAAATTAATTAATTAAGTAAGTATTAATTTTACAAAATAAAGAAATCAAAAGTTAGAAAAAAGAAACAATAATCCTGGCTGTACCCAAAGCTAAGAAACTTTGTTGTTTTAATGCCTCAAGGAGTTGATAACTCGTAAAAAAGTTGTGAAAAGATAAAATTCGAACATTTAAATCAAAATTTCGTTGTGTTACTAAATGTAACACTATACTAGAACCAAGACCATACTTCTTAAGAAGTTATGCATATATTTCTGTTCTACACCATTCATATACTAAATAATCAAATACCATTCGACTTTTGCGACAAAGTGTGAACATTTTAATACCCCAAGGATTACTGTCATGTATTTTTTTCGGTATGTCTTGCTGTAAACGGGACCATTTGGTTATCACATATAGAAAGTTTTCTAAATTTAGATAATGACACCTTTTTATTTCATTATAAATTGGACGAATATTTTCCATCCTTTTTGAGTGCCTTCTTTGAATTGAATTCTTTTGGCAGCGTTTTCACTAAATATCTCAAGGTTGTTAACCAAATGAAGATTTTGTCTGAACTGCTTCTTAGTCATTGTTTCTTGAATAGTAGGTAAAGTGGCAGTCCATCATGGGAAAACATTATGCCATATCGCACCGATATCGCACGACCTACATTTTGATTGATGGGTTTAATATAGGTCATTCTTGGTTAGTAGGTCAAAAACTTGTTTTGATTGTTTTGGTTTGGGTTGCAAGATAGGTTATAAGTGTGGGTTGTTAACTTATAAGTTGCAAGTGGTTGTATAATGTGAAGTGAAGGTTGTTGACACTGTGGAAGTTGTCAGGCAAGGTTAATGAACTGAACAAGTTTAGGATATTTAGGTTTTTTCAATAAATTTATTGGTACTTTGTAATAGGATATCATACAAATAGTAAGAAAATAATTTTTTTTCAATTCAAATCAATTTTTTATTTTTCTTCGAATGCTCATAAAATATATGTCGGTAAAAATAGACATAAAAGAATCGAAAAAAACTTGATTTTATTATTGCATAAAAATTTTTATCGATACTTTTGAATATCAAGATGAAAAATATGTTATTTTTAGAATATGTGTTGTTTCTTATTGTACTATATTTTGTTGTAAATTGTTGTAATACCTTGAACAATTAAGACTTATTTATATTAAGTATGTACACATGCAATTTAAAAATATTTTGCATTCTTTAAATTTCTATTTACCTGGTGTAAAATAAATTGTAAAAACTAGTTTGACTCTTTCAAACAATTTAAGAACTTATGAATGCAAATGTTACCAAAAGAAAAAATTAAAATAAGAACGAAAAGAAAAGAAAAAAATTATGGCATTATAATAGGTGCGTCTGTTATGTAAGATTTCTTTTTTTCTATTCTATAAAAACATTGAGAAAATAATCGGGAATCTAAAATTTAAGGAGAAAAACAAAAAATGTAGATTTACTGGGTAACCTGTTTTTCTGCATAAAGAAAGAAATAACATTGAAAAAATGATACAAAATGATACGATTTAGAAGTGTACCTATAACTATTTGCGGATCTTTTCTTTCTTCTTTATTTAAAGAAGAAAAGGAAACAAAAAGCATTAATTATATTTTTTTATTTTTATTGGTTTTGTTGATGAAAAAATGTTTGAAAAATAAATAAAAAGAAAACAAACAAGAAATCGAAAATGCGTAAGATACTTACTTATTAAATTTATTTTATGTTGTGTTATCTGCATGGAAAAAAAATAAGTTCAAAGTCAGTTTAATAACTTTTGGTACCTATTTTGAAAACATAAGAATATAAAAATAAAAAATGATTTATTTACATGTTTAAAATAATTTTTATTTAGCATAAAATCTATATAATAAATTTGTTGATTAGATGATCTAGAACTTTTAAATGAAAAAAGAATTTTGTTATTTTACATGGTTTATTTGTCTTTTCTCATAGTTTCTTTCTCAAGTGAAATTTTCATCACCATGAAATTTAAAAATACTCATTTTATTTCCCTCAATCTGAAAGATAATTTAACTAAAAACAAAAATTTTTTATTGTTTGTTAAACTTTTAATTTTACTCTATTTGTATTTTAAAAATGATTAATTATTTATCAAAAAAGTTAAATTGAATTAAATTAAAAATAAAATTAAAAATTATAATTAAAATAAATTATTATTGCTTTTCAGCAATAATGTTTTCTGTTGTATCTTCTAAAAGTAGAAGTTTATTGTTTTTCTTGACAAGAAACAATTCCCCTTCCACAATGTCTCTAATCTTTTTCACAAATTTATATACGTCGTATATGTCTGGCGCAAAAATAATATAGTTTTGAGTTTCGAAAACCCACTTTTCCTTCTTTTCTTTTGTTAAATATTTCCTAATTTTCTCAGTAATATAGAACTGTTCTGATTCCATATCATTCTGCCACAAAAATTTCTTAAAGTGGTTTATATTGTTTATTACGTTACATAAATTCGAGTATTTTCTTTTCTTGGAGGGGCACGGCCCTTGTTCTTGTTGAATTTGTTGAGGTTGATGTTGTTGTGGCTGTTGTTGTAGTTGTTGTTCTTGTTGTTGTTGTTGCCGATGTTGCACATAATATTGCTGATACTGCTCTTCTTGTTCATTTTTAGTCTTCTTTCTTTATGTAGGAGGGCGTCCGGACGAAACAGCATTATCAGACGTATTACTTAAAACCATTCTAATAAATTCTTGAGCCATTTTTATCTTTGTAAATATTGAATTAAACTGTCACTATTTTACAAAATTTTACTGTATTTATACTAGTTTAAGACGTATTGCAGATAGCTTTTGTTTTTGTTTTCAAAAACTATAATTTATTAAAATTCCATTTAGATATTTAACTATAGTGTTTCAAATTATACTTTATCTATTTTTAAATAGACTTAAGATCGTATTTTTATTTTTCCAGAACTATATTTTATTAAAATGTCTTGACTACATTGTTGCAAATTATAATTCTTTTCAATTTTGAGATATACACAAGAGCATGCTGTTTTATTTTATTTTTAATATGCAAAACTAAGACTAATCAAAATGGCAATTTACTACAATGTTGCAAATTAAACTCTTTTCTATCTTATGATGGGTTTAAGTTTGCATTTTTGTGTTTCTTTTACTGAAATTTAGCAAAACGTCTTTTGGCTACAATGTTGTGAATTGCCCTTTCAATTCTGTTTTATTTTAAGCTGGATTCGGTTAGACTTAGTATTTTTTTGTTTTAGTTTTTATGGAAGTATAATTCATTAGAATGTCTTTTGACTACAATGTTGTTAATTAGAACCTTATAAGAATTAAAAATCGATATTATTCGTTAAGTCGTGTTTAGTTTCTCTATATAAAAAAAAGATGTCGGAAAAAATTTTTTGCAAACATTTTTGAATTCAAGCTCGGTAAATTCGGAAATAATACGATATTCTATTGAGAATGTCAGTTCGACTTTTGTAAAACTGTATAATATACGCGGTCGTAAGATAAAATTTATCATTAAACCAGTACCAGATAATGTAGATCCAATAAATTGGATTAAAGGTGCTCTACACGATATTGTAAAAGGTGGTACGAAAAATGTGTATCCGGGCAATATGATTGGAATTACATTTTGCGGAGAAAGCTTCGAAGAACGTGGCCCTGCCTTCCTAAATTTTAAATTGGCTAGGGAATTAAAATTTTCTGATATTTGGGATATAATTTCAAAGTTTTTTCAGAGTAATTAAGAGGGTAAGTACAACGTAGTTTTTAAGTTAAAGAACTTTAATATGCTAACTTTTTTTTTGGAAAATACGTATGTCGGGTTACCCGTTGGAAGTGGAAGAAGTAAAAAATTTATAAATTTTGAGCAGGAATGTATACAGAAAAAAGGAATAATTAATCGTTTAAGTTATCAGGCTTCACAAGAAATTAATTTTGATAAGATCAAAGAAGCGATTTTAAATCCTGCAGTAAACGATTTTGAATTTGTTAAATGTTAAATATTCCACATCTTATATTGTTACTGCTGTATATGTTTACTTTTAATTAGCAATAATGAGCGAAATCGTTTTTCTCTTTTTTTCTAAAAGAAATCATTATTATTGTTTCATAATTGCAACAGATAGTATAATAGTTAAGTAATTGTATTATTAGCTCTATTCATCACCAGATGTCATCGTGATAGGATAAGATATTAATTTATTTTATATTTAATCATCGCTTTAGGATAGATTTCTTATGTACTATAATCATATGTCTCTTATGTAATGTCGAGTATAATTCGTTTAATATATAATAAAAATGCAATTTGTTACTGCTAAGGTTAATGAACTATATTACATAAGGAACTATATGATTATGATAGTAGTAGTAGATAGATATGTAATAACCTTTTTTTGCAGTTAGAATAAATTTAATATATTATATTTTCTAATTTTTGAATTAATCGCTACCGAGTCACCGAAAAGGAAACATTTTGAAAGTTAATTAATGTTAAAATTACTAATATTTTTGAGTTAAGAATAAATAAATAAATTAAAGATAATTAGGATTTAATTGAATTTGATATAGTGAATAACAGATATAAGTTCTTAATAAAATTGTTAATTAGAAAAAATTGGGTTTTTCTTTATATACATGTCCACAAACATTTTTTAATCTTTGCAAAAACATTTTGGTCCTTCGAACCGGATATTAAAAAAGAATAAAAATTAAAAATCCGATTACAAAAAAAAATTATTAGCTTTTTTAGATATATAAAAGTGGAAGTGTGAATAAAACTTAAAATCTATCTTGTGTGTGTTTTTTAATAAAATTAAGAACAGTGACAAACTAAAATTCTAATAAACTAAGTGATAATAATTAGTAAAAAAAAAGGGGTTCTTTTATTTAAAGCGGTAATTTCGGTAAACGCGCGGTTCCAGTATCAATATATCGAGAGAAGCCAACAGGGAAGATTCTGCAAGTAAAGTAAGTCCGTTCCAATTTTTTTTTATTAATTACTAATAAACCACACCTTCAAAAAAAAAATTCACACTCACACTCATTGATTCAACTGATTCAAAGTGGATTAGTAACATAAAGTACGTGCAAGAGGTTAAAATTTTTAATTCTATATATACAGAAACCAAAACGCAATATATAGAAACCATTACCAAGAAAGTCTGCCATAATTTTAAACTTAATCAACAATATATCTAATTTATACTATATTAGCGGTTTGGCAATAACGATATTAATAACGGTCTATTTAACACTTAAAAAAAAGGGCAGCACAAGAAATTTCAAATTTTCCACACATGAAATAAAACACATTGAATTAGCAATTTAATTTATACATTAAATTCTAACTTTAATGTTACGTACGAAAAAAAAAAATTTTTTTTTACTAGTTTTTCACACAGTAAAGTAAACATCTTAAATTATCAAGTTAATTTTTAAATACATTAACTAACTTTTTAAATTTGCTAATTTTAATTTTACATACAAAGACAAATAGAAAGTTAATTTTTTAACATTAAGTTAGAAATCATATTGTTCACACATATATAAATTAACATATATTAAAAAAAAATTAAAATTTAACTTATATGAGCAAGCGAAGCAAAAATCAGAAAAGCGGCATTTCTAAAATGGATAAGGTCATGAAACTCCAGATGTCACAAGTCTCCCTATTTCAATCTTTTGGGACTACTTTTGAGAAAAATGCTGGCCAACCAAGAGGTAAATTTTTTTATCAGCAGATAATAAAGGAAGCAGAACAATTGTGGAGCAAGCTCACCAGTACACACTTGGAGATATTGCAGTATTCACAATCTGAAACTGGAAAGCAATTACTAGAAGATGAATACCTTCAGGAAGACATGTATGGGACTTTGAGCGCCATATACTATCATATATGTGAGCAGGCGTCAAAGAAAATGCATGCAATTGATGGTCCGCTTGTCGACCCGTCCAGTGAACAGAAACCCGATGGTCCAGATCAATATAAATCTGCCGAAAATAACTTTAGAGAAGTTCAACTGAAATTATTTAGAGTGGTCTTCATTCCAAGACTTATTTAAATCTCTATCTCTAATTCACGACAACGACAGTCTGACTTGTGCCCAGAAGTTACACTATTCAAAGATGCATCTGGTAGGAGACCCAGCGCAGCTGCTAAGACATTTTCAGGTCACGGACAACAACTACATCTCGGCGTGGGATACGTTAAGGAACCGATATGATAAAAAGCGACTTTTGGTGAATAATCACTTAAAGAGATTATTTTCCCAAAAGGACATCCAACATGCAAAAGCTCACGAGATACGAGGAATGCTGGATACAACCGACGAATGTTTGATGGCAATCCAGAATTTAGGAATCAATGTAGAAAGGTGGGAGCCGATTAGAACGTTCATAACCGTGCAGAAGCTGCCGTCTGGCACCCATCAACTCTGGGAGCAAAATATGGGCGGGGATAAGGACCTCCGATCGTGGCAAGCCTTAGAAACGTTTTTGGAAAATCGTTTTCGAGCTTTGGAAGCAGTGTCTGCGAGAGAACAAATAAGTACCACCCAGGGTAAGCCAAGGCCCAACGTTCGTGCGTTCCATAATGCCACCCGATCAACATGTCTGTTGTGCGGAGGTCAACATCAGTTAAGAAAGTGTCCAAACTTTCTGAGCCTAAATAGCAACGCAAGATTAGAAATCGTCAAGAGTAAAAAAATATGTATAAATTGTCTAAATGAAGGGCACAGATTTGCCAATTGTCCGAGTCAGGGAAGATGTATGATTTGTAGGAAACCACATCATTATTTATTGCATTTGACACAAGATGCGACAACCCAACAGGTCCAACTTTCGGCACAGACTTCTTCATCACATCAAGCAAGTGAAAATCGTCAGCTGTCGGCACAGGCTCCTGTGTTCAACTCAAGTCGAGATGTGCATACCCACATAACGCATCACAAGGAGCAAACAACCAGATAAAGAAATTACACAACCCGATTTAGACGGCATACGTGGAGAACTGGCAGATCCAGAATATTACAAGCCATCAAAAATTGATATATTGCTTGGGGCCGATTACTATTCTCACATATTATTCGTTGGCGCAAACATAAAATCGTTTTCACAGCTGACGTGGAAAAAATGTACCGGCAAGTATTAGTTCAGGATTACCATGCTGAGTACCAAAGCAAATTATGGCGAGATAAAGAAGATAAGCCTGTGAAAGACTACAAGTTGCTAACCGTGACATTCGGCACGAAAAGTGCACCGTATTTGGCAACCCGAACCTTCCAACATTTAGCCAAGGATGAAGAACAGAATTATCCCCACGCATCCAAGGTGGCGCTCTAAAAATTTTTATGTGGATGATCTGTTGTCTTGAGCAGATAATGTAGAAGCGGCACTACAAATCAAGACCGAAATGATGAAATTAATGCACAGTGAGGGATTCCCATTACACAAATGGAAGTCAAATAGAAAAGAACTCACATAATCATTGTGTGATATTGAGCCCAAATTGGTATTATCATCAATAGAAGCTGAAGACGAAGTAAAAACATTGGGAATAATATGGAATCCCACGACAGACTATTGCTCATATTTGTTAAATTTCCCTGACACACAACAAGAATATTTAAAGCGAACAATATTGTCACAGCTTTCTAAACTATTCGATCCGTCAGGTTGGTTGACTCCAGTAATCATAATTGGGAAAACCATTATGCAAAAATTGTGGTTAGAGGGGCTCAACTGGGATGATAGCATAAGTACCGAATTAAAACAACTATGGGTCAATTATTCTACCGGTTTAAAGGATATCACCAAAATACAAGTTCCAAGATGGATCCAATATTCACCCCAAAATACAGGCGTGGAGCTTCATGTTTTCGCAGACGCCTCAATAAAAGCTTACGCAGCAGTTGTATATTTATGTGTTATTGATTCTGTAGGTACACGAAAAATTAATTTGATTGCGGCGAAAAGTAAAGTCGCTCTAATAAAAACTTTATCTTTACCGCGACCGGAATTATGTACTACCAGCCTGGCGGCCAAGCTAATTGAACTGGTGAAAAAATCATTATACTTGGATCAAAACATCTCAATTTTTGGTTGGATTGACTCGGAAATCGTGTTAGCCTGGTTAAGAGATCACCCTAGTAGATGGATCACATTTGTTGCCAATCGCGTTTCGCACATTCATGATGTTTTGGAAAAAAATGTTTGGGCACATGTGCCTACAAAACAAAATCCTGCCCATTGTGCAACAAGAGGAATGCATCCTGCAGAATTAGCCAATTACAGGCTTTGGTGGAATGGTCCAGATTGGCTAACAAAAACGTCAGAATTCTGGCCACGCCATAAGCGGGTTTCCACCGAATTAGAAAAAAGAAAGGTGTTAATTTGTCATATGAATACAGAGAAAGATGTTGATCCTTTTGAATTGCGTTCCTCATCCCTAACAAACCTTTTACGAGTCGTAGCGCATTGTTATCGGTTCATAAATAACTCCAAGTTAAACCAAAATAAAGTGAAAGGATATCTAAGAGCTCATGAAATAAATTGTGTAATGCAAATTTTAATAGAAAGATCACAATAGAAAAGTTTTTGCGAAGAAATTCAATCATTAAAGGACGACAAAACAATGTCGTAAAAAAATTGTCTAATCAAGTTAAATCCATTTCTTGATCAACACGAATTCTTAAGAGTAGGAGGTCGACTGACTAATGCAACTGAACTACATCATAATGAAAAATTCCCGATAATCTTGAAAGATCGAGATTATTTCGGAACATTATTAATCGACAAGATTCACAAAGAATTACTACATGGTGGCGCTCAACTTATGTTATCTCATATTAGAAAAAATTATTGGATTATCAACGCCAGAAATGCAATTAGATATCATATTCAAAAATGTCTCACTTGTTTCAAGCAAAAAGCTGAAACACGCCAGCAGCTGATGGGAAACTTGCCCAACGTGCGCGTACAAATATCACGACCGTTTTCAAATTCAGGTTTGGACTATTGTGGTCCTTTTGAAATAAAATATCATCAATTCCGAGGTTCAACCAAATACAAAGCCTACATTGCCTTATTCATATGTACGGCCACAAAGGCTATACATTTAGAACTGATGAGCGACATGTCATTCGAAGGTTTCATAGCGGCGTTCCGGAGATTTTGCGCAAGAAGAGGCTTATGTAGTAACATCGACAATGGCACAAACTTCGTTGGTGCTAACAAAATTATGACGAGACAAAATAACAAAATTGTGCAAAATTTAAATATAGCAGTTTCTGAACTCTTGGAAAACAATTGAGTCACATTTCACTTCAACCCCTCCTCATCACCACATTTCGGAGGTTTGTGGGAAGCGGGTGTTAAGGCGACGAAGTACCACTTGAAACGAGTTCTAAATAACACAGCAATTACTTTTGAAGAATTTAACACAGTGTTATGCCAAGTGGAGGAATGTCTTAATTCAAGACCATTAACAGAAATAAGTTCCGACCCACTCGACCTAACACCACTGACACCAGCACATTTCCTGATTGGTGATTCACTATTAGCAGCACAACAAGAAGAAGTCGCCAATACAAATATACACAGATTAAATCGATGGCAGTATCTGCAATCTTTAGTTCAAAGTTTCTGGCGTAGGTGGAATTCCGAATATTTATCCAGATTACAACAACGACCTAAATGGACAAAAAAGATGAATAATATAAAACCGAACCAACTAGTCCTCTTAAAAGAAGAGAATCTTCCACATTGTCAATGGTTTTTAGCACGAATTAATAAAACTCATCCAGGATCGATGGTTTGTTTCGAGTAGTAACATTACGGACTAAACATAACGTTCTAAAACGTCCAATTACAAAAATTTGCTTATTACCGAATAATTAATTTAATATCACAAAACTGAATGCAAACCGAGATGATATTACTACTAGAATCCTATCATATTCACATCAATTAGAAGAAAACCTACTTATACTATACAAATATACTTATTACAATACATGTATACACTTTTGTTTTTTCACTTACAAGTCATATTGTTCCTAATCACTTTGTTTATTTTTTCATTACATGCAAACATCACTGGTATATTTTGGTTGTTTAAGCGCGCAATTTCACAGGCCTGCAGATAACCTAAAAATAACAAGAATCAAAACCAAATAGTACAACATCAAAAAAAAAAATGGAACAATTTTCACAAAAAATTATACTTATGTTGACATCCATCTGTGATGAAGCCAAGGTCGGGAGTATGTTCAGTCGCCCTGCATCTAAAAGAGAAAACCAAAAAACACATCACAAAGAATCGTCATTCACAAAATAAAAATACTTATCTGAAATCATCTGGGGTCCACATCATACAACATTCAATATCCATAGAATAATCATCAACAACAATTATTATTTATTTATTAGATTTTTACTTACCCAGAATCCAAAATTTTATTCACTATTTTTTTTTGTATTTTCAATTTGTTAAATGTTAAATATTCCACATCTTATATGTTACTGCTGTATATGTTTACTTTTAATTAGCAATAATGAGCGAAATCGTTTTTCTCTTTTTTTCTAAAAGAAATCATTATTATTGTTTCATAATTGCAACACATAGTATAATTTGTTAAGTAATTTTATTATTAGCTCTATTCATCACCAGATGTCATCGTGATAGAATAAGATATTAACTTAATTTATATTTAATCATCGCTTAGATATAATGGATAGATTTCTTATGTACTATAATCATATGTCTCTTATGTAATGTCGAGTATAATTCGTTTAATATATAATAAAAATGCAATTTGTCACCGCTAAGGTTAATGAACTATATTACATAAGGAACTATATGATTATGATAGTAGTAGTAGATAGATATGTAATAACCTTTTTTTGCAGCTAGAATAAATTTAATATATTATATTTTCTAATTTTTGAATTAATCGCTACCGAGTCACCGAAAAGGAAACATTTTGAAAGTTAATTAATGTTAAATTTACTAATACTTTTGAATTAAGAATAAATAAATAAATTAAAGATAATTAGGATTTAATTGAATTTGATATAGTGAATAACAGATATAAGTTCTTAATAAAATTGTTAATTAGAAAAAATTGGGTTTTTCTTTATATATATGTCCACAAACATTTTCTAATCTTTGCAAAAACACTTACAGTTCGCGAAATAAAAAAATATTATCCTAAATCAGAAAAATGGAAATTTAATGAAGATGGTAGCTCTTTTCCATATAGATATAAACGACTGCAAAAAGAATATTAAAAAATAAAAACAAATAAAACTAGAATTTGATATTATGTTAGTATTTCTATAAAACAAATCACTATAAATGCTATAAATCACTATAAATCACTATAAATGCAAATTGAAAAACTTTACAATTATCCTTGAATTTTTTCAACCGTAAGTTTGTGGAACATTTTTATTAGATTTATTGAGTAAAAAATTGTTTTTCATTTATACTTTTTGTTCACAAAATAAAACTTTAAAATTATTTAAATAATGTCCGTTTTATTTATTCAAGTATTATGTGTGTCATCAAAACCTAGTCATTTAACAAAAACTCTATTTCCTTGCTTTTTCAGAATTTTTTCTACAAGGTAAGTATCTACGTATTTTACAGGTATAAGCTCAGCTTAATAAAAATCTCCAGAAATTGCCGTATCAGTATAGTCCCATAATTGAAATGTAACAGGATAATTATTATTGATTTTATCAATCTTAAATACTTCAGACCAATTCGGTTGATAAACTTTTTCGAAGTGTCCTTTATATTTACTTAATGTTACAAAATTTCCAGCTTTATATTATTTACTTTTTTGAAAAACTTTAGGCTCAGTATATACATTTCTAAGTATATTTTTTCCGTTTTTCTTTGGAATTTTTTCAGGAAGAAGTTTTGTTGTGCTATGTTTTGTTGAATTATATTTCTTTATTAATGATTGTACAATAGGTAACCATTTATAATTCCCGTTTAAACTAAATTTTTTCCACATAGAATTTTTCAATGTACGGTTAAATCGTTCAACAATTGATGCTTTTAATTCGCTAAATGTGTGATAATGATTGATTGATTTTTCTTTCATATAATTTTGAAATTGTGAATTAAAAAATTCCTTCTCTTGATCAAAGTGAATATTTTTTAGTATAGCTCTACTAATAATTGATTTTAAGGCATTTAAAACATTTTCAGCATTTTTTGTTTTTACAGGTTCAGCATAGGAATATTTGGAAAAAGTATCAATGACTGCCAACATATATTTATATCCATTATTAAATTTTTGATAAGGTAACATTTCGACTAAATCGATTTGCCATGTGTCATTTAAACCTTTATGCTTGAAGTTTCTTTTAAGACATTTACGTCTTGCCTGTCTATGAATTTCAGTTACTATTTGGGATCCTGACATTTTATATTAAACAATTATGTCAACTAATAATTATTATATATAAAATAATAGACCAAAGCATGATTTAAACTAACCATTTGCTTGAATCTATTTTGTTTTTTATGTAATTTTAATTAATTTCCATTCTGACTTTTATGGAACAAAACTCTAAAATGCAAGTTGATTCTACAACATATCCATTTGCTGAAACAGCCCGAGTAAATACTGAAAGCCAGATTCAGGATGATACAATTACATAAACTGTGGAGGATGAGGAGTTGGAAGATACAGAAGAGTTTGTGCAGCCTCTCCAGATAAATGAATCAGATCATGAAACTGAAGAAGAAATTGAAGAACAAATTGAAGAAGAAGAGGAAGAAGTTCAGTTTCCTCAAATTTGGGATGTAAATAATCAGCAGGGAGATCCTGACTATTTCAATGATTTAGTAATCCTAAATAATTTTAATTAAATAATCTAATTAAAAATATTTCTCTATCTAACCATATAAATAAAAAATAAAAATTATTATATTATTTATTGTGATTTATTTTATTTGTTTTTATGTAGTATATTACAGATTTTTTGTTTTAAAGAAAAAGGAATTCCTTTTTATATTACAGGAATTCCTTTTTATATTACAGGAATTCCAAAAAATAGTCTTGAATATTTGCATTGTACATTAAAACGTTGCATTAGTATATTAATTTCTTGTTGTAACTTTAATACCTGTTGTTCATAACATAATTTCAGAAATTCTCCAACATATTCTTTTACATTTAACTGTTTTTTTTTTATCTGTTAATCGAGTTTTTTGTTAAATTGGTAATAAAATTTATTCCATTCATGAAATTTTAAAGCAATTGTCTTTTTACCAATACGATGAAATATGCTTGAAATTTCAAGCGATTCGCAATCAAACCCAACAAAAATTTTTAATGTATGACTCTTATTGAGATAATATGTATAACTTAGCAATTAATTTATGGTCTGACCTGGTTCCTCCATTGCTTTAAATTTACTAAAATTGTTTATGTTGCTTTTAATTTATATGATTTAGGAATACATGTTTGTAACGAGTTATATTTTCCAATTACATGTTGAAAAGTATTTAGAATCAATTTGTCGCCTTCCACATAATTTCCTTTATTAAAATTTTTAAAAAGGCGTTCATACTATAACCGAAACAACTATACTACGTATAGACACAACAATATTGTCCACATACATCTGAATAGTTACTTTGTAATTGTTTCTCATTAAAAATAATATATTTGTTTTTTAAGTAACTCAAAATTTCTAATTTATTAGGTTTTCTACCAAAAGAATCAAAGTATTCAATACAACCATGCTTGGGAATATAAATAGCTAACCAATGTGTTCCCGGTTCTTTTGCTTTATCACTGTTTACAATTAAAAAAGTTTGTCTTTTAATTATTTTGGGGAGTTGATCTAAAGCAAAACTCCTTTGAAAAATTTACGTGTCTTCTTAGTACATTTTAATACATCACTTATTTCTAAAGTATTCATCAATCAAATTGACACAAGTCATAAACTTTTGCTTTTTCTTTAAAGTAGTTCGTTAAAAAATTTTTTTTGATTTTTTGTTTTGTTATAATACTATCAAATTTTTCAAGTGTTTGACAGCGCTCTTTATTTAATATATCGTTATACACAGCTCCAAAAGAATAATTTTCAAAATCATCATTTATAAAATCTCTAGTTGGAAATTTATACTTGAGGTCTTTTACAAACTTTTTACAAGGTTCTTTAATACCAACTATATAAATATATTTCGCAAATAAGGTACTATTATCGTCACAACAAAATGTTACATCCAGAAGTGCACAAGACAATGATATTTTGCCAAATATTCATATTTTGCTCTTATGTATGCTATCTATAGGTTTATGAATATACTTCGATTTTTGTCAATTTGTAAGCTTTCATCAACTTCTCCATAAACAATAGCAGTTAGTGTAGTTGTAAGTGATTTTGATAGCCTTGCTTCAATTCTAACTGAACCTTGGTTCAGTAAACCTTAACATACTGCATTTCCAGATGAATCTGGAGTTAAATCAAAAGCTAGTATAAAAAATCTATTACTAAATATAGACTTTGTTTTTTGATAACCTTTATCATTGTGGTAATTTCCAGTTCTTGAAAAAAGTGTATTGCATGCTTTTGTACAGTAATTATTTTCATCTGAAAAACTGGTTTCAATTGCTGAATTAGGTATTTGAACACAATTTATGTTTAAGACAAATTGTGAATATCAAAATGTATAAAATTGTATGGGTATTTTGATCTTTTTTCAGAGTAACCCACATTTTCTGGCATACAAAAAATTATTGTGTTTGGCAACTGTCAAATAAAAACATTATCAAGTGATATTTATGAGCTGTTCATTGGAATTCTAAAACTTTTTACTTCAACGCGTTTACAATTATATTTAGCATTGGATTTCCCAAGAACAGCATTGTGTGCTAACATCACGCTTGGATTAACGGTAACATGCTTCATAAATAGCGTGGCTTCTATAATTTTTAATTGTGTTTTATCAGAATCGTCTACAAAAAGATAAAAATATGGTTTTTCAAGTGGTAAAATTATACGAATGCAACAT
The DNA here is from genome assembly GCA_947095535.1 of Poecilobothrus nobilitatus. Classification (NCBI taxonomy): domain Eukaryota; kingdom Metazoa; phylum Arthropoda; class Insecta; order Diptera; family Dolichopodidae; genus Poecilobothrus; species Poecilobothrus nobilitatus. Next base: position 240,891,049 of record OX352772.1, read on the forward strand.
TATTTATAACTAGAGTAGGTTGATTAAATATCTCTACGTGTAGTTTACCCATAAGTTCCACTACATTGCTGTTATGATACAATTTTCACGCTCTTTTGATCCATTATTATCAGATTTAGCTATATTTGCTTTATCTAAAATCCATCCTGCACTTTCTAAATGAGTTGCAGCAGCATCTGTACCATAATTTGATAATGATTGAATATAAGCTCTAAAGTGATAATTTCCATCAGATGGTGTTATATTTTTGCCATTTAATTGAACATTACATTGTTTTATTAAAGAATGTAAAATGTTATTAACTACACCTGGTTGTATTATTGTTTTTCCAACAGCAGTTTTATCATTATTCCATTGTGTTCCATCTTTCTTTAAGATCTGCACTTTTAATCTCAAATATGTAGAAGACAAATCTCAAATATGGCAATATGTATTACCATGACCCAGTGAAACAAATTCAATAGTTGAAGAACTGTCTAAAGAAACAATAGCATTGTAGGAAACTTCTTCAGATCGTAAAATGCTAGACTGAATGGGTTGGGTTTTTTTATATCCAACTCACATTTCATACACTTAATCATAATTAATTAAAAATATCTTTTTATTTCTTTTGTTATTATCTTAGCGTCGTTTTTCGTAAAATAATTTAAATTTTTAGCCATACATTTGATTCAGTTTTCGTACGCCACCACGTCGTAGATTTTTAACAAACTCTTTACTACGATCTCGCATAATTTATTTTACATTTGCACCAGATGCAGTATCGGATAAATCATTGATACAAGAGTTAATAACCTCTTTCTTCAAAATATCAGCCCCTGAAAAAAATAATGGCTTCCAATATCTAAAAAGTCTCCCAAAAAAGCTTCCCAATCCACGACCTCTTTCAAATGTAAGTAATTGATTGGAATGTAATAAACGGTTGAAGGTAATAAAATGCGGACGTCATCAAATATTCTACCAGATTGAACTAAATAATACTTATAGTATACTCTATCCATAATGAATAAAATAAAATTATATATAGTTTTGTAAAATCGCTTTTATTTATATATTTTTAAAATGTAATACAATTTTTGTTGGAATTTAACTATTTTAAAAGTTTATTTTATATCCATATTTATCACATAAAAGTAATGAAAAGTTTTCTTAGTTCTTTTATAGTATCAGTGAAAGCATTTTGTATGTTAACAGATCTGAAACATCTTACATCTTTAGCACCTATTTTTTGCGGTTCAATTATATCTGTGTATATAAAAAACATATCTGGTTTAATAATTGGAATCAATTGTACACTATCTATAAAAGTTTTGAAACCTTCTATTACACGTGATTTATATTTTTTAAAATCTGAAACTTTTGAAGATACTTGATTAAACATGTTGTCAAAAGTCCTTCGAGGGAATAAGCATAATTTGATCTTATTTTTATATCTATTTTAGGCTTAGTAACACATATTGTAGTGTAACTTGCATTTGCAGGCATCTTCTCAGCTTTTGGTGATTGTGTATAATGAACTTCATCGTTTATAAAATTAAAAATTCCCCAAATCAACTGTCGTTCAACTTCTTTTCTTGTAAACCTATTAAATGGGCGTATATTTTGAATTAGTGTTGGTAGTAGAAAACTTTCCAGTCGCATATCTTTTGTTATTCTATGTACGGAATATATGATGTTCCAACTCCTATCATATGGTATGGAGAAAGATACCTTTAATAAATATTTGAGTACTTTTTTCCCATTCTTCACCACACAAATTTGGAACTAAATCATTAAAATACATTTCTGAAATACCGACTTTCACCCTTGAATCACAATGTATTTATTCATTTTATTTGTAAAAGATGATAATGACTTTTCTGGACAATAGATTAATCACTGAGTAAAGTGACATAAAATTCATCATTTAGTTGTATGTTATAATGTCTCCTGTATCAGTTATAATGTCTCCTAAAGGAACAGTTATAATGTCTCCTTCAAAAGTTGTCTCCTTTAAAAGTGTCAGTTTCAAAAATTTGTACATTTTGATTTCTAATTGGTTTTCTTTTTCTAAGACGTTCTCCAACTGAAACAGCTGACAATGCTTTTGTTAAAACATTTTCTTGAATTTCATTATCAAATACTTCGTCATCAGTTTCTTTTTCATATACTGCTTCTTCTTCAGGAACAACTTGTATTCCAACATTCTTATATTCAGGAAAATGCGATTGCGTTTCCACATCTATATTGGTTTTGCACGAGTTTGAGTAGTAGTGTAGGTAAAAATCCACCACGTTGGATAGTCAATTTTCTTTGCTATTTATAGATTTGTTCCGGCAAATAAGTGATCTAATTCCTTTTTATACTTTAATAAATAGGTTCAATATATTATATCAATATATTATATTGCATTTTTGTCCAAAATAATTTCTTTTAAACTATTTAAAGAAATTTAGCAAAATATTTTTATTACTTCAGGGTCACAGTGTTTTATAATTACTTTCTGGAATTTTGGTTAAGAGGTTTTTAATAGAAGCAATATATGTCGATTGGTCTTCAAACGTTTCATATTCCTTCCCAAATTGTTCTAATTGATCTCTTGTATAATAACACAAACCTTTTCCAAATATATCACTCCTTAATCGAAATATACCATTAACGCCTTGAGTAAGATCTATTAATATATAGCCATATGGGCCTGACGTCACATCTTTATATACTTTTTCAAATACTTTGATTTGATTGCGATATATTTGGCGAGCTAGAGGTAATATCTGCGATTTATCTCTTGGATTTTTGAAAAGTACTAAATATTTACATTTAAGTGAAATATCTCTTGAAAATCTACCCTGGTGAAAAACATTTTGTGTTACAATGTTACAAATATTACAGATAAATTTCTACATCATATCATCGATTAACAAAGGTTTTTGATTATTATTAAAATCTGGAATAGTGTTATTATATTACACATCTTTTATATATTTTGGAACGGCATTTTTGTCTGAATTACAGCAAATAATTCTATTAATATGCGGTAGTATATTTTCTTTTTTATATTTTATTAAATTATGAATAAATGTGGTTTTACCATAGCAGGATGGATCCGTCGCCATCATTGTAAATGGGTGAAACAGCATAGTTGTATTAGTTAAAACTATCGTTGTTAACCTATATTTATATGAACAGCTCTTTTTACGAAATGAATATAAATGTAAATTTATTTTTTCTAATGAACATTCTTCCATTAACCTTCGACATGGTTAAACAAGTTCTCATAGTTGACCTATAATTTTTACAAGGAAATGAAAAATAATATTTTGTAGTATGTCTTGACTTGCTAACAAAATAATTTCCATAGCTGTAGATACAACATTACCAAAAGAATTTTAAATTAAAATCAAAATTAAATAACATAAAATTGCTGACATAACATTTTGTGTGGTCACACTTTCAATTGCAAACATCTGTTTATTTTGTATTGTACAATAATCAAGTACATTTATTTATACATATACAATATACTCAATAAAGAAGACGATCAAACTACATCTTTCGTTTAGATTTTTAAACGTTATGATTTGTGAATGATTCATTTTTGTATGCAATCATATTTTTGGGTAATATTTTGGTTAATTATCACATATGGAAATTGTATTGTAGAAAGCTACTAGGTCAATATATTGTATTGCATTTTTGTCCCAAATAATTTCTGTGTAACAAAGCAATAAATTGTTATAATTTATTGACTTTGATAATTTTTGTATTAAGATAATGTAAATAAAAATAGTATAATAGTAAGACTTTTGAAAATAAAAATCAGAATTATTTTCGATTCAAACCCGAATAGTTTTCCTGAGCAATTAACTTTGCTTGCTTTATTTTATTTTTATTTTATCTGAGCAATTAGCTTTGCTTGTTTTATTTCATTTTTATTAATTTAAATGAAAAGGTTTGCCTTAGCCTTAAAATAAGGAAAGGGCAATTTAGTTTGCCATATTGATCAGCGGTTACTGCGCTGGATAAATATACGGTAAATTGTATGTGTGCCATTAGGAAAGACTTATAACGGCACGTTAGCTGCATACATACAATTAGTTAGGGAGAGACATTAAATACATATACATAACATCAAAAATTATTAAATGGCGACCCTGCACTAACCTGGTATATAGTGCAGTGAACATCATATCAACTGATTTCACACCAGGTGCTGAGATATAGAGATAATAATATTAAAACAAGTTTTCTTTTTAGCATATTTTCAAAAATTTTTGCTTTTAATTAATAAAATTAGTATTTAAAAATGTATAAAAATATAAAGAATCTAATTAATAAAATTAGTATTTAAAAATGTAAAAAAATATAAAGAATGTAAAAAAATAAATTACCAAATTAAATTATATTATCAAATTTTGCCATAAACTAAATGGAATATGCCAAATAAAAAGAACTAACTAACTTATTAAAAACACTAAAGAAAAATCGGACTAGAACATACTCTCAGGCATTTATAGAAGAAGAAAATACACAAATTGAACAAGTTTAGGAAATATTTTCAGCAAAATTGTGAAGATAACTTACAACTTCAGCATTCAGCATTAAATTAAGAGAAATCACTAAACAAATAAAAATCTTCTTGAAACCAAAGGTTAAAAAGGAAGCTTCCAAAATGGCAAACTTTGATTTAACAGTTGCCTTAAAAGTTGTGCCACAATTTAAAGGTGATATCAAGCAGCTATCCAATTTCTTAGGCTTGATAGAATTTTATGTAGACGTATTAAAAGATGATGATGATGAAAAGCACAAATTATTAAAATTCATTTAGCAACTAAGCTCTCAGATAGATTGAAAAATAGATTATTAATAGAAGTATTATAAATAAACTAAATGACCAATTAGATCTAAATACATTTAAGAATGGAATTAATGAAACATGCAAAGCTGTAATATTAGCAGCCAAACTAAAAAACTTTAATGAAGCAATACAATTTGTATCTGAAATGGACAATGACGTTCGATCAAGTAAAGTTATGCGTTTCAGATCAAAGAATTTCAGAGGTAGAAATAACTACCGAAACAGCAGACGCAATTGTAACTACAAAAATTACAACAACAATAATTACAATAATAATAATAATCGTAACAACAATAATTACAGTAGTAATCACAATAACAGCACATTTTCCAACACTAAAACGAGACGACAGGGAAACTTCATCTGCCACGGCCGAAGAAATCCGAGGCATGTAAACAACATGCAGACGGGTGCTCAAAACCAATTCAACAAAAAACAAAAATTAATATCAAGAGCGACAATAGCTTCACAAACTTAATTAAAATAAGAACAACAGACAATGGTTGTCTGACTTTTTTAATAGACACACGGGATGATATATCTATATGTAAGAATAACATAATTAATCAACAATTAATAAAAGATAAAATATGCCAAATTAATGGAATTACAAATAAAAATGTTTACACAAAGGGTGTAGCATATGTAGAATTATTAATATAAGACCAACAAAAAAAAAAAATTAACCATAATTTCCATATTATAGGAGAAAATATTAACATATTAGCAGATGGTATCTTAGATAGAGTCTTTCTATACGAGCATAAATGCAAAATAGATTATAAAACATGCACATTAGTAATATCACACCAAGAACAAGATATATAATATTACCAATGAGCATGAATAACAAAACTATAACAAATATAACAGTTCAACCTCGAATAGAAACAATACTTGCAAGTCATTAGAGAAACATAAATTAAATAAGCCAATTATAGAAAAATAACTTTTGGAGATATATTGAGGTATCAACTATTTTAGGCGATATATTTTTGGTAAAAAATTCATAGTTTATACTGACCATTCATAAACCATTAGTGAGCTTATTTACGCATAAGAACCCTTCATCCAAACTAACAAGGATACGTGTTGATCTGATGGATTACGATTTTGAAATAATATTTAAACAAGGCAAGATGAATACTAATGCCGATGCTCTATCGGTAATACAAGTTGACTCTACTAGATTAAAGGAAATGATACCGAAAAATAGCATAAACGTAATTCAAGAAATATGAAGGAGGAAGAAATAAATAAAAATAATAAAAATAATGGAAACAAGTGCTCCACCGAAACCTTACATACAAATATGAAGATTGATCACCTTAATATTTGGAACGCAACATCAATAGCAGATATAAGGTTTATAAAGAAATTGAAATTTAAGAATAATCAAATGAAATTAACTGGTACCACATATGAAAATAAAAGAAATTACAAAAAAAAAAATTAAATATATGAATAAAATGGTTAAAAAATATATAAATAATTGCGAAATTTGTAACAAAATAAAAATAACTAAATATACAAAAGAGAATTATGTAATTACAGACACACCCACATTATTATTTGAAACAATAACAATAGATACAGTTGTTCCATTAAAACCATCAAATAATTATAGATATATTCTTACTTTATAATGTGAATTAACGAAATACATCGAAGCTTATCCAATAGAAACTAAAGACGCAACAACATTCACAAAAACAATAGTAGAGATTTACACTAATACAAACATCCGTAATTTATACTAAAATACGTTTCAAGAAATTAAAAACTGATAAAGGCACAGAATTTACAAGTGAACTATTAAAAAACATTTGCAAATTTTTGAACATTGAAAAAATAACATCAACACCTTATCTTCATGAAACATTAGGTTCGATTGAAAGGAATCACAGAGTATTGAATGACTATTTAATGAGTTTAGAAGGACAAGACACTTGGGACGAATACTTACCTTACTATACTTACTTTTACAACTCAACACCACATTACTCACCTTTCGAATTGGTTTACGAAAAAATAAGTACTATTTCATATGAAATATTGAAGAATAAAAATTGTATTTATAACCTAGATGATTATTTAAATGAACTATGCTATAAAATATGCTAATGAAAAGACAAGAAATTGTTTAATCAATGAAAAAGAAAATAATAAATTAAAGCAAAATAATGTAAAGAAATCAAATTTCGTAATAAATGATTATGTATATATAAAAAAGGTCCAAATAGTATAGTAATTATAAATAATAACGAAGTAGAATAACATAACAATAATTTTATTAAGGAAAGGAAAGAATATAAATAAAATTATAGATATTTAGAAAAATTACATTTTATAAAAAAAAAATTTTTTTTTGAATATAAAATTTAAAATTAATATAAATATTTTGTTTTGTTAGTTAATTTAAAATAAATTAGTTTAAATTTTAAGAAATGTAAACTAATATTATTTTTTTCTTTGGGGGAGGATGTAGTATGTCTTGACTTGCTCACAAAATAATTTCCATAACTGTAGATACAACATTACCAAAAAATTTTTAATTAAAATCAAAATTAAATAACATAAAATTGCTGACCTAACATTTTGTGTGGTCACATTCTCAAATACAAACATCTCTTTATTTTGTATCGTATTGTAATAATCAAGTACATTTATTTACATACAATATACTCAATAAAAAAGAAGATCAAATTACATCTTTCGTTTAGATTTACACATGTGAATGATTAATTTTTGTATGCAATTATATTTTTGGGTAATATTTTGGTTAATTATCACATATGGAAATTGTATTGTAGAAAGCTACTAGGTCAATATATTATATTGCATTTTTGTCCCAAATAATTTCTGTGTAACAAAAATGTTTTGTCCCAAATATTTTCTGTGTTTCTCGTTGGAAAACTTTGAGTGGAGGCATTAATTGTTTAATTTCTTTGGAACAAGTGTTAATCCCTACGAGATACCTATAAAACAAGGTCAGTGACCCAATTGTGCGACGATGGCTGAGTGAAGTGAGCAAAGAAGTTACACTGGGGTCGTTGATCAAACGAATAGCTCTGTTTTGCACATTATCTAAATAACCCAGTACTGTTTGAGGCCCTGCATCCCAAATGTGTGCATTAAACTCCACTGGCCTAATGTACGTTTTATAGATATTGAGAAGATCTGATGCGGAAAACTAAGTTTTGCAGCGATACAAAAAACCCAAACATTTAGCTACATCCTTAGCTATACCAAAAATAAGATTCGACCAAGTCAATTTCTGGTTTAACCCGACGCCCAGCATGTTTAAATCCGTTGAATGCTGCAAGACTTCTCCCTGAAATAGTAGGTTAGGAACGGTAGTGGCTATTTCCCGCGAGATCAGACAGCATTGTGTTTTTTTGGTGTTGAAATCTATTGATTTCACCCCATTTTTGGTTTTTTGCTAAATCGTTATTTAGCTCACTAATAGTGAAATTTTTTGCTGTTATATTAATCTGGTGATTAATATTACAGCGGCTTTGAAATTCATAGGAAGCTACAAGGGTGCTGTCGTGTGGGAAACTACGGATCGGATTGGAGGTTAATGAGAGTAGGTCATTGATAAATATTAAGAAGAGAGAGGGACACCAGCATTTATTTTGTTTTTGTCAGATGAATATCCATCGACCAGTACACGAATCGTGCGATTCGAAAGGAAATCTCCAATCCATTTTAGAAAGACCCTACCTAGACATAATGCTTTGCAATTTGCCAATAGAGCATCGTGCCAAACTCGATCGAAAGCCTTAGAAATATCAAGAGCCACAACATCAGACTCACCAGTATGAAGGTTGATGCTTAGCTTCTCACAAAGGTAAGTCTTAAGATCACCGGTTGAACGACGGGCTCTGAACCCGTATTGACGATCATGAAGCAAACGTTTGTGATCCAGGTATTTCAGAAGCTTTTGGTTCACTATTTTCTCCATTACCTTGGAGAGGACCGAAGTTATAGCAATAGGGCTGTAGTTGGAGGAATCGCTTTTATTACCTTTTTTGTAAATTGGGAAATCATGTGCAACCTTCCTTGAGTAGGATAAATACCCGAAGTGAAGGAGAGGTAGAAAATGTTGCGCAGAGGTTTTGAAATAGTGGAGTAGGTATTTTTAAGCACCATGGTCGTTACGCCACCTGGACAGGCTGACTTATTTGTATCAAGATTCTTTAAGATTTTCATCACTGCCCGCGTCCTAAAGTAAATTTTACCGAAGGAGCAGCCAGCTCCTGGAACAGAAGGTGGCATCTGAGCTGACTGTGACAGTGTCGAATTGAAGGCGAACTGCTTGCCAAATAAGTTCGCCTTCTCTTTATAATCTGATACAGTTCTGTTATTTTTATCAATAAGTGGTGGAAAGGAAGATCCTCTAACGTCTTCTTTTAAACTTTTGGCAAATGACCAAAAATATTTGCTATTCTTAGGCATGTGGATTATTTTACATTTCAACTTTTGGTTGAACAAGAATTTTTGCTTATTGATAACTCTCTTGCATCTGTTTCTCACCGCTATATAGTTGACCCTGCGAGCCTCCGACCTATTGTTTTGGTACAGTTTAAAAGCCTCCTCTTTTCTAGAAATAGCTTCTTTGTATTTTATTATTTTATTTTTATTTTATCTGAGCAATTAGCTTTGCTTGTTTTATTTCATTTTTATTAATTTAAATGAAAAGGTTTGCCTTAGCCTTAAAATAAGGAAACGGCAATTTAGTTTGCCATATTCATCAGCGGTTACTGCGCTGGATAAATATACGGTAAATTGTATGTGTGCCATTAGGAAAGACTTATAACGGCACGTTAGCCGCATACATACAATTAGTTAGGGAGAGACATTAAATACATATATATAGTATCCGGACGGACGGACATGGCTCAAAAGTCTTAGAATTTTTTTCTGATCCGATCCATACCTTTGAAGGTATATCTAGCTCGCTTATTTCGAGGTGTTACAAACGGAGGAGTAATTTTATTATACCCGATCCTATCGTACGGGTATAAATATATATATAATTGTGAAATTTGTAACAAAATAAAAACAACTAAGTATACCAAAGAGAATTATGTAATGTATATAATAATGTATTTAATTTATTTAATGTATTTAATAATGTATTTAATTTATTTAATGTATTTAATAATGTATTTAATGTACAAAATTTAATAATGTATATTCGCCTATAATAATAATTATGGATTTAAATGAATTTAATATTGTACTGACTCTGTACGAGCTAATGCTCTTTTTGAGATTAAAATAAACAAATTAAATTAAAAAAAAAATTACAGACACACCCACATAATTATTTGAAACAATAACAATAGATACAGTTGTTCCATTAAAACCATTAAATAATTATAGATATATTCTTACTTTACAATGTGAATTAACGAAATACTAGTATTCGCCCGCCCCTCGAAATTCGAGGTGTTTTAATTAGCAATTACAAAAGTTTCTTTATGATTTTATTTAAAATGTAAAAATACAATTTTCAATAATTAAAGCCTTTATGAATTTAAAATTTCTTTGTAAATAATATTTTTTGTAAAAACACGATTATTATTATCTTTTAGAAGTTGCCCTTGATTTATTGAGTATTGGAAACTCAATATATACCTATTATATATGTATATATTATAAGAAGCCTAAGATGATAAATTATTGAGTAAAAGGGTTTTAAATATCTATTTTATACAGATTAAATATTATTATGATATTATGATATGTAAGAATTTATTTCGATTAAAATATAAAAAAAAATAACAAAAAAAAAAACAGAACTGAATCGAACTTGCAAAATCAAAAAGCAACTATTAATAACCCCACACTCTACCACTGTACTAAACACTAAACTAAAATTTTAATCTTTATAATCAGTTATATTGTGAAATTCCTACTCCTACCATACAACCAATATTTTAAAATTTTTAATCGAAAAGAAAAATAAAACAAAAATTTAACGGAATCAAAGACCGTCTTTTTTAAAAATGTTTAATATAGGTATAGATTATACATATTTTATGATACATATGTATATACTTTACATGGGTTTTTTATAAAAATGGAAAATTATTAATGAAAATTAGAAAATTTTGGAAAAATATTAATTTTGTAAGATGGCTATACTGAATATTTATCATTTAAAAAGAAAAAAATGAAAGTTGGTTGGTAAATCATTGAGTAAAATGGTTTTAAATGTCTATCATTTACAGATTAAATATTATGATGTCGAAGCTTATCCAATAGAAACTAAAGACGCAACAGCAGTCGCAAAAACAATAGTAGAGATTTATACTAATACAAACATCCGTAATTTATACTAAAATACGTTTCAAGAAATTAAAAACTGATAAAGGCACAGAATTTACAAATGAACTATTAAAAAACATTTGCAAATTTTTGAACATTGAAAAAATAACATCAACACCTTATTTTCATGAAACATTAGGTTCGATTGAAAGGAATCACAGAATATTGAATGACTATTTAATGAGTTTAGAAGGACAAGACACTTGGGACGAATACTTACCTTACTCTACTTACTTTTACAACTCAACACCACATTACACACCTTTCGAATTGATTTACGGAAAAATAAGTACTCTTTCATGTAAAATATTAAAGATTAAAAATTATATTCTTAACCTAGACGATTATTTAAATGAACTATGCTATAAAATATGCTATTGAAAAGACAAGAAATTGTTTAATCAATGAAAAACAAAATAATAAATTAAAGCAAAATAATGTAAAGAAATCAAATTTCGTAATAAATGATTATGTATATATAAAAGTAGGAATTGAGAAAAAATTAAATTTACCTTTTAAAAGACCATTTAAAATTATAGCTCAAAAAGGTCCAAATAGTACAGCAATTATAAATATTAAAGAAGTAGAATAACATAACAATTAAGGATAGGAAAGAATATAAATAAAAATTATAGATATTTAGAAAAATTACATTTTATAAAAAAAAAATTTTTTTTTTGAATATAAAATTTAAAATTAATATAAATATTTTGTTTTGTTAGTTAATTTAAAATAAATTAGTTTAAATTTTAAGAAATGTAAACTAATATTATTTTTTTCTTTGGGAGAGGATGTAGTACGTCTTGACTTGCTCACAAAATAATTTCCATAACTGTAGATACAACATTACCAAAATAATTTTAAATTAAAATCAAAATTAAATAACATAAAATTGCTGACATAACATTTTGTGTGGTCACACTCTCAAATACAAACATCTGTTTATTTTGTATCGTACAATAATCAAGTACATTTATTTACATTTATTTATATACTCAATAAAGAAGAAGATCAAATTACATCTTTAAAATTACACATAGATCAAATTACACATGTGAATGATTCATTTTTGTATGCAATTATATTTTTGGGTAATATTTTGGTTAATTATCACATATGGAAATTGTATTGTAGGAAGGTCAATATAGGTCAATATATTATTTTGCATTTTTGTTCCAAATAATTTCTGTGTAACAAAGCAATAAATTGTTATAATTTATTGACTTTGATAATTTTTGTATTAAGATAATGTAAATTAAAATAGTAATAGTAAGACTTTTGAAAATAAAAATCAGAATTATTTTCGATTCAAACCCGAATAGTTTTCCTGAGCAATTAACTTTGCTTGCTTTATTTTATTATTTTATTTTTATTTTATCTGAGCAATTAGCTTTGCTTGTTTTATTTCATTTTTATTAATTTAAATGAAAAGGTTTGCCTTAGCCTTAAAATAAGGAAACGGCAATTTAGTTTGCCATATTCATCAGCGGTTACTGCGCTGGATAAATATACGGAAAATTGTATGTGTGCCATTAGGAAAGGCTTATAACGGCACGTTAGCCGCATACATACAATTAGTTAGGGAGAGACATTAAATACATATATATAACATCAAAAATTATTACAGTTTCCTAAAAGAGTTAGCCATACTTGAAAAAGGAAGTTTAATTCCAACTGTGTATCACTTCAAAGCACCGTATCCCGCAGAAGAACTTAGTGAGCATATGAAATATAATAACCAGTATTGCGAAAACAAAATTAATGGACTTAAATGGAATAACGGGTTGAATATTTAGATGTAAAATGTATATTAGAACACTATTTAGAGTCAGCTGAAAAAATTTAAGTATAAAGGAGAACAAAAAAAAACTTTTCCTTTAAAAGTACATTGACAGTATTAAAATAGTAGATCTAACAGAAACTTGCCGTCATTACAAAAGATTGATAACTTTAAATCAAATTGTCCTATACATTTATCAAACAACAATTGCAGATGTGTTGTTAGAAATTGTTATAATGTATATATGTATCTTTTAAAGGAAAAAATTTTAAATTTAGACTTTCAATTTTATACTTGCACGATATAAATTTAAATAACAAAACTAAAAAAGTTCACTTTAACATTAAAGAAGAATTTCACGTTATGTATGTATGGGACTATGCCTACAGATCAGCACGGAAAGGTCATTGGGAAGAATACGCACGTGAGAGAAGTAGATTTCAAAGACGTATAGAAAAAGTTGGTCTCATTATTTCTAGAATCTTAACATTTGATCATCGTAAAATTGTAAAAGTTTTTCAAATAAATAAAAATGAACATATAACTTAATCTGTTTTTATTTTTTAATTTTGTGTTTACTATAAATATCAAAAGCAATGAACTTATTTTTGTTTTTTTCCTACCTTACAACATAAAAAGAAGCGTAATATCAACTATAAAGTAAATGAAAGATTTCCGGTTATTTTCTCAATGTTCTTATAGAATAGCAAAAAAGAAATCTTACATAACAGACGGTGCCTATAAATCTATAATTTTATTCTTTTCTTTTTGTTCTTATTTTAATTTTTTTTTAGCATTTGCATTCATAAGTTTTTAAATTGTTTGAAAGAGTCAAACTAGTTTTTACAATTTATTTTACACCAGGTAAACAGAAATTAAAAGAATGCAAATTATTTTTAAAGTACATATCTACATAATTAATATACATAAGTCTTAATTGTTCAAGATATTACAACAATTTACAACATATAGTATTTACATCATAAATATAGTACAATGGGAAACAACGCATATTCTAAAAATAACATATTTTTCTTATTTTTATTTTTGCAACTTTAAAACTATAATAACAACTTTTAATAATTACTTAATCTTCTTTTAATAGAAAAAAACTAAAAATGAACTACTCTTTGTACTTCTTGTTTACGTTTTCGTTTTTATTTTATTATTTTTCATCTTGATATTCATAAGTATCGATGAATATTTTTATGTAATAATAAAATCAAGTTTTTTTCGATTCTTTTATATCTATTTTTCCTACATTCATATATTTTATTAAGCATGCGAAGAAAAAATAAAAAATTGATTTGACTTGAAAAAAAATTATTTTCTTACTATTTGTATGATATTCTATTACAAAGTACTAATAAATTTATTGAAAAAACCTAAATATCCTAAACTTGTTCAGTTCATTAACCTTGCCTGACAACTTCCACAGTACCAACAACCTTCACTTCCTACTATACAACCACTTGGAACTTATAAGTTAACAACCCACACTTATAATCTATCTTGCAACCCAAACCAAAACAATCAAAACAAATTTTTGATCTACTAACCAAGAACGACCTATATTAAACCCATCAATCAAAATGTAGGTCGTGCGATATCGGTGCGATATGGCATGATTTTTTCTCATGACAGACTGCCTCTTACCTACTTTACCTAATTTTAAACAACCCATTATCAAGTGAATTACAACCAGATTTTCTATTTCTTCACAATTGGCAATTGGTATGTTTGAAAGAGCTAATGGACATTTGCTCTGTACAGATATTAGTGAATTCAGCTACTTTGTCCCAAAAACTTTTTGGAATACATTTAGAATATTCAGTATTATCTGGACTCATTAAAGTGTTTTCGTTAAACGCATATTGAATGTGTTGTAAAAACTTAGCATCTCCATTTAATAGCCTAACTTACAGTAAAAGTTCATTGTTGATAGAATCGTCTATCTTAGATTCTCTATTGTCTGAAAGTTTTTCTGACATGTTTTTCGAAATGCTAAGTTCTTTAACAGAAGCACTATTGCCCACAGCATTATCATTGTCATTAAAAAGTTGTTTAACTTGCTTATTATTGACTAACTCAAAATTATACAACTCAAATATACAAATTAATTGTGATATTATTATATTACCACCACCGTTATTGTAAGGAGAATTTTCATTATCTAGTACCTGAGCGAGAATTTTTATTTTAGATTTAGGTAATAAAATAGGTTTAACTTCTTTAATTAACTTCACCTTTTTCTTCTTTAATTAACTTAACCTTATACTAAATTTTAAGAATTGCTGGTAATCTAAACAATTTTCTGTTCCAATATATCCTAATATTTGGTTATTTTCTAATAAGTTATGCATTTTTTTCTTGATCATAAGGTTTGAATTCTTTCATCCATAATTTTCATCCGCTGAGGTTTGAATTCGTCTATGATACAGAAACTATCATCCTTTCCTCGTAATGACATATAAAATATCACATGCTATTTACAATAAGGGTATTCACGAGTTGGCGCAAAGTTGTTTATATATTTTTTGAAAGCGCTATAATAGATAAAAATTTAAAATGCCTAAAAAAAGTGGAAAAAAAATTATTTCTGATTATTTATTAAGCCAAGCATATGAACATATACAAATATCTGAAATTTTTGGTAAGCATATTAAATTTTTATGTAAACAAAACAAGCACATCAACGATATTTGACAGTTCAATAAAAATTCATGCTAGGGTTGTTCACGAGTTGGGGCAAATATATGCTTTTGCACCAACTCGAGAATACCCTTAAAGTAACTGTACAGAAAATTAATATATTGCAATTTACTCAATATTGTACATAAATATGTATATAGTTAGTTGTAGTTATTGTTATAGTAATAGTACAAATGAGCATGAATTGAAATATAAGTTTAATCCAAACTGAGCTGTTGTCTTATTAATACATAAAAAACAGTCTGTAGATTTTATATTAAATTCACAGGCTTTATGGCACATGTATAAATGCTATATTGAGATAAATTTTTTTAAAGAAACTTCCATCGCAACAATATAATTTAGAAAAGTATAAACTTTGTTAAAAAATTTTTCCACTAATCCTAAAAATATTAACCATATAAATCATTATGCATTATGCTATATATTATTATTTTATACACATTATTATGGACATAGTCAATCATCGTGTACATTGCATTTTTTTTTTAAATATTTGTTTCAATAATTTTTTTTATAAATAAACAAAAAACGTACAACGATATATACTATTACGCAGCTATATTTAATCTATATACAGTATTAGTATATACATATATGCCATACAAATTACATAGACATGACACAATTATATAATTACATATATCTATACATAATACAATACGCATTAATAATATACATATACACTAATATCATAATATAAATAAGTTTTTTACACAACCGTTATATTGTTTATTTACTTAATGTTTTTCTATTACTCATCAAATCATCCTCAACAATTTTTAGTATTGATAGATGCAAAAGGATAAAAGAAAAAACAAAACAAAAAACAAAAAAAAGCAAAAAAACTTATATAAATTCTCGTTATTCAGAAACTTTGTATGAAAAATTAAAATTTTGTATCTAAAATTAAAATTTTGTATGAAAAAATGTTGAGATAAAAAAGTTAGTTGTTCGAGAGCTACCTGAAGTTTAAGTCTGATCTCAATTAAAAAAAAAAATAGGGAACCCACAAATTGAGTCAAGAATATTTTGATTTCAATACTCCAGCTTTCTTAGTTTTTGAATTAGCGTGCTGACGGACGGACGGACAAAGCTTAATCGACTCAGAATTTGATTCTCATCCGATCCATACTTTTGAAGGTATATCTAGCTTGCTTATTTCGAGGTGTTACAAATGTGGGAGTCATTTTATTACCTATACCAGATTCTTATCGTATGATACTTATCGGATAAAAGGTGAATTTGCAATGTAATAAAAATATGTATGTATGTGTGAACATATATTTCTTTTGTATGAATTATAAAATTTGTTTAAAATATACTTAGAAAAAAGTTGGCACACAAAATGCAGTTATTTAAAATCCGTCGATTTTTTTGTTTTAAAAAAAGTCTGTTATAAAATTTAATATTATTATGAAGGTACCTATTATTTAAAAAAACTTTTACATTATTTTATTTCATACTTTTTAGTTTTAAATGACACTAATAATTTCAATTTAAATAGGTATACATACATACATATATGTAAACAACCATTATGCATAATATTTAATCTGTAAATCATAAAAATTCGAAAGATTTAAAAAAAAAATATTCACACATTACACATATATATACTTTTATCCAAATTCACTTTTTTCTTTAACATTTAAACTCCAGTAAAACATAAACAACACAAAAAAATTGACGATAAATATTGAACAAAGAAAAAAGAAAACAAAAGTTCGGTAATTTGTTTGCTACATTATAGAATTAATTATAGGCATTTTAAAGTAAAAGAATAAAATTATGTATACGGAATGAGAATTTGCTTAAAAAAAGAATATTAACAAAATAATATTGCTAAATACTAATTGCAATCGTTATACAATCGTATTACAGAATCGTATTATAACATCATCGAATTCTAATGTACTTACACCGTATGTAAACAAAAAATTCGTTACTCTTATTAACGTAAATATCTACTCACATACATATTATAATGCAACAAACAAAACTTTAAAAATTATTGCCGTTTCTTTGTTTGTGTGTTTCATAAAATAAAAATATATAAACTAAATGTATAAAATTATATAATATATCAGACTTATACATTTGTTTTTTTTTTTTGTTAATGCATTTCTCTGTCACATAAATGTGAACAGAAAATTAAACAGTCTTTCTTGTTCAGACGTGGCTGTAAGGGGGAATAACTCTTTCGACGTGCGTGGGATTCGAACCTACACTCCCTCGGTGTTTACAGCGTATTTTATACGCTCATACCCACTAGGTCACCGAGGCCCCATATACATTTAGTTTTGTCTATAGCTAGTTAAAAGGCAACAACCAAACGAATACATGTCAAGGTAAATTTCATATTTTTATTTTACTCTGTAATAATTCTGTAAAAAAATCTGTAATATATTTGTATGAAAATTTTATTTTGTTAATTTTGTTAACTTCTCTACTGTTTTTTGGTTTAAAATCATGTATTGTCACCGTAATACATGATTAAATACATCGTAACCGTAATACATCGTAAACTGTTTTTAAAATTTCAAGTCTTTAGCTCAACGGGTAGTGTGTCTAAAATAGCTTGCAAGATTCCACGATTCCTTTAACCACAAGTAAGTTCAATAAAAGCTGTTAATAAAAGGTAACAATAGCTTTATTGAAATCAAATATTGTGAAGAATGTAGTATGAAAGTAGATAAAAAATATTGGAACTACCATATCCGAACAAATTCATCATCACACATTTCAGCTAAAACAACATTACCTTATAAAGGTAATATTAAAATTATACGGCAAGGATTTCAAAGAAGGATTGCTACTTTTGTTTTGGAAAATAAAAATGAGGACATAATATTACCAGAACAATATTTTGAAATGATAAAGGATGATTTAACGAATTTTTTAAAAAAGGAGCTCCTAAAGTTAAAAATGTTAAATTTAACTTCGCAGAATATGTAAAGCCTCATAAATTAGAAAATGATGAAGTGGAACATATTTCTAGTGTAAAATCTTTTAATAGTAAAATGGAAATTATACAAGCAGAACATGAAATAGAAATTGTATTGGAAAAAAGGAAAGAGAAGATTTTGAATGAAACCGGGGAATTCCAAGAAAAGGATTCTGGATTGAGTTTCAGTAAGTTACTTTATTTGGAAATAAATATAATTCAATATAAACCTATATAAAAGGTTCGCAATATATTAAATTACCAAAGCAAGAGAAAAATTAAAGATTAAAAACCAATTTAAGAGAAAAAAGCATGCATTAATATAAAAAATAGAGATGTATATCGCTTCAGTGGTGTTTAATATCAGCTTTACAAAACAGAGCCATTATAAATCCTCAGATATGTGAACATTATGCTATTGGTACTATAGAAGCACAAACAATAATTTTAAATAATACAAAAGTAGAACAATTAGAGTTAGGTAATTAAGAGTTTCCACTTCATCATAATGATATAAAAGAATTTGAAAGAATGAATCCGGAAATAAGCATCACTATATATGAATATGAAAAAGGTTTCAAAAATTCTATAAATATATTTGGACCCTATTACCATACAAAGTAAGTAAAAAATCATCATATTGAAATGCTTTACAAAAAATGAAATGTTCCATTACTTCAGAAAATGAAATGGGTTTACTTCACAGCAAAATTTACAAATTCATAAAAAAGAATGTAGAAACATCATTAACAAGTTACCTAGCCCTAAAAACAAATTTTTAAAATTTAAAAATTGGCATAAAAAAATGAGGGGTCCCTTTGTAATTTATGTTGATTCAGAAAGTTTGCTAGAACCTGTTTCAACATGTGAACCTAGTTCTAAAATTCCACCAAATATTGAAAAACAAATATTAAAAAACATATTCCGATCGCTTTTTATATTATATCAAATGTTCAATTGATAGTAATTTAAAATATGGTTTTATTTTTTTTATTTTTTTATTTATATATTTAACAATTTATAAATGAAAAAACAAATTTATAACATTTTTTTAACTTTTTTATAATTGGATTGCGGAAAGAACTTCATTGCAGCTTTAATAAGAAATTGTACATTTCTTTTTGAAAATTATATAGAAAAACCGAAACCAATGAAAAGATTAATCGTAAAGGAAAACCTTCATAATACAAATAGTGATACATGTCATATTTGTGAAAAAATATTTCTATCTAATGAAAATCGTGTACAAGATCGTTGCCATCTAACAGGTAAATATATTGGCTCAGCACATAATTCTTGTAATATATTATTTCGTATACCTAAGTTTTTCCCTATATTCTTTCATAATTTTTCTAATTATGATGCTCATTTAATATGTAAAGAGTTAAATTCGGTAAAAGGTACTATCTATTTCAGTTCTACCCTTAAACAAAGAAAATTAATTTCTGTATCCAAATCTATTTTTATTGAAGAAACAAAGAAATATTTTCAAATACAATTTTTAGATTCTTAAAGGTTTATGCAATCCAGTCTTGAATCATTGACAGAAAATTTATTTAGAGAAAAGTTAGGAACCGTTAGAACACATTTTCAAAGCAATGAAAAATTAGAATTGTTAATTTCAAAGGGTACTTATGATTATATATATTCAATAGAAAACCTCAAGGAACTTGATTTACTCATACAAGAAGTCTTTAAAAATCATATGACTGATACTTTATGTTCAAATGAAGATTATCTTCTAGGGAAATTTGCATCAAAATTTATAATTTTGATCTAGCTCAATATTTAACTTTACCAGGTCTTATATGGGATGCTATGTTAAAAATATACTAAAGTACAATTATAATTATTTGACGGTATTAATATGTTTAATTTTAAACAAAGCATTTGTGGAGGTAGATAAAGATAAACTAAATAAAATAAAAAAAATATATGGGGGATCAATATAATCCTGCAGAATCATCTGATTATATAATATATTTAGATGCAAATAATTTATATATGTGGGCCATGTAGCAACTACTTCCTAATGTTCTTTTAAGTGGCTTGAAAATCCATCAGATTCGCAAGGTGATGAAATTTCTAATGATTCTGAAGTAGGTTACGTTTTGGAAGAAGATTTAAAATATCCTGAATCATTGCATGACATTCACAATGATTTACCATTTTGTTGTGAAAACAAAAAACCTCCCAATGTTAAAATGAATAAACTATTTTTAGAGTTAAATGATAAAAAAAACGAGAAAGAATACCCGTACGAACCGTTAGTATGTTCACAGCCTGTCACTTTGCTTACAATATTATTTTTTTAATATTTTAGTATTTAAAAATAATTTGGGTGAATTTTATAATTTCTAGAACTATATATATATATTCCAACTATATGTTTATACATTCTTCAAAAGCAGATTCTAACCTTCCACATAACGATTATCAATCCAAAACTTTTTCAAATATTCTATAGTACCATTTAATACTAACCGGTAAATGTATATTAAATTAGTACAAAATAGTAAATATAATTTTAAATATTATATTATATTAATGCGCACATAGTATATTTATATTGTTATATACATTGCAATATTTCTTTAAAAATATTTCCATTCGTAGAATAATTTCTTATAAGTACAATAAAATACATATACTCGTATGTATGTAAATACGGCGCTATATAATATACATCTATACTCTTATCATTCATTCATCAGTGACATTAAAAATATTTCCATTCGTAGAATAATTTCTTATAAGTACAATAAAATACATATATTCGTATGTATGTAAATACGGCGCTATATAATATACATCTATACTCTTATCATTCATTCATCAGTGACATATACGATATGTAAATAAACATGATATTATATAAGTATGTATGTATATCAATATCATATAAATAAAAATTCTTCAAGCAACTGTTGTTTATTTATTTACATTTTTTTGTACTACGCATTATATCCTCAACAATTTCAAATTATCAAGTTGCAGCTCCTAAACAGGGGGTGATACAAAAAAAATTTCTAAAATAACTCATACTTATTTTCAAAGATCTAACTTCTGTCAAAGTTTTCAACTTAAACCGTTTAGAAGATAGAAGGGTTAAAGGATTTTGCAAAATTTGAGTTTCGCATAACGGTAAATTAACACACCGTATGCCACAACTATATATTCATTGTATTAAATATAGAGCTTTTTTGAACCTTTGGGAGCTGTTGCTCCGTAACGGGTCGGGCTACAAAAAAAAGTTATTAAAAATAAAATTAATATTGTGACATCTATCAGCAGTTAAAATTTCATAGCTCTATTTCAAAAAAAAAATGGGGATCTAAAAGTTAGGTGTTTGAGAGCTACCCGAAGTTTTGGTCGGAACTCAACTAAAAAAAATAGGTAACCTACAAATTGCTGCCAGAATATTTTGTGTAAATTTCAAGATTCTAGCTTTCTTAGTTTTTGATTTAGCGTGCTGACGGACGGACGGACGGACGAACATGGCTCAATCGACTTAAAAATTTTTTCTGATCCGATCCATACCTTTGAAAGTATATCTAGCTCGTTTATTTCGAGGTGTTACAAACGGAGGAGTAATTTTATTATACCCGATACTTATCGTACGGGTATAATTATGTAATTCATTATAAAAATTTGAAGCAATGCCTAAAATATGGCCTAATTTTGGAAAAGATTCGTAGAGTAAACAATCTGATTACTCAAAAAAGTATACTAACTTGATTACTAACCATAGAGCTTTAGCAGTAAATTCTTTTGAAAATTTTTTTTTAATTAATGAATAATGCTGTTTATGGTAAGACTATGGAAAGCGTTGATAAAAGGAAAATAGTTAAAATAGCCGATTCTTGGGAGAATAGGCGAAAACATCTTGGAGCAAGATCATTGATTATGAAACCAAATTTCCATAGTATTGCAATATTCAATGAAAATCTTTCTGCAGTTCAATTAAATACGCTGATAGTGTTATATGATAATCCAATACACTTGGGTTTCAGAGTCCTAGAGCTCTTTAAATTGCATATATATAAGTTTTACTGTGACTATATGAAGCCAAAGTATAATTTAAATATTGAATTTAATCACATGGATAACGATAGTTTTATATATAATATAAAGACTGAAGATTGCAATGAAGATATAAAATCAGAAGTGCTTGAAACTGATCAAATAAATCTAATTTGTGATACATCTAATTATGATCCCAATAATGTTTACGGTAAACCGCTTGTAAATAACAAAATTATTGGTTTATTTAAAGATGAAAGTAATGGAAAAATTGTGAAAAAATTTATAGCACTTAAACTAAAAATGTATTTGTTAGATATTTTGCCTAATAAAATAATAAAAAAAAGTAAAGGTATAAAAAAATTAACTATAAATGACTGCAGGAAATGTTTATTTGAAAATATTGTTTTATATGGTAAAATGAATATTTTTAAGTCTAAATTACATACTATATACACACAGTCATTAAATAAAATTGCTTTAAGTTCTTTAGATGATAAGAGTCAATAATAACGTTAAGACTCTAGCTTTGGGTCATTAATCTATTCAAAATAATGAGACATATATATATATATATAATACAACAAAAAAAACAAATAAAAAAATAAAATCCATCTTACAAATAAAATTCATCTTAGGATAAAAATTTGATAAATCTTATAGATATCTGTAGAAAGTTTTACTAAACAAATTTAAAAATAAAATAATAAAACAATATGAATTTTAAAAAAATATAGAAATTTTATTTAGCAATATTTTAAAATTATGTTAAGTTTTTGTAAAATGACATTCCCCATTCTCGTTTATTCGGTTCTCCGGAAGTCCGATTCGGTTGTAGAGGTCTGCTTCGGTTCTAGAAGTCCTAGGCGCGAAGGGCAAGGACCCCTGGAGTGAAAGTGAACCCGGACCTCAATTGTTTTGGAAAGAGTCCTCGGAGGTGCTATCATATGATCCCTCTTTTTAAAATCGTATTAGGTATATAAATTAGAGGTTTTCAAATTATTTTACAATAAACAACAAACAATATTTTTTGAAAGAATTTGCTTTGGCCTTAAAGCGCCTTATTCACTTGAGGAGTTAAATGAAGATGCTAAACAACAAAACAAATACAACAAAAATATGATGGATTTATAGAATACTCTTAATTTATAAAAATATATAAAATAAAATTAAAAATATCTTAAATTAATATTTTGCTTCATTTGATGTCATTTACGTAAATGGATCTAAGAAAAAGGAATTCTTAGATAAATTTGTTTCAAGATCAGTAGAAGTTATCAATTTGGATGATAAAATTCCATTTCTTCAAAAAATAAGGAATTCCACAACTATTTGCCTTAAAAATAAAGAAAATCATTTAAGATATACTGTAAAAAATTGTATGAACTTATATAGTATGTATTTAATAAAAGAAAATAATAGGCTTTAAAAAATGTTTGTTTTATTTATTGCTGACCAATATATTTTTTCTGACAGAAACAGCTATTTCATAAAATATCCTGGAATAGTTGTATTGAGCTATGTGTAAATTCATAGGAATGTAAAAATATTTTTGTTCCAATCTTAGTTTGTTCTTTTCAATACATCTCTCAATATATTTTAATATGTATTCTCGTACATTCAAATCAGCTCCATTATATGACATCACTGCATGTATAAAATCTAACATTAGACAAAAGCTATTAAAAAAGAATTTAATTTTGCTTGAGTTTTTGTAAAATCGTGATAAAATGCATACAACTCCAAATAATTCATCTCGCAAATAACTTGGTGATGTCGTTGGAAAATTATTGATGCAGTAAAATTTTCAATATTAAACCGAATTTAAATTTTTATTGTCTGCTTTTTAACCAAATAATAGATAAAGCTTAATAAAAGATTTAGCGCTGCTTCATCATGCGTTGATTTTTCAAATACTTCTGAATTTATGGCTTGATTCATCTCGTCTTTTTTTAGTTGGCGAATTCTATTTTAGAGTTTGGTATTTATAGTTTTCCCAACATTTTTAAAAATTGTTCGAAACATTCTTCCTATTTTTCTGTCATTTTGGAGTAGGGATAATCTGTGGAATAAATTAAGAAAATATTTCATGCTTTTACAGGAACTTCGCATCCATAGATATACACAAGGATATGGCCCGCTAACGTTAGATTACTTTGTAAAAATTTATTATTAAAAACAAAACACTTTTTTTTTTTTTTAAATAAGTCTTTATTCTTCAACAAATATACAATAAATATATACAATAATATTATATGAGAGATAAGTTAATGACATTTAAATATTACAGAAATTTGTGTTCAATGCCATTTTACAATAAACTAAATACTAATAAATACTTCACAATAAAAAATATACTAATACGTTATTGTTGGGTTATTGTATTACATTATATATTATCTTCAACTAAAAAATACATAATCCAAATTAATAATAAAAACGTAAAACAAAAAAAAACCAGTACAACTTTTATATAATATTATTTAAAATCAATTAATTAATTAAATATAAAAATTAGAGAAAAAAAACAAAGCTTAAGATTTATAAAGCCAAAAAAATAAGTAAAAGGAAATAGCACAAAACTCAATTAAAATCATGTAAAGAAGGAAGAAAATGTAAGTAACATATCAATCTCATCTGATCATCATGATATAACATAAGGAGTAGGAATAAAATAAAACAAAATTCAAAATGTTTCCATTAAGTGTGCACAAAACATGACAAAGTTTACTTAGGAAAAAAATAAAAAGAAAATTTAAACCATAACTTTTAATAGATCTTCGATTTCATTGTATTTGAATTCTAACAATCAAGCTTTAACTTTATTTAAAAATTTATTTCGATTTCTTATATTTTTTATTGGTTCAGGTAGCTTGTTAAATAAACGGTAAGATACCACAGTATATGAGTTTCGGAAATTTATTGTTCGGAAAGTAGGGATGTTAACTAAACTATCATTATTTCTCAGGTTATATCTAGTAGAAGATATACTTCCATTGATTTTGTAGACATTTTATAATCTCAATGTGAAAAGGCGGATTTCCAAATGAATCAAAATATTCTGGACACCCTTGCACTGGAACAAATATTACTAACCAATGCGTTCCCTTTTCATTGGAAATATCAGTATTTACCACCAAAACACTAGGTTTTGAAACTTGTTTTGGCAATTGAACAAGAGCATAAACACCTTTAAATATTTTTTGTGTCAAGTTATTACTTTTCAGTACCTTCGAAATCTGAAGTGTGTTCATTATATTGTAGACGAGAAATTACAATTAGACGAGTATTTCCTCTTATATATGTTTTCAAAAATTCTTCTTTAAGTTTTCCATTTTGTTAACACTATATCGAGTTTTTCAAGCAAATTTATTAAGTTGTTAGTTCTTTTTTTTCGTATCGATATGCCCAAAAGAGTAATTCTCAATACCTGTTCTTTTTAAATCTCTGACAGGAACTTTATGCTTTGATCCTTTTACAATCGTTTTACATTTTTCTTTTATTCCAGCCACAACAACGGTTTTTTACAAATATTGTACTGGTTTCGTCCGTACAGAATGACAAGTCTAGAAAATACAACTCATAGTATAATGAAGAGGAAACGAAATACTAGTCATCCTCTTATATGTTTAATTACACATTACGATTTTTTTCAATTTTATATTGGCATCAGATTCTGCAAACACCATGCATGTTAAAGTTGAGGTTAATCGAGAACTCAATATTGCTTCAATTTTAACAGTTCCCGAATCTAAACGATTTTAAAAAGAATCTGTTGTTGATGCATCTGCAAATAAATCGAAAGCTAGTATTGTGTAACCTTTTGTAAACATTTCTTTTGTAATCTGCTGTCCTCCATCAGAGTGATGTATGCCAGTTCCACTGAATAATGCTAAGTATGCTCGTGAATTATAAAAGTTATTTCTTGAAAAGTTTGTTTCTATAGGAAAATTAGGCACAGGCACTTCATTTACATATAATTGAAACTGTGAAAGATTTTGATGTTCGAAAAAGTATGGATTTTTTGATCGTTTTCCATTAAAATTTTCATTGTTTACGATAGAAAATACAAGAGCCCTAGTAATTTGCCCTATAAAAAGTCCAATGATATATTTGAAGTATTAGATGGAATTGTAAAAGTTTTAATTTCGTTTCTTTTGTAGTAACACTTTTTCTAATACGGTATTGTGTGGTAATAATATATTACGATTGATATAACATGTTTCATGTATAAAGTAGTTTTTTGAATTTTTATATAGCTTTCACGTATTTCATTGAAAAATAGAAAAAAATCTCGTTTTTCTAATCTCAGAGCAATTCTCATGTTAACATTATTTATAAATAGCGTGAGAGTATTAACTACATATAGTTTTCCCATCAATTCCACCACCGCAGAGTTAATATATAATTTCTGTCTTATTTTAGAGCCATTATTGCTAAAATCATTAGCATTAGGTTTATCTAATTCCCAACCAGATGCTTCTAAATGTGTTTGACTGGAATCGCTGCTAGAATTTAATAAAATTGTTAGATATGCCTTATAATGATATAATGAGTCGGATGGTGTAATGTTATTTCCATTTAATGTCACATTGCACTGTTGATCATGGAATGTAATAAATTATTTATAGCACTTGGTTTTGGAGTTGGTTTAGAATCAGCTCCGCTTCCTGTTTTGTCATTTGCGCTCCAACTTGATCCATCTTTTTTAATATTTGAACTTTAACTTTATTCTATAATATAATTTTTTGGAGTAGAGATATATTATATCAAAACTTCTTTAAAAAATTCTTTCAAACCTGGTTTCGAGTAAATCCAAGATTAGGAGTTATACTTGAAGTTAAGCTGACAAATTTTTAATAATAGTAATTTGGCTACTATTATGTTGAGTTCGTGAACTGATAGATTCTTACAGTGATCCCCTTTAGCGCAAATATAAGAAAAACAATTTTCTAAGGGGTCTTGGTTAAAACGACTAATAAGTATAAATGAAATATTTGGATTTTCGTTTGATATTTCTTGTGTCAAAGATAAAATACCATTGGATGTTTGAATTAATTTATTGATTTATTTTTTTTTTTTTAAATTGCTTATTTTCACTTGCAGATGAAATTGCAGCTGCAACACTGTGACTTA
The DNA here is from genome assembly GCA_947095535.1 of Poecilobothrus nobilitatus. Classification (NCBI taxonomy): domain Eukaryota; kingdom Metazoa; phylum Arthropoda; class Insecta; order Diptera; family Dolichopodidae; genus Poecilobothrus; species Poecilobothrus nobilitatus. Next base: position 240,918,823 of record OX352772.1, read on the forward strand.
ATGTTTGTACTGGTAAGCTGACACGCATTTTTTCAAAATTTGTTGGCTCAATATGAGATGTTGTTAATTTTGTTATTTTTGTAAAATTGCCGTGTTCCAATTCAAAAATTTCTCTAATAACATCAAATTTTACTATTCCATCAGGTGTTTCAAAGTTTGATTTTAACCGTGCATTTTGAATAGATTTGATCAAATGAGGTACATCATACAATAATTAAATTTTATATTCATTATGATAGAAGAATGGATTATCAACTGATGCATGAAATATCTTGAAACATTTGCGATTGTTAGGACCTTGATCGCAGGTTATAGTTCTTACTTTGAAGCCTATTTTAGATATTACATTTAAATTTTCTCTTACTATTTTTGATAATTCATCACCTTTTATAGAGGTTGTTACAAAATAATTTAAAATGAATTTCCAATTTTTTAATAATCCTCTTAACATAAAAACACATATACAACTTCCTACTTGATTAGATCGCTTATATTGCAAATCAACAACTCCATCCATGGCATCTGCAGAAATATTATAAGTTAAATTTTTTTTTATAGATACTTCATCAAAAACTAAAACGCATTCTTTTTCTTTGTCGTTCATATATTTTACAGCATTTTCAAGAGCCTTATAGATACATGAATTATTTCCTGGTTGAAGATTTTTAATATCATTCCACCTATATAAAGACGAAGTACTAGGAAGATTTAATTTCAATGTATCACGTAAAAATAAATATGTTGATGTAGATCTATCTGTAAATAAAGAAAAATAGAGAAATTAGACAAATTAAACTAACTTAGTAAATAAACTATAATTTAGTTGTATATTATATAAATACAAAAATGAATTTATACACACCTGTAATAAATCCTTTGTGCAAACAGCTTTTCATCTTCTTTCCAAGAATTACTTTTCCCTATTTTTTTTGGTTGAGTTTGGACCAAAACTTAAGGTAGCTCTCGAACACCTAACTTTTAGATCGCCACATTTTTTTTGAAATAGAGCTATGAAATTTTAACTGCTGATAGATCTCACAAAAATATTAATTTTATTTTTTATAACATTTTTTGTAGCCCCCCCCCGTTACGGAGCTACAGCTCCCCAAAGGTTCAAAAAAGCTCTATATTTAAATTGTTATAGCACAAGTTGTATAAGGTATATCTTCATTTTGAAAACGCTAAACGATTACTATTTTTATTAGCTTTAAAAGTATATATATAATAAATATATATTTGTGGCATACGGTGTCTTAATTTACCGTTATGCGAAACTCAAATTTTGTAAAATCCTTTAACTCTTCTATCTTCTAAATGGTTTAATAAGTAATTGAGTCATTTCAGAAATTTTTTTTGTATCACCCCCCGTTTAGGAGCTGTAAGGGGTCAAAAACCGAAAGTTTCCTATTTTTAAACACCTGTAACTTGAACACCTGTTAAATTTTTTTTAAAGTAATACACAAAAATTAAAGCTTTAACATTATACTCTTATTTCTGTTAACAACTTTTTTTAATAATATAGGGTTACTTTATAATTGACGAAAGTGTTACTTGATTTTTTCAAATTTTCTAATAAATTTCTTTAACGAATTTTTTGCATTTTGTTTTACTCGATAATTTGAAATTGTTGAGGATATAATGCGTAGTACAAAAAAATGTAAATAAATAAACAACATAACGGTTGCTTGAAGAATTTTTATTCATATGATATTGATATACATACATACTTATATAATATCATGTTTATTTACATATCGTATATGTCACTGATGAATGAATGATAAGAGTATAGATGTATATTATATAGCGCCGTATTTACATACATACATATATGTATTTTATTGTACTTATAAGAAATTATTCTATGAATGGAAATATTTTTAAAGAAATATTGCAATATATGGCGATATACTTATAACAATATAAATATACTAAGTGCGCATTAATATAATATAATATTTTAAATTATATTTACTATTTTGTAATTTAATATACATTTATCGCTTAGTATTAAATAGTACTATAGAATATTTGAAAAAGTTTTGGATTGATAATCGTAATGTGGAAAGTTAAAATCTGTTTTTGAAGAATTTATAAACATATAGTTTGAATGAAATGAAATGAATTGAATTGAATTGAATTGAAATGTACATCCCATAGTTCTAGAAATTATAAAATTCACCCAAATTATTTTAAAATATTAAAAAAATAATATGGTAAGCAGAGTGACAGGCTGTGAACATACTAACGGTTCGTACGCGTATCTAAGAGTTGAGAAAGGCAACTGTATTCTTCCTCGTTTTATAAGAAAATATATCATATAGTAGATACGCAATATTTTTAAAAAACTAAAAATTGATTTTTATTATATTGTTCTAAACACAACCGAACAAATTTAAAAAATAAATATGAAATGTTTTTCGATATAGCAATATTTAACGGTTTATATATATATAAATGTCACAGTAACACTAATATTTATTTGCACTTTGTATTTTTGTTTATACTTTATATATTTAGTATCACTAACGTAATATATACTTATAATTTATAACACCACACTTTACTTAAAATCCGACTTTAGTAATAACACTATTTTCAATAATTTTATAATAAATTTCAAACCGCATTTACAGTAGTTATTCCCCTTTACGACATCAGTCTGAACAGGAAATTTTGTGTAATTTCCTGTCCACATTTATCTGACTCATGGCGCAGTGGTTAAGTCGCCAACCTTTCAATCGAAGAGTCTTGGGTTCAAACCCCGGTCAGGTCATATAAATAAAATATATGTAGTACTTTTATATCGTAATAATTTATATCGTATAATTAATAGTAGTAATAATAATAATAATAACAATAATAATAATAGTAATAATAATAATATTAATAATAATAATATTAATAATAATAATAATTGTTTGCTTCACAATAAAACAATGTTTTCTTGTAATTAAGCTTTTATTAATGATAAAATTTAATACAAAATTCGTTGTTTAAATACAATTTTATTTAGGTTAATAGTATGATACAATACGTTAAAAATACAAATTTTAACTTTCAATTATATTATGCAACTAAATTAGCTGACACAACATTTAAATATTTTCAATTTAAATAATTAATGTAGGTTAGTATGAATTTATACAAAAAATGTTTTAAAATGTTCTACATTAGTTCATACGAGTCATATTACAACCAATTTATATTAAAAAGAATGTATTAAAGTTATTAAAGGTAAAATGTAATTTTAATTAACCCTAATGTTGTTGCATAGATAAAAATTTAAATTTTAAGTTAATGTTAAATAGTATATTTTATTATTATAAGTTTAGATTTTATTTTTACTTTTATGTTCTGTGAATATGCTCCTCCCGGGTTGAATTAATAATTAAAAGGATGCTGTCTAGGAACGACTGTTGTTCTGCTGCTCGTTAATGTAGTCACTGATTCTGCAATCTTAATAGTTTTTTTTTTTTCCTAAGGAAGGTGTGAATCTTCCAAAGATACCAAGAATTTCCCCCTTGGTAGTGTCAGATTCTTACTGACTAAACCCACCTCCCCATTTTTAGCCAATATAATGGGATAAAACCCTTACCTGCGAACGCAGTATATTGGCTAGGGAGTAGGGATAGCAAAGGATAGGAAATGGATACGGAAACATTGAATTGGGAGTGCAACTGTAACGTAACAATGAATCCGCATATTATTATTACTATTTAGCTAACAGTTACATCATGTAGTAGTAGTAGTATATAGTACTACATGAGGTAATTATGGAAGGCAACTCCCACTGTCACTGTAGCGGTTATTATTATTGGTATTAGTATTCTTATTAATATTATTATTTTACTTCAGAGTTAGCGCCATCAGTGGATTACAACGTGCAGTAGTATATAACACCTTAGTTGCATGATATAACCAAAGATGGCTCCACTGTAGTAGTTATTGTATTATTACTATTATTATTATTATTATTATTTTTGTTATTCTTACTATTATTATTATTATTATTATTACTATTATGATTATTATTATTACTATTATTATTTTTATTGTTATTGTTTTACTACAGAGTCAGCGCCATCAGTGGATTACAACGTGCAGTAGTATATAACACCTTACTTGCATGATATAACCAAAGATGGCTTCCACTGTAGCAGCTATTATTATTATTACTATTATTATTATAATTATTGTTATTATTACTATTACTATTATTATTATTATTATTATTTCTATTATTATTATTATTATTTTTATTATTGTTATTATTTTACTACAGAGTAAGCGCCATCCGTGGATTACAACATGCAGCAGTATATAACACCTTACTTGCATGATATAACCAAAGATAGCCCCACTGTAGCAGCTATTACTATTATTATTATTATAATTATTGTTATTATTACTATTACTATTATTATTATTATTAATACTATTATTGTTATTATTACTACTATTAATTATACGATGTACATTATTACGATATAAAAGTACTACATATTTTTTATATATGAGCTGACCGGGGTTTGAACCCAAGACCCTTCGATTTAAAGGTTGGAAACTTAATCACTGCGTCATGAGTCAGATAACTGCGCCATGAGTCAGTTGGATCCATAGTTGATGTCTTCGATGAAGTTACAAAAACTCTTCTATAATGGCTCAATCAATAGCAAATAGCTATTACGCAAACTAATACAAGAATTATATAAACCATGGCATAATGATGAACATCATGAATATTAATATTTCTAACGGCTGCTATTTCATTTCTTTGATCATTTATTTTAGTATGTAATGTTTGATTGGCTGATGCTATTTCGTCTTCCAAAATTGACAAATTATTTAAATCTTTATACATCTTTTCCGAACTGTTAAGATAATTAGCTAAAATATCATGTGGTATTTCTGATACTATTAAAAACGATGATGTTATGTTTGCTGTAAACTTTTGACTAGACGATGGAAACATGCCAGAATGCTTAAGCGTGCAACCAGGGTTTACGTAAATAATCCCATTTCCAGTTAATACAACCCTTTCGAAATGAGTACCACAATTTAAATCAACTATACTTTTTTTATCTAAAGTGTAGATCCAATGGTTAGCTGCATGCATTTTGAGGTCTATTGACGAACTCTTGATTTTACAAAAAGTAGATAGCCTTGCTTCTGAGGATAATAACTACATTTCGCATTGATTAATGTTAGATCCTAGACTATACATTGGTGAATTATATCTGCATAAAAGATTATCGGATTTCCAAGACCTGCACAAATTTGTATCAATTTCGCTCATAGGTGAGAATCTATTGCGAAGTTTATTTAGCAATAAATACTTACTGGAGGGTTGAATATATATAAACTTATTAGCTCTAGTTAGAGGAATAGGAATAAGCTGATGTATCTGATAACACTCTGCATCTAACAGTGGCAATTTTATTTGAAAAATTACGTTATTTGGAGTAACTCGTGCTTTTACTTGCATTAAGGAATATAATGTCAAAATTTGATTTTGGTCATCTGTTTTTTTTAAATGACTACGAATATGTTCTCGTATTATTTTAAATTGCAATTTTAGTTGTTCAGGAGTTACTAACAATGTATTAATTCGTCCGTAACGTATGTCCGTAACGTAACGTTTTTATGATAGCTTTCTTTCAACAATCGATTTTTTAATCGATTGTTGTGTGTGTCGCGTACTGTTTAAATCCAACGTCATTACTAAAGCAGGTTCTGTTCTATTTATATCATCTTGCAAAGAAGAAAGTTGTTTTTTCATAGCTAAATATTGCTGATTTCCATGCAGTTGCTCGCGTTTAATTATGTTAAGAGTTGAATCCGATATGAAAGTTTGCCTTAGAAATAATGCTTCCAGGTGACGTTCATTTTCTTTAATCTGACTAATATCTGTTTCATATTTTTCAGCAAATTCATCATCTAGGACTCCAAAGAGGCTATGTGCTACATTTCCAATAATTCCAAATGCAGCTCTTTTCTTCTTAGGTGGATTTTCGTTTTATAAATTAAATAATTAGCGTTTTCTAACTCTTCTAAATGATGTTGTAATTGTGCTATAATAGGTTTACAATGATTTTCGAATTCAATATCAGCAGCAAACTTGTCGCATGTTTCTTTTAAATAGGTTATAGATTTGGTTAGCATATTAGTTTGATACTTATACAACTATAAATTAAAGTGTACGATTAAGTTCCATTCACTGTTATAAATATTAGTCTTTGCAATGTTTTCGAAGTACATGCCTTGTTCATTGCCAAACTGACTATTACTGTAGTATGCGGATGGTTTGCTTGCCAGTGCCATCGTAAAGAAAAAACTAAAAATAATGGTAAATATCATAGAGCTTAAACTGCGGCATGTTGACTTAGATTTCTTTATCTTTTTATTGTCATGTTTCTTTTGAGAATGCTTGTGTTTCCTCTTGACAGATGAATGATTTGTTTCATTTTTATTTTTCGATATATCTGAGGTACCGTCGTTTACCATTACTGCTGCGTCATAGCTAGAGTCATCTTCATTCTCTATAATAATGATAACTTGGTTATAGATCTTTTCAAAACTGAGGATTTTGTCTTTAGAGTAACAACTCTAACAAGACCGTTATCATCGCAAGTTGTTTCAATCACTCTTCCAAGTGCCCATCTTGTTGGTGGCAAATTGTCTTCCTTTATTAGTACTATGTTACCAACCTTCAAATTTGGTTGTTGTTAAGTCCATTTTGGTCTTTGTTGTAATCTAGACAAGTATTCCTTAGACCATCTTTGCCAGAACCTCTGATAAAGCTGATCCAGAAGTTGCCATCTTGTTAGTAAATTAGTATTTTCATTTAAAACATTCTCTTCAGGCACGGTCAATAATGGTGTTCCTATTAAAAAGTGTCCTGGTGTTAAAACTTTCAAGTTTTCTGGTTCATTATTTAATAGACATAGTGGGCGGGAATTCAAACATGCCTCAATTTTTACAATCAAAGTTGTAAGTTCTTCGAAAGATAAAATAGTGTCCTTTATTATTCTCTTCATATGGTATTTGGTTGATTTTATACCAGCTTCCCACAGGCCGCCAAAGAGCGGTGAAGATGGTGGTATAAAGTGCCACTCAATTCCGCCTTTGCATAACGAATTTTTAATTTCGCTTTGATAGTTTGGTTGGTTGAATAAATCAGCTAAAATTTTGCTTGCTCCACAGAAATTCGTGGCGTTTTCAATATAAACCTTTGTAACTGGTCCTTTTGTGCTAACAAATCTTTTAAATGCTGCAAGAAATGCACTTGATGTTAAATTGCTAACCACTTCCAAATGTATTGCCTTGGTACTCAAACAAATAAAGAGAGCTATATAACCCTTAAATGTCTTAGTTCCCCGACCAACAGATGTTTTTGAGGCAAAAGGTACAGCATAATTAACCCCGTAATTAGTGAACGGTCTGGATGTCGTTACACGAGGCTTAGGAGGATTTCCCATTAACTGAAAAGCTGACGATGCTTTAAAGCGATGACAAGTTATACTTCTATGTATACATCCTTTAACTGCCTTTAATGGATTTAGTATCCAAAATGATTGTCTTATATATTCCAGAGTTTGATTATTACCTCCATGTAAGGAGTGTAAATGTACATGCTTTATGACCAGGTCAGTTAAATCGCTTTTGTAAGGCAATATTAACGGTTGTTTCTGTTTATATGAAAGTTCAGATTCAGATAATCTTCCACCTAAGCGAATGAGATGATTAGCATCCAAAAATGGGTTTAGACTTAATAATCTGCTAGTCTTATGTAATGAGACACGCTTTGAGAGTTGCTTGAATTCCTCATGAAAGTATTGTAATTGAGTGACCTTAACTAATGCTATCAAGTTAAGGTCGAGTTCTCTATTTCATCTGTTGTCATTATTCCAGTTTTACGATACTCATCTGAATATTCTTACAAAATCGTATGCAATAAGCTCAGATCCGCTTTAATTTTGTTAAAGATGAGTAGTTATGAAGTAAAGTCTCAACCAAGGAAGTATCCATGTCAGTTTCTACGATATTAACAAAAAAATTTTGTTTTAATTTTCAAACTTCTTTTGCTTACGGGTATATTGGAGGCCTTAAATTCCTCTTGTTTTAACCAAGTGGGACCTTCCCACCAAAGTGTATTGTTTTCTAATTTTATTGGATAAATACCTCGTGAAGCTAAATCAGCTGGATTACTTGGTGAATTGACGTGATATCAACTTTCCGGGCCAACGAGGACCTGAATATCAGCTACTCGATTCCCAACAAATGTTTTTCAACGGTTTGGAGTAGATTGCAGCCATGATAATCGAATAGTTGAGTTTGTCCAAGCAAAGTATTCAATATCCTCCATGTCCAAAGCCCTTCCTTTAGTAATCTAGCTAATAATAACGCTCCGTTTAATTCTAATCGTGGTAAAGAAAGTTGAGATCTTAAGGACGCCACCTTTGTTTTTGCAGCTATGAGTTTTACACTAATATTTCCTTCGTTTGTTATTGTTCTAAGGTATACAACAGCGCCGTAAGCTTTTTCAGACGCATCAGAAAATCCGTGTAATTGGCATTTTCGGATACCATCTCCATTTTTAATATTTTTTTATTGAGGTATTAGCTCAAAAAGAGCCATTCATTCATACCATCTGGATCCCGTCCCAAAAATTTGAATAGATGATTTATTTCATCCGGTTGTTCTCATAAAGCAAAATAATAAATTAATGTTCACACTTTGCTTTACCTGTAGTTTAGAAAGCAATCACGATGAGTGCACACATTGTGAAGAACAAAAAATACTGTCAGGAACTTGGGTTATAGATGAGGTAATAAAAGCTATCGAAAAAGATTATAAAATAATAAAAATACATGAAATATGGAGTTATAAAGTTCATCAATATGATAAAAGTTTAAACAAAACAGGATTATTTACCGAAATATTTGATAAATTTTTAAAAATAAAACAAGAAACTTCAGGTTGGCCAAAAGAATGTGATTGCGAGCAGTCAAAACAAAAATATGATCAAGGGTTTTTTGTAATATAAAATATTCAACTAAATGCAGAAAAAATCTGTTCAAATGCAGGTTTGCGCCAATTTGCAAAAACAATTTTTAATTAATTTTGGGGAAAATACGACAAAAAGAAAACCAGACAAAAACACTGATAGTTAGGGCTCCATCAGAATTTTATAATTTGATAACAGATCCAAGTAAAAATGTTGTGCACATAATGATTATTAACTCTGAAACACTTTTAGTAAATTGGAAAAACAAAGACGAAGATATAGAATTACTGCCTACTGTTAACATATGTATAGCCTGTTTTACTACAGCGCAAGCTCGTCTAAAATTATATAACTTTCTTGAAAAATTAAAAGAACGTGTTTTATATTATGATACGGACTTGGTAATATATGTTTCAAAAGAAGGCGAATACGAACCTCCTACAGGCAACTTTATTGGAGATATGACAGATGAGCTTGAGTCTTTTGGAGCTTTTTTTTTGCGAGGGTAGGTGGAAATCATCGGATGACAATATAGAGGAGTGAACAATTGACCAAACAATAGGTTATACGACCTTTAGTACCAATGTTCTATATGGTCAGAGGAAGTTAAGTTAGGGAGTGAAAATAGATTTGAAATTGGCAGGCATATTGTGAACAAAGTTGTTAATATTCACCTTGAATCTTTGCACATTGTAAATGTAATCATCACCAATTCTGGGGAACACATATTTTGCACTTTATCGAGAAATCCCAATGCCGCTTTGGAGGCTCCTGCCCAAATATGTACATTGCACTCCATCTTTGGTCTTATATATGTTTTATAGATATTTAGGAGATCAGAAGATGAAAAGATGGCTTTACAACGATACAGAAGTATGGGTTTTCTAGATGAATCTTTAGCCATACCAAAAATATGATTGGACCAACTTAATTTTTGATTTAGCTCCATGTCCAAGACTTTGAGCTCACCTGCATGCTGCAAAACTGCTCCTTGAAAAGTTAAAGTTGTGATTGAAGTGTTTCTTTTCCGAGAGACTAAACAGCACTGAGTTTTTTTAGAGTTAAAATCGACTCTGCTGATTTTGCCCCAATTAGAAATTTTGTCCAAGTCGAGATTTAGCTCAAGCGAAGCAGAATATTTACTGTCGTTGCTTTCATAAGAAGCAACGAGCGTGCTGTCGTCTCTAAAACTATGGATTGGAATGGAGGTTATACTTAAAAGATCGCTTATAAATATTAGGAAAAGTTTCGGAGAAAGAACAGATCCTTGAGCAACACCAGCATTAATTTTGGATTGGTCTGAAGAATAACCATCGACCAGGACACGAATCGAACGATTCGAAAGAAAATCTTCAATCCATTTTACAAATACACCACCGAGGCCCATTGCTTTGCATTTAAAAATTAAAGCATCATGCCAAACTCAGTAAAAAGCTTTAGAAATATCCAAAACGACAACATCGGACTCCCCTGAATGGTGGAGGCTGATGTTGAGCCTTTCACTGAGGCATGTCATGATAACACCTGTTGATCGATGGGTTCGGAACCCATATTGACAACCATTTATTAATCCTTTATTATGTAGATATTTCAGTAGCTTTCTTTTTATTAAATTTTCTATTATTTTGGAGAGGACCCAAGTGGTAGCATTAGGGCGGTAGTTTGAGGGATCGCTTTTTTCTCCCTTTTTGGGGATGGGATGTATGTGCGCTGTCTTCCACTGGGTAGGATATCTACTCGAAGAGAGTGATAAATGGAAGAGATTGCGCAATGGTTTCGCAATAGTGGAAAAAGTATTTTTTAAAACTGTGGCAATAATGCCACGACCGGCTAACTTTTTTGTATCCAAATTTTTAAGAGTTTTAAGAACTGCACGAGTTCTGAAAGAAATTCTACCTAAGGAGCAGTTAACCTCGGGAAGAATTCATGGTCTCTGTGTTGACTGGGGCAATGTTGAATTGGAGGCGAAATTTTTGGCAAATAAATCTGCTTTTTCTTTGGGATCGGAGACAGTTTCGTCATTGTTATCAACCAAATGATGGAAGGAAGAACCACCACTTTTATCGTTAAAGCTCTTAGCAAAGGTCCAAAAGGATTTGCTATTTTTAGGCAGATGCTAAAGTTGTCTTCTCAACCATCTGTTGTGCACGAACTTTTGCTTGTTGATAACTCTCCCACACCAGTTTCTAACCGCGATATAGCTTGCCCTATTAGCTTCAGTTCTATCACTCTTGTAGATTTGAAAAGCTTCCTCCTTTTTAGATATTGCATTTGTACAAATGCGATTAAACCAAGATTTGGGTGGCCTTTTAATACTTTTCATAAAGTGAGGTATGTAAGCTCTCATCCCTAGAAGAATTATTTCACTAATCGCATTTATTTATTTATTTATTTATTTATTCATTCTTTATCTCAAATGAGCCCAATCGCTCGTACAGAGTATATAACTTCTTAATTCTAATATAATAATAGTTCAATTTTTAATTCAGTGCAACATACAAAAAAACGTATTGAGGAAATATTACTTAATTTAAGACATTCATATCAATCAATAACATAAAAATAGAAGAAAAAAAATTAAAAACAAAAAGAAGAATATATGTATATGTGTAGATATATAATAACAACAAATATTAAAATTGAGAAAAAATACTATATACAGCACAATAACAAGACAAGTTTTTTTTTTTTTTCTTTTTTTTTTTGTTTACTAATTTAGATTATTTCTTGAAGAAAGTGCTCATTAACAGTTTCTTTAAATTTGAATGCATTATTTATATTTTTAGTAGGTAATTCATTATAATAATGAAATCCTAAATTATATATTGTGTCATATCCATTAAATGTTGCCTTTGACGAAACAATTTTAATGTTTACAGCTCTTCTGGTTTCATAATTATGTGTATTATTGTTCAATATTAATCTTGTATTTGTAACATCGGCTTTTTAATGTGTTGATACAAAATTGAAATTACTGTAAATATCTGTCAAAACACTACAAGCACAACATCAGGTAGCTGAAAATAAAGGCCTTCCAAATGATGTGTTATATTTGGAAATACTACAAAACTGTACTTAACATATACATTACTTTAAAAAAAAAAAAAATTGGGATTTTTTGCCTTAATCCAATTTTGTAAAAACAATTTTTACATAACCGACGGTATATGTTCATTTTAATCTTAGACTTTTTCGTATTTAAGCTTGGTGGAAAAAATTTATTTATTTTTATTTTATTTATTTATTTGTTTATTTTCTGTACAAGTAAGACAATGTCTTTTTATATGTATATTAGAAATTAATTAATTAAGTAAGTATTAATTTTACAAAATAAAGAAATCAAAAGTTAGAAAAAAGAAACAATAATCCTGGCTGTACCCAAAGCTAAGAAACTTTGTTGTTTTAATGCCTCAAGGAGTTGATAACTCGTAAAAAAGTTGTGAAAAGATAAAATTCGAACATTTAAATCAAAATTTCGTTGTGTTACTAAATGTAACACTATACTAGAACCAAGACCATACTTCTTAAGAAGTTATGCATATATTTCTGTTCTACACCATTCATATACTAAATAATCAAATACCATTCGACTTTTGCGACAAAGTGTGAACATTTTAATACCCCAAGGATTACTGTCATGTATTTTTTTCGGTATGTCTTGCTGTAAACGGGACCATTTGGTTATCACATATAGAAAGTTTTCTAAATTTAGATAATGACACCTTTTTATTTCATTATAAATTGGACGAATATTTTCCATCCTTTTTGAGTGCCTTCTTTGAATTGAATTCTTTTGGCAGCGTTTTCACTAAATATCTCAAGGTTGTTAACCAAATGAAGATTTTGTCTGAACTGCTTCTTAGTCATTGTTTCTTGAATAGTAGGTAAAGTGGCAGTCCATCATGGGAAAACATTATGCCATATCGCACCGATATCGCACGACCTACATTTTGATTGATGGGTTTAATATAGGTCATTCTTGGTTAGTAGGTCAAAAACTTGTTTTGATTGTTTTGGTTTGGGTTGCAAGATAGGTTATAAGTGTGGGTTGTTAACTTATAAGTTGCAAGTGGTTGTATAATGTGAAGTGAAGGTTGTTGACACTGTGGAAGTTGTCAGGCAAGGTTAATGAACTGAACAAGTTTAGGATATTTAGGTTTTTTCAATAAATTTATTGGTACTTTGTAATAGGATATCATACAAATAGTAAGAAAATAATTTTTTTTCAATTCAAATCAATTTTTTATTTTTCTTCGAATGCTCATAAAATATATGTCGGTAAAAATAGACATAAAAGAATCGAAAAAAACTTGATTTTATTATTGCATAAAAATTTTTATCGATACTTTTGAATATCAAGATGAAAAATATGTTATTTTTAGAATATGTGTTGTTTCTTATTGTACTATATTTTGTTGTAAATTGTTGTAATACCTTGAACAATTAAGACTTATTTATATTAAGTATGTACACATGCAATTTAAAAATATTTTGCATTCTTTAAATTTCTATTTACCTGGTGTAAAATAAATTGTAAAAACTAGTTTGACTCTTTCAAACAATTTAAGAACTTATGAATGCAAATGTTACCAAAAGAAAAAATTAAAATAAGAACGAAAAGAAAAGAAAAAAATTATGGCATTATAATAGGTGCGTCTGTTATGTAAGATTTCTTTTTTTCTATTCTATAAAAACATTGAGAAAATAATCGGGAATCTAAAATTTAAGGAGAAAAACAAAAAATGTAGATTTACTGGGTAACCTGTTTTTCTGCATAAAGAAAGAAATAACATTGAAAAAATGATACAAAATGATACGATTTAGAAGTGTACCTATAACTATTTGCGGATCTTTTCTTTCTTCTTTATTTAAAGAAGAAAAGGAAACAAAAAGCATTAATTATATTTTTTTATTTTTATTGGTTTTGTTGATGAAAAAATGTTTGAAAAATAAATAAAAAGAAAACAAACAAGAAATCGAAAATGCGTAAGATACTTACTTATTAAATTTATTTTATGTTGTGTTATCTGCATGGAAAAAAAATAAGTTCAAAGTCAGTTTAATAACTTTTGGTACCTATTTTGAAAACATAAGAATATAAAAATAAAAAATGATTTATTTACATGTTTAAAATAATTTTTATTTAGCATAAAATCTATATAATAAATTTGTTGATTAGATGATCTAGAACTTTTAAATGAAAAAAGAATTTTGTTATTTTACATGGTTTATTTGTCTTTTCTCATAGTTTCTTTCTCAAGTGAAATTTTCATCACCATGAAATTTAAAAATACTCATTTTATTTCCCTCAATCTGAAAGATAATTTAACTAAAAACAAAAATTTTTTATTGTTTGTTAAACTTTTAATTTTACTCTATTTGTATTTTAAAAATGATTAATTATTTATCAAAAAAGTTAAATTGAATTAAATTAAAAATAAAATTAAAAATTATAATTAAAATAAATTATTATTGCTTTTCAGCAATAATGTTTTCTGTTGTATCTTCTAAAAGTAGAAGTTTATTGTTTTTCTTGACAAGAAACAATTCCCCTTCCACAATGTCTCTAATCTTTTTCACAAATTTATATACGTCGTATATGTCTGGCGCAAAAATAATATAGTTTTGAGTTTCGAAAACCCACTTTTCCTTCTTTTCTTTTGTTAAATATTTCCTAATTTTCTCAGTAATATAGAACTGTTCTGATTCCATATCATTCTGCCACAAAAATTTCTTAAAGTGGTTTATATTGTTTATTACGTTACATAAATTCGAGTATTTTCTTTTCTTGGAGGGGCACGGCCCTTGTTCTTGTTGAATTTGTTGAGGTTGATGTTGTTGTGGCTGTTGTTGTAGTTGTTGTTCTTGTTGTTGTTGTTGCCGATGTTGCACATAATATTGCTGATACTGCTCTTCTTGTTCATTTTTAGTCTTCTTTCTTTATGTAGGAGGGCGTCCGGACGAAACAGCATTATCAGACGTATTACTTAAAACCATTCTAATAAATTCTTGAGCCATTTTTATCTTTGTAAATATTGAATTAAACTGTCACTATTTTACAAAATTTTACTGTATTTATACTAGTTTAAGACGTATTGCAGATAGCTTTTGTTTTTGTTTTCAAAAACTATAATTTATTAAAATTCCATTTAGATATTTAACTATAGTGTTTCAAATTATACTTTATCTATTTTTAAATAGACTTAAGATCGTATTTTTATTTTTCCAGAACTATATTTTATTAAAATGTCTTGACTACATTGTTGCAAATTATAATTCTTTTCAATTTTGAGATATACACAAGAGCATGCTGTTTTATTTTATTTTTAATATGCAAAACTAAGACTAATCAAAATGGCAATTTACTACAATGTTGCAAATTAAACTCTTTTCTATCTTATGATGGGTTTAAGTTTGCATTTTTGTGTTTCTTTTACTGAAATTTAGCAAAACGTCTTTTGGCTACAATGTTGTGAATTGCCCTTTCAATTCTGTTTTATTTTAAGCTGGATTCGGTTAGACTTAGTATTTTTTTGTTTTAGTTTTTATGGAAGTATAATTCATTAGAATGTCTTTTGACTACAATGTTGTTAATTAGAACCTTATAAGAATTAAAAATCGATATTATTCGTTAAGTCGTGTTTAGTTTCTCTATATAAAAAAAAGATGTCGGAAAAAATTTTTTGCAAACATTTTTGAATTCAAGCTCGGTAAATTCGGAAATAATACGATATTCTATTGAGAATGTCAGTTCGACTTTTGTAAAACTGTATAATATACGCGGTCGTAAGATAAAATTTATCATTAAACCAGTACCAGATAATGTAGATCCAATAAATTGGATTAAAGGTGCTCTACACGATATTGTAAAAGGTGGTACGAAAAATGTGTATCCGGGCAATATGATTGGAATTACATTTTGCGGAGAAAGCTTCGAAGAACGTGGCCCTGCCTTCCTAAATTTTAAATTGGCTAGGGAATTAAAATTTTCTGATATTTGGGATATAATTTCAAAGTTTTTTCAGAGTAATTAAGAGGGTAAGTACAACGTAGTTTTTAAGTTAAAGAACTTTAATATGCTAACTTTTTTTTTGGAAAATACGTATGTCGGGTTACCCGTTGGAAGTGGAAGAAGTAAAAAATTTATAAATTTTGAGCAGGAATGTATACAGAAAAAAGGAATAATTAATCGTTTAAGTTATCAGGCTTCACAAGAAATTAATTTTGATAAGATCAAAGAAGCGATTTTAAATCCTGCAGTAAACGATTTTGAATTTGTTAAATGTTAAATATTCCACATCTTATATTGTTACTGCTGTATATGTTTACTTTTAATTAGCAATAATGAGCGAAATCGTTTTTCTCTTTTTTTCTAAAAGAAATCATTATTATTGTTTCATAATTGCAACAGATAGTATAATAGTTAAGTAATTGTATTATTAGCTCTATTCATCACCAGATGTCATCGTGATAGGATAAGATATTAATTTATTTTATATTTAATCATCGCTTTAGGATAGATTTCTTATGTACTATAATCATATGTCTCTTATGTAATGTCGAGTATAATTCGTTTAATATATAATAAAAATGCAATTTGTTACTGCTAAGGTTAATGAACTATATTACATAAGGAACTATATGATTATGATAGTAGTAGTAGATAGATATGTAATAACCTTTTTTTGCAGTTAGAATAAATTTAATATATTATATTTTCTAATTTTTGAATTAATCGCTACCGAGTCACCGAAAAGGAAACATTTTGAAAGTTAATTAATGTTAAAATTACTAATATTTTTGAGTTAAGAATAAATAAATAAATTAAAGATAATTAGGATTTAATTGAATTTGATATAGTGAATAACAGATATAAGTTCTTAATAAAATTGTTAATTAGAAAAAATTGGGTTTTTCTTTATATACATGTCCACAAACATTTTTTAATCTTTGCAAAAACATTTTGGTCCTTCGAACCGGATATTAAAAAAGAATAAAAATTAAAAATCCGATTACAAAAAAAAATTATTAGCTTTTTTAGATATATAAAAGTGGAAGTGTGAATAAAACTTAAAATCTATCTTGTGTGTGTTTTTTAATAAAATTAAGAACAGTGACAAACTAAAATTCTAATAAACTAAGTGATAATAATTAGTAAAAAAAAAGGGGTTCTTTTATTTAAAGCGGTAATTTCGGTAAACGCGCGGTTCCAGTATCAATATATCGAGAGAAGCCAACAGGGAAGATTCTGCAAGTAAAGTAAGTCCGTTCCAATTTTTTTTTATTAATTACTAATAAACCACACCTTCAAAAAAAAAATTCACACTCACACTCATTGATTCAACTGATTCAAAGTGGATTAGTAACATAAAGTACGTGCAAGAGGTTAAAATTTTTAATTCTATATATACAGAAACCAAAACGCAATATATAGAAACCATTACCAAGAAAGTCTGCCATAATTTTAAACTTAATCAACAATATATCTAATTTATACTATATTAGCGGTTTGGCAATAACGATATTAATAACGGTCTATTTAACACTTAAAAAAAAGGGCAGCACAAGAAATTTCAAATTTTCCACACATGAAATAAAACACATTGAATTAGCAATTTAATTTATACATTAAATTCTAACTTTAATGTTACGTACGAAAAAAAAAAATTTTTTTTTACTAGTTTTTCACACAGTAAAGTAAACATCTTAAATTATCAAGTTAATTTTTAAATACATTAACTAACTTTTTAAATTTGCTAATTTTAATTTTACATACAAAGACAAATAGAAAGTTAATTTTTTAACATTAAGTTAGAAATCATATTGTTCACACATATATAAATTAACATATATTAAAAAAAAATTAAAATTTAACTTATATGAGCAAGCGAAGCAAAAATCAGAAAAGCGGCATTTCTAAAATGGATAAGGTCATGAAACTCCAGATGTCACAAGTCTCCCTATTTCAATCTTTTGGGACTACTTTTGAGAAAAATGCTGGCCAACCAAGAGGTAAATTTTTTTATCAGCAGATAATAAAGGAAGCAGAACAATTGTGGAGCAAGCTCACCAGTACACACTTGGAGATATTGCAGTATTCACAATCTGAAACTGGAAAGCAATTACTAGAAGATGAATACCTTCAGGAAGACATGTATGGGACTTTGAGCGCCATATACTATCATATATGTGAGCAGGCGTCAAAGAAAATGCATGCAATTGATGGTCCGCTTGTCGACCCGTCCAGTGAACAGAAACCCGATGGTCCAGATCAATATAAATCTGCCGAAAATAACTTTAGAGAAGTTCAACTGAAATTATTTAGAGTGGTCTTCATTCCAAGACTTATTTAAATCTCTATCTCTAATTCACGACAACGACAGTCTGACTTGTGCCCAGAAGTTACACTATTCAAAGATGCATCTGGTAGGAGACCCAGCGCAGCTGCTAAGACATTTTCAGGTCACGGACAACAACTACATCTCGGCGTGGGATACGTTAAGGAACCGATATGATAAAAAGCGACTTTTGGTGAATAATCACTTAAAGAGATTATTTTCCCAAAAGGACATCCAACATGCAAAAGCTCACGAGATACGAGGAATGCTGGATACAACCGACGAATGTTTGATGGCAATCCAGAATTTAGGAATCAATGTAGAAAGGTGGGAGCCGATTAGAACGTTCATAACCGTGCAGAAGCTGCCGTCTGGCACCCATCAACTCTGGGAGCAAAATATGGGCGGGGATAAGGACCTCCGATCGTGGCAAGCCTTAGAAACGTTTTTGGAAAATCGTTTTCGAGCTTTGGAAGCAGTGTCTGCGAGAGAACAAATAAGTACCACCCAGGGTAAGCCAAGGCCCAACGTTCGTGCGTTCCATAATGCCACCCGATCAACATGTCTGTTGTGCGGAGGTCAACATCAGTTAAGAAAGTGTCCAAACTTTCTGAGCCTAAATAGCAACGCAAGATTAGAAATCGTCAAGAGTAAAAAAATATGTATAAATTGTCTAAATGAAGGGCACAGATTTGCCAATTGTCCGAGTCAGGGAAGATGTATGATTTGTAGGAAACCACATCATTATTTATTGCATTTGACACAAGATGCGACAACCCAACAGGTCCAACTTTCGGCACAGACTTCTTCATCACATCAAGCAAGTGAAAATCGTCAGCTGTCGGCACAGGCTCCTGTGTTCAACTCAAGTCGAGATGTGCATACCCACATAACGCATCACAAGGAGCAAACAACCAGATAAAGAAATTACACAACCCGATTTAGACGGCATACGTGGAGAACTGGCAGATCCAGAATATTACAAGCCATCAAAAATTGATATATTGCTTGGGGCCGATTACTATTCTCACATATTATTCGTTGGCGCAAACATAAAATCGTTTTCACAGCTGACGTGGAAAAAATGTACCGGCAAGTATTAGTTCAGGATTACCATGCTGAGTACCAAAGCAAATTATGGCGAGATAAAGAAGATAAGCCTGTGAAAGACTACAAGTTGCTAACCGTGACATTCGGCACGAAAAGTGCACCGTATTTGGCAACCCGAACCTTCCAACATTTAGCCAAGGATGAAGAACAGAATTATCCCCACGCATCCAAGGTGGCGCTCTAAAAATTTTTATGTGGATGATCTGTTGTCTTGAGCAGATAATGTAGAAGCGGCACTACAAATCAAGACCGAAATGATGAAATTAATGCACAGTGAGGGATTCCCATTACACAAATGGAAGTCAAATAGAAAAGAACTCACATAATCATTGTGTGATATTGAGCCCAAATTGGTATTATCATCAATAGAAGCTGAAGACGAAGTAAAAACATTGGGAATAATATGGAATCCCACGACAGACTATTGCTCATATTTGTTAAATTTCCCTGACACACAACAAGAATATTTAAAGCGAACAATATTGTCACAGCTTTCTAAACTATTCGATCCGTCAGGTTGGTTGACTCCAGTAATCATAATTGGGAAAACCATTATGCAAAAATTGTGGTTAGAGGGGCTCAACTGGGATGATAGCATAAGTACCGAATTAAAACAACTATGGGTCAATTATTCTACCGGTTTAAAGGATATCACCAAAATACAAGTTCCAAGATGGATCCAATATTCACCCCAAAATACAGGCGTGGAGCTTCATGTTTTCGCAGACGCCTCAATAAAAGCTTACGCAGCAGTTGTATATTTATGTGTTATTGATTCTGTAGGTACACGAAAAATTAATTTGATTGCGGCGAAAAGTAAAGTCGCTCTAATAAAAACTTTATCTTTACCGCGACCGGAATTATGTACTACCAGCCTGGCGGCCAAGCTAATTGAACTGGTGAAAAAATCATTATACTTGGATCAAAACATCTCAATTTTTGGTTGGATTGACTCGGAAATCGTGTTAGCCTGGTTAAGAGATCACCCTAGTAGATGGATCACATTTGTTGCCAATCGCGTTTCGCACATTCATGATGTTTTGGAAAAAAATGTTTGGGCACATGTGCCTACAAAACAAAATCCTGCCCATTGTGCAACAAGAGGAATGCATCCTGCAGAATTAGCCAATTACAGGCTTTGGTGGAATGGTCCAGATTGGCTAACAAAAACGTCAGAATTCTGGCCACGCCATAAGCGGGTTTCCACCGAATTAGAAAAAAGAAAGGTGTTAATTTGTCATATGAATACAGAGAAAGATGTTGATCCTTTTGAATTGCGTTCCTCATCCCTAACAAACCTTTTACGAGTCGTAGCGCATTGTTATCGGTTCATAAATAACTCCAAGTTAAACCAAAATAAAGTGAAAGGATATCTAAGAGCTCATGAAATAAATTGTGTAATGCAAATTTTAATAGAAAGATCACAATAGAAAAGTTTTTGCGAAGAAATTCAATCATTAAAGGACGACAAAACAATGTCGTAAAAAAATTGTCTAATCAAGTTAAATCCATTTCTTGATCAACACGAATTCTTAAGAGTAGGAGGTCGACTGACTAATGCAACTGAACTACATCATAATGAAAAATTCCCGATAATCTTGAAAGATCGAGATTATTTCGGAACATTATTAATCGACAAGATTCACAAAGAATTACTACATGGTGGCGCTCAACTTATGTTATCTCATATTAGAAAAAATTATTGGATTATCAACGCCAGAAATGCAATTAGATATCATATTCAAAAATGTCTCACTTGTTTCAAGCAAAAAGCTGAAACACGCCAGCAGCTGATGGGAAACTTGCCCAACGTGCGCGTACAAATATCACGACCGTTTTCAAATTCAGGTTTGGACTATTGTGGTCCTTTTGAAATAAAATATCATCAATTCCGAGGTTCAACCAAATACAAAGCCTACATTGCCTTATTCATATGTACGGCCACAAAGGCTATACATTTAGAACTGATGAGCGACATGTCATTCGAAGGTTTCATAGCGGCGTTCCGGAGATTTTGCGCAAGAAGAGGCTTATGTAGTAACATCGACAATGGCACAAACTTCGTTGGTGCTAACAAAATTATGACGAGACAAAATAACAAAATTGTGCAAAATTTAAATATAGCAGTTTCTGAACTCTTGGAAAACAATTGAGTCACATTTCACTTCAACCCCTCCTCATCACCACATTTCGGAGGTTTGTGGGAAGCGGGTGTTAAGGCGACGAAGTACCACTTGAAACGAGTTCTAAATAACACAGCAATTACTTTTGAAGAATTTAACACAGTGTTATGCCAAGTGGAGGAATGTCTTAATTCAAGACCATTAACAGAAATAAGTTCCGACCCACTCGACCTAACACCACTGACACCAGCACATTTCCTGATTGGTGATTCACTATTAGCAGCACAACAAGAAGAAGTCGCCAATACAAATATACACAGATTAAATCGATGGCAGTATCTGCAATCTTTAGTTCAAAGTTTCTGGCGTAGGTGGAATTCCGAATATTTATCCAGATTACAACAACGACCTAAATGGACAAAAAAGATGAATAATATAAAACCGAACCAACTAGTCCTCTTAAAAGAAGAGAATCTTCCACATTGTCAATGGTTTTTAGCACGAATTAATAAAACTCATCCAGGATCGATGGTTTGTTTCGAGTAGTAACATTACGGACTAAACATAACGTTCTAAAACGTCCAATTACAAAAATTTGCTTATTACCGAATAATTAATTTAATATCACAAAACTGAATGCAAACCGAGATGATATTACTACTAGAATCCTATCATATTCACATCAATTAGAAGAAAACCTACTTATACTATACAAATATACTTATTACAATACATGTATACACTTTTGTTTTTTCACTTACAAGTCATATTGTTCCTAATCACTTTGTTTATTTTTTCATTACATGCAAACATCACTGGTATATTTTGGTTGTTTAAGCGCGCAATTTCACAGGCCTGCAGATAACCTAAAAATAACAAGAATCAAAACCAAATAGTACAACATCAAAAAAAAAAATGGAACAATTTTCACAAAAAATTATACTTATGTTGACATCCATCTGTGATGAAGCCAAGGTCGGGAGTATGTTCAGTCGCCCTGCATCTAAAAGAGAAAACCAAAAAACACATCACAAAGAATCGTCATTCACAAAATAAAAATACTTATCTGAAATCATCTGGGGTCCACATCATACAACATTCAATATCCATAGAATAATCATCAACAACAATTATTATTTATTTATTAGATTTTTACTTACCCAGAATCCAAAATTTTATTCACTATTTTTTTTTGTATTTTCAATTTGTTAAATGTTAAATATTCCACATCTTATATGTTACTGCTGTATATGTTTACTTTTAATTAGCAATAATGAGCGAAATCGTTTTTCTCTTTTTTTCTAAAAGAAATCATTATTATTGTTTCATAATTGCAACACATAGTATAATTTGTTAAGTAATTTTATTATTAGCTCTATTCATCACCAGATGTCATCGTGATAGAATAAGATATTAACTTAATTTATATTTAATCATCGCTTAGATATAATGGATAGATTTCTTATGTACTATAATCATATGTCTCTTATGTAATGTCGAGTATAATTCGTTTAATATATAATAAAAATGCAATTTGTCACCGCTAAGGTTAATGAACTATATTACATAAGGAACTATATGATTATGATAGTAGTAGTAGATAGATATGTAATAACCTTTTTTTGCAGCTAGAATAAATTTAATATATTATATTTTCTAATTTTTGAATTAATCGCTACCGAGTCACCGAAAAGGAAACATTTTGAAAGTTAATTAATGTTAAATTTACTAATACTTTTGAATTAAGAATAAATAAATAAATTAAAGATAATTAGGATTTAATTGAATTTGATATAGTGAATAACAGATATAAGTTCTTAATAAAATTGTTAATTAGAAAAAATTGGGTTTTTCTTTATATATATGTCCACAAACATTTTCTAATCTTTGCAAAAACACTTACAGTTCGCGAAATAAAAAAATATTATCCTAAATCAGAAAAATGGAAATTTAATGAAGATGGTAGCTCTTTTCCATATAGATATAAACGACTGCAAAAAGAATATTAAAAAATAAAAACAAATAAAACTAGAATTTGATATTATGTTAGTATTTCTATAAAACAAATCACTATAAATGCTATAAATCACTATAAATCACTATAAATGCAAATTGAAAAACTTTACAATTATCCTTGAATTTTTTCAACCGTAAGTTTGTGGAACATTTTTATTAGATTTATTGAGTAAAAAATTGTTTTTCATTTATACTTTTTGTTCACAAAATAAAACTTTAAAATTATTTAAATAATGTCCGTTTTATTTATTCAAGTATTATGTGTGTCATCAAAACCTAGTCATTTAACAAAAACTCTATTTCCTTGCTTTTTCAGAATTTTTTCTACAAGGTAAGTATCTACGTATTTTACAGGTATAAGCTCAGCTTAATAAAAATCTCCAGAAATTGCCGTATCAGTATAGTCCCATAATTGAAATGTAACAGGATAATTATTATTGATTTTATCAATCTTAAATACTTCAGACCAATTCGGTTGATAAACTTTTTCGAAGTGTCCTTTATATTTACTTAATGTTACAAAATTTCCAGCTTTATATTATTTACTTTTTTGAAAAACTTTAGGCTCAGTATATACATTTCTAAGTATATTTTTTCCGTTTTTCTTTGGAATTTTTTCAGGAAGAAGTTTTGTTGTGCTATGTTTTGTTGAATTATATTTCTTTATTAATGATTGTACAATAGGTAACCATTTATAATTCCCGTTTAAACTAAATTTTTTCCACATAGAATTTTTCAATGTACGGTTAAATCGTTCAACAATTGATGCTTTTAATTCGCTAAATGTGTGATAATGATTGATTGATTTTTCTTTCATATAATTTTGAAATTGTGAATTAAAAAATTCCTTCTCTTGATCAAAGTGAATATTTTTTAGTATAGCTCTACTAATAATTGATTTTAAGGCATTTAAAACATTTTCAGCATTTTTTGTTTTTACAGGTTCAGCATAGGAATATTTGGAAAAAGTATCAATGACTGCCAACATATATTTATATCCATTATTAAATTTTTGATAAGGTAACATTTCGACTAAATCGATTTGCCATGTGTCATTTAAACCTTTATGCTTGAAGTTTCTTTTAAGACATTTACGTCTTGCCTGTCTATGAATTTCAGTTACTATTTGGGATCCTGACATTTTATATTAAACAATTATGTCAACTAATAATTATTATATATAAAATAATAGACCAAAGCATGATTTAAACTAACCATTTGCTTGAATCTATTTTGTTTTTTATGTAATTTTAATTAATTTCCATTCTGACTTTTATGGAACAAAACTCTAAAATGCAAGTTGATTCTACAACATATCCATTTGCTGAAACAGCCCGAGTAAATACTGAAAGCCAGATTCAGGATGATACAATTACATAAACTGTGGAGGATGAGGAGTTGGAAGATACAGAAGAGTTTGTGCAGCCTCTCCAGATAAATGAATCAGATCATGAAACTGAAGAAGAAATTGAAGAACAAATTGAAGAAGAAGAGGAAGAAGTTCAGTTTCCTCAAATTTGGGATGTAAATAATCAGCAGGGAGATCCTGACTATTTCAATGATTTAGTAATCCTAAATAATTTTAATTAAATAATCTAATTAAAAATATTTCTCTATCTAACCATATAAATAAAAAATAAAAATTATTATATTATTTATTGTGATTTATTTTATTTGTTTTTATGTAGTATATTACAGATTTTTTGTTTTAAAGAAAAAGGAATTCCTTTTTATATTACAGGAATTCCTTTTTATATTACAGGAATTCCAAAAAATAGTCTTGAATATTTGCATTGTACATTAAAACGTTGCATTAGTATATTAATTTCTTGTTGTAACTTTAATACCTGTTGTTCATAACATAATTTCAGAAATTCTCCAACATATTCTTTTACATTTAACTGTTTTTTTTTTATCTGTTAATCGAGTTTTTTGTTAAATTGGTAATAAAATTTATTCCATTCATGAAATTTTAAAGCAATTGTCTTTTTACCAATACGATGAAATATGCTTGAAATTTCAAGCGATTCGCAATCAAACCCAACAAAAATTTTTAATGTATGACTCTTATTGAGATAATATGTATAACTTAGCAATTAATTTATGGTCTGACCTGGTTCCTCCATTGCTTTAAATTTACTAAAATTGTTTATGTTGCTTTTAATTTATATGATTTAGGAATACATGTTTGTAACGAGTTATATTTTCCAATTACATGTTGAAAAGTATTTAGAATCAATTTGTCGCCTTCCACATAATTTCCTTTATTAAAATTTTTAAAAAGGCGTTCATACTATAACCGAAACAACTATACTACGTATAGACACAACAATATTGTCCACATACATCTGAATAGTTACTTTGTAATTGTTTCTCATTAAAAATAATATATTTGTTTTTTAAGTAACTCAAAATTTCTAATTTATTAGGTTTTCTACCAAAAGAATCAAAGTATTCAATACAACCATGCTTGGGAATATAAATAGCTAACCAATGTGTTCCCGGTTCTTTTGCTTTATCACTGTTTACAATTAAAAAAGTTTGTCTTTTAATTATTTTGGGGAGTTGATCTAAAGCAAAACTCCTTTGAAAAATTTACGTGTCTTCTTAGTACATTTTAATACATCACTTATTTCTAAAGTATTCATCAATCAAATTGACACAAGTCATAAACTTTTGCTTTTTCTTTAAAGTAGTTCGTTAAAAAATTTTTTTTGATTTTTTGTTTTGTTATAATACTATCAAATTTTTCAAGTGTTTGACAGCGCTCTTTATTTAATATATCGTTATACACAGCTCCAAAAGAATAATTTTCAAAATCATCATTTATAAAATCTCTAGTTGGAAATTTATACTTGAGGTCTTTTACAAACTTTTTACAAGGTTCTTTAATACCAACTATATAAATATATTTCGCAAATAAGGTACTATTATCGTCACAACAAAATGTTACATCCAGAAGTGCACAAGACAATGATATTTTGCCAAATATTCATATTTTGCTCTTATGTATGCTATCTATAGGTTTATGAATATACTTCGATTTTTGTCAATTTGTAAGCTTTCATCAACTTCTCCATAAACAATAGCAGTTAGTGTAGTTGTAAGTGATTTTGATAGCCTTGCTTCAATTCTAACTGAACCTTGGTTCAGTAAACCTTAACATACTGCATTTCCAGATGAATCTGGAGTTAAATCAAAAGCTAGTATAAAAAATCTATTACTAAATATAGACTTTGTTTTTTGATAACCTTTATCATTGTGGTAATTTCCAGTTCTTGAAAAAAGTGTATTGCATGCTTTTGTACAGTAATTATTTTCATCTGAAAAACTGGTTTCAATTGCTGAATTAGGTATTTGAACACAATTTATGTTTAAGACAAATTGTGAATATCAAAATGTATAAAATTGTATGGGTATTTTGATCTTTTTTCAGAGTAACCCACATTTTCTGGCATACAAAAAATTATTGTGTTTGGCAACTGTCAAATAAAAACATTATCAAGTGATATTTATGAGCTGTTCATTGGAATTCTAAAACTTTTTACTTCAACGCGTTTACAATTATATTTAGCATTGGATTTCCCAAGAACAGCATTGTGTGCTAACATCACGCTTGGATTAACGGTAACATGCTTCATAAATAGCGTGGCTTCTATAATTTTTAATTGTGTTTTATCAGAATCGTCTACAAAAAGATAAAAATATGGTTTTTCAAGTGGTAAAATTATACGAATGCAACATTATTTATAACTAGAGTAGGTTGATTAAATATCTCTACGTGTAGTTTACCCATAAGTTCCACTACATTGCTGTTATGATACAATTTTCACGCTCTTTTGATCCATTATTATCAGATTTAGCTATATTTGCTTTATCTAAAATCCATCCTGCACTTTCTAAATGAGTTGCAGCAGCATCTGTACCATAATTTGATAATGATTGAATATAAGCTCTAAAGTGATAATTTCCATCAGATGGTGTTATATTTTTGCCATTTAATTGAACATTACATTGTTTTATTAAAGAATGTAAAATGTTATTAACTACACCTGGTTGTATTATTGTTTTTCCAACAGCAGTTTTATCATTATTCCATTGTGTTCCATCTTTCTTTAAGATCTGCACTTTTAATCTCAAATATGTAGAAGACAAATCTCAAATATGGCAATATGTATTACCATGACCCAGTGAAACAAATTCAATAGTTGAAGAACTGTCTAAAGAAACAATAGCATTGTAGGAAACTTCTTCAGATCGTAAAATGCTAGACTGAATGGGTTGGGTTTTTTTATATCCAACTCACATTTCATACACTTAATCATAATTAATTAAAAATATCTTTTTATTTCTTTTGTTATTATCTTAGCGTCGTTTTTCGTAAAATAATTTAAATTTTTAGCCATACATTTGATTCAGTTTTCGTACGCCACCACGTCGTAGATTTTTAACAAACTCTTTACTACGATCTCGCATAATTTATTTTACATTTGCACCAGATGCAGTATCGGATAAATCATTGATACAAGAGTTAATAACCTCTTTCTTCAAAATATCAGCCCCTGAAAAAAATAATGGCTTCCAATATCTAAAAAGTCTCCCAAAAAAGCTTCCCAATCCACGACCTCTTTCAAATGTAAGTAATTGATTGGAATGTAATAAACGGTTGAAGGTAATAAAATGCGGACGTCATCAAATATTCTACCAGATTGAACTAAATAATACTTATAGTATACTCTATCCATAATGAATAAAATAAAATTATATATAGTTTTGTAAAATCGCTTTTATTTATATATTTTTAAAATGTAATACAATTTTTGTTGGAATTTAACTATTTTAAAAGTTTATTTTATATCCATATTTATCACATAAAAGTAATGAAAAGTTTTCTTAGTTCTTTTATAGTATCAGTGAAAGCATTTTGTATGTTAACAGATCTGAAACATCTTACATCTTTAGCACCTATTTTTTGCGGTTCAATTATATCTGTGTATATAAAAAACATATCTGGTTTAATAATTGGAATCAATTGTACACTATCTATAAAAGTTTTGAAACCTTCTATTACACGTGATTTATATTTTTTAAAATCTGAAACTTTTGAAGATACTTGATTAAACATGTTGTCAAAAGTCCTTCGAGGGAATAAGCATAATTTGATCTTATTTTTATATCTATTTTAGGCTTAGTAACACATATTGTAGTGTAACTTGCATTTGCAGGCATCTTCTCAGCTTTTGGTGATTGTGTATAATGAACTTCATCGTTTATAAAATTAAAAATTCCCCAAATCAACTGTCGTTCAACTTCTTTTCTTGTAAACCTATTAAATGGGCGTATATTTTGAATTAGTGTTGGTAGTAGAAAACTTTCCAGTCGCATATCTTTTGTTATTCTATGTACGGAATATATGATGTTCCAACTCCTATCATATGGTATGGAGAAAGATACCTTTAATAAATATTTGAGTACTTTTTTCCCATTCTTCACCACACAAATTTGGAACTAAATCATTAAAATACATTTCTGAAATACCGACTTTCACCCTTGAATCACAATGTATTTATTCATTTTATTTGTAAAAGATGATAATGACTTTTCTGGACAATAGATTAATCACTGAGTAAAGTGACATAAAATTCATCATTTAGTTGTATGTTATAATGTCTCCTGTATCAGTTATAATGTCTCCTAAAGGAACAGTTATAATGTCTCCTTCAAAAGTTGTCTCCTTTAAAAGTGTCAGTTTCAAAAATTTGTACATTTTGATTTCTAATTGGTTTTCTTTTTCTAAGACGTTCTCCAACTGAAACAGCTGACAATGCTTTTGTTAAAACATTTTCTTGAATTTCATTATCAAATACTTCGTCATCAGTTTCTTTTTCATATACTGCTTCTTCTTCAGGAACAACTTGTATTCCAACATTCTTATATTCAGGAAAATGCGATTGCGTTTCCACATCTATATTGGTTTTGCACGAGTTTGAGTAGTAGTGTAGGTAAAAATCCACCACGTTGGATAGTCAATTTTCTTTGCTATTTATAGATTTGTTCCGGCAAATAAGTGATCTAATTCCTTTTTATACTTTAATAAATAGGTTCAATATATTATATCAATATATTATATTGCATTTTTGTCCAAAATAATTTCTTTTAAACTATTTAAAGAAATTTAGCAAAATATTTTTATTACTTCAGGGTCACAGTGTTTTATAATTACTTTCTGGAATTTTGGTTAAGAGGTTTTTAATAGAAGCAATATATGTCGATTGGTCTTCAAACGTTTCATATTCCTTCCCAAATTGTTCTAATTGATCTCTTGTATAATAACACAAACCTTTTCCAAATATATCACTCCTTAATCGAAATATACCATTAACGCCTTGAGTAAGATCTATTAATATATAGCCATATGGGCCTGACGTCACATCTTTATATACTTTTTCAAATACTTTGATTTGATTGCGATATATTTGGCGAGCTAGAGGTAATATCTGCGATTTATCTCTTGGATTTTTGAAAAGTACTAAATATTTACATTTAAGTGAAATATCTCTTGAAAATCTACCCTGGTGAAAAACATTTTGTGTTACAATGTTACAAATATTACAGATAAATTTCTACATCATATCATCGATTAACAAAGGTTTTTGATTATTATTAAAATCTGGAATAGTGTTATTATATTACACATCTTTTATATATTTTGGAACGGCATTTTTGTCTGAATTACAGCAAATAATTCTATTAATATGCGGTAGTATATTTTCTTTTTTATATTTTATTAAATTATGAATAAATGTGGTTTTACCATAGCAGGATGGATCCGTCGCCATCATTGTAAATGGGTGAAACAGCATAGTTGTATTAGTTAAAACTATCGTTGTTAACCTATATTTATATGAACAGCTCTTTTTACGAAATGAATATAAATGTAAATTTATTTTTTCTAATGAACATTCTTCCATTAACCTTCGACATGGTTAAACAAGTTCTCATAGTTGACCTATAATTTTTACAAGGAAATGAAAAATAATATTTTGTAGTATGTCTTGACTTGCTAACAAAATAATTTCCATAGCTGTAGATACAACATTACCAAAAGAATTTTAAATTAAAATCAAAATTAAATAACATAAAATTGCTGACATAACATTTTGTGTGGTCACACTTTCAATTGCAAACATCTGTTTATTTTGTATTGTACAATAATCAAGTACATTTATTTATACATATACAATATACTCAATAAAGAAGACGATCAAACTACATCTTTCGTTTAGATTTTTAAACGTTATGATTTGTGAATGATTCATTTTTGTATGCAATCATATTTTTGGGTAATATTTTGGTTAATTATCACATATGGAAATTGTATTGTAGAAAGCTACTAGGTCAATATATTGTATTGCATTTTTGTCCCAAATAATTTCTGTGTAACAAAGCAATAAATTGTTATAATTTATTGACTTTGATAATTTTTGTATTAAGATAATGTAAATAAAAATAGTATAATAGTAAGACTTTTGAAAATAAAAATCAGAATTATTTTCGATTCAAACCCGAATAGTTTTCCTGAGCAATTAACTTTGCTTGCTTTATTTTATTTTTATTTTATCTGAGCAATTAGCTTTGCTTGTTTTATTTCATTTTTATTAATTTAAATGAAAAGGTTTGCCTTAGCCTTAAAATAAGGAAAGGGCAATTTAGTTTGCCATATTGATCAGCGGTTACTGCGCTGGATAAATATACGGTAAATTGTATGTGTGCCATTAGGAAAGACTTATAACGGCACGTTAGCTGCATACATACAATTAGTTAGGGAGAGACATTAAATACATATACATAACATCAAAAATTATTAAATGGCGACCCTGCACTAACCTGGTATATAGTGCAGTGAACATCATATCAACTGATTTCACACCAGGTGCTGAGATATAGAGATAATAATATTAAAACAAGTTTTCTTTTTAGCATATTTTCAAAAATTTTTGCTTTTAATTAATAAAATTAGTATTTAAAAATGTATAAAAATATAAAGAATCTAATTAATAAAATTAGTATTTAAAAATGTAAAAAAATATAAAGAATGTAAAAAAATAAATTACCAAATTAAATTATATTATCAAATTTTGCCATAAACTAAATGGAATATGCCAAATAAAAAGAACTAACTAACTTATTAAAAACACTAAAGAAAAATCGGACTAGAACATACTCTCAGGCATTTATAGAAGAAGAAAATACACAAATTGAACAAGTTTAGGAAATATTTTCAGCAAAATTGTGAAGATAACTTACAACTTCAGCATTCAGCATTAAATTAAGAGAAATCACTAAACAAATAAAAATCTTCTTGAAACCAAAGGTTAAAAAGGAAGCTTCCAAAATGGCAAACTTTGATTTAACAGTTGCCTTAAAAGTTGTGCCACAATTTAAAGGTGATATCAAGCAGCTATCCAATTTCTTAGGCTTGATAGAATTTTATGTAGACGTATTAAAAGATGATGATGATGAAAAGCACAAATTATTAAAATTCATTTAGCAACTAAGCTCTCAGATAGATTGAAAAATAGATTATTAATAGAAGTATTATAAATAAACTAAATGACCAATTAGATCTAAATACATTTAAGAATGGAATTAATGAAACATGCAAAGCTGTAATATTAGCAGCCAAACTAAAAAACTTTAATGAAGCAATACAATTTGTATCTGAAATGGACAATGACGTTCGATCAAGTAAAGTTATGCGTTTCAGATCAAAGAATTTCAGAGGTAGAAATAACTACCGAAACAGCAGACGCAATTGTAACTACAAAAATTACAACAACAATAATTACAATAATAATAATAATCGTAACAACAATAATTACAGTAGTAATCACAATAACAGCACATTTTCCAACACTAAAACGAGACGACAGGGAAACTTCATCTGCCACGGCCGAAGAAATCCGAGGCATGTAAACAACATGCAGACGGGTGCTCAAAACCAATTCAACAAAAAACAAAAATTAATATCAAGAGCGACAATAGCTTCACAAACTTAATTAAAATAAGAACAACAGACAATGGTTGTCTGACTTTTTTAATAGACACACGGGATGATATATCTATATGTAAGAATAACATAATTAATCAACAATTAATAAAAGATAAAATATGCCAAATTAATGGAATTACAAATAAAAATGTTTACACAAAGGGTGTAGCATATGTAGAATTATTAATATAAGACCAACAAAAAAAAAAAATTAACCATAATTTCCATATTATAGGAGAAAATATTAACATATTAGCAGATGGTATCTTAGATAGAGTCTTTCTATACGAGCATAAATGCAAAATAGATTATAAAACATGCACATTAGTAATATCACACCAAGAACAAGATATATAATATTACCAATGAGCATGAATAACAAAACTATAACAAATATAACAGTTCAACCTCGAATAGAAACAATACTTGCAAGTCATTAGAGAAACATAAATTAAATAAGCCAATTATAGAAAAATAACTTTTGGAGATATATTGAGGTATCAACTATTTTAGGCGATATATTTTTGGTAAAAAATTCATAGTTTATACTGACCATTCATAAACCATTAGTGAGCTTATTTACGCATAAGAACCCTTCATCCAAACTAACAAGGATACGTGTTGATCTGATGGATTACGATTTTGAAATAATATTTAAACAAGGCAAGATGAATACTAATGCCGATGCTCTATCGGTAATACAAGTTGACTCTACTAGATTAAAGGAAATGATACCGAAAAATAGCATAAACGTAATTCAAGAAATATGAAGGAGGAAGAAATAAATAAAAATAATAAAAATAATGGAAACAAGTGCTCCACCGAAACCTTACATACAAATATGAAGATTGATCACCTTAATATTTGGAACGCAACATCAATAGCAGATATAAGGTTTATAAAGAAATTGAAATTTAAGAATAATCAAATGAAATTAACTGGTACCACATATGAAAATAAAAGAAATTACAAAAAAAAAAATTAAATATATGAATAAAATGGTTAAAAAATATATAAATAATTGCGAAATTTGTAACAAAATAAAAATAACTAAATATACAAAAGAGAATTATGTAATTACAGACACACCCACATTATTATTTGAAACAATAACAATAGATACAGTTGTTCCATTAAAACCATCAAATAATTATAGATATATTCTTACTTTATAATGTGAATTAACGAAATACATCGAAGCTTATCCAATAGAAACTAAAGACGCAACAACATTCACAAAAACAATAGTAGAGATTTACACTAATACAAACATCCGTAATTTATACTAAAATACGTTTCAAGAAATTAAAAACTGATAAAGGCACAGAATTTACAAGTGAACTATTAAAAAACATTTGCAAATTTTTGAACATTGAAAAAATAACATCAACACCTTATCTTCATGAAACATTAGGTTCGATTGAAAGGAATCACAGAGTATTGAATGACTATTTAATGAGTTTAGAAGGACAAGACACTTGGGACGAATACTTACCTTACTATACTTACTTTTACAACTCAACACCACATTACTCACCTTTCGAATTGGTTTACGAAAAAATAAGTACTATTTCATATGAAATATTGAAGAATAAAAATTGTATTTATAACCTAGATGATTATTTAAATGAACTATGCTATAAAATATGCTAATGAAAAGACAAGAAATTGTTTAATCAATGAAAAAGAAAATAATAAATTAAAGCAAAATAATGTAAAGAAATCAAATTTCGTAATAAATGATTATGTATATATAAAAAAGGTCCAAATAGTATAGTAATTATAAATAATAACGAAGTAGAATAACATAACAATAATTTTATTAAGGAAAGGAAAGAATATAAATAAAATTATAGATATTTAGAAAAATTACATTTTATAAAAAAAAAATTTTTTTTTGAATATAAAATTTAAAATTAATATAAATATTTTGTTTTGTTAGTTAATTTAAAATAAATTAGTTTAAATTTTAAGAAATGTAAACTAATATTATTTTTTTCTTTGGGGGAGGATGTAGTATGTCTTGACTTGCTCACAAAATAATTTCCATAACTGTAGATACAACATTACCAAAAAATTTTTAATTAAAATCAAAATTAAATAACATAAAATTGCTGACCTAACATTTTGTGTGGTCACATTCTCAAATACAAACATCTCTTTATTTTGTATCGTATTGTAATAATCAAGTACATTTATTTACATACAATATACTCAATAAAAAAGAAGATCAAATTACATCTTTCGTTTAGATTTACACATGTGAATGATTAATTTTTGTATGCAATTATATTTTTGGGTAATATTTTGGTTAATTATCACATATGGAAATTGTATTGTAGAAAGCTACTAGGTCAATATATTATATTGCATTTTTGTCCCAAATAATTTCTGTGTAACAAAAATGTTTTGTCCCAAATATTTTCTGTGTTTCTCGTTGGAAAACTTTGAGTGGAGGCATTAATTGTTTAATTTCTTTGGAACAAGTGTTAATCCCTACGAGATACCTATAAAACAAGGTCAGTGACCCAATTGTGCGACGATGGCTGAGTGAAGTGAGCAAAGAAGTTACACTGGGGTCGTTGATCAAACGAATAGCTCTGTTTTGCACATTATCTAAATAACCCAGTACTGTTTGAGGCCCTGCATCCCAAATGTGTGCATTAAACTCCACTGGCCTAATGTACGTTTTATAGATATTGAGAAGATCTGATGCGGAAAACTAAGTTTTGCAGCGATACAAAAAACCCAAACATTTAGCTACATCCTTAGCTATACCAAAAATAAGATTCGACCAAGTCAATTTCTGGTTTAACCCGACGCCCAGCATGTTTAAATCCGTTGAATGCTGCAAGACTTCTCCCTGAAATAGTAGGTTAGGAACGGTAGTGGCTATTTCCCGCGAGATCAGACAGCATTGTGTTTTTTTGGTGTTGAAATCTATTGATTTCACCCCATTTTTGGTTTTTTGCTAAATCGTTATTTAGCTCACTAATAGTGAAATTTTTTGCTGTTATATTAATCTGGTGATTAATATTACAGCGGCTTTGAAATTCATAGGAAGCTACAAGGGTGCTGTCGTGTGGGAAACTACGGATCGGATTGGAGGTTAATGAGAGTAGGTCATTGATAAATATTAAGAAGAGAGAGGGACACCAGCATTTATTTTGTTTTTGTCAGATGAATATCCATCGACCAGTACACGAATCGTGCGATTCGAAAGGAAATCTCCAATCCATTTTAGAAAGACCCTACCTAGACATAATGCTTTGCAATTTGCCAATAGAGCATCGTGCCAAACTCGATCGAAAGCCTTAGAAATATCAAGAGCCACAACATCAGACTCACCAGTATGAAGGTTGATGCTTAGCTTCTCACAAAGGTAAGTCTTAAGATCACCGGTTGAACGACGGGCTCTGAACCCGTATTGACGATCATGAAGCAAACGTTTGTGATCCAGGTATTTCAGAAGCTTTTGGTTCACTATTTTCTCCATTACCTTGGAGAGGACCGAAGTTATAGCAATAGGGCTGTAGTTGGAGGAATCGCTTTTATTACCTTTTTTGTAAATTGGGAAATCATGTGCAACCTTCCTTGAGTAGGATAAATACCCGAAGTGAAGGAGAGGTAGAAAATGTTGCGCAGAGGTTTTGAAATAGTGGAGTAGGTATTTTTAAGCACCATGGTCGTTACGCCACCTGGACAGGCTGACTTATTTGTATCAAGATTCTTTAAGATTTTCATCACTGCCCGCGTCCTAAAGTAAATTTTACCGAAGGAGCAGCCAGCTCCTGGAACAGAAGGTGGCATCTGAGCTGACTGTGACAGTGTCGAATTGAAGGCGAACTGCTTGCCAAATAAGTTCGCCTTCTCTTTATAATCTGATACAGTTCTGTTATTTTTATCAATAAGTGGTGGAAAGGAAGATCCTCTAACGTCTTCTTTTAAACTTTTGGCAAATGACCAAAAATATTTGCTATTCTTAGGCATGTGGATTATTTTACATTTCAACTTTTGGTTGAACAAGAATTTTTGCTTATTGATAACTCTCTTGCATCTGTTTCTCACCGCTATATAGTTGACCCTGCGAGCCTCCGACCTATTGTTTTGGTACAGTTTAAAAGCCTCCTCTTTTCTAGAAATAGCTTCTTTGTATTTTATTATTTTATTTTTATTTTATCTGAGCAATTAGCTTTGCTTGTTTTATTTCATTTTTATTAATTTAAATGAAAAGGTTTGCCTTAGCCTTAAAATAAGGAAACGGCAATTTAGTTTGCCATATTCATCAGCGGTTACTGCGCTGGATAAATATACGGTAAATTGTATGTGTGCCATTAGGAAAGACTTATAACGGCACGTTAGCCGCATACATACAATTAGTTAGGGAGAGACATTAAATACATATATATAGTATCCGGACGGACGGACATGGCTCAAAAGTCTTAGAATTTTTTTCTGATCCGATCCATACCTTTGAAGGTATATCTAGCTCGCTTATTTCGAGGTGTTACAAACGGAGGAGTAATTTTATTATACCCGATCCTATCGTACGGGTATAAATATATATATAATTGTGAAATTTGTAACAAAATAAAAACAACTAAGTATACCAAAGAGAATTATGTAATGTATATAATAATGTATTTAATTTATTTAATGTATTTAATAATGTATTTAATTTATTTAATGTATTTAATAATGTATTTAATGTACAAAATTTAATAATGTATATTCGCCTATAATAATAATTATGGATTTAAATGAATTTAATATTGTACTGACTCTGTACGAGCTAATGCTCTTTTTGAGATTAAAATAAACAAATTAAATTAAAAAAAAAATTACAGACACACCCACATAATTATTTGAAACAATAACAATAGATACAGTTGTTCCATTAAAACCATTAAATAATTATAGATATATTCTTACTTTACAATGTGAATTAACGAAATACTAGTATTCGCCCGCCCCTCGAAATTCGAGGTGTTTTAATTAGCAATTACAAAAGTTTCTTTATGATTTTATTTAAAATGTAAAAATACAATTTTCAATAATTAAAGCCTTTATGAATTTAAAATTTCTTTGTAAATAATATTTTTTGTAAAAACACGATTATTATTATCTTTTAGAAGTTGCCCTTGATTTATTGAGTATTGGAAACTCAATATATACCTATTATATATGTATATATTATAAGAAGCCTAAGATGATAAATTATTGAGTAAAAGGGTTTTAAATATCTATTTTATACAGATTAAATATTATTATGATATTATGATATGTAAGAATTTATTTCGATTAAAATATAAAAAAAAATAACAAAAAAAAAAACAGAACTGAATCGAACTTGCAAAATCAAAAAGCAACTATTAATAACCCCACACTCTACCACTGTACTAAACACTAAACTAAAATTTTAATCTTTATAATCAGTTATATTGTGAAATTCCTACTCCTACCATACAACCAATATTTTAAAATTTTTAATCGAAAAGAAAAATAAAACAAAAATTTAACGGAATCAAAGACCGTCTTTTTTAAAAATGTTTAATATAGGTATAGATTATACATATTTTATGATACATATGTATATACTTTACATGGGTTTTTTATAAAAATGGAAAATTATTAATGAAAATTAGAAAATTTTGGAAAAATATTAATTTTGTAAGATGGCTATACTGAATATTTATCATTTAAAAAGAAAAAAATGAAAGTTGGTTGGTAAATCATTGAGTAAAATGGTTTTAAATGTCTATCATTTACAGATTAAATATTATGATGTCGAAGCTTATCCAATAGAAACTAAAGACGCAACAGCAGTCGCAAAAACAATAGTAGAGATTTATACTAATACAAACATCCGTAATTTATACTAAAATACGTTTCAAGAAATTAAAAACTGATAAAGGCACAGAATTTACAAATGAACTATTAAAAAACATTTGCAAATTTTTGAACATTGAAAAAATAACATCAACACCTTATTTTCATGAAACATTAGGTTCGATTGAAAGGAATCACAGAATATTGAATGACTATTTAATGAGTTTAGAAGGACAAGACACTTGGGACGAATACTTACCTTACTCTACTTACTTTTACAACTCAACACCACATTACACACCTTTCGAATTGATTTACGGAAAAATAAGTACTCTTTCATGTAAAATATTAAAGATTAAAAATTATATTCTTAACCTAGACGATTATTTAAATGAACTATGCTATAAAATATGCTATTGAAAAGACAAGAAATTGTTTAATCAATGAAAAACAAAATAATAAATTAAAGCAAAATAATGTAAAGAAATCAAATTTCGTAATAAATGATTATGTATATATAAAAGTAGGAATTGAGAAAAAATTAAATTTACCTTTTAAAAGACCATTTAAAATTATAGCTCAAAAAGGTCCAAATAGTACAGCAATTATAAATATTAAAGAAGTAGAATAACATAACAATTAAGGATAGGAAAGAATATAAATAAAAATTATAGATATTTAGAAAAATTACATTTTATAAAAAAAAAATTTTTTTTTTGAATATAAAATTTAAAATTAATATAAATATTTTGTTTTGTTAGTTAATTTAAAATAAATTAGTTTAAATTTTAAGAAATGTAAACTAATATTATTTTTTTCTTTGGGAGAGGATGTAGTACGTCTTGACTTGCTCACAAAATAATTTCCATAACTGTAGATACAACATTACCAAAATAATTTTAAATTAAAATCAAAATTAAATAACATAAAATTGCTGACATAACATTTTGTGTGGTCACACTCTCAAATACAAACATCTGTTTATTTTGTATCGTACAATAATCAAGTACATTTATTTACATTTATTTATATACTCAATAAAGAAGAAGATCAAATTACATCTTTAAAATTACACATAGATCAAATTACACATGTGAATGATTCATTTTTGTATGCAATTATATTTTTGGGTAATATTTTGGTTAATTATCACATATGGAAATTGTATTGTAGGAAGGTCAATATAGGTCAATATATTATTTTGCATTTTTGTTCCAAATAATTTCTGTGTAACAAAGCAATAAATTGTTATAATTTATTGACTTTGATAATTTTTGTATTAAGATAATGTAAATTAAAATAGTAATAGTAAGACTTTTGAAAATAAAAATCAGAATTATTTTCGATTCAAACCCGAATAGTTTTCCTGAGCAATTAACTTTGCTTGCTTTATTTTATTATTTTATTTTTATTTTATCTGAGCAATTAGCTTTGCTTGTTTTATTTCATTTTTATTAATTTAAATGAAAAGGTTTGCCTTAGCCTTAAAATAAGGAAACGGCAATTTAGTTTGCCATATTCATCAGCGGTTACTGCGCTGGATAAATATACGGAAAATTGTATGTGTGCCATTAGGAAAGGCTTATAACGGCACGTTAGCCGCATACATACAATTAGTTAGGGAGAGACATTAAATACATATATATAACATCAAAAATTATTACAGTTTCCTAAAAGAGTTAGCCATACTTGAAAAAGGAAGTTTAATTCCAACTGTGTATCACTTCAAAGCACCGTATCCCGCAGAAGAACTTAGTGAGCATATGAAATATAATAACCAGTATTGCGAAAACAAAATTAATGGACTTAAATGGAATAACGGGTTGAATATTTAGATGTAAAATGTATATTAGAACACTATTTAGAGTCAGCTGAAAAAATTTAAGTATAAAGGAGAACAAAAAAAAACTTTTCCTTTAAAAGTACATTGACAGTATTAAAATAGTAGATCTAACAGAAACTTGCCGTCATTACAAAAGATTGATAACTTTAAATCAAATTGTCCTATACATTTATCAAACAACAATTGCAGATGTGTTGTTAGAAATTGTTATAATGTATATATGTATCTTTTAAAGGAAAAAATTTTAAATTTAGACTTTCAATTTTATACTTGCACGATATAAATTTAAATAACAAAACTAAAAAAGTTCACTTTAACATTAAAGAAGAATTTCACGTTATGTATGTATGGGACTATGCCTACAGATCAGCACGGAAAGGTCATTGGGAAGAATACGCACGTGAGAGAAGTAGATTTCAAAGACGTATAGAAAAAGTTGGTCTCATTATTTCTAGAATCTTAACATTTGATCATCGTAAAATTGTAAAAGTTTTTCAAATAAATAAAAATGAACATATAACTTAATCTGTTTTTATTTTTTAATTTTGTGTTTACTATAAATATCAAAAGCAATGAACTTATTTTTGTTTTTTTCCTACCTTACAACATAAAAAGAAGCGTAATATCAACTATAAAGTAAATGAAAGATTTCCGGTTATTTTCTCAATGTTCTTATAGAATAGCAAAAAAGAAATCTTACATAACAGACGGTGCCTATAAATCTATAATTTTATTCTTTTCTTTTTGTTCTTATTTTAATTTTTTTTTAGCATTTGCATTCATAAGTTTTTAAATTGTTTGAAAGAGTCAAACTAGTTTTTACAATTTATTTTACACCAGGTAAACAGAAATTAAAAGAATGCAAATTATTTTTAAAGTACATATCTACATAATTAATATACATAAGTCTTAATTGTTCAAGATATTACAACAATTTACAACATATAGTATTTACATCATAAATATAGTACAATGGGAAACAACGCATATTCTAAAAATAACATATTTTTCTTATTTTTATTTTTGCAACTTTAAAACTATAATAACAACTTTTAATAATTACTTAATCTTCTTTTAATAGAAAAAAACTAAAAATGAACTACTCTTTGTACTTCTTGTTTACGTTTTCGTTTTTATTTTATTATTTTTCATCTTGATATTCATAAGTATCGATGAATATTTTTATGTAATAATAAAATCAAGTTTTTTTCGATTCTTTTATATCTATTTTTCCTACATTCATATATTTTATTAAGCATGCGAAGAAAAAATAAAAAATTGATTTGACTTGAAAAAAAATTATTTTCTTACTATTTGTATGATATTCTATTACAAAGTACTAATAAATTTATTGAAAAAACCTAAATATCCTAAACTTGTTCAGTTCATTAACCTTGCCTGACAACTTCCACAGTACCAACAACCTTCACTTCCTACTATACAACCACTTGGAACTTATAAGTTAACAACCCACACTTATAATCTATCTTGCAACCCAAACCAAAACAATCAAAACAAATTTTTGATCTACTAACCAAGAA
Source organism: Poecilobothrus nobilitatus (assembly GCA_947095535.1). NCBI lineage: Eukaryota > Metazoa > Arthropoda > Insecta > Diptera > Dolichopodidae > Poecilobothrus > Poecilobothrus nobilitatus. The sequence goes on from OX352772.1 coordinate 240,960,685, forward strand.
CGACCTATATTAAACCCATCAATCAAAATGTAGGTCGTGCGATATCGGTGCGATATGGCATGATTTTTTCTCATGACAGACTGCCTCTTACCTACTTTACCTAATTTTAAACAACCCATTATCAAGTGAATTACAACCAGATTTTCTATTTCTTCACAATTGGCAATTGGTATGTTTGAAAGAGCTAATGGACATTTGCTCTGTACAGATATTAGTGAATTCAGCTACTTTGTCCCAAAAACTTTTTGGAATACATTTAGAATATTCAGTATTATCTGGACTCATTAAAGTGTTTTCGTTAAACGCATATTGAATGTGTTGTAAAAACTTAGCATCTCCATTTAATAGCCTAACTTACAGTAAAAGTTCATTGTTGATAGAATCGTCTATCTTAGATTCTCTATTGTCTGAAAGTTTTTCTGACATGTTTTTCGAAATGCTAAGTTCTTTAACAGAAGCACTATTGCCCACAGCATTATCATTGTCATTAAAAAGTTGTTTAACTTGCTTATTATTGACTAACTCAAAATTATACAACTCAAATATACAAATTAATTGTGATATTATTATATTACCACCACCGTTATTGTAAGGAGAATTTTCATTATCTAGTACCTGAGCGAGAATTTTTATTTTAGATTTAGGTAATAAAATAGGTTTAACTTCTTTAATTAACTTCACCTTTTTCTTCTTTAATTAACTTAACCTTATACTAAATTTTAAGAATTGCTGGTAATCTAAACAATTTTCTGTTCCAATATATCCTAATATTTGGTTATTTTCTAATAAGTTATGCATTTTTTTCTTGATCATAAGGTTTGAATTCTTTCATCCATAATTTTCATCCGCTGAGGTTTGAATTCGTCTATGATACAGAAACTATCATCCTTTCCTCGTAATGACATATAAAATATCACATGCTATTTACAATAAGGGTATTCACGAGTTGGCGCAAAGTTGTTTATATATTTTTTGAAAGCGCTATAATAGATAAAAATTTAAAATGCCTAAAAAAAGTGGAAAAAAAATTATTTCTGATTATTTATTAAGCCAAGCATATGAACATATACAAATATCTGAAATTTTTGGTAAGCATATTAAATTTTTATGTAAACAAAACAAGCACATCAACGATATTTGACAGTTCAATAAAAATTCATGCTAGGGTTGTTCACGAGTTGGGGCAAATATATGCTTTTGCACCAACTCGAGAATACCCTTAAAGTAACTGTACAGAAAATTAATATATTGCAATTTACTCAATATTGTACATAAATATGTATATAGTTAGTTGTAGTTATTGTTATAGTAATAGTACAAATGAGCATGAATTGAAATATAAGTTTAATCCAAACTGAGCTGTTGTCTTATTAATACATAAAAAACAGTCTGTAGATTTTATATTAAATTCACAGGCTTTATGGCACATGTATAAATGCTATATTGAGATAAATTTTTTTAAAGAAACTTCCATCGCAACAATATAATTTAGAAAAGTATAAACTTTGTTAAAAAATTTTTCCACTAATCCTAAAAATATTAACCATATAAATCATTATGCATTATGCTATATATTATTATTTTATACACATTATTATGGACATAGTCAATCATCGTGTACATTGCATTTTTTTTTTAAATATTTGTTTCAATAATTTTTTTTATAAATAAACAAAAAACGTACAACGATATATACTATTACGCAGCTATATTTAATCTATATACAGTATTAGTATATACATATATGCCATACAAATTACATAGACATGACACAATTATATAATTACATATATCTATACATAATACAATACGCATTAATAATATACATATACACTAATATCATAATATAAATAAGTTTTTTACACAACCGTTATATTGTTTATTTACTTAATGTTTTTCTATTACTCATCAAATCATCCTCAACAATTTTTAGTATTGATAGATGCAAAAGGATAAAAGAAAAAACAAAACAAAAAACAAAAAAAAGCAAAAAAACTTATATAAATTCTCGTTATTCAGAAACTTTGTATGAAAAATTAAAATTTTGTATCTAAAATTAAAATTTTGTATGAAAAAATGTTGAGATAAAAAAGTTAGTTGTTCGAGAGCTACCTGAAGTTTAAGTCTGATCTCAATTAAAAAAAAAAATAGGGAACCCACAAATTGAGTCAAGAATATTTTGATTTCAATACTCCAGCTTTCTTAGTTTTTGAATTAGCGTGCTGACGGACGGACGGACAAAGCTTAATCGACTCAGAATTTGATTCTCATCCGATCCATACTTTTGAAGGTATATCTAGCTTGCTTATTTCGAGGTGTTACAAATGTGGGAGTCATTTTATTACCTATACCAGATTCTTATCGTATGATACTTATCGGATAAAAGGTGAATTTGCAATGTAATAAAAATATGTATGTATGTGTGAACATATATTTCTTTTGTATGAATTATAAAATTTGTTTAAAATATACTTAGAAAAAAGTTGGCACACAAAATGCAGTTATTTAAAATCCGTCGATTTTTTTGTTTTAAAAAAAGTCTGTTATAAAATTTAATATTATTATGAAGGTACCTATTATTTAAAAAAACTTTTACATTATTTTATTTCATACTTTTTAGTTTTAAATGACACTAATAATTTCAATTTAAATAGGTATACATACATACATATATGTAAACAACCATTATGCATAATATTTAATCTGTAAATCATAAAAATTCGAAAGATTTAAAAAAAAAATATTCACACATTACACATATATATACTTTTATCCAAATTCACTTTTTTCTTTAACATTTAAACTCCAGTAAAACATAAACAACACAAAAAAATTGACGATAAATATTGAACAAAGAAAAAAGAAAACAAAAGTTCGGTAATTTGTTTGCTACATTATAGAATTAATTATAGGCATTTTAAAGTAAAAGAATAAAATTATGTATACGGAATGAGAATTTGCTTAAAAAAAGAATATTAACAAAATAATATTGCTAAATACTAATTGCAATCGTTATACAATCGTATTACAGAATCGTATTATAACATCATCGAATTCTAATGTACTTACACCGTATGTAAACAAAAAATTCGTTACTCTTATTAACGTAAATATCTACTCACATACATATTATAATGCAACAAACAAAACTTTAAAAATTATTGCCGTTTCTTTGTTTGTGTGTTTCATAAAATAAAAATATATAAACTAAATGTATAAAATTATATAATATATCAGACTTATACATTTGTTTTTTTTTTTTGTTAATGCATTTCTCTGTCACATAAATGTGAACAGAAAATTAAACAGTCTTTCTTGTTCAGACGTGGCTGTAAGGGGGAATAACTCTTTCGACGTGCGTGGGATTCGAACCTACACTCCCTCGGTGTTTACAGCGTATTTTATACGCTCATACCCACTAGGTCACCGAGGCCCCATATACATTTAGTTTTGTCTATAGCTAGTTAAAAGGCAACAACCAAACGAATACATGTCAAGGTAAATTTCATATTTTTATTTTACTCTGTAATAATTCTGTAAAAAAATCTGTAATATATTTGTATGAAAATTTTATTTTGTTAATTTTGTTAACTTCTCTACTGTTTTTTGGTTTAAAATCATGTATTGTCACCGTAATACATGATTAAATACATCGTAACCGTAATACATCGTAAACTGTTTTTAAAATTTCAAGTCTTTAGCTCAACGGGTAGTGTGTCTAAAATAGCTTGCAAGATTCCACGATTCCTTTAACCACAAGTAAGTTCAATAAAAGCTGTTAATAAAAGGTAACAATAGCTTTATTGAAATCAAATATTGTGAAGAATGTAGTATGAAAGTAGATAAAAAATATTGGAACTACCATATCCGAACAAATTCATCATCACACATTTCAGCTAAAACAACATTACCTTATAAAGGTAATATTAAAATTATACGGCAAGGATTTCAAAGAAGGATTGCTACTTTTGTTTTGGAAAATAAAAATGAGGACATAATATTACCAGAACAATATTTTGAAATGATAAAGGATGATTTAACGAATTTTTTAAAAAAGGAGCTCCTAAAGTTAAAAATGTTAAATTTAACTTCGCAGAATATGTAAAGCCTCATAAATTAGAAAATGATGAAGTGGAACATATTTCTAGTGTAAAATCTTTTAATAGTAAAATGGAAATTATACAAGCAGAACATGAAATAGAAATTGTATTGGAAAAAAGGAAAGAGAAGATTTTGAATGAAACCGGGGAATTCCAAGAAAAGGATTCTGGATTGAGTTTCAGTAAGTTACTTTATTTGGAAATAAATATAATTCAATATAAACCTATATAAAAGGTTCGCAATATATTAAATTACCAAAGCAAGAGAAAAATTAAAGATTAAAAACCAATTTAAGAGAAAAAAGCATGCATTAATATAAAAAATAGAGATGTATATCGCTTCAGTGGTGTTTAATATCAGCTTTACAAAACAGAGCCATTATAAATCCTCAGATATGTGAACATTATGCTATTGGTACTATAGAAGCACAAACAATAATTTTAAATAATACAAAAGTAGAACAATTAGAGTTAGGTAATTAAGAGTTTCCACTTCATCATAATGATATAAAAGAATTTGAAAGAATGAATCCGGAAATAAGCATCACTATATATGAATATGAAAAAGGTTTCAAAAATTCTATAAATATATTTGGACCCTATTACCATACAAAGTAAGTAAAAAATCATCATATTGAAATGCTTTACAAAAAATGAAATGTTCCATTACTTCAGAAAATGAAATGGGTTTACTTCACAGCAAAATTTACAAATTCATAAAAAAGAATGTAGAAACATCATTAACAAGTTACCTAGCCCTAAAAACAAATTTTTAAAATTTAAAAATTGGCATAAAAAAATGAGGGGTCCCTTTGTAATTTATGTTGATTCAGAAAGTTTGCTAGAACCTGTTTCAACATGTGAACCTAGTTCTAAAATTCCACCAAATATTGAAAAACAAATATTAAAAAACATATTCCGATCGCTTTTTATATTATATCAAATGTTCAATTGATAGTAATTTAAAATATGGTTTTATTTTTTTTATTTTTTTATTTATATATTTAACAATTTATAAATGAAAAAACAAATTTATAACATTTTTTTAACTTTTTTATAATTGGATTGCGGAAAGAACTTCATTGCAGCTTTAATAAGAAATTGTACATTTCTTTTTGAAAATTATATAGAAAAACCGAAACCAATGAAAAGATTAATCGTAAAGGAAAACCTTCATAATACAAATAGTGATACATGTCATATTTGTGAAAAAATATTTCTATCTAATGAAAATCGTGTACAAGATCGTTGCCATCTAACAGGTAAATATATTGGCTCAGCACATAATTCTTGTAATATATTATTTCGTATACCTAAGTTTTTCCCTATATTCTTTCATAATTTTTCTAATTATGATGCTCATTTAATATGTAAAGAGTTAAATTCGGTAAAAGGTACTATCTATTTCAGTTCTACCCTTAAACAAAGAAAATTAATTTCTGTATCCAAATCTATTTTTATTGAAGAAACAAAGAAATATTTTCAAATACAATTTTTAGATTCTTAAAGGTTTATGCAATCCAGTCTTGAATCATTGACAGAAAATTTATTTAGAGAAAAGTTAGGAACCGTTAGAACACATTTTCAAAGCAATGAAAAATTAGAATTGTTAATTTCAAAGGGTACTTATGATTATATATATTCAATAGAAAACCTCAAGGAACTTGATTTACTCATACAAGAAGTCTTTAAAAATCATATGACTGATACTTTATGTTCAAATGAAGATTATCTTCTAGGGAAATTTGCATCAAAATTTATAATTTTGATCTAGCTCAATATTTAACTTTACCAGGTCTTATATGGGATGCTATGTTAAAAATATACTAAAGTAGAATTATAATTATTTGACGGTATTAATATGTTTAATTTTAAACAAAGCATTTGTGGAGGTAGATAAAGATAAACTAAATAAAATAAAAAAAATATATGGGGGATCAATATAATCCTGCAGAATCATCTGATTATATAATATATTTAGATGCAAATAATTTATATATGTGGGCCATGTAGCAACTACTTCCTAATGTTCTTTTAAGTGGCTTGAAAATCCATCAGATTCGCAAGGTGATGAAATTTCTAATGATTCTGAAGTAGGTTACGTTTTGGAAGAAGATTTAAAATATCCTGAATCATTGCATGACATTCACAATGATTTACCATTTTGTTGTGAAAACAAAAAACCTCCCAATGTTAAAATGAATAAACTATTTTTAGAGTTAAATGATAAAAAAAACGAGAAAGAATACCCGTACGAACCGTTAGTATGTTCACAGCCTGTCACTTTGCTTACAATATTATTTTTTTAATATTTTAGTATTTAAAAATAATTTGGGTGAATTTTATAATTTCTAGAACTATATATATATATTCCAACTATATGTTTATACATTCTTCAAAAGCAGATTCTAACCTTCCACATAACGATTATCAATCCAAAACTTTTTCAAATATTCTATAGTACCATTTAATACTAACCGGTAAATGTATATTAAATTAGTACAAAATAGTAAATATAATTTTAAATATTATATTATATTAATGCGCACATAGTATATTTATATTGTTATATACATTGCAATATTTCTTTAAAAATATTTCCATTCGTAGAATAATTTCTTATAAGTACAATAAAATACATATACTCGTATGTATGTAAATACGGCGCTATATAATATACATCTATACTCTTATCATTCATTCATCAGTGACATTAAAAATATTTCCATTCGTAGAATAATTTCTTATAAGTACAATAAAATACATATATTCGTATGTATGTAAATACGGCGCTATATAATATACATCTATACTCTTATCATTCATTCATCAGTGACATATACGATATGTAAATAAACATGATATTATATAAGTATGTATGTATATCAATATCATATAAATAAAAATTCTTCAAGCAACTGTTGTTTATTTATTTACATTTTTTTGTACTACGCATTATATCCTCAACAATTTCAAATTATCAAGTTGCAGCTCCTAAACAGGGGGTGATACAAAAAAAATTTCTAAAATAACTCATACTTATTTTCAAAGATCTAACTTCTGTCAAAGTTTTCAACTTAAACCGTTTAGAAGATAGAAGGGTTAAAGGATTTTGCAAAATTTGAGTTTCGCATAACGGTAAATTAACACACCGTATGCCACAACTATATATTCATTGTATTAAATATAGAGCTTTTTTGAACCTTTGGGAGCTGTTGCTCCGTAACGGGTCGGGCTACAAAAAAAAGTTATTAAAAATAAAATTAATATTGTGACATCTATCAGCAGTTAAAATTTCATAGCTCTATTTCAAAAAAAAAATGGGGATCTAAAAGTTAGGTGTTTGAGAGCTACCCGAAGTTTTGGTCGGAACTCAACTAAAAAAAATAGGTAACCTACAAATTGCTGCCAGAATATTTTGTGTAAATTTCAAGATTCTAGCTTTCTTAGTTTTTGATTTAGCGTGCTGACGGACGGACGGACGGACGAACATGGCTCAATCGACTTAAAAATTTTTTCTGATCCGATCCATACCTTTGAAAGTATATCTAGCTCGTTTATTTCGAGGTGTTACAAACGGAGGAGTAATTTTATTATACCCGATACTTATCGTACGGGTATAATTATGTAATTCATTATAAAAATTTGAAGCAATGCCTAAAATATGGCCTAATTTTGGAAAAGATTCGTAGAGTAAACAATCTGATTACTCAAAAAAGTATACTAACTTGATTACTAACCATAGAGCTTTAGCAGTAAATTCTTTTGAAAATTTTTTTTTAATTAATGAATAATGCTGTTTATGGTAAGACTATGGAAAGCGTTGATAAAAGGAAAATAGTTAAAATAGCCGATTCTTGGGAGAATAGGCGAAAACATCTTGGAGCAAGATCATTGATTATGAAACCAAATTTCCATAGTATTGCAATATTCAATGAAAATCTTTCTGCAGTTCAATTAAATACGCTGATAGTGTTATATGATAATCCAATACACTTGGGTTTCAGAGTCCTAGAGCTCTTTAAATTGCATATATATAAGTTTTACTGTGACTATATGAAGCCAAAGTATAATTTAAATATTGAATTTAATCACATGGATAACGATAGTTTTATATATAATATAAAGACTGAAGATTGCAATGAAGATATAAAATCAGAAGTGCTTGAAACTGATCAAATAAATCTAATTTGTGATACATCTAATTATGATCCCAATAATGTTTACGGTAAACCGCTTGTAAATAACAAAATTATTGGTTTATTTAAAGATGAAAGTAATGGAAAAATTGTGAAAAAATTTATAGCACTTAAACTAAAAATGTATTTGTTAGATATTTTGCCTAATAAAATAATAAAAAAAAGTAAAGGTATAAAAAAATTAACTATAAATGACTGCAGGAAATGTTTATTTGAAAATATTGTTTTATATGGTAAAATGAATATTTTTAAGTCTAAATTACATACTATATACACACAGTCATTAAATAAAATTGCTTTAAGTTCTTTAGATGATAAGAGTCAATAATAACGTTAAGACTCTAGCTTTGGGTCATTAATCTATTCAAAATAATGAGACATATATATATATATATAATACAACAAAAAAAACAAATAAAAAAATAAAATCCATCTTACAAATAAAATTCATCTTAGGATAAAAATTTGATAAATCTTATAGATATCTGTAGAAAGTTTTACTAAACAAATTTAAAAATAAAATAATAAAACAATATGAATTTTAAAAAAATATAGAAATTTTATTTAGCAATATTTTAAAATTATGTTAAGTTTTTGTAAAATGACATTCCCCATTCTCGTTTATTCGGTTCTCCGGAAGTCCGATTCGGTTGTAGAGGTCTGCTTCGGTTCTAGAAGTCCTAGGCGCGAAGGGCAAGGACCCCTGGAGTGAAAGTGAACCCGGACCTCAATTGTTTTGGAAAGAGTCCTCGGAGGTGCTATCATATGATCCCTCTTTTTAAAATCGTATTAGGTATATAAATTAGAGGTTTTCAAATTATTTTACAATAAACAACAAACAATATTTTTTGAAAGAATTTGCTTTGGCCTTAAAGCGCCTTATTCACTTGAGGAGTTAAATGAAGATGCTAAACAACAAAACAAATACAACAAAAATATGATGGATTTATAGAATACTCTTAATTTATAAAAATATATAAAATAAAATTAAAAATATCTTAAATTAATATTTTGCTTCATTTGATGTCATTTACGTAAATGGATCTAAGAAAAAGGAATTCTTAGATAAATTTGTTTCAAGATCAGTAGAAGTTATCAATTTGGATGATAAAATTCCATTTCTTCAAAAAATAAGGAATTCCACAACTATTTGCCTTAAAAATAAAGAAAATCATTTAAGATATACTGTAAAAAATTGTATGAACTTATATAGTATGTATTTAATAAAAGAAAATAATAGGCTTTAAAAAATGTTTGTTTTATTTATTGCTGACCAATATATTTTTTCTGACAGAAACAGCTATTTCATAAAATATCCTGGAATAGTTGTATTGAGCTATGTGTAAATTCATAGGAATGTAAAAATATTTTTGTTCCAATCTTAGTTTGTTCTTTTCAATACATCTCTCAATATATTTTAATATGTATTCTCGTACATTCAAATCAGCTCCATTATATGACATCACTGCATGTATAAAATCTAACATTAGACAAAAGCTATTAAAAAAGAATTTAATTTTGCTTGAGTTTTTGTAAAATCGTGATAAAATGCATACAACTCCAAATAATTCATCTCGCAAATAACTTGGTGATGTCGTTGGAAAATTATTGATGCAGTAAAATTTTCAATATTAAACCGAATTTAAATTTTTATTGTCTGCTTTTTAACCAAATAATAGATAAAGCTTAATAAAAGATTTAGCGCTGCTTCATCATGCGTTGATTTTTCAAATACTTCTGAATTTATGGCTTGATTCATCTCGTCTTTTTTTAGTTGGCGAATTCTATTTTAGAGTTTGGTATTTATAGTTTTCCCAACATTTTTAAAAATTGTTCGAAACATTCTTCCTATTTTTCTGTCATTTTGGAGTAGGGATAATCTGTGGAATAAATTAAGAAAATATTTCATGCTTTTACAGGAACTTCGCATCCATAGATATACACAAGGATATGGCCCGCTAACGTTAGATTACTTTGTAAAAATTTATTATTAAAAACAAAACACTTTTTTTTTTTTTTAAATAAGTCTTTATTCTTCAACAAATATACAATAAATATATACAATAATATTATATGAGAGATAAGTTAATGACATTTAAATATTACAGAAATTTGTGTTCAATGCCATTTTACAATAAACTAAATACTAATAAATACTTCACAATAAAAAATATACTAATACGTTATTGTTGGGTTATTGTATTACATTATATATTATCTTCAACTAAAAAATACATAATCCAAATTAATAATAAAAACGTAAAACAAAAAAAAACCAGTACAACTTTTATATAATATTATTTAAAATCAATTAATTAATTAAATATAAAAATTAGAGAAAAAAAACAAAGCTTAAGATTTATAAAGCCAAAAAAATAAGTAAAAGGAAATAGCACAAAACTCAATTAAAATCATGTAAAGAAGGAAGAAAATGTAAGTAACATATCAATCTCATCTGATCATCATGATATAACATAAGGAGTAGGAATAAAATAAAACAAAATTCAAAATGTTTCCATTAAGTGTGCACAAAACATGACAAAGTTTACTTAGGAAAAAAATAAAAAGAAAATTTAAACCATAACTTTTAATAGATCTTCGATTTCATTGTATTTGAATTCTAACAATCAAGCTTTAACTTTATTTAAAAATTTATTTCGATTTCTTATATTTTTTATTGGTTCAGGTAGCTTGTTAAATAAACGGTAAGATACCACAGTATATGAGTTTCGGAAATTTATTGTTCGGAAAGTAGGGATGTTAACTAAACTATCATTATTTCTCAGGTTATATCTAGTAGAAGATATACTTCCATTGATTTTGTAGACATTTTATAATCTCAATGTGAAAAGGCGGATTTCCAAATGAATCAAAATATTCTGGACACCCTTGCACTGGAACAAATATTACTAACCAATGCGTTCCCTTTTCATTGGAAATATCAGTATTTACCACCAAAACACTAGGTTTTGAAACTTGTTTTGGCAATTGAACAAGAGCATAAACACCTTTAAATATTTTTTGTGTCAAGTTATTACTTTTCAGTACCTTCGAAATCTGAAGTGTGTTCATTATATTGTAGACGAGAAATTACAATTAGACGAGTATTTCCTCTTATATATGTTTTCAAAAATTCTTCTTTAAGTTTTCCATTTTGTTAACACTATATCGAGTTTTTCAAGCAAATTTATTAAGTTGTTAGTTCTTTTTTTTCGTATCGATATGCCCAAAAGAGTAATTCTCAATACCTGTTCTTTTTAAATCTCTGACAGGAACTTTATGCTTTGATCCTTTTACAATCGTTTTACATTTTTCTTTTATTCCAGCCACAACAACGGTTTTTTACAAATATTGTACTGGTTTCGTCCGTACAGAATGACAAGTCTAGAAAATACAACTCATAGTATAATGAAGAGGAAACGAAATACTAGTCATCCTCTTATATGTTTAATTACACATTACGATTTTTTTCAATTTTATATTGGCATCAGATTCTGCAAACACCATGCATGTTAAAGTTGAGGTTAATCGAGAACTCAATATTGCTTCAATTTTAACAGTTCCCGAATCTAAACGATTTTAAAAAGAATCTGTTGTTGATGCATCTGCAAATAAATCGAAAGCTAGTATTGTGTAACCTTTTGTAAACATTTCTTTTGTAATCTGCTGTCCTCCATCAGAGTGATGTATGCCAGTTCCACTGAATAATGCTAAGTATGCTCGTGAATTATAAAAGTTATTTCTTGAAAAGTTTGTTTCTATAGGAAAATTAGGCACAGGCACTTCATTTACATATAATTGAAACTGTGAAAGATTTTGATGTTCGAAAAAGTATGGATTTTTTGATCGTTTTCCATTAAAATTTTCATTGTTTACGATAGAAAATACAAGAGCCCTAGTAATTTGCCCTATAAAAAGTCCAATGATATATTTGAAGTATTAGATGGAATTGTAAAAGTTTTAATTTCGTTTCTTTTGTAGTAACACTTTTTCTAATACGGTATTGTGTGGTAATAATATATTACGATTGATATAACATGTTTCATGTATAAAGTAGTTTTTTGAATTTTTATATAGCTTTCACGTATTTCATTGAAAAATAGAAAAAAATCTCGTTTTTCTAATCTCAGAGCAATTCTCATGTTAACATTATTTATAAATAGCGTGAGAGTATTAACTACATATAGTTTTCCCATCAATTCCACCACCGCAGAGTTAATATATAATTTCTGTCTTATTTTAGAGCCATTATTGCTAAAATCATTAGCATTAGGTTTATCTAATTCCCAACCAGATGCTTCTAAATGTGTTTGACTGGAATCGCTGCTAGAATTTAATAAAATTGTTAGATATGCCTTATAATGATATAATGAGTCGGATGGTGTAATGTTATTTCCATTTAATGTCACATTGCACTGTTGATCATGGAATGTAATAAATTATTTATAGCACTTGGTTTTGGAGTTGGTTTAGAATCAGCTCCGCTTCCTGTTTTGTCATTTGCGCTCCAACTTGATCCATCTTTTTTAATATTTGAACTTTAACTTTATTCTATAATATAATTTTTTGGAGTAGAGATATATTATATCAAAACTTCTTTAAAAAATTCTTTCAAACCTGGTTTCGAGTAAATCCAAGATTAGGAGTTATACTTGAAGTTAAGCTGACAAATTTTTAATAATAGTAATTTGGCTACTATTATGTTGAGTTCGTGAACTGATAGATTCTTACAGTGATCCCCTTTAGCGCAAATATAAGAAAAACAATTTTCTAAGGGGTCTTGGTTAAAACGACTAATAAGTATAAATGAAATATTTGGATTTTCGTTTGATATTTCTTGTGTCAAAGATAAAATACCATTGGATGTTTGAATTAATTTATTGATTTATTTTTTTTTTTTTAAATTGCTTATTTTCACTTGCAGATGAAATTGCAGCTGCAACACTGTGACTTAATGTTTGTACTGGTAAGCTGACACGCATTTTTTCAAAATTTGTTGGCTCAATATGAGATGTTGTTAATTTTGTTATTTTTGTAAAATTGCCGTGTTCCAATTCAAAAATTTCTCTAATAACATCAAATTTTACTATTCCATCAGGTGTTTCAAAGTTTGATTTTAACCGTGCATTTTGAATAGATTTGATCAAATGAGGTACATCATACAATAATTAAATTTTATATTCATTATGATAGAAGAATGGATTATCAACTGATGCATGAAATATCTTGAAACATTTGCGATTGTTAGGACCTTGATCGCAGGTTATAGTTCTTACTTTGAAGCCTATTTTAGATATTACATTTAAATTTTCTCTTACTATTTTTGATAATTCATCACCTTTTATAGAGGTTGTTACAAAATAATTTAAAATGAATTTCCAATTTTTTAATAATCCTCTTAACATAAAAACACATATACAACTTCCTACTTGATTAGATCGCTTATATTGCAAATCAACAACTCCATCCATGGCATCTGCAGAAATATTATAAGTTAAATTTTTTTTTATAGATACTTCATCAAAAACTAAAACGCATTCTTTTTCTTTGTCGTTCATATATTTTACAGCATTTTCAAGAGCCTTATAGATACATGAATTATTTCCTGGTTGAAGATTTTTAATATCATTCCACCTATATAAAGACGAAGTACTAGGAAGATTTAATTTCAATGTATCACGTAAAAATAAATATGTTGATGTAGATCTATCTGTAAATAAAGAAAAATAGAGAAATTAGACAAATTAAACTAACTTAGTAAATAAACTATAATTTAGTTGTATATTATATAAATACAAAAATGAATTTATACACACCTGTAATAAATCCTTTGTGCAAACAGCTTTTCATCTTCTTTCCAAGAATTACTTTTCCCTATTTTTTTTGGTTGAGTTTGGACCAAAACTTAAGGTAGCTCTCGAACACCTAACTTTTAGATCGCCACATTTTTTTTGAAATAGAGCTATGAAATTTTAACTGCTGATAGATCTCACAAAAATATTAATTTTATTTTTTATAACATTTTTTGTAGCCCCCCCCCGTTACGGAGCTACAGCTCCCCAAAGGTTCAAAAAAGCTCTATATTTAAATTGTTATAGCACAAGTTGTATAAGGTATATCTTCATTTTGAAAACGCTAAACGATTACTATTTTTATTAGCTTTAAAAGTATATATATAATAAATATATATTTGTGGCATACGGTGTCTTAATTTACCGTTATGCGAAACTCAAATTTTGTAAAATCCTTTAACTCTTCTATCTTCTAAATGGTTTAATAAGTAATTGAGTCATTTCAGAAATTTTTTTTGTATCACCCCCCGTTTAGGAGCTGTAAGGGGTCAAAAACCGAAAGTTTCCTATTTTTAAACACCTGTAACTTGAACACCTGTTAAATTTTTTTTAAAGTAATACACAAAAATTAAAGCTTTAACATTATACTCTTATTTCTGTTAACAACTTTTTTTAATAATATAGGGTTACTTTATAATTGACGAAAGTGTTACTTGATTTTTTCAAATTTTCTAATAAATTTCTTTAACGAATTTTTTGCATTTTGTTTTACTCGATAATTTGAAATTGTTGAGGATATAATGCGTAGTACAAAAAAATGTAAATAAATAAACAACATAACGGTTGCTTGAAGAATTTTTATTCATATGATATTGATATACATACATACTTATATAATATCATGTTTATTTACATATCGTATATGTCACTGATGAATGAATGATAAGAGTATAGATGTATATTATATAGCGCCGTATTTACATACATACATATATGTATTTTATTGTACTTATAAGAAATTATTCTATGAATGGAAATATTTTTAAAGAAATATTGCAATATATGGCGATATACTTATAACAATATAAATATACTAAGTGCGCATTAATATAATATAATATTTTAAATTATATTTACTATTTTGTAATTTAATATACATTTATCGCTTAGTATTAAATAGTACTATAGAATATTTGAAAAAGTTTTGGATTGATAATCGTAATGTGGAAAGTTAAAATCTGTTTTTGAAGAATTTATAAACATATAGTTTGAATGAAATGAAATGAATTGAATTGAATTGAATTGAAATGTACATCCCATAGTTCTAGAAATTATAAAATTCACCCAAATTATTTTAAAATATTAAAAAAATAATATGGTAAGCAGAGTGACAGGCTGTGAACATACTAACGGTTCGTACGCGTATCTAAGAGTTGAGAAAGGCAACTGTATTCTTCCTCGTTTTATAAGAAAATATATCATATAGTAGATACGCAATATTTTTAAAAAACTAAAAATTGATTTTTATTATATTGTTCTAAACACAACCGAACAAATTTAAAAAATAAATATGAAATGTTTTTCGATATAGCAATATTTAACGGTTTATATATATATAAATGTCACAGTAACACTAATATTTATTTGCACTTTGTATTTTTGTTTATACTTTATATATTTAGTATCACTAACGTAATATATACTTATAATTTATAACACCACACTTTACTTAAAATCCGACTTTAGTAATAACACTATTTTCAATAATTTTATAATAAATTTCAAACCGCATTTACAGTAGTTATTCCCCTTTACGACATCAGTCTGAACAGGAAATTTTGTGTAATTTCCTGTCCACATTTATCTGACTCATGGCGCAGTGGTTAAGTCGCCAACCTTTCAATCGAAGAGTCTTGGGTTCAAACCCCGGTCAGGTCATATAAATAAAATATATGTAGTACTTTTATATCGTAATAATTTATATCGTATAATTAATAGTAGTAATAATAATAATAATAACAATAATAATAATAGTAATAATAATAATATTAATAATAATAATATTAATAATAATAATAATTGTTTGCTTCACAATAAAACAATGTTTTCTTGTAATTAAGCTTTTATTAATGATAAAATTTAATACAAAATTCGTTGTTTAAATACAATTTTATTTAGGTTAATAGTATGATACAATACGTTAAAAATACAAATTTTAACTTTCAATTATATTATGCAACTAAATTAGCTGACACAACATTTAAATATTTTCAATTTAAATAATTAATGTAGGTTAGTATGAATTTATACAAAAAATGTTTTAAAATGTTCTACATTAGTTCATACGAGTCATATTACAACCAATTTATATTAAAAAGAATGTATTAAAGTTATTAAAGGTAAAATGTAATTTTAATTAACCCTAATGTTGTTGCATAGATAAAAATTTAAATTTTAAGTTAATGTTAAATAGTATATTTTATTATTATAAGTTTAGATTTTATTTTTACTTTTATGTTCTGTGAATATGCTCCTCCCGGGTTGAATTAATAATTAAAAGGATGCTGTCTAGGAACGACTGTTGTTCTGCTGCTCGTTAATGTAGTCACTGATTCTGCAATCTTAATAGTTTTTTTTTTTTCCTAAGGAAGGTGTGAATCTTCCAAAGATACCAAGAATTTCCCCCTTGGTAGTGTCAGATTCTTACTGACTAAACCCACCTCCCCATTTTTAGCCAATATAATGGGATAAAACCCTTACCTGCGAACGCAGTATATTGGCTAGGGAGTAGGGATAGCAAAGGATAGGAAATGGATACGGAAACATTGAATTGGGAGTGCAACTGTAACGTAACAATGAATCCGCATATTATTATTACTATTTAGCTAACAGTTACATCATGTAGTAGTAGTAGTATATAGTACTACATGAGGTAATTATGGAAGGCAACTCCCACTGTCACTGTAGCGGTTATTATTATTGGTATTAGTATTCTTATTAATATTATTATTTTACTTCAGAGTTAGCGCCATCAGTGGATTACAACGTGCAGTAGTATATAACACCTTAGTTGCATGATATAACCAAAGATGGCTCCACTGTAGTAGTTATTGTATTATTACTATTATTATTATTATTATTATTTTTGTTATTCTTACTATTATTATTATTATTATTATTACTATTATGATTATTATTATTACTATTATTATTTTTATTGTTATTGTTTTACTACAGAGTCAGCGCCATCAGTGGATTACAACGTGCAGTAGTATATAACACCTTACTTGCATGATATAACCAAAGATGGCTTCCACTGTAGCAGCTATTATTATTATTACTATTATTATTATAATTATTGTTATTATTACTATTACTATTATTATTATTATTATTATTTCTATTATTATTATTATTATTTTTATTATTGTTATTATTTTACTACAGAGTAAGCGCCATCCGTGGATTACAACATGCAGCAGTATATAACACCTTACTTGCATGATATAACCAAAGATAGCCCCACTGTAGCAGCTATTACTATTATTATTATTATAATTATTGTTATTATTACTATTACTATTATTATTATTATTAATACTATTATTGTTATTATTACTACTATTAATTATACGATGTACATTATTACGATATAAAAGTACTACATATTTTTTATATATGAGCTGACCGGGGTTTGAACCCAAGACCCTTCGATTTAAAGGTTGGAAACTTAATCACTGCGTCATGAGTCAGATAACTGCGCCATGAGTCAGTTGGATCCATAGTTGATGTCTTCGATGAAGTTACAAAAACTCTTCTATAATGGCTCAATCAATAGCAAATAGCTATTACGCAAACTAATACAAGAATTATATAAACCATGGCATAATGATGAACATCATGAATATTAATATTTCTAACGGCTGCTATTTCATTTCTTTGATCATTTATTTTAGTATGTAATGTTTGATTGGCTGATGCTATTTCGTCTTCCAAAATTGACAAATTATTTAAATCTTTATACATCTTTTCCGAACTGTTAAGATAATTAGCTAAAATATCATGTGGTATTTCTGATACTATTAAAAACGATGATGTTATGTTTGCTGTAAACTTTTGACTAGACGATGGAAACATGCCAGAATGCTTAAGCGTGCAACCAGGGTTTACGTAAATAATCCCATTTCCAGTTAATACAACCCTTTCGAAATGAGTACCACAATTTAAATCAACTATACTTTTTTTATCTAAAGTGTAGATCCAATGGTTAGCTGCATGCATTTTGAGGTCTATTGACGAACTCTTGATTTTACAAAAAGTAGATAGCCTTGCTTCTGAGGATAATAACTACATTTCGCATTGATTAATGTTAGATCCTAGACTATACATTGGTGAATTATATCTGCATAAAAGATTATCGGATTTCCAAGACCTGCACAAATTTGTATCAATTTCGCTCATAGGTGAGAATCTATTGCGAAGTTTATTTAGCAATAAATACTTACTGGAGGGTTGAATATATATAAACTTATTAGCTCTAGTTAGAGGAATAGGAATAAGCTGATGTATCTGATAACACTCTGCATCTAACAGTGGCAATTTTATTTGAAAAATTACGTTATTTGGAGTAACTCGTGCTTTTACTTGCATTAAGGAATATAATGTCAAAATTTGATTTTGGTCATCTGTTTTTTTTAAATGACTACGAATATGTTCTCGTATTATTTTAAATTGCAATTTTAGTTGTTCAGGAGTTACTAACAATGTATTAATTCGTCCGTAACGTATGTCCGTAACGTAACGTTTTTATGATAGCTTTCTTTCAACAATCGATTTTTTAATCGATTGTTGTGTGTGTCGCGTACTGTTTAAATCCAACGTCATTACTAAAGCAGGTTCTGTTCTATTTATATCATCTTGCAAAGAAGAAAGTTGTTTTTTCATAGCTAAATATTGCTGATTTCCATGCAGTTGCTCGCGTTTAATTATGTTAAGAGTTGAATCCGATATGAAAGTTTGCCTTAGAAATAATGCTTCCAGGTGACGTTCATTTTCTTTAATCTGACTAATATCTGTTTCATATTTTTCAGCAAATTCATCATCTAGGACTCCAAAGAGGCTATGTGCTACATTTCCAATAATTCCAAATGCAGCTCTTTTCTTCTTAGGTGGATTTTCGTTTTATAAATTAAATAATTAGCGTTTTCTAACTCTTCTAAATGATGTTGTAATTGTGCTATAATAGGTTTACAATGATTTTCGAATTCAATATCAGCAGCAAACTTGTCGCATGTTTCTTTTAAATAGGTTATAGATTTGGTTAGCATATTAGTTTGATACTTATACAACTATAAATTAAAGTGTACGATTAAGTTCCATTCACTGTTATAAATATTAGTCTTTGCAATGTTTTCGAAGTACATGCCTTGTTCATTGCCAAACTGACTATTACTGTAGTATGCGGATGGTTTGCTTGCCAGTGCCATCGTAAAGAAAAAACTAAAAATAATGGTAAATATCATAGAGCTTAAACTGCGGCATGTTGACTTAGATTTCTTTATCTTTTTATTGTCATGTTTCTTTTGAGAATGCTTGTGTTTCCTCTTGACAGATGAATGATTTGTTTCATTTTTATTTTTCGATATATCTGAGGTACCGTCGTTTACCATTACTGCTGCGTCATAGCTAGAGTCATCTTCATTCTCTATAATAATGATAACTTGGTTATAGATCTTTTCAAAACTGAGGATTTTGTCTTTAGAGTAACAACTCTAACAAGACCGTTATCATCGCAAGTTGTTTCAATCACTCTTCCAAGTGCCCATCTTGTTGGTGGCAAATTGTCTTCCTTTATTAGTACTATGTTACCAACCTTCAAATTTGGTTGTTGTTAAGTCCATTTTGGTCTTTGTTGTAATCTAGACAAGTATTCCTTAGACCATCTTTGCCAGAACCTCTGATAAAGCTGATCCAGAAGTTGCCATCTTGTTAGTAAATTAGTATTTTCATTTAAAACATTCTCTTCAGGCACGGTCAATAATGGTGTTCCTATTAAAAAGTGTCCTGGTGTTAAAACTTTCAAGTTTTCTGGTTCATTATTTAATAGACATAGTGGGCGGGAATTCAAACATGCCTCAATTTTTACAATCAAAGTTGTAAGTTCTTCGAAAGATAAAATAGTGTCCTTTATTATTCTCTTCATATGGTATTTGGTTGATTTTATACCAGCTTCCCACAGGCCGCCAAAGAGCGGTGAAGATGGTGGTATAAAGTGCCACTCAATTCCGCCTTTGCATAACGAATTTTTAATTTCGCTTTGATAGTTTGGTTGGTTGAATAAATCAGCTAAAATTTTGCTTGCTCCACAGAAATTCGTGGCGTTTTCAATATAAACCTTTGTAACTGGTCCTTTTGTGCTAACAAATCTTTTAAATGCTGCAAGAAATGCACTTGATGTTAAATTGCTAACCACTTCCAAATGTATTGCCTTGGTACTCAAACAAATAAAGAGAGCTATATAACCCTTAAATGTCTTAGTTCCCCGACCAACAGATGTTTTTGAGGCAAAAGGTACAGCATAATTAACCCCGTAATTAGTGAACGGTCTGGATGTCGTTACACGAGGCTTAGGAGGATTTCCCATTAACTGAAAAGCTGACGATGCTTTAAAGCGATGACAAGTTATACTTCTATGTATACATCCTTTAACTGCCTTTAATGGATTTAGTATCCAAAATGATTGTCTTATATATTCCAGAGTTTGATTATTACCTCCATGTAAGGAGTGTAAATGTACATGCTTTATGACCAGGTCAGTTAAATCGCTTTTGTAAGGCAATATTAACGGTTGTTTCTGTTTATATGAAAGTTCAGATTCAGATAATCTTCCACCTAAGCGAATGAGATGATTAGCATCCAAAAATGGGTTTAGACTTAATAATCTGCTAGTCTTATGTAATGAGACACGCTTTGAGAGTTGCTTGAATTCCTCATGAAAGTATTGTAATTGAGTGACCTTAACTAATGCTATCAAGTTAAGGTCGAGTTCTCTATTTCATCTGTTGTCATTATTCCAGTTTTACGATACTCATCTGAATATTCTTACAAAATCGTATGCAATAAGCTCAGATCCGCTTTAATTTTGTTAAAGATGAGTAGTTATGAAGTAAAGTCTCAACCAAGGAAGTATCCATGTCAGTTTCTACGATATTAACAAAAAAATTTTGTTTTAATTTTCAAACTTCTTTTGCTTACGGGTATATTGGAGGCCTTAAATTCCTCTTGTTTTAACCAAGTGGGACCTTCCCACCAAAGTGTATTGTTTTCTAATTTTATTGGATAAATACCTCGTGAAGCTAAATCAGCTGGATTACTTGGTGAATTGACGTGATATCAACTTTCCGGGCCAACGAGGACCTGAATATCAGCTACTCGATTCCCAACAAATGTTTTTCAACGGTTTGGAGTAGATTGCAGCCATGATAATCGAATAGTTGAGTTTGTCCAAGCAAAGTATTCAATATCCTCCATGTCCAAAGCCCTTCCTTTAGTAATCTAGCTAATAATAACGCTCCGTTTAATTCTAATCGTGGTAAAGAAAGTTGAGATCTTAAGGACGCCACCTTTGTTTTTGCAGCTATGAGTTTTACACTAATATTTCCTTCGTTTGTTATTGTTCTAAGGTATACAACAGCGCCGTAAGCTTTTTCAGACGCATCAGAAAATCCGTGTAATTGGCATTTTCGGATACCATCTCCATTTTTAATATTTTTTTATTGAGGTATTAGCTCAAAAAGAGCCATTCATTCATACCATCTGGATCCCGTCCCAAAAATTTGAATAGATGATTTATTTCATCCGGTTGTTCTCATAAAGCAAAATAATAAATTAATGTTCACACTTTGCTTTACCTGTAGTTTAGAAAGCAATCACGATGAGTGCACACATTGTGAAGAACAAAAAATACTGTCAGGAACTTGGGTTATAGATGAGGTAATAAAAGCTATCGAAAAAGATTATAAAATAATAAAAATACATGAAATATGGAGTTATAAAGTTCATCAATATGATAAAAGTTTAAACAAAACAGGATTATTTACCGAAATATTTGATAAATTTTTAAAAATAAAACAAGAAACTTCAGGTTGGCCAAAAGAATGTGATTGCGAGCAGTCAAAACAAAAATATGATCAAGGGTTTTTTGTAATATAAAATATTCAACTAAATGCAGAAAAAATCTGTTCAAATGCAGGTTTGCGCCAATTTGCAAAAACAATTTTTAATTAATTTTGGGGAAAATACGACAAAAAGAAAACCAGACAAAAACACTGATAGTTAGGGCTCCATCAGAATTTTATAATTTGATAACAGATCCAAGTAAAAATGTTGTGCACATAATGATTATTAACTCTGAAACACTTTTAGTAAATTGGAAAAACAAAGACGAAGATATAGAATTACTGCCTACTGTTAACATATGTATAGCCTGTTTTACTACAGCGCAAGCTCGTCTAAAATTATATAACTTTCTTGAAAAATTAAAAGAACGTGTTTTATATTATGATACGGACTTGGTAATATATGTTTCAAAAGAAGGCGAATACGAACCTCCTACAGGCAACTTTATTGGAGATATGACAGATGAGCTTGAGTCTTTTGGAGCTTTTTTTTTGCGAGGGTAGGTGGAAATCATCGGATGACAATATAGAGGAGTGAACAATTGACCAAACAATAGGTTATACGACCTTTAGTACCAATGTTCTATATGGTCAGAGGAAGTTAAGTTAGGGAGTGAAAATAGATTTGAAATTGGCAGGCATATTGTGAACAAAGTTGTTAATATTCACCTTGAATCTTTGCACATTGTAAATGTAATCATCACCAATTCTGGGGAACACATATTTTGCACTTTATCGAGAAATCCCAATGCCGCTTTGGAGGCTCCTGCCCAAATATGTACATTGCACTCCATCTTTGGTCTTATATATGTTTTATAGATATTTAGGAGATCAGAAGATGAAAAGATGGCTTTACAACGATACAGAAGTATGGGTTTTCTAGATGAATCTTTAGCCATACCAAAAATATGATTGGACCAACTTAATTTTTGATTTAGCTCCATGTCCAAGACTTTGAGCTCACCTGCATGCTGCAAAACTGCTCCTTGAAAAGTTAAAGTTGTGATTGAAGTGTTTCTTTTCCGAGAGACTAAACAGCACTGAGTTTTTTTAGAGTTAAAATCGACTCTGCTGATTTTGCCCCAATTAGAAATTTTGTCCAAGTCGAGATTTAGCTCAAGCGAAGCAGAATATTTACTGTCGTTGCTTTCATAAGAAGCAACGAGCGTGCTGTCGTCTCTAAAACTATGGATTGGAATGGAGGTTATACTTAAAAGATCGCTTATAAATATTAGGAAAAGTTTCGGAGAAAGAACAGATCCTTGAGCAACACCAGCATTAATTTTGGATTGGTCTGAAGAATAACCATCGACCAGGACACGAATCGAACGATTCGAAAGAAAATCTTCAATCCATTTTACAAATACACCACCGAGGCCCATTGCTTTGCATTTAAAAATTAAAGCATCATGCCAAACTCAGTAAAAAGCTTTAGAAATATCCAAAACGACAACATCGGACTCCCCTGAATGGTGGAGGCTGATGTTGAGCCTTTCACTGAGGCATGTCATGATAACACCTGTTGATCGATGGGTTCGGAACCCATATTGACAACCATTTATTAATCCTTTATTATGTAGATATTTCAGTAGCTTTCTTTTTATTAAATTTTCTATTATTTTGGAGAGGACCCAAGTGGTAGCATTAGGGCGGTAGTTTGAGGGATCGCTTTTTTCTCCCTTTTTGGGGATGGGATGTATGTGCGCTGTCTTCCACTGGGTAGGATATCTACTCGAAGAGAGTGATAAATGGAAGAGATTGCGCAATGGTTTCGCAATAGTGGAAAAAGTATTTTTTAAAACTGTGGCAATAATGCCACGACCGGCTAACTTTTTTGTATCCAAATTTTTAAGAGTTTTAAGAACTGCACGAGTTCTGAAAGAAATTCTACCTAAGGAGCAGTTAACCTCGGGAAGAATTCATGGTCTCTGTGTTGACTGGGGCAATGTTGAATTGGAGGCGAAATTTTTGGCAAATAAATCTGCTTTTTCTTTGGGATCGGAGACAGTTTCGTCATTGTTATCAACCAAATGATGGAAGGAAGAACCACCACTTTTATCGTTAAAGCTCTTAGCAAAGGTCCAAAAGGATTTGCTATTTTTAGGCAGATGCTAAAGTTGTCTTCTCAACCATCTGTTGTGCACGAACTTTTGCTTGTTGATAACTCTCCCACACCAGTTTCTAACCGCGATATAGCTTGCCCTATTAGCTTCAGTTCTATCACTCTTGTAGATTTGAAAAGCTTCCTCCTTTTTAGATATTGCATTTGTACAAATGCGATTAAACCAAGATTTGGGTGGCCTTTTAATACTTTTCATAAAGTGAGGTATGTAAGCTCTCATCCCTAGAAGAATTATTTCACTAATCGCATTTATTTATTTATTTATTTATTTATTCATTCTTTATCTCAAATGAGCCCAATCGCTCGTACAGAGTATATAACTTCTTAATTCTAATATAATAATAGTTCAATTTTTAATTCAGTGCAACATACAAAAAAACGTATTGAGGAAATATTACTTAATTTAAGACATTCATATCAATCAATAACATAAAAATAGAAGAAAAAAAATTAAAAACAAAAAGAAGAATATATGTATATGTGTAGATATATAATAACAACAAATATTAAAATTGAGAAAAAATACTATATACAGCACAATAACAAGACAAGTTTTTTTTTTTTTTCTTTTTTTTTTTGTTTACTAATTTAGATTATTTCTTGAAGAAAGTGCTCATTAACAGTTTCTTTAAATTTGAATGCATTATTTATATTTTTAGTAGGTAATTCATTATAATAATGAAATCCTAAATTATATATTGTGTCATATCCATTAAATGTTGCCTTTGACGAAACAATTTTAATGTTTACAGCTCTTCTGGTTTCATAATTATGTGTATTATTGTTCAATATTAATCTTGTATTTGTATTTATACTATTTGATTGCATATTATGTATATGAGTTACCAACTTACTTTTTGTGAGTATGTGTAGCGGTAGAATCTTATATTTACAGTGAATATTGTTAGTTGCTGCTCTTTTTCTATACCCGTATAAATTTTTTATAGCTTTATTCTGAAGCTTTTGCAGGTCCTTTTAAGGTCCTTCTTATATGCATTACCCCAAATATGTATTGAGTACGCAATTGAACTTTGAAACAGTTCAAAAAACAATCCCCTTTTTCTGTGGTATGGCACTCTTTTACTTATTAGCCTGAATATGCCAGCAATTTTCCTGGCTTTTTTTAGCTGTATGTTAATCTGGTCACTCCATTTTAATTCACTGTCTATTACTACACCTAGGTACTTATAGCTAGGAACTATTTCTAAATTAATATTTTTATAGTTTATTTTGATAATGTCTGACAGTTTTTCTTGAAAAACACATATTTAGTTTAAATGATGTTTATTGTTAGTTTGTGAGTTTCCATTCAATCGTTTATTATTTTTAGATCTTCATTTATTTTTTCGTCCAATTTTTGACATCCAGTTTCTGAATAGAGTATCGCAAGATCATCAGCGAAGATATAGGGTTTACTAGTTAGTTTTATGTTAAGTAGGCTGCTTATGTAGCAGGAAAATAAGGTCAGCCTAAGGAACCCTAAGGAACTTCCCTGAATAACACCGAACTCAATATTGTTTTTTTCACTTCTTAATCCTTCACACACACTATATTGGGATCTATTTGACAAATAATTTCTGAACCATTCATGTTCCTTACCAGTTACTCCAAGTTCATATAATATTCTGAGCAATGTTTTTCTATCTACGGCATCAAATGCTTTTTTTACATCAAAGAATACAGCCACCACTTTTTTATTTTTTTCAATACCAGACTGGATTTCAGCTGCAAAATCAAATAAAGCCGCACCTGTATTAGATTTTTTTTTAAAGCCGTATTGACTCTTACTTGTAAGATTCTCTTTTTGTAAAAAATTTGTCAGTTGGCTATTTACATATGTTTCGAAAATTTAGAGAAGGTAGTTGAAATGGAGATTGGTCGAAAATTATTTATATCTTCGATATCACCCGATTTTTTATAAATGGGGATAACTTTATTTATTTTCATGGGACCTGGCACTATTTTTTGGTTGAGTGAAGCGTTAATTAATTGCATTATACAACTAGCCAATTCTTCTTTACACTTTTTTATTAACGATGAGGGAATCTCATCTTCACCCGCTGCTTTGGTATTGGACAAGCTGTTGATTATTTTTATTACTTCATATCGATTTATAGGTTTGAAATCAAATGCACTCTGCGTTCTTATTTTTGGTATATAAATCTTTTTTTCAAAACTTTCTGCCTTAACGTTCCTTATATTACTATAAAATTGGTTGAATTGATTTATTTTTTTCAATTTATCATTTTCAGTCAGATCTAGGTTCGAAAAAAATTCATTTGTTTTAATATTTGGGCCTTTAATAAACTGCACAATGCTCATTTTCATTTTTAAAGCTTACACTTTTATGAATAAAAATAGCCGCACCGCCACCTGATCTTGTCTTCCTACACGAAAATGTTTTTGAGTAATGTTTAATATTTACTAGGTCAACATCTTCATCAATAATCCAGGTTTCACTTATTACTATAAAGTGAATGATATATTTGAGTTGATCCAGTATATAATTTATATTGTCTACTTTATGTTTAAGGTTTCGTGCATTCAAATATAGAATCTTCAATGAGTCTTCTTCTTCTAAATTAATGTCATGTATGCTATATAAATTGGTTTTTACTTCGGATATGATTGGCAAATTATATGTTATATCATATGACATTTAGATTAGATTCTTGCAATACACGTATTATTTTACTCGTAGCGGTCTTTCTTACAAACTTTTCTTTTTTTAGGTCTCTTGCTTTTTTGAATAATTGACTAAAATATGTGGTAAGTTTTTCATTTATAAAAATTGTTGATGATGTTATTACATTATTACCAATATCTGGTGCATTTTCGGGAATTTGTTGAACTTGAGAATCTTGTGCAACAAAGATCTTAGTTGTTAATTTTTTGTTTTTTATGGCTTTCAGAAATTCACTTTTTAATTTTAAATTATTAAATTTTACAACTAGTTTATCTGGCTCACCTGAATTTTTTGCTAGATTCTTAGACTTATGTATGTATTTCACATCATTTGCTTCAATTTTCACACCAACATGATCAGCTAGTTTGTTCACAACTGTGCGTTCATTGACTGAAAATTCTGCTGGGATTCCACATATTTCAATCTCCTTGCAAATTTTTATCTGCTTCATTTTTTCCATTTCAATTCTGTTGTAATGTATATCACTTTTAGGCGTTTTAATTTCATTTCTCAAACATATATTTTCTTCAATAATTCCATCGATGAATTCTTTAATTTCAGTAATTTCATTTTTAAATTTTTGGAAGTTAGCTAAATGTGTTGCAAAGTCTACATTTCTGTTGCTAAAGCACAAAGAGCAATCAAAAGCTTTAAAAAATCTACAACCCATCTACAAATACCAACTACCAATCTACCAACCCATCTACAAATTTATATTTTTTTTAACGATGGTAGCTCATCTCTAATTTTTTGTCATTGTTTAAGAATGTGATTTGATACTGGCTGTTCCCAATCAGTCTCTTTCAACCATATCTGTTGAAATAATAATTTGATTTTTATGATAACTGGCCGAAGCATCAAAAACTACTCTCAATTTAGTTGTTGAGCTGTCGTGTTTAAATACTGCATGATGAAGTAGATAGTATTTGTTTTCGGTATTTTCAGAAGCTGGAACCATATGACCTAACTGATTCCGCCATAAATTCCTTGTACATAATTTCCAGCAAGTTATTAGATTTCAATTTTCTCTCCAGTTGAAATAGCCTTGCAAGTGCTAATTCTCTAGATCACTGTAATTCGTTAAAATTGAAATGTTGGCGAAACGGTAATCGTACAGTATATGTTCCATTCTTTTGACGCAGATGCGTGGATTTGAAATGAACCTTTATTCAGCTGTCGCAGTCCTCTCTGGTGAAAGCTCTTCACTCTCCCAAAATTTACTTAGTTCTTTGCTAATGTCAGTTTCACCAATAAAGCAGTTAATTGTATTCTCTGGAACCTTCCCTTTTACTTCACCTGATAAGATATAACCGAACTTGGTGTTCTGTGCTATGGGAGTTCCTTGCTTTGCCCTTATAATCTAATTTTGAATCATTTGACAAAAGGCATCAGCTCCCAAAATTATATCTATTTTATTTGGTGTATAGAAATTTGGGTCTGCTAGTTCTAAACTTCGGACATGTTTCCAATTGTGATAGGAAGTTACATTTTCTGAGGGCAAATAACCGGTCAACTTTGGCAAGACTAATGCTTTGGTCACGCATAAAAATGAAGTATTCAATCTCGATTTTAATGTAATTTGTACGATATTTTCAACTATACCGCATTTTGTATTGCCAATTCCCAATACGGTTGCATGTACCTTGTGTTTGGGCAGTTGCAAACGTTGTACTGTATTTTCTGAAATCAAAGTGGCTTGAGAATCTTGATCAACAAGCGCTCGGAGTTCCGTATACGATCCATCTAATCTTTGTATTTTTATCACCGCTGTGGGTTTTTACCTTTCGACCTTTCGTTTTACTAAGTTTGTTGCACAGTGAGTGTTTATATCAATTCTCTTTGTATTGTCAGTTGATAAATTCTGGTCAGGTACATTATTATTGTTTTGATGCGTTAAGTGCAACAAGGTGTGATGCTTTTTGTTACACACCCTGCATTTTGACCAATTTGTGCACGTAGCTGTAAAATGACCAAGCCGTAAACAGTTTCCACATAAATTATTCTTTTTTGTTATTGTGATTCTTTGTTGTATATTCAGAAAGTTAAATTTTTCACATGCATAAATTTTATCTGTTCCTTGGCATATAATGCATAAGTTATTTATTGACCCATAGAATGTTTTAATCTTTGTTTCAGTAGTGTTTGTATCGTTTTCCAAGGCTTCTAGAGTTTGAAAACGAGATTCTAAAAAGTGAAAGAAATGCTCCATATTTTGCCCGTCTCTTGGATTGATTAATGATTGTTCGTATAACCGGTGAGTTTCTTTGTCCAATCTCTGTGTCAGCAGATGTATCAAGATTGGATCCCAATTTGAAGTATCAACGTTCAAACTTTGAATAGCTAATAAGCATTCCTTTGATATATCATGAAGCTTCTTTATGACCATTCCTGATTCTTTGTGTTTTGTCCCTTGATTTAAAAATTATTTTAGTTGAGTAGATAAAAGAGTTTTTGTGTTATTGAATCTTTTATCTAAAATATTCCAAGCAGAATCATCATTTTCAGCTGTTATTGGTAAATGTTTAATTAATTCTGCGGGTTCTCCAGTGATGTTAGCTTTTAAGTAATAGAATTTTTGAGCTTTTCCTATGCTTGAGTTGTTGTCGATAACTTCCATAAATAAATCTCTGAAAGATTTCCAGTTAGAATAACTCCCTGAGAATTTTGGAACACTCATGTCTTGATTTGACTGTCTTTGGGGTCGAACTGCTGGAGCTGGAGATAAGCTCGTTAATTTGTTGTTGAGTTCAATAATTGCCTCCGTATACAATGTTTCACCTTCTTCAAACATGTTATTTTCAAAATACTTATGTAGAATAGGCTTATCTGAAATTATGTTCATGTGGTGTTTCATCACTAATTTCCAATACTCTTCTTCTAATGTTTTCAAATTAACATTAATAAAGCCCAGATTCGGTTCTTTATCTTCCTGTTCCTTAACCTTCAGATATATTCGCTCTATCGCTTTTATAATTTCCGACTGCTTCTTTAATTCTTTTAATAGTTTTGATGGTATATTAACTGCAGGGGCGTTTGTTTCAGCAGCTTCTAGAATCCCCTTAAGTTCATCTACCAAATTTATTAAGCTTTCAAAATCCTTGTTTTTAAAATAAGGATACTCTGGAGCATTTTTTTCAATTGATTGATTTCTGCATTATTTTCAACAGCCGTTTTCCAATAGTCATTTAAAGTTTTCATGCGGGCTTGCACATACTCTTTAGTTTTTCTATCTAAAGAGTCCTTTTTAAAATTTACCTTTATATTTTCTTTTCTTTATCTATCTTTAAAAAATATAATTCTTTCTGATGTTTAATTAAGCCTTCCATGATGTTTAATTTTTCCTTGTTATAAAAGAGTTTTGTAATGATTTTAAGTAATGTTTCTAACCTAATGATGTGGTTAAAATGAAATATTAAGGTACTGGATCCTTGAAAATTAGTTTGATTGAAGATCGCCTAAATAACCGATTAACGATTTTTTTTTTGCTGGCTGCTAGTGTTCTAGAGTATTACATTAAATTGTTTTTTGTTTATCTAAAGATCCTAGTTCTACAGATATAATTACAAACGCTAGTTTTATAATTAAAATTATATAAACTTAAGACACTAGTTCTAAAGTTTTTTTTTTTTTATGAATTCTAAAGACACTTGTTCTATAGAATAATCCGGCTCGAAGGACCAATGTTTGCTTCACAATAAAACAATGTTTTCTTGTAATTAAGCTTTTATTAATGATAAAATTTAATACAAAATTCGTTCTTTAAATACAATTTTATTTAGGTTAATATTATGATACAATTCGTTAAAAATACAAATTTTAACTTTCAATTACATTATGCAACTAAATTAGCTGACACAACATTTAAATATTTTCAATTAAAATAATTAATGTAGGTTAGTATGAATTTATACAAAAAATATTTAAAATGTTCTACATTAAGTTCATACGAGTCATATTTAACAAATTTATATTAAAAAGAATGTATTAAAGTTATTAAAGGTAAATTGTAATTTTAATTAACCCTAATGTTGTTACATAGATAAAATTTTAAATTTTAAGTTAATGTTAAATAGTATATTTTATTATTATTTAGATTTTAGTTTTATTTTTATGTTCTGTGAACAATAATAATAATAATAATAATGATAATAATAATAATAATAATAATAATAATAACAAAAATAATAATAATAATAGCTGCTACAGTGGAGTTATCTTTGGTTATATCATGCAAATAAGGTGTTATATACTGCTGCACGTTGTAATACACTGATGGCCCTGATTCTGTAGTAAAATAGTAATAATATTAATAAGAATACTAATAGCAATAATAACAGCCGCTAGAGTGACAGTGGACGTTGCCTTCAATAATTACCTCATGTAGTAAGGTGTTATATACTACTACATGTTGTAACTATTGTAACGACTATAGTCACTCTTAGGATAATAGTTAATAATAATAGACGGATTTATTGTTTCCTTACAGTCCCAATCCCAATTCAATGTTTCCGTATCCATTTCCTATCCTTTCCTATCCCTACTCCCTAGCCAATATACTGCGTCCGCAGATAAGGGTTTTCATCTTATTATATTGGCTGAAGGGGTAGGTGGGTTTAGTCAGTAAGAATCTGACCAAGGGGGAAATTCTTGGTGTCTTTAGAAAAGTTCCACCTCCATAATAAAAAAAAAAAAAAAATACTTCAGCATTAATTTTAGAATTGGGTTCAAAATCAGAGTTCCGCTAATTTTATTAGCAGGGGTTTGAAGAGGCAGCTCCCAATCTTTAAAAATAAAAAATTCAAAATTTTAACAAGATTTAGTATTTTTCACAAGTCAAATGTCAAAATTTCATCCTTTTTTATGAAACCCTGTATCCAAACACAATTCCAAAATTAGAAATTTTCAAAGTTACTTTTCGAAATTGATTATCTTCATAATATAAAAACGTCAAAGTTTACTATTTTTCAGAGAGAAATGTAAAAATTTATTATGTTTGTATAAAAAGCTGTATTAAACCCTGTAAAAGCGTTGACATACTTCAATAGGGGCCTCGGTGGCCTGGTGGGTAAGAGCGTATAAAATACGCTGTAAACACCGAGGGAGTGTGGGTTCGAATCCGATACACGTCGTAAGATTTATTCCCCCTTACGACATTTACAGTCACCCCTGAAGAGGAAAGACTGTGTAATTTCCTGTCACATTTATCTGACTCATGGCGCAGTGGTTAAGTCGCCAACCTTTCAATCGAAGAGTCTTGGGTTCAAACCCCGATCAGGTTATATAAATAAAAAATATGTAGTATTTTTATATCGTAAAAATTTATATCGTATAATTAATAGTAGTAATAATTATAATAATAACAATAATAATAATAATAATAGTAATAATAATAATTGTAATAATAATAATAATAAAATAATAATAATAATAATAATAATAATAATAATAATAATAATAATAATAATAATAATAATAATAATAATAATAATAATAATAATAATAATAATAATAATAATAATAATAATAATAATAATAGTAATAATAATAATAATAATAAAAATAATAATAATAATAATAATAATAATAATAATAATAATAATAATAATAATGATAATAATAAGAATAATAATAATAATATCTGCTACAATGTAGCTATCTTTGGTTATATAATACAAGTAAGGTCTTATATACTGCTGCACGTTGTAATGCACTGATGGCCCTGATTCTGTAGTAAAATAGTAATAATATTAACAAGAATACTAATACCAATAATAACAGCCGCTACAGTGACAGTGATGCTTGCCTTCAATAATTACCTCATGTAGTAAGGTGTTATATACTACTACATGTTGTAACTATTATAACGGCTATAGTCACTCTTAGGAAAACAGTTAATAATAATAGACGGATTCATTGTTTCCTTAGAGTCCCACTTCCAATTCAATGTTTCCGTATCCATTTCCTATCCTTTCATATCCCTACTCCCTAGCCAATATACTGCGTTCGCAGGAAAGGGCTTCATCCCATTATATAGGTAAAGGGAGTGGTGGGTTAGACAGTAAGAATCTGACACTACCAACGGGGAAATTCTTAGTGTCTTTGAAAGATTTTCACCTCCCATTATTAAAAAAAAACAAAAAAAACTACTTCAGTATTGATTTTAGAGTTGGATTCAAAATCAGAGTTCCGATAATTTTATTAGCGTGGGTTTAGGGAGGCAGCTCACAATTTTTAATAATAAATTTTTCGAACTGAAATGTCAAAATTTTAACAAGATTTAGTACTTTTCACAATTCAAATGTCAAATGTTCAAATCAAATGTTCAAATTTTTTATGAAACCCTGTATGCATTGCCATACAATTAGAATTGATTTTAGAAATTTACTTCATATATGAAAATGTGAAAATTAAATTTTTTTATGAAATTGGTGTACGTATGTGCTTATAGTATGCCTTATAGTATGCCAAAATTACAAAAATCCAAACACACAATCCCAAAATTAGAAATTTTTAAACTTACTTTTCAAAATTGATTATCTTCATATAAAAACGTCAAAATTTTTAAAAAGTTTACTAGTTTAATAGAGAAATGTCAAAATTTAATATTTTTGTATAAAAAGCTGTATGCGATGTCATACTTCAGTATTGATTTTAGGGTTGTATTCTAAATCAGGGTTTCAATAATTTTATGAGCGGAGCGTTCCTTCTAAATTTATTATATTTTATATATGAACATGTGAAAATTTAATTTTTTAATTAAATTCGTATTCCTATGGGCATGCTATAAGTACTGATTTTAAAGTAGTATTCAAAATCAGGGTTGCGCCTTTTCCAGAGGATTTATATATTAGTCTATACCAGATTCTGAATTGGAAGTGGTTTTAGAATTGGTTAAAAAATCAGGGTTGGTCATTTTTCTGGAGTATATATTTATATATTTTTACATGATATTGTCTATTATATTGGTTATACATGTTTGGATTTTGAAAGTTCGTATTTTGAGACATTTGGATTTGTTTGCAATTTGATTTTGAAAGTTTTGATTTAAATATTTATTGGATTTTGGAAGTTTGGATTTTAAAATTGACTGACTAATATCTGTTTCATATTTTTCAGCAAATTCTTCATCTAGGACTCCAAAGATGCTACGTAGCTATGTGCTACATTTCCAATAATTCGAAATACAGCTCTTTTCTTCTTAGGTGGATTTTCGTTTTGTTTATAAATTAAATAATTAGCGTTTTCTAACTCTTCTAAATGATGTTGTAATTGTGCTATAATAGGTTTACAATGATTTTCGAATTCAATATCAGCAGCAAACTTGTCGCATGTTCTTTTAAATAGGTTATAGATTTGGTTAGCATATTAGTTTGATACTTATATAACTATAAATTAAAGTGTACGATTAAGTTCAATTCACTGTTATAAATATTAGTCTTTGCAATGTTTTCGAAGTACATGCCTTGTTCATTGCCAAACTGACTATTACTGTAGTATGCGGATGGTTTGCTTGCCACTGCCATCGTAAAGAAAAAACTAAAAATAATGATAAATATAATAGAGCTTAAACTGCGACATGTTGACTTAGATTTCTTTATCTTTTTATTGTCATGTTTCTTTTGAGAGTGCTTGTGTTTCCTCTTGACAGATGAATGATTTGTTTCATTTTTATTTTTCGATATATCTGAGGTACCGTCGCTTACCATTACTGCTGCGTCATAGCTAGAGTCATCTTCATTCTGTATAATTGGCAATAATGATAGCTTGGTTATAGATCTTTTCAAAACTGAGGATTTTGTCTTTAGAGTAACAACTCTAACAAGACCGTTATCATCGCAAGTTGTTTCAATCACTCTTCCAAGTGCCCATCTTGTTGGTGGCAAATTGTCTTTCTTTATTAGTACTATGTTACCAACCTTCAAATTTGGTTGTTGTTGAGTCCATTTTGGTCTTTGTTGTAATCTAGACAAGTATTCCTTAGACCACCTTTGCCAGAACCTCTGATAAAGCTGATCCAGAAGTTGCCATCTTGTTAGTAAATTAGTATTTTCATTTAAAACATTCTCTTCAGGCACGGTCAATAATGGTGTTCCTATTAAAAAGTGTCCTGGTGTTAAAACTTTCAAGTTTTCTGGTTCATTATTTAACAGACATAGTGGGCGGGAATTCAAACATGCCTCAATTTTTACAATCAAAGTTGTAAGTTCTTCGAAAGATAAAATAGTGTCCTTTATTATTCTCTTCATATCGTATTTGGTTGATTTTATACCAGCTTCCCACAGGCCGCCAAAGAGCGGTGAAGATGGTGGTATAAAGTGCCACTCAATTCCGCCTTTGCATAACGAATTTTTAATTTCGCTTTGATAGTTTGGTTGGTTGAATAAATTAGCTAAAATTTTGCTTGCTTCACAGAAATTCGTGACGTATATAATACCAGTTATCAATATAAACATATGTAACTGGTCCTTTTGTGCTAACAAATCTTTTAAATGCTGCAAGAAATGCACTTGATGTTAAATTGCTAACCACTTCCAAATGTATTGCCTTGGTACTTAAACAAATAAAGAGAGCTATATAACCCTTAAATGTCTTAGTTCCCCGACCAACAGATGTTTTTGAGGTAAAAGGTCCAGCATAATCAACCCCGTAATTAATGAACGGTCTGGATGTCGTTACACGAGGCTTAGGAAGATTCCCCATTAACTGAGAAGCTGCCGATGCTTTAAAGCGATGACAAGTTATACTTCTATGTATACATTCTTTAACTGCCTTTAATAGATTTAGTATCCAAAATGATTGTCTTATATATTCCAGAGTTTGATTATTACCTCCATGTAAGGAGTGTAAATGTGCATGATTTATGACCAGGTCAGTTAAATCGCTTTTGTAAGGCAATATTAACGGTTGTTTCTGTTTATATGAAAGTTCAGATTCATATAATCTTCCACCTAAGCGAATGAGATGATTAGCATCCAAAAATGGATTTAGACTTAATAATCTGCTAGTCTTATGTAATGAGACACGCTTTGAGAGTTGCTTGAATTCCTCATGAAAGTATTGTAATTGAGTGACCTTAACTAATGCTATCAAGTTAAGGTCGAGTTCTCTATTTCATCTGTTGTCATTATTCCAGTTTTACGATACTCATCTGAATATTCTTACAAAATCGTATGCAATAAGCTAAGATCCGCTTTAATTTTGTTAAAGATGAGTAGTTATGAAGTAAAGTCTCAACCAAGGAAGTATCCATGTCAGTTTCTACGATATTAACAAAAAAATTTTGTTTTAATTTCCAAACTTCTTTTGCTTACGGGTATCTTGGAGACCTTAAATTCCTCTTGTTTTAACCATGTGGGACCTTCTCACCAAAGTGTATTGTTTTCTAATTTTATTGGATAAATACCTCGTGAAGCTAAATCAGCTGGATTACTTGGTGAATTGACGTGATATCAACTTTCCGGGCCAACGAGGGCCTGAATATCAGCTACTCGATTCCCAACAAATGTTTTCCAACGGTTTGGAGTAGATTGCAGCCATGATAATACAGTAGTTGAGTCTGTCCAAGCAAAGTATTTAATATCCTCCATGTCCAAAGCCCTTTGAACTTCATTTAGTAATCTAGCTAATAATAACTCTCCGTTTAATTCTAATCGTGGTAAAGAAAGTTGAGATCTTAAGGACGCCACCTTTGTTTTTGCAGCTATGAGTTTTACACTAATATTTCCTTCGTTTGTTATTGTTCTAAGGTATACAACAGCGCCGTAAGCTTGTAAAATCCGTGTAATTGGCATTTTCAGATACCATCTCCATTTTTATTATTTTTTTATTGAGGTATTAGCTCAAAAAAAGCCATTCATTCATACCATCTGGATCCCGTCCCAAAAATTTGAATAGATGATTTATTTCATCCGGTTTTTCCCATAAAGCAAAATAATAAATTAATGTTCACACTTTGCTTTACCTGTAGTTTAGAAAGCAATCACGATGAGTGCACACATTGTGAAGAACAAAAAATACTGTCAGGAACTTGGGTTATAGATGAGGTAATAAAAGCTATCGAAAAAGATTATAAAATAATAAAAATACATGAAATCTGGAGTTATAAAGTTCATCAATATGATAAAAGTTTAAACAAAACAGGATTATTTACCGAAATATTTGATAAATTTTTAAAAATAAAACAAGAAACTTCAGGTTGGCCAAAAGAATGTGATTGCGAGCAGTCAAAACAAAAATATGATCAAGGGTTTTTTGTAATATAAAATATTCAACTAAATGCAGAAAAAATCTGTTCAAATGCAGGTTTGCGCCAATTTGCAAAAACAATTTTTAATTAATTTTGGGGAAAATACGACAAAAAGAAAACCAGACAAAAACACTGATAGTTAGGGCTCCATCAGAATTTTATAATTTGATAACAGATCCAAGTAAAAATGTTGTGCACATAATGATTATTAACTCTGAAACACTTTTAGTAAATTGGAAAAACAAAGACGAAGATATAGAATTACTGCCTACTGTTAACATATGTATAGCCTGTTTTACTACAGCGCAAGCTCGTCTAAAATTATATAACTTTCTTGAAAAATTAAAAGAACGTGTTTTATATTATGATACGGACTTGCTAATATATGTTTCAAAAGAAGGCGAATACGAACCTCCTACAGGCAACTTTATTGGAGATATGACAGATGAGCTTGAGTCTTTTGGAGCTTTTTTTTTGCGAGGGTAGGTGGAAATCATCGAATGACAATATAGAGGAGTGAACAATTGACCAAACAATAGGTTATACGACCTTTAGTACCAATGTTCTATATGGTCAGAGGAAATTAAGTTAGGGAGTGAAAATAGATTTGAAATTGGCAGGCATATTGTGAACAAAGTTGTTAATATTCACCTTGAATCTTTGCACATTGTAAATGTAATCATCACCAATTCTGGGGAACACATGTTTTGCACTTTATCGAGAAATCCCAATGCCGCTTTGGAGGCTCCTGCCCAAATATGTACATTGCACTCCATCTTTGGTCTTATATATGTTTTATAGATATTTAGGAGATCAGAAGATGAAAAGATGGCTTTACAACGATACAGAAGTATGGGTTTTCTAGATGAATCTTTAGCCATACCAAAAATATGATTGGACCAACTTAATTTTTGATTTAGCTCCATGTCCAAGATGTTGAGCTCACCCGCATGCTGCAAAACTGCTCCTTGAAAAGTTAAAGTTGTGATTGAAGTGTTTCTTTTCCGAGAGACTAAACAGCACTGAGTTTTTTTAGAGTTAAAATCGACTCTGCTGATTTTGCCCCAATTAGAAATTTTGTCCAAGTCGAGATTTAGCTCAAGCGAAGCAGAATATTTACTGTCGTTGCTTTCATAAGAAGCAACGAGCGTGCTGTCGTCTCTAAAACTATGGATTGGAATGGAGGTTATACTTAAAAGATCGTTTATAAATATTAGGAAAAGTTTCGGAGAAAGAACAGATCCTTGAGCAACACCAGCATTAATTTTGAATTGGTTTGAAGAATAACCATCGACCAGGACACGAATCGAACGATTCGAAAGAAAATCTTCAATCCATTTTACAAATACACCACCGAGGCCCATTGCTTTGCATTTAAAAATTAAAGCATCATGCCAAACTCAGTAAAAAGCTTTAGAAATATCCAAAGCGACAACATCGGACTCCCCTGAATGGTGGAGGCTGATGTTGAGCCTTTCACTGAGGCATGTCATGATATCACCTGTTGATCGATGGGTTCAGAACCCATATTGACAACCATTTATTAATCCTTTGTTATGTAGATATTTCAGTAGCTTTCTTTTTATTAAATTTTCCATTATTTTGGAGAGGACCCAAGTGGTAGCATTAGGGCGGTAGTTTGAGGGATCGCTTTTTTCTCCCTTTTTGTGGATGGGATGTATGTGCGCTGTCTTCCACTGGGTAGGATATCTACCCGAAGAGAGTGATAAATGGAAGAGATTGCGCAATGGTTTCGCAATAGTGGAAAAAGTATTTTTTAAAACTGTGGCAATAATGCATTCACGACCGGCTGACTTTTTTGTATCCAAATTTTTAAGAGTTTTAAGAACTGCACGAGTTCTGAAAGAAATTCTACCTAAGGAGCAGTTAACCTCGGGAAGAATGCATGGTCTTTGTGTTGACTGGGGCAATGTTGAATTGGAGGCGAAATTTTTGGCAAATAAATCTGCTTTTTCTTTGGGATCGGAGACAGTTTCGTCATTGTTATCAACCAAATGATGGAAGGAAGAAC
Source organism: Poecilobothrus nobilitatus (assembly GCA_947095535.1). Taxonomy (NCBI): domain Eukaryota; kingdom Metazoa; phylum Arthropoda; class Insecta; order Diptera; family Dolichopodidae; genus Poecilobothrus; species Poecilobothrus nobilitatus. The sequence continues at coordinate 241,000,039 of OX352772.1, forward strand.
CACCACTTTTATCGTTAAAGCTCTTAGCAAAGGTCCAAAAGGATTTGCTATTTTTAGGCAGATGCTAAAGTTGTCTTCTCAACCATCTGTTGTGCACGAACTTTTGCTTGTTGATAACTCTCCCACACCAGTTTCTAACCGCGATATAGCTTGCCCTATTAGCTTCAGTTCTATCACTCTTGTAGATTTGAAAAGCTTCCTGCTTTTTAGATATTGCATTTGTACAAATGCGAATAAACCAAGATTTGGGTGGCCTTTTAATACTTTTCATAGAGTGAGATATATAAGCTCTCATCCATAGAAGAATTATTTCACTAATCGCATTGGTTGCAAAGTCTACATTTCTGTTGCTAAAGCATAAAGAGCAATCAAAAGCTTTAAAAAATCTACAACCCATCTACAAATACCAACTATCAATCTACCAACCCATCTATAAATTTATAGTTTTTTTAACGATGGTAGCTCATCTCTAATTTTTTGTCATTGTTTAAGAATGTGATTTGATACTGGCTGTTCCCAATCGGTCTCTTTCAACCATATCTGTTGAAATAATAATTTGATTTTTATGATAACTGGCCGAAGCATCAAAAACTTCTCTCAATTTAGTTGTTGAGCTGTCGTGTTTAAATACTGCATGATGAAGTAGATAGTATTTGTTTTCGGTATTTTCAGAAGCTGGAACCATATGACCTAACTGATTCCGCCATAAATTCCTTGTACATAATTTCCAGCAAGTTATTAGATTTCAATTTTCTCTCCAGTTGAAATAGCCTTGCAAGTGCTAATTCTCTAGATCACTGTAATTCGTTAAAATTGAAATGTTGGCGAAACGGTAATCGTACAGTATATGTTCCATTCTTTTGACGCAGATGCGTGGATTTGAAATGAACCTTTATTCAGCTGTCGCAGTCCTCTCTGGTGAAAGCTCTTCACTCTTCCAAAATTTACTTAGTTCTTTGCTAATGTCAGTTTCACCAATAAAGCAGTTAATTGTATTCTCTGGAGCCTCCTCTTTTACTTCACCTGATAAGATATAACCGAACTTGGTGTTCTGTGCTATGGGAGTTCCTTGCTTTGCCCTTATAATCTAATTTTGAATCATTTGACAAAAGGCATCAGCTCCCAAAATTATATCTATTTTATTTGGTGTATAGAAATTTGGGTCTGCTAGTTTTAAACTTCAGACATGTTTCCAATTGTGATAGGAAGTTACATTTTCTGAGGGCAAATAGCCGGTCAACTTTGGTAAGACTAATACTTTGGTCACGCATAAAAATGACGTATTCAATCTCGATTTTAATGTAATTTCTACGAAATTTTCAACTATACCGGATTTTGTATTGCCAATTCCTAATACGGTTGCATGTACCTTGTGTTTGGGCAGTTGCAAACGTTGTACTGTATTTTCTGAAATCAAAGTGGCTTGAGAATCTTGATCAACAAGCGCTCGGAGTTCCGTATACGATCCATCTAATCTTTGTATTTTTATCACCGCTGTGGGTTTTTACCTTTCGACCTTTCGTTTTGCTAAGTTTGTTGCACAGTGAGTGTTTATATCAATTCTCTTTGTATTGTCAGTTGATGAATTCTTGTCAGGTACATTATTGTTGTTTTGATGCGTTAAGTATAACAAGGTGTGATGCTTTTTATTACACAACCTGCATTTTGACCAATTTGTGCACGTAGCTGTAAAATGACCAAGCCGTAAACAGTTTCCACATAAATTATTCTTTTTTGTTATTGTGATTCTTTGTTGTATATTCAGAAAGTTAAATTTTTCACATGCATAAATTTTATCTGTTCCTTGGCATATAATGCATAAGTTATTTATTGACCCATAGAATGTTTTAATCTTTGTTTCAGTAGTGTTTGTATCGTTTTCCAAGGCTTCTAGAGTTTGAAAACGAGATTCTAAAAAGTGAAAGAAATGCTCCATATTTTGCCCGTCTCTTGGATTGATTAATGATTGTTCGTATAACCGGTGAGTTTCTTTGTCCAATCTCTGTGTCAGCAGATGTATCAAGATTGGATCCCAATTTGAAGTATCAACGTTCAAACTTTGAATAGCTAATAAGCATTCCTTTGATATATCATGAAGCTTCTTTATGACCATTCCTGATTCTTTGTGTATTGTCCCTTGATTTAAAAATGATTTTAGTTGAGCAGATAAAAGAGTTTTTGTGTTATTGAATCTTTTATCTAAAATATTCCAAGCAGAATCATCATTTTCAGCTGTTATTGGTAAATGTTTAATTAATTCTGCGGGTTCTCCAGTGATGTTAGCTTTTAAGTAATAGAATTTTTGAACTTTTCCTATGCTTGAGTTGTTGTTGATAACTTCCATAAACAAGTCTCTGAAAGATGGATTCAAAATCAGAGTTCCGCTAATTTTATTAGCGTGGGTTTAGGGAGGCAGCTCACAATCTTCAAAAATAAATTTTTCGAACTGAAATGTCAAAATTTTAACAAGATTTAGTATTTTTCATAATTAAAATGTCAAAATTTAATACTTTTTTATGAAACCCTGTATGCATTGCCATACAATTAGAATTGATTTTAGAAATTTACTTCATATATGAAAATGTGAAAATTAAATTTTTTTATGAAATTGGTGTACGTATGTGCTTATAGTATGCCAAAATTACAAAAATCCAAACACACAATCCCAAAATTAGAAATTTTTAAACTTACTTTTCAAAATTGATTATCTTCATATAAAAACGTCAAAATTTTTAAAAAGTTTACTAGTTTAATAGAGAATAATGTCAAAATTTAATATTTTTGTATAAAAAGCTGTATGCGTTCTCATACTTCAGTATTGATTTTAGAGTTGTATTCTAAATCAGGGTTTCAATAATTTTATTAGCGGAGAGTTCTTTCTAAATTTATTATATTTAATATATGAAAATGTGAAAATTTAATCTTTTAATGAAATCCGTATTCGTATGGGCATGCTATAAGTACTGATTTTAAAGTAGGATTCAAAATCAGGGTTGCGCCTTTTCCAGAGGATTTATATATTAGTCTATACCAGCTTCTGAATTGGAAGTGGTTTTAGAATTGGTTAAAAAATCAGGGTTGGCCATTTTTCTGGAGTATTTATTTATATATCCGGATTTTTACATGATATTGTCTATTATATTGATTATACATGTTTGCATTTTGAAAGTTCGTATTTTGAGACATTTGGATTTGTTTGCAATTGGATTTTGAAAGTTTTGATTTAAATATTTATTTGATTTTGGAAGTTTGGATTTTAAAATTTGAATTTTCTAGTAGAACTCATGAGATTAAGCTTTCCCTCCTCTGATTCGCTACGGATAAAACTGAAGAAATATATCTGTTTTAAATTTCGCAGGGAACTTCTGAACATCCCAAATCACACAATCTCAAAGTAACAAAATCCCAAATCATATAATTCCCAATTTCAAAATCCCAAAATTAGAAATTTTCAATGTTAATTTTCAAAAATGTTTTTTTCATATAATAAGGTAAACGTTTTTAAAGAAGCCACTATTTTTCATAAAGAACTGTCATAATTTTATACTTTTGTAGGAAAGCCTGTAAGCATTGACATATTATTATTATCGATTTTATAGATGGATTTAAAATCAGGGTTTCAATAATTTTATTAGGGGGGTTTGGGGGTAGCAGCCTTTATGCCTTTTAAAAGATTCCTTTCAAAGATTCAAAATCAAGGTTGCCTCTTTTTACGGAAAATTTATTCATTAGTGTACGCGATATTGTGGATTAGGAAGGATTTTAAATAACAGATTTTGACAAGAAGCTGTTTTTAATCCATCTGCAAATAAATCGAAAGCTAGTATTGTGTTACCTTTTGTAAACATTTCTTTTGTAATCTGCTGTCCTCCATCAGAGTGATGTATGCCAGTTCCGCTGAATAATGTTAAGTATGCTCGTGAAAAGTTATTCCTTGTTTCTATAGGAGAATTAGGCACAAGCACTTCATTTACATATAATTGAAACTGTGAAAGATTTTGATGTTCGAAAAAATATAGATCTTTTGATCGTTTTCTATTAAAATTTTCATTGTTTACAAAATACAAGAGCCCTAGAAAATTATACTATAAAAAGTCAAATGATATATTTGAAGTATTAAATGGAATTATAAAAGTTTTAAGTTCGCTTCTTTTGGAGTAACACTTTTTCTAATACGGTATTGTGTGGTAGCAATATATTAGGATTGATAGTAACATGTTTCGTATATAAAGTAGCTTCTTGAATCTTTAAATAGCTTTCATTTATTTCATTGAAAAATAGAAGAAAATCTTGTTTTTCTAATCTCAGAGTAATTCTCATGACAACATTATTTATAAGTAGTGTGGGAGTATTAAAAAAATCTACATATAGTTTTCCCATCAATTCCACCAATTGCACTGTTTGATAATGGAATGTAATAAATTATAACACTTGGTTTTGGAGTTGGTTTAGAATCAGCTCCGCTTCCTGTTTTTTCATTTGCACTCCAACTTGATCCATCTTTTTCAATATTTGAACTTTAACTTTATTTTTGTCGCTTCAACTTTGAATGCTGTTTTTTAGAAACTGAACGTCTTTTTATATGATTCCGTCTTCCACAATACATTGAATGTAATTGATTAGCGACTGATTTTCGTAAATTTTTAATACCACTTTTCCCTTGATCAATTACTGTTTCTTTAATATGGGCACTTGATGCTATGTCACCAAAAATGTTTTTACTTGTGTTGACAGTTTCTTTTTTAAAAAGATCCTAACCACATGAAAGAATTCGTTTTAAATAGCGAAATAAACTTCCAAATATGTTACTTAGAGCTAAATAGTTCAGTTAGTAAAATGTTTACATTATAACTATGATTAACTTTTATATAAAACTATCTTCATCAAAAGTTTGCGCTATTCGAATTAAATCGTTCCGGTTAGATTGTGACACTTTTTTAAATGTTACTTCATCATAATTTCTTGGAGTAGAGATACATGTCAAAACTTCATTTAAAAATTCTTTCAAACCTGGTTTCGAGTAAATCCAGGATTAAGAGTAATAGTTTTAATAAATGTTGGTAAAATATTAAACTTGCAATCATCCAGATGTAATCCGAACCGTCATATGAATAATATGTGTAACCTATAGATTTGGTTACTTTGATTTTTTCAAGAGGTTTTTCAATATTCATTACATAAACATTATACTGTCCAATATTAATAAGAGCACATTTCTCTTTGTTAAATTCTTCTGTTTGTAGGAAATTGGTTATATAAGTTTCACTTAAGACACACTTTCCTATTTCCATTTCTTAAATCGAAATGAATAGGTAATTTATTTTCGAATGAAGCTAAAGTATTTTCCGGAAACAGTTGTAAATTATCATTGCTAAACAATTTTACATAAAATTCATCTTGACTATGCATCTTTGCTAACTTCTTCTAAAACACAAAATGTCACACTATTTATATGTTTCCCATGTTTTGATTTTGTTTTTGTTTCTTTGAATCAAGAAAACGTGATAGTATACTATGTTAAATTTTAGCACCAGCTGATCTTAAATTAGATTTCTTAGGAGATAGAGATCTAGCTGTAACTATTATTGCATCACCTCCTTGGGCTTCGAATATTCGAAAATGAGAATTTAGAGAAGGTTTTTCGATTAATTTTGCCTCTTTGTTAATCTCAGCTTGAGCTAATTTTTCACCAATATCTCCAACCTTCTCATCATCAGTATGACGTAAATTAAAACTGCTTGCATCTGCTGGTTTTAAACATCGTATTCGAAGACATCATCTTCAACAAAAGGAATAGCATTTGTTTGTGTATTTGCTGTTTGATATTTAGGTGATATGTTTTCTGTATATGCATTCCGTCTTGAAAGTAATTTAATTTGAGATGCCGCACAAAATGATTTACCAAATGATTATTTTTCTGGTAATTTCTTTGTGAATCGTCTGTTGATTCCATGTTTAATTTAATTTTTGCCTAAATCCCATTTTTGAAGTGGTTCTAGCTTTTTGTCATACAGAACTTTTTTCCTTTTTTCATCTAGTATACTTAGATTCTAGATTCATCTTCAATTATATTTTTAAATTTGTTAAATATTTCAGGTGACATAACAATCATTCGCTGCATAATGTTTTACTGAGAAGTTTTCCTATTACACCAGATGATATAGTGCCAATTAATGTCGGTAAAAATCCTCCATGTTGAATTAACATTTTTCGTTTAGCTTTTATATTTTTTTGTGGACACGCAAGAGTCTCAATTGTTTTTTATGTTTTTTTAGTTTTGTTTTTTGTGATGGTGATATTTTATTGTTTCCATTTAACACATTAATTGGAAATTCAGCAATAGTTTTTATTATATTATCATCATCAAAATATTTTAGAATATTTTTACGAAAATTCTTGTTGTCGCATTTTTCTAGCACATGTAACATATGTCGGTTTTTCTTCAACCGTTTCTTATTTTCAGCAATTGTTTAAATCTTTGGTAGCACAAAAACAAACGCAATATTCTTCTGAGAATATGTTGGTTCTAATTCGAAACAAATCGTTAACATCTTCTGTTCTAAATCAAATACAATATAACCATGTGGGCTTGATGTAGATTCATTATATACCTCCAGGAAGCCTGTTATATTTTTTATATTTTCCCAATATAGTTATCTAGCTAGAAAAAAAATCTGTGATTTATCTCGAGGGTTTTAGCAGAAATTTCTGGGTTACACCATTTTATTTTTTCAATTTTTGGATGTATCAATCTAGTAATATTTTTGATTAAGTTGCATAGAAATGTTTTTTTCCCACAACCAAATGGCCCCGCTACCATCATCGCAACCAGTCCAAAATCAAGCGGAATATCATTAAATGATTTAATAATGGAAGGACCGGTTATACAAGAAGATTTGATTATAATATCAAACTACTTAGTTGAAGGAAACACCGAAGATAGCAGATATTGAGAAAAAGTACCGGCAGATCGTGATTGCATCAGAGCATGCAGACTATCAAAGAATTGTTTGGAGAAAAATCCATATCAGATCCGATCAGGGAGTGGAAACTAACAACAGTCATATTCGGTACAAAAACAGTACCGTACCTAACCACACGTGTGTTGAAACAACTAGCATTGAATAAAGCCCCAAAGTTCGTCTTGAAATATATATAAGCAGCCAAAGTGTATTATAGCTTAATCTCAGTTTAAAAAATGAAGGTGAAAGATATATAATTTATTCTCATTTTAACAGATGGAGGTGAAAGAAGTGGAAGAGTTTTTAAAATCATATTCCTCTGTGTTCTTAAGTGAACATAAGGAACGTATTTTTCACATGTATAAATACTTTACAGAGTTTTCAAGAACAGAAAAATGCACGTCCAACTCGTCCAAAAATGCAAACGGAACTCCTTTTGCTCTTTGGACTTACGACAATTCGTCATCTAGACCGGATGTATTTGATCCGGTCATACATACATGATTCCATTCAAATCATAATTTAAAAAGTAAATAATTTTAATTCAAGATTTTATTTTCAAGATTTTTTTTTATCAAGATTTTTTTTCAGGTTTTTGGTTTTCAATATTTTCTTTGATTCAAAATTTTTTTGCTTTGAGAGTTGGAAATTTGGGATTATTAAAATTTTCCATTTAATTCCAAATTTGAAAATCCCAAAATTACACACAATTCCAAAATTAGAAATTTTCAAAGTTACTTTTCGAAATTGATTATCTTCATATAAAAACGTCAAAGTTTACTATTTCATAGAAAAGTGTCAAAATTTATTATTTATTTTTAAGCGTCAAAATTCATTATTATTATAGTAATAATAATAACAATAATAATAATAATAATAATAATTATTCAATATAAAATCTTTTACTCTTTATTTTAACAATGCTCAAATGCAACTGACTTAAAATGTCAATGTACATATTATATAAAATTATTATAATTCTGTTTACATATGCTAATTCGTTTATATGAGTTTTAATCCTAATAAAATTATTATGTGTCAGATGTATGTAAAACTGAATTGTTATATTAATTAATAAAATATTCAACACTCCTCCTCAAATCGTTTTTACATTCACATTTTATTTTTATCTTTATCTATCTTTAAAATCATTAAATTTAACAGGATTAATTACAAAAGAAATAATATTCGTATATTCAATTTAAAAAAATTTAATTCAATAAAAATTTAATTCAATTTTTGTACGAGGGTTGGTGGAGAACTCGAAAGTCACCAAGAGAAACTGCACGTGGTTCCTCAGAGTAGTGTTGGACTTTAACCAACCAAAACCACCCCCCTTTTAAAACCAAACCTTAGGATGGAGCCTTTAATACAAATGTACAGTTTGGTTTTGGCAATTGGAATGTGGGAAGGATAATTGGGGAAATTGGAATTAGGAAATTTGGATTAGGGGGGATAGGTAGGAAAATTTGGAGGGACATTTTGCAGAAAGATGTTAATGTTCTTCTTACACTTAAGTAAATCGTACACATACGAATTACCAATTTTAGGGAACACATGCGATGGTATATGGTTCCACAAACCGGACGTGCATGCATGACAAAAGAATTTCCATAAGCTGTATTTTGCCATCTTTATGTCTCTACATGGTAGGGATGAGCTTCTGCTGCCCACGTTGTTTTTCGTTGGAAAACTTTGAGTGGAGGCATTAGCTGTTTTATTTCATTGGAGCAGGTTAAACCCTACGAGATGTCTATAAAACAAGGTCAGTGACCCAACTTTGCGACAATCACTGAGTGGAGTGAGCATTGAAGTTACTCTGGGGTCCTTGATAAGACGAATAGCTCTGTTTTACACATTATCTAGGTAACCCAGCGCTGTTTGAGGGCCTGCAGCCCAAATGTGTACATTGTACTCCATTTTCGGCCGAATGTACGTTTTATAGATATTGAGAAGATCAGATGTAGAAAAGAATGTTTTGCAGCGGGAAAATAAAAATTAATAACTTAGCTGCATCCTTAACTATAACAAAAATGTGATTTGACCAAGTCAATTTTTGGTTTAACTCGATACCCAACATGTTTATATCTGTTGAATACTGCAAAACTTCTCCCTGAAATAATAGGTTGGTGTTTTTTTCGTGTTGAAATCAACTCTGTTCATGGGGACTTCACCCCATTTTTGAATTTTTTCTAAATCGTTATTTAGCTCACTAATAGTGAAATTTTTTGCTGTTATATTAATCTGGTGAGTGTTACAGTGGCTATGAAATTCATAGGAAGCTACAAAGGTGCCGTCGTCTGCGAAACTATGGATCGGATTGGAGGTTAATGAGAGTAGGTCATTGATAAATATTAAGAAAAGAGTGGGGGATAAAACTGATCCTGGGGAACACCAGCATTTATTTTGAATTTGTCAGATGAATATCCATCGACCAGTACACGAATTGTACGATTCGAAAGGAAATCTCCCATCCATTTGAGAAAGACCCTACCTAGACCTATTGCTTTGCATTTTGCTAATAGAGCATCGTGTTAAACTCGATCGAAAGCCTTAGAAATATCAAGAGCCACAACATCAGACGCAGCAGAATGATGAAAGCTTCTCACAAAGGTAAGTCATGAGATTACCGGTTGAACGACAGGCTCTGAACCCGTATTGACGATCATGAAGCAGACATTGCGTAGGATGAATACTCGAAGTGAAGAAGAGGTAAAAAAGGTTGCGCAGAGGTTTTGAAATACTGGAGTAGATATTTTTAAGCACGATGGTGGTTATATCATCTGGACCGGCTGACTTATTTGTATCAAAATTTTTTTAAATTTTCATCACCGCCCGCGTCCTAAGTAAATTTTTGCAAAGGAGCAGCCAACTCGGGGAACAGAAGGTGGCATCTGAGATGACTGTGGCAGTGTCGAATTAGAAGCGAACTGCTAACCAAATAAGTTCACTTTCTCTTTAGAATCTGATACTGTTCTGTTATTATTATCAACAAGTGGTGGAAAAGGAGACTCTCTAATGTCTTTTTTTAGACCTTTGGCAAATGTTCAAAGGGATTTGCTTTTCTTTGGCATGTGGATGACTTTACGTTTCAACCCTTGGTTTAACAAGGATTTTTACCTGTTGATAACTCTCTTGCATCTGTTTCTCACCACTAAATAGTTGGTGAGAACCACTAAATAGTTGGTGGTACAGTTTAAAAGCCTCCCCTTTTCTAAAAATGGCTTCTTTGCAAATGCGATTAAACAAAGATTTGAACCTCCTCTTAACAGATTTCATGAAATGAGGAATGAATAACCTCATTCCAAGTAAAATATTTTCACAAATCGCATTTGCAGCAAAATTAACATTACTATTACTGAAGCAGAATGACCAATCAAATGCTCTAAAAAAGTTGTTAAGACACTCCCAGTCGGCATGGCTGTAGCGCCAGACTAATTTTTTGGGAGGGAACCTCTGGTTGGGGGTTGGGCTTACCCGGAATCTTGTGTTAACCAAACAATTGTCGGAATTACCCAGGGGGCAACCAACTGAAACCACATATTTTTCAGGCTGTGAGTTGAAAAACAGATCCAAGAGGTGACTTTCTTGATCAGCACGGTCCGGGATCCTAGTGGGATTTTTAACAAGTTGAGAAAGGTGGAACAGTGTGGAGAAGAGTTCAACTTGTTTCCCAATTGAGTTTTGACTCGGGGAGACGTTGCTAGTAAAATGAAGCCAGTCCCTGTTATGAATGTTAAAATATCCCGAGAGAACAATTTCAGTTTCTGGAGATGCGTCCAAAACTTCATTGATCTGGTTCGATTGATTTTCAATTTCCATAGCAGTTTCTTGTTCATTTGAGTTGGGTGATCTGTACAGAAAACAGAAATGTATGACATGCTTTCAAACGAGAATTTTGACCCAAATATAGTGGAAGGTTGGGCTAGAACATTTATATTTTGGAAGTGTGTTGAAAGCAATGTAATTTTTTATATAGAAGCGACACCTCTTTTGGGTACGAAGTGTGAAATAAGTGAGTAGCCGGTAACATTAAAGTTATCATTATGATTACTGACTTATGTTTCACATAGGGATAAAGTTGGTGGTTTAATTGAACTAAGATATCACTCAACGGCATAAAATTTCGTTCGCAACCCCCGTATAATACAAAAATTAACATTAAAATTGGTGTTGGAAAACAATTAATATAAAACAGAAAAAGCAAAAAAAAATCAGAATAGCGTTAAAATTTAAAGTCAATTTATAATTATAATCAAAATCAGAATTAAAATGGAATCAGAGTTGAAATTGTAATTGAAATCAAAATTAATCAAAATCAATATCTGAATTAAAATAAATTAAAGTATGTAAATTAAGCTTACAGTCAAAACTGAAATTAACAAAAATTAAAATTTAATCAAAATTAAAATCGAAATCAAAAGTTAAAGTGTACGATTTAAATAACCCGAGCTTGACAACACTTTAAAATAAATTACTATCAATATTTTAATATCAATACTGATATTTGCATATTTTAATATTAATATTTTGCTTTGAGCGAGGAAACGGTTTATAAAAACGTTCAACAGTTTTTAATATACACTTTTAAGTGACCTTATTGAACGCAGGTACAACCACAAACTCACCAAAAGCAAAACTTACCACCAGAAATTAATAAATTAAATTACGGTAATAACTATGGTGGTATAATTGATTTTGTTTACGACAAATTGATATTAAGATGAAATAAGAAATAAAAAATAAATGTAAATTAATGTAAACAAAAACCAACCGAGCGCGTTTAATTAGAAGTAATAATTCTAATTGGAAAATTAAAAATTATTCAAATTTAATGTACATGTAGTTCAAAAAATCAAAATCAAAAATAAAAATAAAAAAAATTTTAATGTGTAAATAATTTTATAATGGAAGATAAAATAAGAAAAAAAAAATTGTATAATGTTTCTTAAATTATAAAACAAAATACTTATCTTGCCGCCATTGGAGTGAAGCCATATAATTCAATATACTTTACTTACACACTAGACTTTGGAAAAGTTTTAAGTGATAAATAAAAAAAAAAAATTAATTAAAAAGTGCACATAGTTTAATTTTGATATAATTATAGAAAACTAAAAAATAAAATTTAAAATTTATAATAACTTTTAATATAAAAAAAAATTTCCGTAATTAAAAAGAAGTGTTACCACTTCGAAGGTTAGAACAAAAAAAAAAACTTTAATTTAACTTTAAAAAATTTCTAATTTAATGATCAAGGTTAATAAAAAATATTAATCTACTTATTAAGTTTTGACAGGTCAACACAATTTTGATGTTTACTTTTACTTAGACTTTTAGTTAAAATATCAGCTGGCTGATTTTTACTAGGTATATGCAGTATTTGAATGTTACTTATATTCTTCATCTCTTTGTAGTAGTGATACCTTATATCGATATGTTTTGACTTATCGTGGTTAATATTGCTATTACATAAACTGATTGCTCTATTATTATCGCAAAATACATTTTTTGATTGTTCTACGTATTGAGGAAATTTTAATTCACCTAATAAACTGCGCAAATACATAACCTCTTTCACAGCTTCAGACATTGAGATATATTCCGACTCCATTGTCAATAATGCTGTTGATCGTTGTTTTCTTGATTTCCAGCAAACTTGTCCTTCTGACATTATTATCACATGACCTGAATATGATCTTCTATCTTGCATGTCGTTGGCCCAGTCAGCATCACTATAATAATAATTTATTAGTTGATTTTACATATTTAACTCTATAATTTATGGTTCCTTTTATATATTTTAGTATTCTCTTAGCAGCCGTCCAATGAATAATTCTTGTATTCCAAGTAAATCTGGCTAAAAAATTGACCGCAAACGAAATATTTGGGTGTACGGTATTAGATAGATACATTAAGCTACCGATTAATTCACGATATGGTTTTCCATTTACTTCAATTTTTTCGTCTGTGAAATTTTATCCTGTGGTTGGAATAATTTTAAATCTGTTTCTAGTGGAGTTGAGACCGGATTAGCATCAGCCATATTGTATCTTTTAAGTAAATCATTTTTATATTTTTCTTGAGAAATCTCAATGCTTCCACAATTTGAATCTCTTCTTATGTTTCTTTTTACTTCACCTATGTCCTTCATGTCAAATTTAGCCGAAAGTAATTTCTTTGTATTTTGCATGAGTGATATAGAGTTAGTTGCCAGTAAAATGTCATCTACATATATCAATATAGTGTTTTGTTCAGTGGTTTGTTCAATTTACACACTTTACTTCGGTTAAGATTATGTGGGATTATTGGTTGTTCCATATAGATTGTATCCTCTAGGTTACCCTGAACAAAGGCTGTAATTACATCCATCTGATGTAAATATAATCCATGTTCTGCAGATAAAGCTAATATAGTTCGTAATGATTCGTATCGTGCTACTGGAACATAAATTTCAGGGTAATCGATTCCATTTTCTTGCTCACATCTTTGTACGACAAGTCTGGCTTTATAATTAACACTATCAAAATCATTTTTCATACAATATATCCATCTGTTAGTTAAAATTGTATGATCTTTTGGTCGATCTATCAATGTTCATGTATTATTACGTTTCAATGCATTCAATTCTCTCACCATAGCTTCCTCCCACTTTTCTTTATTGTGGCTCTCCATTGCTTCACTAAATATAATAGGGGTTTCATATGATAAATTTGATACTAAATTTGCTTGTTGATATAACTTTTTAGGTCTTCCTTTCAACCCGGTTTTAACCAATTTTGGCCTACCTCTAAATTTCTTTTTTGGTGTATTATCGTTTGGTAATTCTTTATTTTTTTCTTTATAAATAAAATCTGGATAATCCTCATTATTAGCAGACTCATATGAATCGCTAGTTTCTTTGACATGTCTTTGCTGAATTTGTTCTTGTTGAACTACTGCATCGCAATCTTTAAAAGATTCATTTGTTCCATCAGATTCAATATTTTTATCTTCCTTTAAGTTTTCAATGTTTTAATCTATAATTTTGGGATTTACTTCTTCATCTGTTTCAATTTAACCTGTAGGGACTTCTTTTTTATTAAAATTTATTTCATTTTTCTTAACATCATTTGCTTGATTATTTGACAATACCCAACAAAAGTATATTCTTCACCTCTAGGTTCTAACTTTGAATTATTTTTACCTTTGTGCGGAGCAATAACTTTACAGCCGAAAGTTCTAAAATAGTTGATTTTTGGTTGTCTGCCGCTCCAAATCTCAAATGGTCTTAAATCATTAATCGAACTTGATGGCGCTCTATTGCGAATATGTACAGTGGTAAGAAGAGCTTCAGCCCACAAGGATTGTGGTAACTCTGCGTCCGTAATCATACATCGTGACTTTTCCATTAGTGTGCGGTTGGCCCTCTCGGCAACGCCATTCTGTTGGGGCGTATATGGAACTGAAAATTCATGTTTAATACCATGCTTCTGCAGATGTTCGTTAAATTGTGTTTATAGATATTCTCTTTCATTATCTGTTCTTAGACATTTAATTTTTTTACTTGTTGTTTTTTCTACAAACGCTTGATATTTTTTAAAATTTTCAAAAACTTCACTGCGATTCTGCATAAAATAAATATGTATGTATCTTGACTTCCCGTCGATGAACGTGACAAAGTATTGTGCACATCCAATTGATTTAACATTTAACGATCCACATATATCAGAAAAAATCCCTTCTAAGATTTCCTTTTGCTTGGTTTGAGAACTTTGAAATGGCAATTGATGAATTTTTGCTTTCTTACAAATTATACATTTTACACCTTCAAACTTTAAACTTTTAGACATATTGGTAATTAATTCCTTTTTCTTAAATTTTGTAAATCCCTAAAATTAAGATTTTCCTTAATGTTGATGCCATCTAATGAGCTCTTCTTGAATTTTATGTTTACAAATAAAAGATGAATTATTAATTGTTGTAACTACATAAAGATTATCTTTTCTTTCTGCTCACACAATTCATTACTTTTAATTATTGTTGCATAATTTTTATGAAATACAGTTTTAAAATTTTTTTTAGAAGCTTCCGATATTGATATTAAATTATAATTTAAGTTTGGCACATATGACACATTAGTTAAAGTAATATTTACAATTTCTTTGTTATTTAATACCTTTATATTTACACGACCTGTTCCTAGTTCCTCCAGCTGTTCCTCCAGCTGTTCCTCCAGCTGTTTCTATTACTGATGTTGATGTTGAGGTCCAACTTGAAAATTATTTTTTTTATGTTGCACATATGGGTTGTTGCACCACTGTCCAAATACCAATGATTATGATTAGGTGTTTCATTATAATTATTTCCTTTTAATACAGTTATCATAACATGATGTTTCTTTTGGTAGCAATTGCTTGCTTTGTGCCCTTGTTTTCCACAATGATAACATGTGCCCGAGAAGCGGGTTGATCTATTAAATTTTAAAATTTGATTTTTATTAAACTCCTTCCTTTTTATATTACAATCTCTTATAGGATTTTTTGATAGTAATACATTTTGCAAACTATCTTTTTCAATTACATCTTTTTTCCTTCTACTTTCTTCTTCAAATAATTTTACTTCAAGAATATTAGATTCAGGTAGATCATCTCTACTTTCCATAGCAACAACAAAATGTTCAAACGTGTCAGTTAGACTATTTAACAACATGACTGATACTAATTCATTTGGTAACGTAATACCAATTTCCTGCATCTCTTCCACTAAATTCATAAACTGTGTCACATGTTCGTCCATATTTTGCTCAACCTTTTTCTTTATTGAAAATAATTTGCGGTAATCCATAACCTTCTTCGCAGGGCCGCGTGTAGTGTACATTTTTTCTAGCGCGTCCAAGCGTCCAAGCTTCACGCGAAATGATAGCTTTTTTACATGTTACAGATGATTATCTTTCAACGAAAGCAATATTAAGGCCAATGCCTTCGCATCTTTTCCTTCCCACTTTTTCTTCTCAGGTGCATCTGCTGGATATGTGATTTCTCCATTGACATATTCCCAAATGTCATTACAGACAAGTACGCTTCTTGTCTGTACTTTCCATGATATGTAGTTATCCCCCTTTAATTTCTCTACGCAATTATTAGTTACATTCATTTTTATTTTTTTTTATTATTTCTTGCAACTTTACTTTATTTTTTTTTTTACATATATCTAAACCGCATGCCTAGGTCCATAACCTGTTCAATAAAACATATTTTAATCTTTATTTTAACAATGCTCAAATGCAACTGACTTAAAATGTCAATGTATATATTATATAAATTTATTATCATTATGTTTACATATGCTAATTCGTTTACATGAGATTTAATCCCAATAAATTTATTATGTGTCAAATATATGTGAAACCGAATTGTTATATTAATAATATTGTCCATTATATTGGCTAAAGAAGGAGATGGGTTTAGTCAGTAAGAATCTGATACTACCAAGGGGGAAATTCTTGGTGTCTTTGAAAGATTCCCACCTCCCATTATTAAAAAAAAAAAAAAATTCTTCAGTATTGATTTTAGAGTTTGATTCAAAAACAAAGTTCCGGTAATTTTATTAGCGAGCGTTTGGGGAGGCAGCTCCCAGTCTTTAAAAATAAATTCTTCGAACTAAAATGTCAAATTTTAAAAAGATTTAGTATTTTTCACAAGTCAAATGTCAAAATTTAATACCTTTTTATGAAACCCTGTATGCATTGCCATACTATTAGAATTGATGTTGGAGCTGGATTCTAAATCAGCGTTTCAATAATTTTTTTTAGCGGGTTTTGCGGGCGGCAGCCTCTATTCTTCCTAAATTTATTATACTTCATATATGAAAATGTGGAAAATAAAAATTTTTTATGAAATTGGTGTACGTATGGGCTTATAGTATGCCTTATGGTATGCCAAAATTACAAAAATCCAAACACACAATCCCAAAATTAGAAATTTTGAAAGTTACTTTTAAAAATTAATTATCTTCATATAAGAAGGTCATAAATTTTTAAAAAGTTTACTATTTTTCATAGAGAAATGTCAAAATTTAATATTTTTGTATAAAAAGCCGTATGCGTTGACATACTTAAGTATTGATTTTACAGTTGGGTTCTAAATTAGAGTTTCAATAATTTTATTAGCGGAGGGTTCCTTGTAAATTTAATATATTTTATATATGAAAATGTGAAAATTTAAATTTTTAATTAAATTCATATACGTATGGTCATATATAAGTACCGATTTTAAAATATGATTCAAAATCAGGGTTGCCCCTTTCCACAGCATTTATATATTAGTCTTTACCAGATTCTGAAGTAACAGGTGTTTTACAGTTAGTTAAAAAATCAGGGTTGCCCTCTTTTCCGGATTTTTATATATGTATTTGTGCATGAGAGGTTGAATTAATATGGTTTTTAAAGTTGGTTACAAAATCAGGGTGTTGGCCATTTTTTCGGAGTATATATATATCCGGAGTTTTACATCATATTACTTATTATTTTGATTATACATGTTTGGATTTTGAAAGTTCGTATTTTGAGGCATTTGGATTTGGGTGCAATTGGATTTTGAAAGTTTTGATATAAATATTTATTGGATTTTGGAAGTTTGGATTTTAAAATTTAAATTTTCTAGCAGAACTCATGAGATTAAGCTTTCCCTCCTCTGATTCGCTACGGATAAAACTGAAGAAATATATCTGTTTTGAATTTCGCAGGGAACTTTTGAACATACCAAATCACACAATCTCAAAGTAACAAAATCCCAGCATTTCAAAAACCCAAAGTTTCAAAATCCCAAATCATATAATTCCCAATTTCAAAATCCCAAAATTAGAAATTTTCAATGTTAATTTTCAAAAATGTTTTTTTCATATAATAAGGTAAACGTTTTTAAAAAAGCCACTATTTTTCATAAAGAACTGTCATAATTTTATACTTTTGTATGAAAACCAGTAAGCATTGACATACTATTCATATGACTTAAGAGTTGGATTCAAAATAAGATTTTCAATAATTTTATTAGCGGGGGTTTGGGGCGAAACCCCATTCATTCAAAATTAATTTTTTTCAAATGAAAATATCCAAATTTTGGCAAAATTTACTAGTTATCATAGAGAAATGCCAAATTTTAATACTTTTGTAGGAAAGCCTGTAAGCATTGACATATTAATATTATCGATTTTATAGATGGATTTAAAATCAGGGTTTCAATAATTTTATTAGGGGGGTTTGGGGGTAGCAGCCTTTATGCCTTTTAAAAGATTCCTTTCAAAGATTCAAAATCAAGGTTGCCTCTTTTTACGGAGTATTTATTCATTAGTGTACGCGATATTGTGGATTAGGAAGGATTTTAAATAACAGATTTTGACAAGAAGCTGTTTTTAATCCATCTGCAAATAAATCGAAAGCTAGTATTGTGTTACCTTTTGTAAACATTTCTTTTGTAATCTGCTGTCCTCCATCAGAGTGATGTATGCCAGTTCCGCTGAATAATGTTAAGTATGCTCATGAAAAGTTATTCCTTGTTTCTATAGGAGAATTAGGCACAAGCACTTCATTTACATATAATTGAAACTGTGAAAGATTTTGATGTTCGAAAAAATATAGATCTTTTGATCGTTTTCTATTAAAATTTTCATTGTTTACAAAATACAAGAGCCCTAGAAAATTATACTATAAAAAGTCAAATGATATATTTGAAGTATTAAATGGAATTATAAAAGTTTTAAGTTCGCTTCTTTTGGAGTAACACTTTTTCTAATACGGTATTGTGTGGTAGCAATATATTAGGATTGATAGTAACATGTTTCGTATATAAAGTAGCTTCTTGAATCTTTAAATAGCTTTCATTTATTTCATTGAAAAATAGAAGAAAATCTTGTTTTTCTAATCTCAGAGCAATTCTCATGACAACTTTATTTATAAGTAGTGTGGGAGTATTAAAAAAATCTACATATAGTTTTCCCATCAATTCCACCAATTGCACTGTTTGATAATGGAATGTAATAAATTATAACACTTGGTTTTGGAGTTGGTTTAGAATCAGCTCCGCTTCCTGTTTTTTCATTTGCACTCCAACTTGATCCATCTTTTTCAATATTTGAACTTTAACTTTATTTTTGTCGCTTCAACTTTGAATGCTGTTTTTTAGAAACTGAACGTCTTTTTATATGATTCCGTCTTCCACAATACATTGAATGTAATTGATTAACGACTGATTTTCGTAAATTTTTAATACCACTTTTCCCTAGATCAATTACTATTTTTTTAATATGGGCACTTGATGCTATGTCACCAAAAATGTTTTTACTTGTGTTGACAGTTTCTTTTTTAAAAAGATCCTAAGGACATGAAAGAACTCGTTTTAAATAGCGAAATAAACTTCCAAATATGTTACCTAGAGCTAAATAGTTCAGTTAGTAAAATGTTTACATTATAACTATGATTAACTTTTATATAAAAACTATCTTCATCAAAAGTTTGCGATATTCGAATTAAATCGTTCCGGTTAGATTGTGACACTTTTTTAAATGTTACTTCATCATATTTTCTTGGAGTAGAGATACATGTCAAAACTTCATTTAAAAATTCTTTCAAACCTGGTTTCGAGTAAATCCAGGATTAAGAGTAATAGTTTTGATAAGTGTTGGTAAAATATTAAACTTGCAATCATCCAGATGTAATTCCGAACCGTCATATGAATAATATGTGTAACCTATAGATTTGGTTACTTTGATTTTTTCAAGAGGTTTTTCAATATTCATTACATAAACATTATACTGCCCAATATTAATTAGAGCACATTTCTCTTTGTTAAATTCTTCTGTTTGTAGGAAATTGTTTATATAAGTTTCTGAAAGACACACTTTCCTATTTCCATTTCTTAAATCGAAATGAATAGGTAATTTATTTTTGAATGAAGCTAAAGTATTTTCCGGAAACAGTTTTAAATTATCATTGCTAAACAATTTTACATAAAATTCATCTTGACTATGCATCTTTGCTAACTTCTTCTAAAACACAAAATGTCACACTATTTATATGTTTCCCATGTTTTGATTTTGTTTTTGTTTCTTTGAATCAAGAAAACGTGATAGTATACTATGTTAAATTTTAGCACCAGCTGATCTTAAATTAGATTTCTTAGGAGATAGAGATCTAGCTGTAACTATTATTGCATCACCTCCTTGGGCTTCGAATATTCGAAAATGAGAATTTAGAGAAGGTCTTTCGATTAATTTTGCCTCTTTGTTAATCGCAGCTTGAGCTAATTTTTTACCAATATCTCCAACCTACTCATCATCAGTATGACGTAAATTAAAACTGCTTGCATCTGCTGGTTTTAAACATCGTATTCGAAAACATCATCTTCAACAAAAGGAATAGCATTTGTTTGTGTATTTGCTGTTTGATATTTAGGTGATATGTTTTCTGTATATGCATTCCGTCTTGAAAGTAATTTAATTTGAGATGCCGCACAAAATGATTTACCAAATGATTATTTTTCTGGTAATTTATTTGTGAATCGTCTGATTCCATTTTTAATTTAATTTTTGTCTAAATCCCATTCTTGAAGTGGTTTTAGCTTTTTGTCATACAGAACTTTTTTCCTTTTTTCATCTAGTATACTTAGATTCTAGATTCATCTTCAATTATATTTTTAAATTTGTTAAATATTTCAGGTGACATAACAATCATTCGCTGCATAATGTTTTACTGAGAAGTTTTCCTATTACACCAGATGATATAGTGCCAATTAATGTCGGTAAAAATCCTCCATGTTGAATTAACATTTTTCGTTTAGCTTTTATATTTTTTTGTGGACACGCTAAGAGTCTCAATTGTTTTTTATGTTTTTTTAATTTTGTTTTTTGTGATGGTGATATTTTATTGTTTCAATTTAACACATTAATTGGAAATTCAGCAATAGTTTTTATTATATTATCATCATCAAAATATTTTGGAATATTTTTACGAAAATTCTTGTTGCCGCATTTTTCTAGCACATGTAACATATGTCGGTTTTTCTTCAACCGTTTCTTATTTTCAGCAATTGTTTAAATCTTTGGTAGCACAAAAACAAACGCAATATTCTTCTGAGAATATGTTGGTTCTAATTCGAAACAAATCGTTAACATCTTCTGTTCTAAATTAAATACAATATAACCATGTGAGCTTGATGTAGATTCATTATATACCTCCAGGAAGCCTGTTATATTTTTTATATTTTCCCAATATAGTTATCTAGCTAGAAAAAAAATCTGTGATTTATCTCGAGGGTTTTAGCAGAAATTTCTGGGTTACACCATTTTATTTTTTCAATTTTTGGATGTATCAATCTAGTAATATTTTTGATTAAGTTGCATAGAAATGTTTTTTTCCCACAACCAAATGGCCCCGCTACCATCATCGCAACCAGTCCAAAATCAAGCGGAATATCATTAAATGATTTAATAATGGAAGGACCGGTTATACAAGAAGATTTGATTATAATATCAAATTACTTAGTTGAAGGAAACACCGAAGATAGCAGATATTGAGAAAAAGTGCCGGCAAATCGTGATTGCATCAGAGCATGCAGACTATCAAAGAATTGTTTGGAGAAAAATCCATATCAGATCCGATCAGGGAGTACAAACTAACAACAGTCATATTCGGTACAAAAGCAGTACCGTCCCTAGCCACACGTGTGTTGAAACAACTAGCATTGAATAAAGCCCCAAAGTTCGTCTTGAAATATATATAAGCAGCCAAAGTGTATTATAGCTTAATCTCAGTTTAAAAAATGAAGGTGAAAGATATATAATTTATTCTCATTTTAACAGATGGAGGTGAAAGAAGTGGAAGAGTTTTTAAAATCATATTCCTCTGTGTTCTTAAGTGAACATAAGGAACGTATTTTTCACATGTATAAATACTTTACAGAGTTTTCAAGAACAGAAAAATGCACGTCCATAAACGGAACTCCTTTTGCTCTTTGGACTTACGACAATTCGTCATCTGGACGGGATGTATGTGATCCGGTCATACATACATGATTCCACTCAAATCATAATTTAAAAAGTAAATAATTTTAATTCAAGATTTTATTTTCAAGATTTTTTTTTATCAAGATTTTTTTTCAGGTTTTTGGTTTTCAATATTTTCTTTGATTCAAAATTTTTTTGCTTTGAGAGTTGGAAATTTGGGATTTTTAAAATTTTCCATTTAATCCCACATTTGAAAATCCCAAAATTACAAAAATGCAAACACACAATTCGAAAATTAGAAATTTTCAAAGTTACTTTTCGAAATTGATTATCTTCATATAAAAACGTCAAAGTTTACTATTTCATAGAAAAATGTCAAAATTTATTATTTATTTTTAAGCGTCAAAATTTATTATTATTATAGTAATAATAATAACAATAATAATAATAATAATAATAATTATTCAATATAAAATCTTTTACTCTTTATTTTAACAATGCTCAAATGCAACTGACTTAAAATGTCAATGTACATATTATATAAAATTATTATAATTTTGTTTACATATGCTAATTCGTTTACATGAGTTTTAATCCTAATAAAATTATTATGTGTCAAATGTATGTTAAACCGAATTGTTATATTAATTAATAAAATATTCAACACTCCTCCTCAAATCGTTTTTACATTCACATTTTATTTTTATCTTTATCTATATTTAAAATTATTAAATTTAACAGGATTAATTACAAAAGAAATAATATTCCTATATTCAATTTAAAAAAATTTAATTCAATAAAAATTTAATTCAATTTTTGTACGAGGGTTGGTGGAGAACTCGAAAGTCACCAAGAGAAACTGCACGTGGTGCCTCAGAGTAGTGTTGGACTTTAACCAACCAAAACCACCCCCCTTTTAAAACCAAACCTTAGGATGGAGCCTTTAATACAAATGTACAGTTTGGTTTTGGCAATTGGAATGTGGGAAGGATAATTGGGGAAATTGGAATTAGGAAATTTGGATTAGGGGGGATAGGTAGGAAAATTTGGAGGGACATTTTGCAGAAAGATGTTAATGTTCTTCTTACACTTAAGTAAATCATACACATACGAATTACCAATTTTAGGGAACACATGCGATGGTATATGGTTCCACAAACCGGACGTGCATGCATGACAAAAGAATTTCCATAAGCTGTATTTTGCCATCTTTATGTCTCTACATGGTAGGGATGAGCTTCTGCTGCCCACGTTGTTTTTCGTTGGAAAACTTTGAGTGGAGGCATTAGCTGTTTTATTTCATTGGAGCAGGTTAAACCCTACGAGATGTCTATAAAACAAGGTCAGTGACCCAACTTTGCGACAATCACTGAGTGGAGTGAGCATTGAAGTTACTCTGGGGTCCTTGATAAGACGAATAGCTCTGTTTTACACATTATCTAGGTAACCCAGCGCTGTTTGAGGGCCTGCAGCCCAAATGTGTACATTGTACTCCATTTTCGGCCGAATGTACGTTTTATAGATATTGAGAAGATCAGATGTAGAAAAGAATGTTTTGCAGCGGGAAAATAAAAATTAATAACTTAGCTGCATCCTTAACTATAACAAAAATGTAATTTGACCAAGTCAATTTTTGGTTTAACTCGATACCCAACATGTTTATATCTGTTGAATACTGCAAAACTTCTCCCTGAAATAATAGGTTGGTGTTTTTTTCGTGTTGAAATCAACTCTGTTCATGGGGACTTCACCCCATTTTTGAATTTTTTCTAAATCGTTATTTAGCTCACTAATAGTGAAATTTTTTGCTGTTATATTAATCTGGTGAGTGTTACAGTGGCTATGAAATTCATAGGAAGCTACAAAGGTGCCGTCGTCTGCGAAACTATGGATCGGATTGGAGGTTAATGAGAGTAGGTCATTGATAAATATTAAGAAAAGAGTGGGGGATAAAACTGATCCTGGGGAACACCAGCATTTATTTTGAATTTGTCAGATGAATATCCATCGACCAGTACACGAATCGTACGATTCGAAAGGAAATCTCCCATCCATTTGAGAAAGACCCTACCTAGACCTATTGCTTTGCATTTTGCTAATAGAGCATCGTGTTAAACTCGATCAAAAGTCTTAGAAATATCAAGAGCCACAACATCAGACGCAGCAGAATGATGAAAGCTTCTCACAAAGGTAAGTCATGAGATTACCGGTTAAACGACAGGCTCTGAACCCGTATTGACGATCATGAAGCAGACATTGCGTAGGATGAATAACCGAAGTGAAGAAGAGGTAAAAAAGGTTGCGCAGAGGTTTTGAAATACTGGAGTAGATATTTTTAAGCACGATGGTGGTTATATCATCTGGACCGGCTGATTTATTTGTATCAAAATTTTTTTAAATTTTCATCACCGCCCGCGTCCTAAGTAAATTTTTGCAAAGGAGCAGCCAACTCGGGGAACAGAAGGTGGCATCTGAGATGACTGTGGCAGTGTCGAATTAGAAGCGAACTGCTAACCAAATAAGTTCACTTTCTCTTTAGAATCTGATACTGTTCTGTTATTATTATCAACAAGTGGTGGAAAAGGAGACTCTCTAATGTCTTTTTTTAGACCTTTGGCAAATGTTCAAAGGGATTTGCTTTTCTTTGGCATGTGGATGACTTTACGTTTCAACCCTTGGTTTAACAAGGATTTTTACCTGTTGATAACTCTCTTGCATCTGTTTCTCACCACTAAATAGTTGGCCCTGTGAGCCTTCGACCTATTGTTTTGGTACAGTTTAAAAGCCTCCCCTTTTCTAAAAATGGCTTCTTTGCAAATGCGATTAAACAAAGATTTGAACCTCCTCTTAACAGATTTCATGAAATGAGGAATGAATAACCTCATTCCAAGTAAAATAGTTTCACTAATCGCATTTGCAGCAAAGTTAACATTTCTATTACGGAAGCAGAATGACCAATCAAATGCTCTAAAAAAGTTGTTAAGACACTCCCAGTCGGCATGGCTGTAGCGCCAGACTAATTTTTTGGGAGGGAACCTCTGGTTGGGGGTTGGGCTTACCCGGAATCTTGTGTTAACCAAACAATTGTCGGAATTACCCAGGGGGCAACCAACTGAAACCACATATTTTTCAGGCTGTGAGTTGAAAAACAGATCCAAGAGGTGACTTTCTTGATCAGCACGGTCCGGGATCCTAGTGGGATTTTTAACAAGTTGAGAAAGGTGGAACAGTGTGGAGAAGAGTTCAACTTGTTTCCCAATTGAGTTTTGACTCGGGGAGATGTTGCTAGAAAAATGAAGCCAGTCCCTGTTATGAATGTTAAAATATCCCGAGAGAACAATTTCAGTTTCTGGAGATGCGTCCAAAACTTCATTGATCTGGTTCGATTGATTTTCAATTTCCATAGCAGTTTCTTGTTCATTTGAGTTGGGTGATCTGTACAGAAAACAGAAATGTATGACATGCTTTCAAACGAGAATTTTGACCCAAATATAGTGGAAGGTTGGGCTAGAACATTTATATTTTGGAAGTGTGTTGAAAGCAATGTAATTTTTTATATAGAAGCGACACCTCTTTTGGGTACGAAGTGTGAAATAAGTGAGTAGCCGGTAACATTAAAGTTATCATTATGATTACTGACTTATGTTTCACATAGGGATAAAGTTGCTGGTTTAATTGAACTAAGATATCACTCAACGGCATAAAATTTCGTTCGCAACCCCCGTATATTACAAAAATTAACATTAAAATTGGTGTTGGAAAACAATTAATATAAAACAGAAAAAGCAAAAAAAAATCAGAATAGCGTTAAAATTTAAAGTCAATTTATAATTATAATCAAAATCAGAATTAAAATGGAATCAGAGTTGAAATTGTAATTGAAATCAAAATTAATCAAAATCAATATCTGAATTAAAATAAATTAAAGTATGTAAATTAAGCTTACAGTCAAAACTGAAATTAACAAAAATTAAAATTTAATCAAAATTAAAATCGAAATCAAAAGTTAAAGTGTACGATTTAAATAACCCGAGCTTGACAACACTTTAAAATAAATTACTATCAATATTTTAATATCAATACTGATATTTGCATATTTTAATATTAATATTTTGCTTTGAGCGAGGAAACGGTTTATAAAAACGTTCAACAGTTTTTAATATACACTTTTAAGTGACCTTATTGAACGCAGGTACAACCACAAACTCACCAAAAGCAAAACTTACCACCAGAAATTAATAAATTAAATTACGGTAATAACTATGGTGGTATAATTGATTTTGTTTACGACAAATTGATATTAAGATGAAATAAGAAATAAAAAATAAATGTAAATTAATGTAAACAAAAACCAACCGAGCGCGTTTAATTAGAAGTAATAATTCTAATTGGAAAATTAAAAATTATTCAAATTTAATGTACATGTAGTTCAAAAAATCAAAATCAAAAATAAAAATAAAAAAAATTTTAATGTGTAAATAATTTTATAATGGAAGATAAAATAAGAAAAAAAAAATTGTATAATGTCTGTTAAATTATAAAACAAAATACTTATCTTGCCGCCATTGGAGTGAAGCCATATAATTCTATATACTTTACTTACACACTAGACTTTGGAAAAGTTTTAAGTGATAAATAAAAAAAAAAAATTAATTAAAAAGTGCACATAGTTTAATTTTGATATAATTATAGAAAACTTAAAAATAAAATTTAAAATTTATAATAACTTTTAATATAAAAAAAAATTTCCGTAATTAAAAAGAAGTGTTGCCACTTCGAAGGTTAGAACAAAAAAAAAAACTTTAATTTAACTTTAAAAAATTTCTAATTTAATGATCAAGGTTAATAAAAAATATTAATCTACTTATTAAGTTTTGACAGGCCAACACAATTTTGATGTTTACTTTTACTTAGACTTTTAGTTAAAATATCAGCTGGCTGATTTTTACTAGGTATATGCAGTATTTGAATGTTACTTATATTCTTCATCTCTTTGTAGTAGTGATACCTTATATCGATATGTTTTGACTTATCGTGGTTAATATTGCTATTACATAAACTGATTGCTCTATTATTATCGCAAAATACATTTTTTGATTGTTCTACGTATTGAGGAAATTTTAATTCACCTAATAAACTGCGCAAATACATAACCTCTTTCACAGCTTCAGACATTGAGATATATTCCGACTCCATTGTCAATAATGCTGTTGATCGTTGTTTTCTTGATTTCCAGCAAACTTGTCCTTCTGACATTATTATCACATGACCTGAATATGATCTTCTATCTTGCATGTCGTTGGCCCAGTCAGCATCACTATAATAATAATTTATTAGTTGATTTTACATATTTAACTCTATAATTTATGGTTCCTTTTATATATTTTAGTATTCTCTTAGCAGCCGTCCAATGAATAATTCTTGTATTCCAAGTAAATCTGGCTAAAAAATTGACCGCAAACGAAATATTTGGGTGTACGGTATTAGATAGATACATTAAGCTACCGATTAATTCACGATATGGTTTTCCATTTACTTCAATTTTTTCGTCTGTGAAATTTTATCCTGTGGTTGGAATAATTTTAAATCTGTTTCTAGTGGAGTTGAGACCGGATTAGCATCAGCCATATTGTATCTTTTAAGTAAATCATTTTTATATTTTTCTTGAGAAATCTCAATGCTTCCACAATTTGAATCTCTTCTTATGTTTCTTTTTACTTCACCTATGTCCTTCATGTCAAATTTAGCCGAAAGTAATTTCTTTGTATTTTGCATGAGTGATATAGAGTTAGTTGCCAGTAAAATGTCATCTACATATATCAATATAGTGTTTTGTTCAGTGGTTTGTTCAATTTACACACTTTACTTCGGTTAAGATTATGTGGGATTATTGGTTGTTTCATATAGATTGTATCCTCTAGGTTACCCTGAACAAAGGCTGTAATTACATCCATCTGATGTAAATATAATCCATGTTCTGCAGATAAAGCTAATATAGTTCGTAATGATTCGTATCGTGCTACTGGAACATAAATTTCAGGGTAATCGATTCCATTTTCTTGCTCACATCTTTGTACGACAAGTCTGGCTTTATAATTAACACTATCAAAATCATTTTTCATACAATATATCCATCTGTTAGTTAAAATTGTATGATCTTTTGGTCGATCTATCAATGTTCATGTATTATTACGTTTCAATGCATTCAATTCTCTCACCATAGCTTCCTCCCACTTTTCTTTATTGTGGCTCTCCATTGCTTCACTAAATATAATAGGGGTTTCATATGATAAATTTGATACTAAATTTGCTTGTTGATATAACTTTTTAGGTCTTCCTTTCAACCCGGTTTTAACCAATTTTGGCCTACCTCTAAATTTCTTTTTTGGTGTATTATCGTTTGGTAATTCTTTATTTTTTTCTTTATAAATAAAATCTGGATAATCCTCATTATTAGCAGACTCATATGAATCGCTAGTTTCTTTGACATGTCTTTGCTGAATTTGTTCTTGTTGAACTACTGCATCGCAATCTTTAAAAGATTCATTTGTTCCATCAGATTCAATATTTTTATCTTCCTTTAAGTTTTCAATGTTTTAATCTATAATTTTGGGATTTACTTCTTCATCTGTTTCAATTTAACCTGTAGGGACTTCTTTTTTATTAAAATTTATTTCATTTTTCTTAACATCATTTGCTTGATTATTTGACAATACCCAACAAAAGTATATTCTTCACCTCTAGGTTCTAACTTTGAATTATTTTTACCTTTGTGCGAAGCAATAACTTTACAGCCGAAAGTTCTAAAATAGTTGATTTTTGGTTGTCTGCCGCTCCAAATCTCAAATGGTCTTAAATCATTAATCGAACTTGATGGCGCTCTATTGCGAATATGTACAGTGGTAAGAAGAGCTTCAGCCCACAAGGATTGTGGTAACTCTGCGTCCGTAATCATACATCGTGACTTTTCCATTAGTGTGCGGTTGGCCCTCTCGGCAACGCCATTCTGTTGGGGCGTATATGGAACTGAAAATTCATGTTTAATACCATGCTTCTGCAGATGTTCGTTAAATTGTGTTTATAGATATTCTCTTTCATTATCTGTTCTTAGACATTTAATTTTTTTACTTGTTGTTTTTTCTACAAACGCTTGATATTTTTTAAAATTTTCAAAAACTTCACTGCGATTCTGCATAAAATAAATATGTATGTATCTTGAATTCCCGTCGATGAACGTGACAAAGTATTGTGCACATCCAATTGATTTAACATTTAACGATCCACATATATCAGAAAAAATCCCTTCTAAGATTTCCTTTTGCTTGGTTTGAGAACTTTGAAATGGCAATTGATGAATTTTTGCTTTCTTACAAATTATACATTTTACACCTTCAAACTTTAAACTTTTAGGCATATTGGTAATTAATTCCTTTTTCTTAAATTTTGTAAATCCCTAAAATTAAGATTTTCCTTAATGTTGATGCCATCTAATGAGCTCTTCTTGAATTTTATGTTTACAAATAAAAGATGAATTATTAATTGTTGTAACTACATAAAGATTATCTTTTCTTTCTGCTCACACAATTCATTACTTTTAATTATTGTTGCATAATTTTTATGAAATACAGTTTTAAAATTTTTTTTAGAAGCTTCCGATATTGATATTAAATTATAATTTAAGTTTGGCACATATGACACATTAGTTAAAGTAATATTTACAATTTCTTTGTTATTTAATACCTTTATATTTACACGACCTGTTCCTAGTTCCTCCAGCTGTTCCTCCAGCTGTTCCTCCAGCTGTTTCTATTACTGATGTTGATGTTGAGGTCCAACTTGAAAATTATTTTTTTTATGTTGCACATATGGGTTGTTGCACCACTGTCCAAATACCAATGATTATGATTAGGTGTTTCATTATAATTATTTCCTTTTAATACAGTTATCATAACATGATGTTTCTTTTGGTAGCAATTGCTTGCTTTGTGCCCTTGTTTTCCACAATGATAACATGTGCCCGAGAAGCGGGTTGATCTATTAAATTTTAAAATTTGATTTTTATTAAACTCCTTCCTTTTTATATTACAATCTCTTATAGGATTTTTTGATAGTAATACATTTTGCAAACTATCTTTTTCAATTACATCTTTTTTCCTTCTACTTTCTTCTTCAAATAATTTTACTTCAAGAATATTAGATTCAGGTAGATCATCTCTACTTTCCATAGCAACAACAAAATGTTCAAACGTGTCAGTTAGACTATTTAACAGCATGACTGATACTAATTCATTTGGTAACGTAATACCAATTTCCTGCATCTCTTCCACTAAATTCATAAACTGTGTCACATGTTCGTCCATATTTTGCTCAACCTTTTTCTTTATTGAAAATAATTTGCGGTAATCCATAACCGTCTTCGCAGGGCCGCGTGTAGTGTACATTTTTTCTAGCGCGTCCAAGCGTCCAAGCTTCACGCGAAATGATAGCTTTTTTACATGTTGCAGATGATTATCTTTCAACGAAAGCAATATTAAGGCCAATGCCTTCGCATCTTTTCCTTCCCACTTTTTCTTCTCAGGTGCATCTGCTGGATATGTGATTTCTCCATTGACATATTCCCAAATGTCATTACAGACAAGTACGCTTCTTGTCTGTACTTTCATGATGTGTAGTTATCCCCCTTTAATTTCTCTACGCAATTACTAGTTACATTCATTTTTATTTTTTTTATTATTTCTTGAAACTTTACTTTATTTTTTTTTTTAAATTCCTTTTTTTTTATATACATCTAAACCGCATGGCTAGGTCCATAACCTGTTCAATAAAACATATTTTAATCTTTATTTTAACAATGCTCAAATGCAACTGACTTAAAATGTCAATGTATATATTATATAAATTTATTATAATTATGTTTACATATGCTAATTCGTTTACATGAGATTTAATCCCAATAAATTTATTATGTGTCAAATATATGTGAAACCGAATTGTTATATTAATAATATTGGCCAATATATTGCCTAAATAATATGGCCATTATATTGGAGATGGGTTTAGTTAGTAAGAATCTGATACTACCAAGGGGGGAATTCTTGGTGTCTTTGAAAGATTCCCACCTCCCATTATTAAAAAAAAAATAAAATTCTTCAGTATTGATTTTAGAGTTTGATTCAAAAACAAAGTTCCGGTAATTTTATTAGCGAGCGTTTGGGGAGGCAGCTCCCAGTCTTTAAAAATAAATTCTTCGAACTAAAATGTCAAATTTTAAAAAGATTTAGTATTTTTCACAAGTCAAATGTAATTAATACCTTTAATACCTTTTTATGAAATACCTTTTTTTTTTAATACCTTTTTATGAAACCCTGTATGCATTGCCATACTATTAGAATTGATGTTGGAGCTGGATTCTAAATCAGCGTTTCAATAATTTTTTTAGCGGGTTTTGCGGGCGGCAGCCTCTATTCTTCCTAAATTTATTATACTTCATATATGAAAATGTGGAAAATAAAAATTTTTTATGAAATTGGTGTACGTATGGGCTTATAGTATGCCTTATGGTATGCCAAAATTACAAAAATCCAAACACACAATCCCAAAATTAGAAATTTTGAAAGTTACTTTTAAAAATTAATTATCTTCATATAAGAAGGTCATAAATTTTTAAAAAGTTTATTATTTTTCATAGAGAAATGTCAAAATTTAATATTTTTGTATAAAAAGCTGTATTCGTTGACATACTTCAGTATTGATTTTAGAGTTGGATTCTAAATTAGAGTTTCAATAATTTTATTAGCGGAGGGTTCCTTGTAAATTTAATATATTTTATATATAAAAATGTGAGAATTTAAATTTTTAATGAAATTCATATACGTATTGGCATATATAAGTACTGATTTTAAAATAGGATTCAAAATCAGGGTTGGCCCTTTTTCACAGCATTTATATATTAGTCTATACCAGATTCTGAATTAAGAGGTGTTTTACAGTTAGTTAAAAAATCAGGGTTGCCCTCTTTTCCGGATTTTTATATATGTATTTGTGCATGAGAGGTTGAATTAATATGGTTTTTAAAGTTGGTTACAAAATCAGGGTGTTGGCCATTTTTTCAGAGTATATATATATCCGGATTTTTATATCATATTACCTATTATTTTGATTATACATGTTTGGATTTTGAAAGTTCGTATTTTGAGGCATTTTGATTTGGATGCAATTGGATTTTGAAAGTTTTGATACAAATATTTATTGGATTTTATAAGTTTGGATTTTAAAATTTGAATTTTCTAGCAGAACTCATGAGGTTCAGTTTGCCCATCTTTGATTCGCTACAGATATAAAGTAAGAAATATATCTGTTTTGACCGCTTTTAACGGCGGATCCACCTGCTATTTTTTTGGGAATTATTTTTTGGAATTTCATATGGAACGTCTCAACATCCCAAATCACACAATACCAAAGTAACAAAATCCCAAAATTTCAAAATTCCAAAGTTAGGTTAAGTTAGATTAAGATGGCTGCCAAAAAGGCACACTTAGACCGTATTTGGTCCATTGCGATACCACATTGAAGCTTTTCTATCCTACTAGTTAAAACCAATTTGAGCTTTTTGCAAAACGAAGAATACTCTTCACATTTTTACCTGCTAGATCACTAAGGTTGCTGCAGAGATAATGACCCTAAAGAGTATTCCTTCTTGCCGACAAGGCCGGGCATGTGCAAATCAGATGGAGAGTAGTTTCCTCCTCTTCTTCATCTTAGCAGGCTCAACAAAAGACGTTTGGGATAATCCAAGTCTTCTGGCTTGCTTTCCTATTAGACAGTGACCGGTGATTACACCCATTGTCATTCCAATGACTGCCTTTTTGAGAGAAAGCAGATCATTGGATCGTCTTAATTCGGTTTTGGCTCATATCAATCTTGTGATATTGCACGAGGTATTTGTAATTTACCATATCCGTTATTTCCTTTCGAAATAACGTTTTGCTTGTGGATAGAGGTACCCCTAGTCCTATCCTATTTGGCAGGACTTGTAAAGTTGGACAAATTCCTGCGAGTTGATGAGCTTTTTCATTTCTCGGAATACCTTGATGACTTGGTACCCAGCAAAGCTGAATGCTAAAATACCTGGCCATCTCGTTAAGAAGTTTTTGGCAGTTTATTACAGTCTTCGAGGTTGTGCATGTTGATTTTGAGTGCACGTACTTGCTTTACAGTCAAAAAACTTCTATTCAGTAGAATCAAGGCTTCGTGATTTGCCATAATTTCCGCTTGGAGGACGCTACAATGGTCTGGTAATCGGAAACTATACGATCGGAACCATCCGTATAGAATTGTACTCCTTCGAGGGTCATC
Source organism: Poecilobothrus nobilitatus (assembly GCA_947095535.1). Lineage (NCBI taxonomy): Eukaryota > Metazoa > Arthropoda > Insecta > Diptera > Dolichopodidae > Poecilobothrus > Poecilobothrus nobilitatus. Next base: position 241,033,335 of record OX352772.1, read on the forward strand.
ACTGTGTTTTAGTTTCAACACTCACGGCTTGGTTTAGATTTCCGACACACTCACATTAGATTTCCGAAAAAGCATGTGGGGGACGTGTAGTCCACCAAGACGGGTGTGGAGTTGAATTGGTTTATGATATCCGAGTGACCTTCTCGTGAATTGACCCACTGGGATGTAGCTTTTAATCTCACAGCTGTGTTTGCGGCTGCAAATTTGCTATAATATCCTACAGGCATCAGATTAAGCATGATGTCTAATGCCGCAGAAGGGGTTGTTATTAAAGAGCCACTAATACATAGTATAGCAGTTCATTGAACACTAGCAATTGCCTTGCGGTTGACCACTTTATTGATTGCCTTCCACCACACTAAGACTCCGTACATGAGAATGGGTCTAACTACAAATGTGTATAGCCAGTAAGTCATGTATAGCTGAAGCCCCCATTTCCTACCAATGCCTTTTTTACACGAGTAGAGTGCTAGATTTACACGAGCAGAGTGCTTTACACGAGTAGACTTGCCACTGACAACGACAGCAATATCGGCTGCATAGGCGATTGTTGTGCAGCCCGCCTCTTCCAGGATTTTAAGCAGTTTATTTACCACCATATTCCAAAGAAGGGGAGATAGTACCCTCCTTGTGGAATCCCTCTCTTCGCAAACTTTTTTGCAGAAGCATTGCCTAAATTGGCACTGATGACCTTTCTATTTAGCATATTAGCTATCAGTGCTCTTAGCTCCGGTTTTACTCCTAGGCTTATGAGTGCGTCTACAATTGCTGCGTGATTGACGTTATTAAACATCAATGTCTATAAATGCTGCAAGAGTATACTCTTTGCAATTTAAAAATCTTTCAATCGAGCTAGTTAAAGTGTGAAGTGCAGTATCCACTGACTTCCCTTTACAGTAAGCATGTTGAGAGGCTGACAACAGATTTTTATCTAAGTTGCAGTGGATATGGATTTCGATCAATCCTTCTAAGGTTTTTAGAAGAAAGAATGACAGGCTTATAGGTCGAAAGTCCTTCGCATAGATGTGACTACTGTTGCCGGCCTTGGGTATGAACACTACTCCGACCTGTTTCCAGTTATCCGGGATAAGCCCCAAATTAAAACAACCACAGAAAATGCTTTTTAGCCAAGCCAGGGTAGTAGATGAAGTTTGATGCATCTCAGCGTGTATAATACCATCCGGTCCCCTGACTTTAATGGTTTGAAACTGCAGTTTGTCTCCTCTAACCACCACCTCTGAGATAGTAAGGGGAGGATTCAGAAGACAAGCCACCTCTGAGCTATTATTTGTGCACCTAGGAAAATGAGTTTTTCAAAGTAATTCTCACCACTCCTCTCCTTAGGATAGGATTATCCTAAGTCTAGATGAATCGGAGACGTTTTCTAAACCTCCGCAGAATAGTCTCCAGGTGTCTCTTTTCGCCTTTTTAAGTGCTTTTTTGTACTGCCTAAGAGCCGTTTTATAAGAGATCCAGTCCTGTACCTCATTCGTTTTTTTGGCATTATGAAGAGCAATCCTACTATCTTTCCTTAGAGGTTTGATTTCATCATTGCACCAATTTTTATTATTTTTTGGAATTCCAGGTGTTAAAGAGGAAAGCGTTGACTTTAAGTACTCCCTATATTTGTTCCAGTCAGTTCTCTTAGGATTTCGATAGACTGACTTTATTGGAGGAATTTCGTCCAGACTGAACTCAAGTCTATCTGTTTCTGTGATCTGAAAAGGAATGCTCATCAGAATCTTTCCATGAGTTTATTTTAGAATAAATTAAGGTTACTAAGGAGACTAACTAAGGTTATTAAGGAGACTAAGGTTATGCCTAGGAGTTCTTGCCTATTACTAGTAACAAAGGTGGGTGCCCAGCCAATGTTAGAGATAAGAAGGTTAGTACTTAAAATGTAATAAAAAAGTGACTCACCTCTTTCGTTGGTATCCAAACTAACCGAGATGTCATGGTGAGCATTGGCGTCGCAGCTTATGATGACCCCAATGTTCATCCTTCTAGCATCCGCTACCAACCCTGCCAGATTCGATGGAGGGAGTGAATCCTGTGAGTCGTGAGGAAGATACGCCACAACAACCCAGAGCCTTAATTTTTTTAACTTTAAGCTCGCCGCGACCAGATTAGCATCACTGTAATTATACATAAAAGTTAAATTTAATGTATTTTTACCAAGCATGCACGCTCTAGGTTTGCACACCTCTTTATTATACAACAACGTGTAACCTGGTATCTTGAGTCCATGAACCTGTTTTTTTGTCACCCATGACTCTTGGTTCAAGATAATATCGCCCACTCTCCTGAGGCGGATTTCAAGTGCGGCGGAAGCCGCTTTGTAATGATGGAGATTAATTTGCAGTAGCCTCATTACCTGAGCCATCCTTAATATCCGCCACCGTCGCGTTTGATTCATCCTCAAAGTCCATTGAGAAGCTTTTAGCATCATCAAAGCTGTCATAATCAGAACTAAGTAGATCGTATTCATCGTCAGCCATTCGATCGTATTCATCGATGGCATCATTCACTTTCTTTGAGCCGAGGAGAATGCTGCATTAACGACATTGAATCGGTCAGAGTCTGCCTCTTGGCCTTGACTTGAATCTTCACCGATGCTCCTTGAGGCTTGCACGGTATCCTTCTTATACACCTTCATTGTTACCGCTATGAAGCTGTAACTGATGACCCTTTTGGCTTTCGCTAGGGGTTGTAGGGAGTCCTTAATGACAATGATCAGCGCCCGTCGGGATTCTCCTAGTACTTTCCCTAGTTTGGCAATCTTCCAATTGTGAGTTGGAACTTGGGATTTGACACTTTCATAATTTTGATAATCGTGTCTGCTTCGGTAGGTTCCCTAGGCACCCATACCCTAGCTCTTGGCATGCTCGGGATTTTCTCCCTGCTTACGCCTTTAAGCTTGGCCCCGGCCGCAGACTTCTCACGTTATCTATCGCCTGCTTGTAGAGATCTACCGATCTCTGATCAGCATAAGGTGCCAATTTGACGTGGCCCTGATGCCAGGCAGCGTCTCTGTATGAGGATGGTGGTCCCGGATTTTCCTCCAGTACCTGGAAGAAAGTTGTGCTTAAAGCAACAACGACCTTCTTCCAGTTACTGGAAGAAATACCCCCATCCTCTAACCCCTTATCAATTATTGCCAGAATTAAACTATTATTTCCAATTTCATTGAAAGGCTTGGTTACATGGTTGTTCCCTAGCAACGTAGCCTTTTTGGAACTAGCTTGTGGCTCATCTTATGAGCTCTGTCTCTTGGTAATAAGGCCCTTCGATAAACCTGGGATTTGTCCTTCTTGGGGCTTGACCTGGCCTACTACTGTTTTGGCCCAGGCTAAGGAGTTCTTTTGCGCCTCAGATAACTGACCAATATTGAGAGAGCTTAACCTCTCAATTATTTTATAGGCGGAACGTTTATCAAAGAAGGCTTGTTTCGACGGGCGCAATTTGCGTACTGTCTTTGGTTGTTCGCGACTTTCCTTAGCACTGCTAGTGTCTTGTTTGATTGCTTTACTTTCCGACTTTTGAAAAGTGCCGGCGAACTCTTTTTTCGAATATTTTTTTTTTTAATTTGTTCCATAATTTCAACCCATGAGTACGAAGGAAAGGAAGGTCCGCCCTATGCAGAGATTCGTAAGCATAGGGTAAGGCTAATTAATTCGGAGGGTCGCCAGGTACTCCGAATACTTCGTTCGCGACTGGGTTATTTTTAAGACTTGGTCCCAGCCAGGCTGATCATCGGCACAGGTGGTATAACACCTTGAATACGGTCCAGGTTTACCCAAATCCGATGGTTCCGTTAAAAACCGAGGTGTCAGTAATACGATACATAAAGACAGACTCAGTTTACCTTTCCCTTAGTACCTAACCACATTGCTGGTGATTATTTCCGGTCGGCAATATTTTAGATAACAGATTTTGAAAAGAATCTGTTGTTGATCCATCTGCAGATAACTCGAAAACTAGTATTGTGTTACCTTTTGTAAACATTTCTTTTGTAATCTGATGTCCTCTATCAGAGTGATGTATGCCAGTTCCATTGAATAATGTTAAGTATGCTCGTGAATTATAAAAGTTATTCCTTGAAAAGTTTTTTTCTATAGAGGAATTAGCCACAGGCACTTCATTTACATATGATTGAAACTGTGAAAGATTTTAATGCTCGAAAAAATATGGATTTTTTGATCGTTTTTTATTAAAATTTTCATTGTTTACCATACAAAATACAAGAGCCCTAGTAATTTTCCCTATAAAAAGTCCAATAATATATTTGAAGTATTAGATGGAATTGTAAAAGTTTTAATTTCGTTTCTTTTGTAGTAACACTTTTTGTAATACGGTATTGTGTGGTAACAATATATTAGGATTGATAGTAATATGTTTCGTGTATAAGGTAGCTTCTTGAAATCTTTAAATAGCTTTCATCTACTTTATTGACAAATAGAAGAAAATCTTGTTTTTCTAATCTAAGAGCAATTCTCATATCAACATTATTTATAAGTAGTGTGGGAGTATTAAAGAAGTCTACATATCGTTCTCCCATCAATTCCACCACTGCAGAGTTGATATATAATTTCTGTCTTATTTTAGAGCCATTATTCCTAAAATCATTATCATTAGGTTTATCTAATTCCCAACCAGATGCTTCTAAATGTGTTTGACTGGAATCGCTGCCATAATTTAATAAAGTTGTTAGGTATGCCTTATAATGATGTAATGAGTCGGATGGTGTAATGTTTTTTCCATTTAATATCACATTGCACTGTTTGACCATGGAATGTAATAAATTATTTATAACACTTGGTTTTGGAGCTGGTTTAGAATCAGCTCCGCTTTCTGTTTTGTCATTTGCACTCCAACTTGATCCATCTTTTTTAATATTTGAACTTTAACTTTATTTTCGACGCTCCAACTTTGAATGCTGTTTTTTAGAGACTGATCGTCTTTTTATATGTTTCCGTCTTCCACCATACATTGAATGTAATTGATTAACGACTGATTTTCGTAAATTTCTAATACCACTTTTGCCTTGTTCAATTACTGCTTCTTTAATATGGGCACTTGATGCTATATCACCAAGAATGTTTTTATTTGTGTTTAGAGCTTCTTTTTTAAAATGACCCCAAAAATAAAATTCCAAATATGTTACCTAGAACTAGAAATAGGTCAGTTAGTAAAGTTTTTACATTATAACTATGACTAACTTTTATATAAAAACTATCTTCATCAAAAGTTTGCGATATTCGAATTAAATCGTTCCGGTTAGATTGTGACACTTTTTTAAATGTTACTTCATCATAATTTTTTGGAGTAGAGATACATGTCAAAACTTCATTTAAAAATTCTTTCAAACCTGGTTTCGAGTAAATCCAGGATTAGGAGTTATATTTTAAACCTATAGATTTGGTTACTTTGATTTTTTTCGAGAGGTTTTTCAATATTCGTTACATAAACATTATACTGCTGAATTTTAATAAAAGCGCATTTCTCTTTGTTAAATTCTTCTGTTTGTAGAAAATCGTTTATATAAATTTCTGAAAGACACATTTTCCAATTTCCATTTCTTAAATCGAAATTTTGCAATTTTCGAATGAAGCTAAAGTATTTTCCGGAAACAGTTTTAAATTATCATTGCTAAACAATTTTACATAGGATTCATCTTGGCTATGTATCTTTGTTAACTTCTTCTAAAACACAAAATGTTACACTATGTATATGTTTTCCATGTTGGCACAGACAATGTTCTTTTTGGTTTTCTATGTAAGGATTAAATTTGTTTTCGTTTCTTTAAATCAGGAAAACGTGATAGTATACTAGTACGTAACCCTGCACTTTGGGATGGGAAAAAAATTTGACCCACATCGCACGACATGTTGACCTACATTTTGATTTATGGGTTTAATGTAGGTCATGCTTGGTTAGTAGGTCAAGAACTTGTTTTGATCGTTTTGGTTTAGGTTTTAAGTTAAGTTATATGTGTTGTTAACTTATAAGTTCCAAATAGTTTTAAAATAGGAAGTGAAGGTTGTTGATATTATGTAAGTTGTCAGACAGGGTTAATGAACTGAACAATTGATTTTATGTATCTTGGTTACTATAAGACAAAAATTTGTTTTGGTTTAGGTTTTAAGTTAGGTTGTATGTGTGGGTTGTTAACTTATAAGTTCCAAATGGTTTTATAGTAGGAAGTCAAGTGTTAAACAATTTAAAGTAGGGTCGGCCCTTAATAAACAAAATTGTACAAATGAAGTTTAAATACTAGGCGCACATATAAAAGTAGTAAGAAAATTTCTTATATGAAAATAAAAAACAGCAAAAAAATTTTTAATTTTAAATCTACAGCGCATCTTTAAATTTGAAAAGAAAAAGTGTAATCCTGTTTGTGTTTTTGTTTTTTGTTTTTTTTTTTTTGTTAGCATAAAGAAAAAAAATTAATGTAAGATATAGATTTTTTTTTGCTTACATAAAAATGTGATCTCTTCTGGATAGAAGAACTTATAGAAGAAAAGAGAAAACGAAAGTCATTAATTAGCTGACTGCATGTCGTGTAAGATATTTTTTTTATTTTTTAATTAAGAATGTTCAGAAAATATGAATAAAAAGAAAACAAACAGCAAATCAAAAATATGGAACTGATTAAACTAAAGATATACTCTTTACTCTTGATATGCATTTATGTTTATGTATATTTTTTTGTTTTTGTTTTTGTATAGAATAAAAAATAATTCGAAGATAGGTTAAGAGTTTGAATTGAACTCTCATGGTGAGTGGTTTGTTTCAAAAAGTGTGATCGGAAGAATCACAATTCAATTTTATTTATAATCAAAATCATATACATACATACATAAGTTATTAACCATATACTTAATCATATAATAATAAATCATATAATAGAATAATTTATAATTAAATTTTTTTATTTTTGAAATTTATGTTATTTAAAAATAATAAAAACACATTTTATTATTGACCTAACGGTTATTACCGGTTATTTTTATAAACTAAAATCATAAACACATAAAATAAAACTCCCCGTACAACAATTTTGTGTTACATATTTTTTTATATAACTATAAACAAAAAAATATATAATAGTAAATTTATTAGGAATAACAAATTTAAAAAATCAAAAGAAATAAAAATAAAAATAAAGTAAATAACAAAACGCATAATGGGGAACGAAGCTCCCCCAATAATGGAGACTTCAAATTTTAAAAAACCTATATTGGTAGAACATGGCTTTGAATTGGATAATACAAAAACTCTGACTAATAAGATGCAATGCAAAAAACACCTAGTAATTAGGTTGATCCAGACAAAGATATGAGTACAGTTTCACCATTCTTAATTCAAAGAATCATAAAAGCTGTATGTGGTGATGTAGAAACGTGCCGCAAATTAAGAAACGGAACTCTATTAATTAAAACGAAAAATTATATTCAAGCCAATAAGCTAATAAAATTAGTAAAACTAGGCAGTAACATCAATGTTTTAGTAGAAGAGCATAAAAGTTTGAACGAAGCCAAAGGGATAGTTTTCTGTCCTGGTCTGAAGAACATCACTGATGAAGAAATCTTGCTCGAAATGCAAGAACAAAATGTAATTGGTTTAAAGAGATTCAAAAGGAAAATAGAGGGAGGTGAAGTAGAAACAGGTCTTTATACACTAATTTTTTCAACAACGATGTTGCCTACACAAGTAGCTATTGGATATCAGAAATATGATATTCGTCCTTACATTCCTCCACCACTAAGGTGCTATAAATGCTTCCGTTTTAACCACCATACTGAAGTCTGCAAAAAGGAAACCAAAATTTGCCCAAATTGCAGTGAAGACTATCATATGAAGACTGAAAATGAAAAGTGTACAAAACAAGCTAAATGTATTAATTGTCAAGAACCGCACAATACGTTTGATAGAAATTGCCCACGCTTTAAAAGAGAGAAAGAAATTAAAGGAATCCAAATTAGGGAAAAAGTTGAAATCAAGGAAGCGATTCGAAGGTTCAATATTAGAAACCCTTTACCAGCAGTTTTATCAATAATTATCGCTCAAAATAAACAATGTGGATGTAAATGCTCGTGCAACGAAAAACAAAACTCAGAAAATAAAACTATACCAAAAACAAATCAAATCAATAATCCAGAAGAAAATATAAATCAAGTTCAAAAAAACCACGAAAACTTCAAATCAAGCAAGCCGTCAACTTCAGATAAATCAACACCAATCAAGGTAAGAGATATAGGAAATAACAAACAACTTATCAGTAAAAATATTAATAAAAAACAAAAAAGAGAACTCAAAAAACTTGAGTCAAAACAAAAGAAAAAATTTAAAAATTCAGAAAATTCAAATATACCAAATAACGTAAGCTTAAGTTCAGAAATTAGTGACGATGAGTCGTCAATGGATTTTAGTCTAAATGAATAAGATTGTTCAATGGAACTGCGACGGTTTTTATTCTCATATTAATGAATTTATCTTATTAAAACAAAAATATAATCCATTTATTTTCTGTTTACAAGAAACCAAATTTAAATTTGACTACGAACCTAATTTAAAGGGATTCAAAACCTTTTGTAAAAATTTTAAGTCTGATACTGTTGCCCATGGTGGAGTCGCTACCTTTATTGACCAAAATATAAGCTGTGAACACTTTCCATTAAACACTGAATTCCAAGCAATAGCTGTGAAAGTATTCTTTCCAGTAAAATTTATAATATGTAATATCTATTTGCCTCCAAATCAAATATTAATCCAAGCTGACATGCAATCTTTACTCAACCAATTTGATAGTCCATATCTTATTTTGGGTGACGGAAATTGTAACAATCATTTATGGGGATCCAACAAAGTTGATAAAAAAGGAAAAATAATTGAGAATATAATTAACAATTTCAATTTAGTTATATTTAATAATTGTAATCCCACTCATTTTTCTTTTTCCTACAAAACTTTTAGTTCAATCGATATTACAATAGGTACTCCATTACTACAAAATTACTTTGACTGGCAAACGGACGAAGATTTACATATTAGTGATCATTTCCCAATCGTACTGAGCCTTGTAGATATTGATAGTTCTTACAAATGGAATATTAAAGCAGCAAATTGGGAAAAATTCAAACAACAACTCCATTTCAGAAAAACAAAATTCAGGGATATAAATAATTATGAAACTTTCATTAGAACCCAAATAATAAACGCAGCACAAAAAAGTATACCAATTAATAATTTTAGCAGTCTGAGGAAAAAAGTCCCATGGTGGACTAAAGAAATCAGGCAAGCTATTAAAAACAGAAACAGACTATTTAGAAATTTAATAGAACTATGGATCTAAATGATTTCAAAAATTTTTTAAAATCTAAATATGAAACGCGTAAACTTATTCGAGAGAGCAAAAAGAAGTCATGGGAAAATTTCGTTTACTCAATCAATAGTAATACATCTCCCTCCTTAGTTTTTAACCAAATTCGACGATTAAATGGAAAACAAAAAAATCACGGCATATCCTCAATAATACATGGTCAACATATCCTTACAGAGAAAAATCAAATAGCTGACCATAAGATTAATCATTTTAGTAAAATGTCTAGTTCAGAAAACTACTCAAATACTTTTAACATTTACAAAAACACAATAGAACAGACTTCAATAAATATCCCATTAGATCTCATTCAACCATATAATAAACCATTTACTCTAATAGAATTAGAAAATGCGTTAAAAAATTGTACCAGTAGTTCACCAGGGCCTGACAATATCCATTACGAAATGATTAAACAGTTCGAAAAACATCACAAAGAAGAACTTCTTAAATTTTATAATCAAATTTTTCTTACTGGCTCTTTTCCAGATAATTGGAGAAAAGCTCTCATGATCTCCGTTTTAAAAACTGGAAACGATCCAAAGATTGCTAATAATTATCGGTCAATCTCATTAACAAATTGTATCTGTAAACTTTTTGAACGTATGATCTCAAAAAGATTAGTTTGGTATTTGGAAAAAAACAATAAAATTTCAATGTACCAAGCAGGGTTTCGTAAACACCGAGGAACAATTGGTAATCTTTCTTATTTGGAGTGCCAAATAATGAATGCATTCTCCACAAGAAAACATACCTTATCTATCTTTTTCGATATTGAAAAGGCGTATGATATGGTATGGAAAAGACACGTTACATCAGAATTATTAAAAATGGGTGTGAAGGGCAATATTTTAAAATTTATTCAAAATTTTTTAAATAAAAGATCGGCTAAAGTTATGATAGGAAACATTATATCGAATGAAAAACAATTACAGAATGGTATTCCCCAAGGATCTGTACTTAGTGTAGTTCTTTTAATTGTAGCAATAAATAGTGTAACAAAAGCATTCAATAATCGCATTAAATACCTGTTATATGCAGATGACTTAGTAATCCTTACTACCGGCAAGAAATTAAATAAAATGCAAGTTATTCTACAAATGACTCTTAATAAACTATTTAAATGGTCCAATCAAACAGGCTTCAAGTTTTCACAAAATAAAACCGTAGCTATGCTATTTACAAGAAAAAGAAAAGATATTTTTTATCCAGATCTTATCCTAGGAAATCAAAAGCTTAAATATGTAGAAAATTACAAATTTTTGGGGTTAAATTTCGATCAAAAATTACAGTGGAAAGAACATATAAAACTAATAAAGGCAAAGGCCATCAAAAACTTAAATATCCTAAAAATTCTTTCTAACAGTAATTTTATATCAGACAGAAAGCTTTTGCTAAGAATTTTAAACCTCATTATTCTTCCCACTCTAGATTATGGATGCTTTATTTATAATACAGCAAACAAAAAATTAATTACTTCTTTAGACACCGTTCAAAATCTTGGAATTCGAATAGCTGTTGGAGCTTTTCGAACAAGTCCTACAGAAAGTCTCATGGTAGAATCTAATCAATTACCACTCTTTCTCAGAAGGAAAAAACATGAATCCAATTTTGGGTTAAAGTTAATGTCCTTCAAAAATCATCCATTATCCTCTCTCTTAAAAAACGAGTCTCTCTTTCAAAAACTAAAAACCAAAAAACTTAACTATCGACCTTGTTTCACAAGGATACATATGCTACTTGAAAACGTAAAGAAAACTGAAAATGCAATAGAAACTCAAAAGTTCCAAAAAAACCCACCTTGGCTTCTGAAGCCCTGTACAATAGATATATCATTGACAAACTATAAAAAACACAACACAAATTCAATCATTTATAAACAATTATTCTATAATAAAGTAGAACAAAAATATAATGGATATACTAAAATATTCACAGACGGTTCAAAGATGGATGATGGATGATCAAACAGGTTGTGCATTTACGTCAAATTTCAAGGAAAAAAAATATCACCTCCCTGGACATACAAGCATATTCACTGCCGAATTCTATGCAATCTATAAAGCTATTTGTGCCATTAAAAACAATTCTCGCCCAAAAAACTTCCTAATTTGCACAGATTCCTTAAGTGCTTTAAAAGCACTAAAAAACTGTTCTCAAACCACCCAATAGTTCAAAAAATTAAGGATAAAATGTTTAAAAAAATAAATAACATCTCCTATTTATGGATCCCTGGTCACGTAGGTATTTCTGTAAATGAGAGAGCCGATCTGTTAGCAAAACAGTCGCTAAAGGAGAACTTTGACATCGAATTTAAATTTATCCCTCTTGATTACAAACAAAACATTACAGAAATAATAAATCAAAATTATAAGGATTTCTGGGATAAAGTTACCAATAATAAACTAAAATCAGTAAAACCTCAAATAGGTAAATGGGAAACTATTAATAGCTTAAATCGAAAAGAATCAATAGTAATTACTCGTTTAAGAATCGGTCATACAAATTTTACACATAGTCATTTATTTGAGAGACAAGGCAACTCACTAATATGTGATTGTGATGGTATTAGCAAACTGACTGTTAAACATATATTCACAACCTGTCAAAGATATAGGAGACAAAGAGTTTCGTTTGGTGTAAGCTTTAATTCATTATCTGAGGACACTCATAGTTCCAATAAAAATATTATAAATTTCTTAAAACAAACAATACTATACAATAAGATATAAATATAAATAAAATCTAAATATTTTAAAATGAATAAAACAAAAATACATATATTATTAAATATTAAACCTGCTTAAATAGTAAATTGTAATAAACTAATTAGTAAATAGTTTAACTTGCTTAAGACAAATAAATGTAAATTAAAAAACAAAAATTTTTTAAAAATTGTCATTTAAAAAAAAAAAAAAAAAGAGTAATAATACTATAAAATTACTAATTGTAATAACTTAATATTATAATTAACTTAATTGTAATTGTAAAATGTAAATTTTAGGGGCTTTAAAAAACCTTTCTGTGTTAAAAAGCCCAAAGAATTCAATAATAAAAAAAAAAAAAAAAAAAAAAAAAAGATAGGTTAAATGATAGGTTAAATGGTATCTATTTTAAAAACATAAGATAAAAATAAAAGACATTTTTTTTTTATGTTTAAATTCTTTTATTATTATATTTTTATTTAAATCTAAGTTTTAACATTTTTTTACGATGATCAGATGTTAAAATTGCAGAAATAGTGAGAGCAACTTTTTCTATACGTCTTTGAAATCCACTTGTATCACGTGCGTATTCTTCCCAATGACTTTTCCTTGCTGATCTGTAAGCATACTCCCATACATGCATAACGTCAATTTCTTGTTTAATATTGAAGTGAACTTTTTTAGTTTTGTTTTTTAAATTCATATCGTGCAAGTATGAAAATTGAAAGTCTTAATCTAACATTTTTTCCTTTAAAAGATACATATATACATTATAACAATTTTTAACAGCACATCTGAAATTGTTCTTTGATAAGTGTATACGAAAATTTGATTTAAAGTTATCAATCTTTTGCAATGACGGCAAGTTTCTGCTTAGATCTTCTATTTTAACACTGTCAATGTACTTTTGAAGAAAAAGTTTTTTTTTGTTCTCCTTTAACATAAATTTTTTCAGCTGACTCTAAATAGTGTTTTAATATACATTTTACATCTAAATATTAAACTAAACCGTTATTCCATTTAAGTCCATTTATTTTATTTTCGCAATACTGGTTATTATATTTTATATCCGGACTAAGTTCCTCTGGTACGGTGCTTTGAAGTGGTAGACAGTTGGAATTAAACTTCCTTTTTCAAGTATGGCTAATTCTTTTAGGAAATATTGCTTTTCATTTCCTTGTAAAAATTGTAGGTCAACTATGAGAACTCGTTTAACCATGTCGACGGTTTGTGTAAGAATACTCATTAGAATAAATAAATTTACATTTATATTCACTTCGGCAAAAGAGCTTTTCATATAAATATAGGTTAACAGTGCTAGTTTTAACTAATACAACTATGCTGTTTCACCCGTTTACTATGATGGTGGCTGGTCCATCATGCTGTGGTAAAACCACTTTTATTCATAATTTAATAAAGTATAAAAAAGAAAATATACAACCACAAATTAATAGAATAATTTGGTGTAATCCAGACAAAAATGCCGTTCCAAAATATGTCAAAGATATGGAATATAGTAACACTATTTCAGATTTTAATGATAATCAAAAACCTTTGTTAGTTATTATCGATGATATGAAGTTAAATTCTCATGATAAGTATGTATGTGATTTATTTACTAGAGGATCACATGATAGAAATTTATCTGTAATATTTGTAACACAAAATGTTTTTCACCAGGGTAAATTTTCAAGAGATATTTCACTTAACTGTAAATATTTAGTACTTTTCAAAAATCCAAGAGATAAATCGCAGATATTACCTCTAGCTCGCCAAATATATCCCAATCAAATTAAAGCATTTGAAAAAGTATATAATGATGTGAAGTCAGTCCCATATGGCTATATATTAATAGATCTTACTCAAGACGTTAATGATATTTTTCGATTAAGAAGTCATATATTTGGGAAAGGTTTGTGTTATTGTACGAGAGATCAATTAGAACAATTTGGGGAGGAATATGAAACGTTTGAAGACCAATCAATATTGCACCTATTAAAAACCTCTAAACCAAAATTCCAGAAAGTAATTATAAAACATTGTGACCCTGAAGTAATCAAAACATTTTGTGAAATCTCTTTAAATATTTTAAAAGGTAATTGTAATCTGAGTAAAAAAGCAACAACCCAATTACGAAAGTATAAAAAAGAATTAAGATCACTTATTTGCCGGAAATCTATAAATAGCAAAAGAAAAATTATTATTCAAAGTGGTGGATTTTTACCTACACTTCTTGGTGCAATACTATCAGGGATAATCGGAAATTTTGTAAAATGAATAATACAACATTTAATAAAATGATAATTTTAAAACCTGAGATTTATGAGAAAATGAAGCAAAATGCGGACGTTGAACTAAATGAGTTGGAAAAAAATATGAAAAAAATATTGTTAAATAAACATCTCACGGACACTCAAAAATGGTATTTATACAGACAAAATATATTTAAAATATATTCAAACTCGTGCAAAATCACTGTATTTAGATGTGGAAACAATAGCATTTTCCTGAATATATGAATGTTGGAATACAAGTTGTTCCTGAAGAAGAAGGAGTATATGAAAAAGAAGCTGATGACGAAGTATTTGATGATGAAATTCAGGAAAATGTTTTAACAAAAGCATTGTCAGCTGCTTCAGTTGGAGAACGTCTTAGAAAAAGAAAATCAATTAGAAATCAAAATGTACAAATTTTTGAAACTTATACAGGAGATATTATAACTGTTCCTTTAGATAGCCCAAGTCCACCAACGAAAAAAGAAAAAACTATAAATAGCAAAGAGTTGAATAATTCGTCAAGACGTGCTTTAAGGTCAGCAGTATAGGTAATACTGAAACAGAACTTAATTTTCCAATTCGTAAGAATAAATCCGTAAGCTCATGGACAACATACAATTAAATGATGAATTTTATGTCACTTTACTCAGTGATTCATCTATGAACTATTATCCAGAAAATTCATTATCATCTTTTACAAATAAAATGAATAAATACATGTGTGATTCAAGGTGGAAAGTCGGTATTTCAGAAATGTATGTTAATGATTTCGTTCCAAATGTGTATGGTGAAGAATGGGAAAAAGTACTCAAATATTTATTAAAGGTATGCAGAAAGATATGATAGGAGTTCGAACATCATATATTCCATACATAGAAAAACAAATGATATGCGACTGGAAAGTTTTCTACTACCAACACTAATTCAAAATATACGCCCACTTAATAGGTTTACAAGAAGTTGAACGGCAGTTGATTTGGGGAATTTTTAATTTTATAAACGATGAAGTTCATTATACACAACCAACAAAAGCTAAGGAGATGCCTACAAATTTAAGTTACACCACAATATGTGTTACTAAGCCTAAAATAGATATAAAAATAAGAGCCAATTACGCTTATACCCTCGAAGGACTTTTGACAACATGTTTCAATCAAGTATCTTTTAAAGTTACAGATTTTAAAAAATATAAATCACGTGTAATAGAAGCTTTCAAAACTTTTGTAGATAGTGTTTTGAATTGATTCCCATTTGTAAACCAGATATGTTTTTATGTACACAGACATAATTGAACCACAAAAAATAGGTGATAAAGATGTAAGGTGTTTAAGATCTGTTAACATACAAAATTCTTTCACTGATACTGTAAAAGAATTCAGTAATATTCAATATTGCAATGTGGAGAAATCATTTAATAACATTTCATTACTTTTATGTGATAAATATGGATACAAAATAAACTTTTTCAATAGTTCAATTCCAACAAAAATTGTATTACATTTTAAAAAAGTATAAATAAAAGCGATTTTACAAAACTATATATTATTTTATTTTATTCATTATGGGGAGAGTATACTATAAGTATTATTTAATTCAATCTGGTAGAGGACTTGATGATATCGGCCCTTTATTACATTCAACCGTACCTTTTCAAAGAGGTCGTGGATTGGGAAGCTTTTTTTGGGGGACTTTTTAGATATTTGAAACCATTATTTACTGCAGGCGCTGATATTTTCAAAAAAGGGGTTATTAACTCTGGTATCAATGCTTTATCTGATATTGCATCTGGTGCAAATGTAAAAGAAGTTATGCAAGATCGTAGTAAAGAGATTGTTAAAAATGTACGACGTGATGCCGTACGAAAACTGAATGAAATGTATGGTTCTGGTAAAAGAAAACGAAAAGCTATAAAAAGACCATTCATTAAAAATTTAAACTATTTTACGTCAAAATGACGCAAAGATAATAACAAAAAGAAACAAAAAGATATTTTTAATTAATTATGATTGAGTGTATGAAATCTGAGTTAGATATTTTTAAAACCCAACCCATTCAGTCTAGCATTTTACGATCTCAAGAAGTTTCCTACAATCGTATTGCTTATTCAGACAACCCTTCAACTATTGAATTTGTTTCACTGGGTACATATAGAGATATGGCGATACATATAGATATTTGTCTTCTACATATTTGAGATTAAAAGTACAGATCTTAAAGAAAGATGGAACGCAATGGAATAATGATAAAAATGCTGAAGGAAGAATAATAATACAACCAAGTGTAGTTAATAACATTTTACATTCTTTAATAAAACAATGTAATGTTAATGTTAAAACAATACAATGTTAATGTTCAATTAAATGGTAAAAATATAACACCATCTGATGGAAATTATCACTATAGAGCTTATATTGAATCTTTATTAAATTATGGTACAGATGCTGTTGCAACTCATTTAGAATGTGCAGGATGGATTTTAGATAAAGCAAATATAGCTAAATCTGATAATAATGGTTCAAAAGAGCGCCAAAAATTGTATCATAATAGCAATGTAGTGAAACTTATGGGTAAACTACACGTAGATATGTTTAATCAACCTACTCTACTTATAAATAATGTTGACATTCGTATAGTTTCAACACTTGAAAAACCACATTTTTATCTATTTGCAGACGATTCTGATGAATCACAATTAAAAATTATAGAAGCCAAGCTATTTATGAGACATGTTACCGTTAATCCAAGCGTACTGTTAGCACACAATGCTGTTCTTGGGAAATCCAATGCTAAATATAATTATAAACGCGTTGAAGTAAAAAGTTTTACAATTCCAATTAACAGCTCGTCAATATCGCTTGATAATGTTTTTATTGGACAGTTGCAAAACACAATAATTTTTTGTATGACAGAAAATGTGGGTTACTCTGGAAAAAGATCAAAAAACCCATACAATTTTAAACATTTTGATATTTCACAATTTGTGTTAAACGTAAATCGTGTTCAAATACCTAATTCAGCAATTGAAATGAGTTTTTCAGATGAAAATAATTCCTGTACAAGAGCATACACTACACTTTTTCAGGAACTGGAATTTACCACAATGATAAAGGTCATCAGATAACAAAGTCTATGTCTAGTTATGGGTTTTTTATACTAGCTTTTGATTTAACTCCAGATGCATCTGGAAATGAAGTATGTCAAGGTTTACTAAACCAGGGTACGGTTAGAAATTGAGGCAAGGCTATCAAAACCACTCACATCTACACTCACTGCTATTGTTTATGGAGAATTTGATGCAAGCATACAAATTGATAAAAATCGAAATATATTTACAAATCTATAAATAGAATACTGAAACATGTATTTGAATATTCGACAAGATGTCATCGTCCTGTGCACTTGTGGATGTGAAGTTTTGTTGTGATGATAAAAATACTTTATTTGTAAAAGATATTTGTTTAGTTGGAATTAAAGAACCTTGTAAAAAATTTGTAAAAGAGTTTACTTACAAATTTCCAACCAAAGAAATTATAAACGAAAATTTTGAAAATTACTCTTTCGGAACTGTACATAATGATAAATTAATAAAGAATTAAGACAGGTACTAGAAAAATTTGATGTTATTATAACAAATGAAAAAATAAAAAAGGAGTTTTTAATGAACTACATTAATGAAATAAGTAGAGTGTATGATTTAAGTCAGTTTGAGTCATGAACACTTTAGAAATAATTAGTTTTTTAAAATGTAACAAATTTACAAACAAATATTTTAAGAGAGTTTTTGCTTTAGACAAAATTCCAAAAATAATAGAAAAACCAACTTTTTTAATTGTAAACACTGACAAGATAAAAGATCCGGGAACACATTGGTTTGCCCTTTATATTCCAAAGCATGGTTGCACAGAATATTTTGATTCGTATGGTGGAGTTCCAGATAAACCGGAAATTTTGGAATACTTGAAAAATCAGTGCTTAGTTTTTAATAATAAACAGATACAGGGTATTCTTTCAGATGTATGTGGGCAATACTGTTGCGTTTTTGGCTGGTATAGATGTTTTGGTTTAAGTATAAAAACTTATTTGAATGAATTTCACAAAGATAATCATATAGAAAACGACAATCTGATTATTTATATGTTCTATAATTTATTTGGAAATTCAAATTTTTCACAATCTTGTGAAACCTCAGCAATATAATTAATATTAAAAACCTTTAGTTAAAACGTAGTAATGGAAGACCAAGATTCGAACACAAATTTGTTGTTGAGCTATACATATTTTCTCAACAGAAATCAGTCATTAAAAGTTCTTGTTGGTTTTGATACAGAATCTCTTGTAGCAACTTGCATTTTTCACCGTATTGGAAAAAAGCCAGCTATTTTAAAATATCACGATTGGTGTAAGTTCCATCAGCAATTTTGTGAAAGGTATTCGAAGCAATCAATAAAGAATACAAAATTATGTTTACAATATGGGTTAAGAATTGTTATTGGTCGATGTCTTAGTATTAACAAGGAGGAAGCTGACACATTTTACAACTTAATTGATTTTCTTCAAGCAAGCTGCAAAATGCGGACGTTGAACTAAATGAGTTGAAAAAAAATATGAAAAAAATATTGTTAAATAAACATCTCACGGACACTCAAAAATGGTATTTATACAGACAAAATATATTTAAAATAAGAAACAAAAAACGACTACTTCCTAGAAATAAAGAGGAGAAAATAAAAATTACGGAAACAAAAGGTACTCAAACTCGTGCAAAATCACTGTATTTAGATGTGGAAACAATAGCATTTTCCTGAATATATGAATGTTGGAATACAAGTTGTTCCTGAAGAAGAAGGAGTATATGAAAAAGAAGCTGATGACGAAGTATTTGATGATGAAATTCAGGAAAATGTTTTAACAAAAGCATTGTCAGCTGCTTCAGTTGGAGAACGTCTTAGAAAAAGAAAATCAATTAGAAATCAAAATGTACAAATTTTTGAAACTTATACAGGAGATATTATAACTGTTCCTTTAGATAGCCCAAGTCCACCAACGAAAAAAGAAAAAACTATAAATAGCAAAGAGTTGAATAATTCGTCAAGACGTGCTTTAAGGTCAGCAGTATAGGTAATACTGAAACAGAACTTAATTTTCCAATTCGTAAGAATAAATCCGTAAGCTCATGGACAACATACAATTAAATGATGAATTTTATGTCACTTTACTCAGTAATTCATCTATGAACTATTATCCAGAAAATTCATTATCATCTTTTACAAATAAAATGAATAAATACATGTGTGATTCAAGGTGGAAAGTCGGTATTTCAGAAATGTATGTTAATGATTTCGTTCCAAATGTGTATGGTGAAGAATGGGAAAAAGTACTCAAATATTTATTAAAGGTATACAGAAAGATATGATAGGAGTTCGAACATCATATATTTCATACATAGAAAAACAAATGATATGCGACTGGAAAGTTTTCTACTACCAACACTAATTCAAAATATACGCCCACTTAATAGGTTTACAAGAAGTTGAACGGCAGTTGATTTGGGGAATTTTTAATTTTATAAACGATGAAGTTCATTATACACAACCAACAAAAGCTAAGGAGATGCCTACAAATTTAAGTTACACCACAATATGTGTTACTAAGCCTAAAATAGATATAAAAATAAGAGCCAATTACGCTTATACCCTCGAAGGACTTTTGACAACATGTTTCAATCAAGTATCTTTTAAAGTTACAGATTTTAAAAAATATAAATCACGTGTAATAGAAGCTTTGGAACTTATAAGTTAACAACCCACACATAGAACTTAACTTAAAACCAAGCTCTTGACCTACTAACCAAGCATGACCTACATTAAACCCATAAATCAAAATGTAGGTCAACATGTCGTGCAATATGGGTCAAATTTTTTTCCCATCTTAAAGTGCAGGGTTACCTACTTATACTATGTTAAATTTTAGCACCAGCAGATCTTAAATTAGATGTTTTAGGAGATAAAGATCTAGCTGCAACTATTATTGCATCACCTCCTTGGGCTTCGAATATACGAAAATGAGAATTTAGATAAGATCTTTCGATTAATATTCCGCCTTTGTTTATCTCAGCTTGAGCTAATTTTTTACCAATATCTCCAACCTACTCATCATCAGTATGACGGAAATTAAAACTGCTGGTATCTGCTGGTTTTTAACATCGTATTCAAAGACATCATCTTCAACAAAAGGAATAGCATTTGTTTGTGTATTTGCTGTTTGATATTTAGATGATATGTTTTCTGTATATGCATTCCGTCTTAAAACTAATTTAGTTTGAGATACCGCATAAAATGATTTACCAAATGATTATTTTTCTGGTAATTTCTTTGTGAGTTGTTGATTCCATGTTTAATTAAATTTTGTCTATATAAATGCAATTTTTGAAGTGGTTTTAGTTTTTTGTCATACAGAAC
The DNA here is from genome assembly GCA_947095535.1 of Poecilobothrus nobilitatus. Classification (NCBI taxonomy): domain Eukaryota; kingdom Metazoa; phylum Arthropoda; class Insecta; order Diptera; family Dolichopodidae; genus Poecilobothrus; species Poecilobothrus nobilitatus. The sequence continues at coordinate 241,054,156 of OX352772.1, forward strand.
CTTTTTCTTTTTTTCATCTAGTATGCTTAGATTCTTATCTTCTTCAATTATATTTTTAAAGTTGTTAAATATTTCAAGTGACATAACAATCATTCGTTTCATAACAATCATTCGTGACATAACAATCAATTCTAATTCGAAACAAATCGTTAACATCTTCTGTTCTAAATCTAAATCAATATAACTATTATATACCCCCAGGAAGGCCGGATATAGCTGTCTAGCTAGAGAATTTTCCGGATATAGCTATCTAGCTAGAGAAAAAATCTGTGATTTATCTCAAGGGTTTCAGCAGAAATTTCTGGGTTACACCATTTTATTTTTCCAATTTTTGGATATATCAATCTAGTAATATTTTTGATTAAGTTGCATAGAAATGTTGTTTTCCTACATCCAAATGGCCCCGCTATCATCATCGCAAACGTATGATTAAAATTTATCATCGGTTCGTGTTTTAGAAATAATTAAGAGGTAAAATAGTTTCGTCTTGAAATATATATAAGCAGCAAAAGTGTATTATAGCTTAATCTCAGTTTGAAAAATGAAGGTGAAAGATATATAGTTGATTCTCATTTTAACAGATGGAGATGAAAGAAGTGGAAGAGTTTTTAAAATCATATTCCTCTGTGTTATTAAGTGAGCATAAGCAACGTATTTTTCATATGTATAAATACTTTAAAGAGTTTTCAAGAACAGAAAAATGTACGTCAATTAACGGAACTCTTTTTGCTCTTTGTCCTTGGGCTTACGACAACTCGTCATCTGGGCCGGATATATGTAATCCGGTTATACATACATGATTCTTTTCAAATCATAATTTCAAAAGTAAATAATTTTAATTCAAGATTTTATTTTCAGGTTTTTTTTGTTCAAGATTTTTTTTTTTAGGTTTTCAATATTTTCCTTGATTCAAATTTTTTTTGCTTTGAGAGTTGGAAATTTGGGATTACCAAAATTTTCCATTTGGGTATGATTGAATTGAGAACGTCTCAAATGTCTTGCAAAAGAAATTGGATAAAAACGTCAAAATTTTTAAAAAGTTTACTATTTTTAGAGAAATGAGAAATGTCAAAATTTAAATTTTTGTATGCAAAGCTATATGTGTTGACATACTTCAGTATTGATTTTAAAGTAGGATTCAAAATCAGGGTTGCCCCCTTTTACGAAGTATTTATACATTCGTGTACTCGCGATTTTGAATTAGGAAGGATTTTAGAGTTGGTTTCAAAATCAGGGTTGGATTTGATTTTTCCAGAGGATTTATATATTAGTGTATGCGAGATTCTGAATTAGGAGGGATTTCAGAGTTGGTTAAAATTTTTTGGTTGCTTCTTTTCCCGCACTTTTTATATATGTACTTGTGTATGCGAGATTGAATTAAGATGGTTTTCAGAGTTGGTTACTAAATCAGACTTGGCCACTTTTCGGGAGTATTTATATATATTCCGATTTCTACATTATATTGCCTATAGTTTTGATTATACATGTTTGGATTTTAAAAATTTGGATTTTGAAAATTTTGATTCAAATATTTGGATTTTGAAAGTTTGGATTTTAAAATTTGGATTTTCAAACAGAACCCATGAGGTTAACTCTCTCCATCTTTGATTCGTTACGGATAGAATGTTAAGAAAGATATCTGTTTTGAGTGGATCTAATGGTGGGTTCAGATGCTTTTCTTTTGGAATTTCGTACACAACCCGAATAAGGTTTCGCAATTTAGTATTTTGTAATTTGGGATTTTATTATTTGTGATTTTGTTATTTGGGATTTTGTTATTTGGGATTTTGTAATTTCGGATTCTGTAATTAGGGATTTTGTGATTGGAATTTTGGGATTTGGGATTATGTATCCAACCCAATTTCGAATCTAACTCGAATAAGATTTCGCAATTTGGGACTTTGTAATTTGGGAGTTTGTGTTTGCGATTTTATGAATGGGATTTTTTGATTTGGGATTACGTGCCCATTCCGATGGGATTTATAAAAGCTTCCAAGATGTTGGGATGCCCCTACAGGTTCCAATTTTAGTTTGTAAGTTAGATGGATTCCCATATGTTGATTCCTTTGGAGGAGATTGGTTTGCTGGTAATGGCTGGTTTGTTGGTAGAAACTCCTTCTTGATGATTTTTTTTTTTTTTTTCTAAGGGAGGTGGGAATCTTCCAAAGACACCAAGAATTACCCCTTGGTAGTGTCAGATTCTTACTGACAAACCCAACTCCCCCTTTAGCCAATATAGTGGAATGAAACCCTTACCTGCGAAAGCAGGATATTGGCTAGGGAGTAGGGATAGGAAAGGATAGGAAAATGGATACGGAAACATTGAATTGGGAGTGGGACTGTAAGAAACAATGAATCCGCCTATTATTATTATTATTTTACTAACAGTGACTAAAGCCGTCACAACAGTTACAACATGTAGTAGTAGTATATATATTACTACATGAGATAATTATTGAAGGCTGTCACTGTAGCGGCTGTTATTATTGGTATTAATGTTCTTATTAATATTATTATTTTACTACAGAGTTAGCGCCATCAGTGGATTACAACGTGCAGCAGTATATAACACCTTACTTGCATGATATAACCAAAGATGGCTCTACTGTAGCAGCTATTATTATTATTATTATAGTTATTGTTTTTATTACTATTACTATTATTATTATTATAATTATTATTACTAATATTATTATTATTATTATTGTTATTATTTTACTACAGAGTCAGCGCCATCCGTGAATTACAACATGCAGCAGTATATAACACCTTACTTGCATGATATAACCAAAGATGGCTCCACTGTAGCAGCTATTATTATTATTATTATTATAATTATTATTATTATTATAATTATTATTATAATTATAATTATTGTTATTATTATTACTATTATTATTATTATTATTATTATTAATATTATTACTAATATTAATTAAACGATATACATTATTACGATATAAAAGTACTGCATATCGTCGTTATAGAAGAGAAATTGATCAAGTGAGAAAATGCGATATTTCATAAATCGTAATTAAACTTTTTCTACATGTTTGAGCTCGATTATTTCGCTTCAGATATGGTTTGTGTAAAATATAGAAATCAATTTAATTAGTTTTTGAGTATTATTTAACGTTTCCAATATTATTTTTTTTAAATAATTACTTTTATAAAAAATTATGTATTATTTGGTCATTTTCCCTTTTAATATTTAAGAAATTAATAAGACATAGCCACTTTTGTTTTAAAAGTTTTTTAAATTTTTTATAACGTATTAATATAAAATTAAAAGAAAAAATGATAAACAACAATTCAGAAATAAATACATTAATTAAAAAAAATTATAATCAAAAATTCATAAATAATAAATATTAATTCAGGATCAAAAAAATAAAATTTGTAAAGTTAACTTAATGTAATATTTGATAAAACATTTTTTTTTGTTAAATGTTATTATCTTCGTACTCAGTTTCATCTGCATCAGGTCCATCAGTAAAATCTTTTTTGTTTTCTGCTGGTAAAGATTTATACCATTCGTGAAATTCTTCTTGATCAATACCTTTTTCACACAATTTTAATAAATCTTGTTTCTTCTGCGAAGAAATTTTTAAGCCAGTGCTATATAAATTGTTTAAATTTGAAGTCATTTTATTACTCCTACCTTTTTGTGTATTTACTATCAGAAAATGATAGTACTTTGACGTTATATTATATGACTGCCAATTTTTATTTGTTCTTTTTGACCTAGCCATTTTAATTATATTTATCCAGTCATAAATAGTATAAACTGGAACATACCTTTTTGCGTATTCTATAGAACTATGTACAGAGTCTACCTCCATGTATAAATGTCCAGATTCTAAGAAATTGTGCTGAATTTCTTGTATATTATTTTTACTATTTTGAACTATATTCAGAAATAGTGCAGCTATGTACTGTTTCCTATTTTGCCCACTACATGTGTCTGAAAAAAAGGACAACTTTGTGATTTTTGCTGAAAGACCCATAATTCACGTGTATAGTGCTGTTTCGATTTCACAACTTCGTTTTTGACCATTCAATTCATTCCACAAATAGCAGTAAGCATTATTTGGTTTTTTTGCTTCATAAATTGTTAAATTATAGGTGCATATTTTTCTGCTATAATACATCAACGATACATCCGACGATGGAATTTGAAGTACACTTTGAAGATCAAATGTAGCAGAAAGAAAGGTCTAATCATTTTCACTTTGCAATTTATCAGCTAGTTTTGCATTGTAGGCTTCATTTTTTTTGTCAATATGTGATAAATAATCAGGATTATTTTTTTTTTGGTCCTCTTATTATTGTCGCATATCATACCGGTTTCCTTTTTATACCCGTACGATAAGTATCGGGTATAATGAAATTACTCCTCCGTTTGTAACACCTCGAAATAAGCGAGCTAAATATACCTTCAATGGTATGGATCGGATCAGAATCAAATTCTGAGTCGATTAAGCCATGCACGTCCGTCCGTCCGTCAGCACGCTAACTCAAAAACTAAGAAAGCTAGAATCTTGAAATTTACACAAAATATTCTGGTGGCAATTTGTAGGTTCCCTATTTTTTTTGGTTGAGGTCCGACCAAAACTTCGGGTAGCACCCGAACAACTAACTTTTAGATCTCCACAATTTTTTTGAAAGAGAAACCATGAAATTTTAATTGCTGATAGATAACATAAAAATATTAATTTTATGTTAAGACTAATTTTTCTGTAGCTCCACCCGTTAAGGAGCTACAGCCCCTCAAACCCCCAAAAATCTCTATATTTAAATTATTATAACACAAGCTCTATAAGGTATATCTTCAATCTGAAAATTCCAAACGATAGGTGCAATTATGAGCTTTACAAACATGTATATAATACATATATACTTGTGTTATACGGTGTCTTAATTTACCGTTATGCGAAAGTGAATTATTGCAAAATCCTTTAACCCTTCTATATTCTAAACGGTTTAAGTTGGAAATTTAAAAAATTCTGAAATTTTGACAGAAGTTAGATCTTTAAAAATAAGTATGAGTCATTTCAGAAATTTTTTTTGTGTCACCCCGTTTAGGAGCTATAAGGAGTCAAAATTTGAAAATTTGCTATTTTTAAACACCTGTAACTTGAATACCTGTTAAAATTTTTTTGATGTAATACTTTTGATGTAATAATAAATGATGTAATATATTTCTGTTAACAAATTTTTTTAATAATATAGGGTTACTTTATAATTGACGAAAGTGTTACTTGATTTTTTCAAATTTTCTAATAAATTTCTTTAACGAATTTTTTGCATTTTGTTTTACTCGATAATTTGAAATTGTTGAGGATATAAGGCGTAGTACAAAAAAATGTAAATAAATAAACAACGGTTGCTTGAAGAATTTTTATTTATATGATATTGATATACATACATAGTATATAATATGATGTTTATTTATATATCGTATATGTCACTGATGAATGAATGATAAGAGTTTAGATGTATATTATATAGCGCCGAATTTACATACATATATGTATTTTATTGTATTTATAAGAAATTATTCTATGAATGGAAATATTTTCAAAAAAATATTGCAATGTATGGCGATATACTTATAACAATATAAATATACTATGTGCGCATTAATATAATATAATATTTAAAATTGTATTTACCATTTTGTAATTTAATATACATTTACCGCTTAGTATTAAATGGTACTATAGAATATTTGAAAAAGTTTTGGATTGATAATTGTTATGCGGAAGGTTAGAATCTGCTTTTGAAGAATGTATAAACATATAGTTTGAATATATGTACAACCCATAGTTCTAGAAATTATAAAATTCACCCAAATTATTTTAAAATACTAAAATATTAAAAAAATAATATTGTAAGCAGAGTGACAGGCTGTGAACATACTAACGGTTCGTACGGGTATCTAAGAGTTGGCAAAGGCAACTGTATTCTTTCTCGTTTTGATTTAAAAAAACCTAAATTATAATTTTCACAAAAGGTTTTTCTATAAATGAATTCAGATACAGTTGGCAAAGAGCCACTTTTACAAATTTCGGAATAAAGTGCGTACATTTTTTTTATAGAAAGCTATCTAAATTAATTTTGTACTGGATTTTTGACAGTAGTGGGATTCTATTGTAGGAAAACTTTCTATGTGCTCCTTTACTTTTGCCAAAATATTGGCTGGAGTTTTATTTCTGGTTCATTTTTCCCACGTTTATCGTTTCCAGTAAAATTTCCGCCATCTGCACGATTAGATAAAGCCGAATCGACTGGTCCATGGCTTATGCATAATGTTTTAAGTAAAAAGTTTTTACAAACTCGATGTTTGGTATCTCTGTGATAAAAGTCATAACTGCGTCTGAACTGTTTATGAGTTGGATCTGTTCCAGTTTTTCTGTGTTTCACTTTATTTTTGGAAACACATTTTAATAAAAAATCTTTTTGGAGTTTAAAATCAATATTCTTTGCACAATTTGTTTCTTTTATCTTCAGTAAAATTGGCTGAACATTAATATTGACACTTGGTACAATCAATGGATTTTGGTTTTTTACCTGACACAGATTTGTTTTTGGTATTAATATAAGGTAAACCAGCTATCTTTTTACTCTTATTCACATTTCTTACATCTTCGAATTTCTTTCCATCTGTATATTTTTTTGGGATTTTTCTGTTGCCAGCAAAATTCATCATCATTGTCCGGAATACTAGATTCTTCTGATCCTGGACAATACTCACTAGCGCTTACTGAAAAATCGATATCACTGTGTGCTTCATTCATTAATTCTTTTAAAGTACATGCTACCGGTTCATTAAAATTTGGCACCATAACATTTAAATTTTCCTGAACAATTTCCTTTATTTCACAACCTTTTCTTGTCCCAGTATCTATTAAAAATTTTTATTAGGACTTTAAAAATAAGCTAAATTATAACACGTACTTTGATTTCTATTAGTTGTCTCATTGTCTTCTTCACTTATTGAATTTCTTCTTTTCTCAATTTTAGTATCTATTTAGTATTTCAAATCATAAGAGCTCACTAGTAATAAATAAAATAATACAATAATACTTACTTCTATTTGCCAGAGTATTTTGGTCAAGACACATTTGAACAAGTCGTTTACCACGCGATAAAATTTTAAATTATTAATAAATAACTTTAATTATTATAAATTTTTATAAAGCTGAGAACTCTGCAATTTCACTTTAGCTAAATTAGGTACATATTATATTGATTTCTTTTAACAATAAATTCGTTATGAACATCATATTGCCTTTGTTTTTTTGAATTTTTCTAAACAGATTCTTGTAACGTTTAAATTTATATGACTACTTGATTTTCATCTAACATTTTTTTCAAAGTTTAAAACAACATAAGAAAATATGTATAATATTATTAACTATAACTACGTATATTATAATATTAAGAACTATTAATGAAATAAGGATGTGTGTAAGTACAAATGTGTACGAATACACTTCAATTTCTTATGGAGAATTTGATTTTACGATATACCTTTAATCTTCATTTTCAGAGAAACCTACTAAGAGTACTTGGTAATTTTTTGCTCTATAAAAATAAGTTAATGGGAATTATATGGAAATAAAGAAAATTGACTAAAGTACCATGGACATTTTCGCTTTCAACGATAATTGGTTTTTGATATATGGTCATTTTTAAGTTTTTTAAATTCTCCTAAATGTATGCTTAAAAAACATTCATAAAAAATTTACTATGTAAGGTCATTATAACACAAAAGTGGCAATTTTGCAAATGGTCAATTTCTCTTCAATAACGACGATATTTTTTATTTATGACCTGACCGGGGTTTGAACCCAAGACCCTTCGATTAACTTGCTAAACATTATTTTTTTCATTATAAACATAGATGGTGGGAATTGTCCCTACGAGAATCCCTGGATTAAGGTATTGTTTGTTTATGATAGCTATAGTTGTTATTTTGGGCTTGTTTGGTTTTCCTTTCTATGTTATCAAGTCTAAAGGTTATGTGGAGCGCTTGAGGCAAACTTTGCGGCTTTCTTATCTCTAACAATTGAGGTAAATTTCCGTTGAGCTCTCTGATAAAAGTATCTAATGCTCTTCTTTTATATAATCCTTGTGTAGTAGAAAATTATTCTAGTGATAATTACATTCATAATTTTAATATTAAGGTCAACTGTTGGTAAACTGCTTTATAAAAATGTTGTATGCTATTTTTTCCATATTGAGTTTATAAAGATCATATTCTAATGTCTTTATATTTCTTTTGTCGGCATAGTGGTGGTCTAGGCACTTGACAATTTTATTCCAAATTAATGATTGTTTCCCATACCCTACGTTCTCACATGAAAATGTTCGCAATCTTTCTACCATGTACGGCATTTTTACCAAAGTTGAATGGATGACATGAGGAAATATCACAGGCCACTAAAATCCGTCACTCGTTCTATAAGTGTTCAAAAATATACCCTAACAACGTTCGTATTAAAACTTTATATAACACATATAAGTACAAAGTAAAAAGGTTGGTTTCTAGTGCAAAGGCACATTTTTATTCTGAAAAAATTTTGAAGGATCCTGGCAACCCTAAAAACGTATGGACTGTATATAAAACTATTATGTATAATAAAAATCCTAATACGTTCGAGAATGAGATAAAAGCTATAAAGTATAATGATAGCACTGTATCGGACCAACAGGTTTTGGAGAATATAATGAACACATACTTTACTACAGTAACAGATAAGTTAAATATACCTAGTGGTACATATGATTATGCTTATTTTGATAATTTCCCACAAAGAATATATAATAATTTTAACTTAGGCTTAACGAATCTAGAGGAGGTGAATGCTGCAATTAATTCACTAAAATTGTCATCGGCAACAGGAATGGACGAGATATCGGGCAAATTTATCAAAAAATATTCTGTTAAATTGACACCCATTTTGGTAAAGTTTATCAATAATTGTTTTGTAACTCACTCCTTTCCTAATTGTCTGAAAAAGGCCATAGTAACCGCAATTTATAAAAGTGGAGATGCGACAAATCCGTCAAACTATAGGCCAATAGTAGATAGGTAGGCACTTGGCCCAGACAGGTCAGTAGGTCAAGGTCACCCGGAAGTAGGTCAGACAGGAGTAGGTTAACGACATAAAATTAGGTCAGACAGGCGGCGGCGACCGTCAGACAACTCTTGTTGTTTATAAGGATTGTATACTTGTTTTAAGTAATAGGTAAACATGGAAATAGTAAGAAAAAATATTTTTTTTATGCTTGCAAATTTTAAGATGTTGTTGTTTGTTGTTTTTTATTTGTTGTTTTTTCTTTCGTTTTTTTTATGAAGTATTTAAAGAAGAGGAAAGAAAAACCATTAATTAATTGTTATGTAAGAATGTTGAAAAAAAAAACAAGAAATCAAAAATATCTAACGTGGTACAGGTATACTTCTTATTGATGTATACTTGGCTTAAGTAATAGGCGCATATGAAAAGTAGAAACAAAAAAATGGTTAATGAATGTAAAAGGAAAAAAATAAAAAAAGTTTAAACGTACAAGATAAAACAATTTTAAAAGGTACAACGCATCTTTAAAATTCATAAAGAAAAAGTGCAAACCTGTTTTTCTGTCTACATAATGATCAAACTATTGAAAAAAAATTATGCGTTTTTAGATGTACCAAACTATATGTGTTGTTTTTTTTTTTCTACTTTAACTATTTAAAGAAGTTAAAAGAAAAAAAAACTAATGATTATTGTCGGTGTGTCGTGTAAGATATTTTTTGTTTGTAAGAATGTTCAAAAAAAAAATATGAATGAAAAGAAGACAACCAGGAAATTAAAGCTGTGGAAGTACTTAACGACTAACATGTTGCTTAAGTGCATTGTATGTTGCATAATCTGCGAAGAATAAAAAAAGAAAAAAATTCAAGTCAGATTAATTGCATTTGTCACCTATTTTGAAAACAAGAATATAAAAATAAAACAGATTTATTCAGATTTATTATATGAATAAAAAGAAACAAATTTAAACAGATTTATTATATGAATAAAAAGAAAACAACAAGAAATCAAAAATATCTAACGTGGTACAGGTATACTTCTTGTTGATGTATACTAAGCTTAAGTAATAGGCGTATATGAAAAGAATAAGAAAAAATACTTTATAAAATTTAAAGAGAAAAATGAAAACAGAACAAAAAGATGTGTAACTACGTTTCTTTAAAATTTTAAAACTAATTTTCAAAAAATTAAAAGAAAAAGTGCAAACTGGTTTTTAAATGTTACATAAAGATTCAACCTTGACAAAATTGATGCAATTTTGAGATGCTTTTATTTCTTCTTGTTATCTTTTTTCTATGAAGTATTTAAAGAAGAGGAAAGAAAAAAATTCTTAGTATCACCATATAAGATTTTATTGTTATGTAAGAATGTTGAAAAAAAAACAAAGGAATAAAAGCGATTCAAAATAAGTTACGAGTAATTGCTTTTTTTTAAAGTAACAAGCAAGACATTATGTATAAAAAAAGTTAAAAAATTGTTAATAGAGTGTAAATTCTAGGATTAGAAACGTTCGCGATTGGTTGTCTTAATAAAATAAAAATCGGAAATTAAAAAAAAGAAATTAAAATGAATACAGAAAAATTCACAATAAAATCAATAAAATCGGTGAATGTAAAACGATTCAACATTTTTGGAAAAAAATTGGAGTTTATAATAAATGCAGTACCACACAACAAAGATCCAATAGATTGGTTTAAAACCGGTATTGAAGAATTATTCAGCAATTTACTTGAAAATGTTGATCCTACAGACAAAATTGGTGTCACTTTTGGATGCCAAAGTTTTCATGAACATGGTCCAGCCTGGATCAATTTTAAAGAAGCAAAAGATCTTGACATTTCGGAAATTCGGGAAGTTATTTCAAAAATTTTTCAAAGCAACTCCGAAAGATTATCTACAGATACGTTCTGTATAAATGTTACATATAAACGACTTCCAGCAGGAAGTGGAAGAGGAAAAAGATACAACAAAAAGATACAAAGATAAAAGATTTTGAAGAAGAATGTAATAAAAGAAGAGGCATAATTTCAATCAAAAACAAAGATAATTTATGCTTACCATGTGCGTTAGTTGTTGCTATCTCATGCATAGAAAAATCAGTTGACTGTACTGTAAAATGCGAAATGACACAGGTCAACTTCAGTTGAAAGCAGCATTACAACTAATAAGAAATACAAATGTAAGCATCCCAGCAAAAGGAGCTAGTATTAGTGAGCTCAAAAAATTTCAACTGTACCTCTCTAAATATCAAATTGTAGTTTTTGATTTCAGAGGAAAAGGAAAATCAATTATTTTTCAAGGTGAAGAAGATAAGGAAAAAAGATTGAATTTGATATACGATGAAGGTCACTTCAATGTAATTACATCATTAACAGCAGCATTTAGTTGTGATTACTGTTGCCAAACATGTAATGTTCCGTATAACAATAGATTGTCTCACAGATGTAAACAGTCGTGTTTCTTTTGTAAATCATCTCCAGCATGTGACGTAAATTTTCCAAATATTAAATGTGATGTATGCAATCGAAGTTTTAAAGGTCAAACTTGTTTTGATAATCATAAAGCAACATCATCTACAAATAAAAAATCTATTTGTACTCTTATAAATTCTTGTAAAAAATATTTTAAAGTATACAGAACCGATGTAAATCATATATGGTATGGACATTTGTGTAAAAACTGTAATATAAATGTAGCTTCAGACCACCAATGCTTTATTACACCGTGTAAAGAATTAGCTGAACTTAAAAATATATTATATATTTTCTACGATCTCGAAACAACTCAAGATGATATCATCGGGGAGAAACTTCATGAAGGTGTTGCAATTGAAGGATATAAGGTGTTGCAAGGGGGGTTGGGGTGTTGCAATAGGGGATATAATTGAACATCAGCCTGATTTATGTATTTTTGAACAACGTTGCACGCATTGTATATTGTCTAATGTTGAAAGATGCAATTTTTGTGGACTTCGAGAACATGTGTTGAAACAAAATCTAATACAAATGTTCTTAGAATATATACTCAACCAAAGAAAGATATTTCATAAAGTTGTAGTTATTGCACATAACGGACAAGCATTTGATAATCAGTTTTTATTAAACTATATCTTAGAGAAAACCATCATCAAACCAAAACTAATTATGAGGGGAACAAAGATAATTTTAATGCTGTTAGATAACGTGAAATTTATTGATTCACTAAACTATTTTCCAATGCCGTTATCTAGTTTACCGAAGGCATTTGATTTAGATATAAATTAAAAAAAAGGATATTTTCCTCATATGTTTAATCGTAAAAATAATATAAAATATAATGGAAAGTTACCCGATCGGGTATATTACTGTTATAATTCAATGAGTGCATCAGAAAGAAAACAATTTCTTGAATGGTATGAAGAAAATAAAAACAAGTCTTTTAACCTCCAAAAGGAACTTGTAGAATATTGTATGAATGACGTAAAAATTTTGACAGCAGCCTGTATTAAATTCAGACAGCTATTTTTGGAAGAATGTAAGGTTGAGCCATTTTTAGAGGCCACTACAATTGCATCAGCGTGTAATTTGGTTTTTAGAATGAATTTTTTAAAACCGTATACAATTGGACTTTTACCTAAACAAGGATATCGCTTATCAGAAAACCAGTCAATCATTGCCATAAAATGGTTAATGTGGGAAGAAAAACAAAGAAAAATAAAAATTCAGCATGGTGGTAACGGAAAAGAAAAAGTAATTTTTGGTCTTCGTGTTGACGGATATTGCACAGACATAAAACAAATATTTGAGTTTTATGTCTGTTATTACCATGGCCATCCAAAATGTTTCAAAAATAAAAATGATAAAAAATATGAAACACGTTATGAGGCTATATTATCCAAAGCCAATAAATTACGCTCTATAGGTTATCGAGTAATTGAAAAGTGGGAGTGTGAATTTCAAAACGAAATCAGATCAAAAGAATACATAGAATTTTTCGCAAAATTGGAGAACGAAAGTTTGATACCACTAAAACCACGTGACGCGTTTTATGGCGGTAGAACAGGAAACACAAGAACATATTATAAATGTGCGCCTGGTGAAAAAATAATGTATATAGATATATGCTCACTATATCCTTGGGTGTGTAAATATGGAAAATTTCCAGTGGGTCATCCAAAAGTTCGTGTTGGAAAAATTGAATGCAATAAATTAAATTTAAATGATACTGAAGGATTAATAAAGGCATTGATACTTCTCCCAGAAAAACTCTATCACCCGGTTTTGCCTATAAATCAAAAATAATAAGCTAATGTTTTCCTGTCAAACATGTAGTTTGGAAATGAATAATGATGACTGCTCGCATGACAATCGTAGTAGGTCAATTTTAAGAACGTGGGTTATAGATGAAGTAAGAGAAGCTGTTAAACAGGGATACAAAATTGTGGAAATATACGAGATATGGGAGTATACTGTTAAACAATTTAATCCCCTTACATCACAACAAGGAATTTTTACAGAAATGATGAACAAGTTCCTTAAAATTAAACAAGAAGCTTCTGGCTGGCCTAGCTTTTGCAGAACACCAAAGGAAAAGTGCAAATATTTAGCAAAATTTTCCAAAGTAGAAGGCATAAATTTACAGTTTAACGATATAGAAAAAAATCCTGGACTTAGATCATTAGCTAAGTTAATGTTAAACTCTTTCTGGGGTAAATTTGGACAGAGAGAAAATCAATCAAAAACTGAAATAATAAATGAGCCTTATGAATTATTTACTCTTCTTACTGATCCTTCGAAGAATGTAAATCAAATAACTCCAATAAACGAAAAAACAGTTTTGGTAAATTGGGAATACAAAGAAGAAACAGCTGAATCATTATCAACAGTTAACGTTTGCATAGCTGCTTACACTACCACACAAGCTCGTTTAAAATTGTATTCTTACTTAGACAATTTAAAAGAACGAGTTTTGTATTACGATACAGATTCAATAATATATGTAGCACGTGAAGGAGAATATAACCCTCAAACTGGAGTTTTCATAGGAGATATGACAGATGAGCTTGAAGAATATGGAATTGGAAGCTATATTACAGAATTTGTTAGTGGTGGTGCAAAGAACTATGCATACAAAATATATAGTACCAACTCCAAATGCGAAAAAACTGTTTGCAAAGTGAAAGGTATTCGTTTAAATTACAACGCTTCACAAGAAATAAATTTTGGCTCTATGAAACAATTAGTTAAAAAATTAAACAACTTTCAACAAATAAATATAACATTTCCTAGTATTCGCCGAACATACGATCAGAGAGTCATCACTGTTCCTGAAATAAAGTCATATCGAATAAATTCCAGAAAACGAGTTTTTGCAGATGATTATACTTCAGTTCATTATAGCTTCAAAAAGAAAAAAATTAAAAAAATTATTGTTAATATGCATATTATAAAAATTTGTATTAAACTATTAAATTACAGCATTAAACAAAATCTTTTAATTTTACCGTTTTTAATTTTCAGAATATAGCCAAAAAATTATTTACATATATATATCAGTATATATATACAATAGTATATAAATATATATATATGTATATATTTACTGATTTTATTCAAATTCACATTTGCAGTTTAACTCTTCAATAATAATGTCAAAAGCACAAATAGTATCTGAAATTCGTCGTCCAGTTAGACGTAGATTTCGGAGACGAAAAATATCTCAAAGAGGGTTAAATGATACATGTCGGCCTATCAAAAAGTAAATAATGGATACAAGTTTCTCTTAACTGTTATCGATATGTTTTCAAAATATGCATATGCCGAAAAAGTTAAATCAAAGGCAGCAGATGACGTAGTTAAAAGTATGGAAAAGATTTTTAAAAGGGAGGGGAAGTCGCCAAAAAATATTCATTCTGACCAGGGAAAAGAATTTTTCAACAAATTTAATGAAAAGCTATAAAATAAATCACTACCATACTTATTCAGAAATGAAGGCTAGTGTTTGTGAAAGGTTTAACAGAACATTAAAATCAATTATGTGGAAACAGTTTAGTTTACAAGGAAATTTTAAATGGATAGAATTTTTACCAAAACTAATTGAAAAATATAATAACACAAAACATAGTACAATTAAGTTAAAACCAAACCAAGTTACATCACAAAATGAAAAACAAATTCTTCGTTCAATTTATAATTACCCTAAAATATTTAATAAGGGAAAATTTAATGTTGGTGATTTTGTTAGAATTGCAAGGTCTAAAGGTACTTTTCAAAAAGGATATGAACTTAACTATTCAACTGAAGTTTTTAAAATAGCTTTCAAAAACAAGACAGACCCGATTACATATAGTTTAAAAGATTATAAAAATAAATTAGTTCGTGGTGGCTTCTATGAACAGGAACTGCCTATTGTCAAAGACCCCAATGCTTATTTAATTAAAAAATTTTAAAACGAAAAGGCAATAAAGTATATGTGAAATATTTAGGCTTTGATAATAGTCATAATCAATGGATAAGTAAATATGATATCCTTTCATAAAAAAGTGTAATAAGAATTTATGTAGAAAATTTTTTCTTAACTTTAGAGCACTGTTAAATGCAACAATGTTGTAAAAATGTTGTAAAAATGGTAATAGAAAAAATAAAAATAGAAAAATATTTACTAATAAAAATAAATAATTTAGGAATACGTAAATAAAAAATAATATTCTTTCATAAAAAAGTATAATTAGAATTTATGTAAAAGATTTTTTCTTAACTTTAGAACACTGTTAAATGCAACAATGTTGCAAAAATGTTAATAGAAAAAATAAAAATAGAAAAATATTTACTAATAAAAATAAATAATTTAGGAATAGGTAAATAAAAAATAATATTCTTTCATAAAAAAGTATAATTGGAATTTATGTAGAAGAGTTTTCTTAAATTTAGAAGACTGTTAAATGCAACAATGTTGCGAAAATTGTTATATAAAAAAATATAGTTTTATTATTATCAATTAGAATTTATTACATTAATAAACAACTTACTTTACAACTTTTTGTTTTTAATTAGTTTTCTTAAGGATTTTGATTTCTAAACATTAATAATACAATTTTTTAGAAGAAAAATTTAGTATAAATAAAGTGGAATCTTTCTTAAGATATATCAATTCAAAGACAGAGCTCAACATAATAATAATACAGAAAAAAGAAAGCAAAAATGGAAAACACAGCAGAAATTTTCGCCTACGCTCAACAAATAGAGCCAACACAAGAGTTAGCCCTAATTAAACGGAAAAGAATAAGAACTCAACAGGAATCGCAGACACTTCATCAACAACAACATCATCATCATCATCAACAACAACAACCACAACAGCAACAACATCAACAATTTCAACAACAACAACAACAAGAAATCATTCTTCTTCAAGGAGAAGAACCACCAACAAAAAAAAGCTTCAAAGAAGCTTTTAATAACAAAAATGTGGAAACTAGAAAAAGTTTCCTAAAAACTAAAGATATGGAGCAAGATGCTCTATATCATATAATAAATGTTAAGCAATTAAAGACCATTTATGGTCTTAAGTGGGTTTTTGAGACCCGCAATTTAATTATATTTGTACCTCAAAAATATTCTGATATTTTTGAGAATTCAGATTTTGTAAAAGAAATAAAAAAAGAACATTTTGTATATAAAGATAAAAATTTAAATTTAAATATTATAGATATATCTGAGTCGTTTGGTAAAATATATGCAAATTACCAATAGAAGATGTAAATTGGTTTATAGTTATATAAGTTTTTATTATTCATAAATAAACATAAATTTCAAAAAAGGTATACATTTTTTTTATTTAGTTACTTTATTTTTCAGAATCATGTTTAAATGTACTTAATGTTAATATGTATATGTAGTTATAAAATGGATTTATTTAATTTTTTTCGTAAAAACACAGGTATTTCATAAAAGAGCCGAGAAAAATTACATCATACATTAAATTTTTGAACTGGAATAAAAATCTCTACTTTTAACCTTGTAACATTCTTTTCTTTACAGATCTATATGAATTTCTTTTACTATTTTAGATCTTGGCATGATTTTTAAAAGTTTCTAGTTTTAAAAATTCAATTTTGAATTTCTTTATTTATATACTCTGAATCTTTGAATTTTGACTGGGTTCTGCAGTATATAACGTGGTTCAATTTTATTGACAAATCATTTTATTTTCAATTTTCCTAGGATATTTTACAGAAAAAATGGAACCTGATTTAACTACATTTCCATTTACTGAGGAAACTGCAATAGTCAATATACAAAATGAGATTCAGGTTGATGAAATTACATCCACTATAGATGATGAGGAATTAATTGAAACTGAAGAATTCATACCACCGTTTCAAATCTTAGAAGAAGATGCAGAGGAGCAACAAGTTTGGGAAATAAATAACCAAGAAGGTATTCCAGAAATTTGGGATATCAGTGATGAAGATGGAGATCCAGATTATTTAGAAATTATACCAAATTTATAAATAACAAATTATACCTAATTTATAAATAATGAAATAAATAACAAATTATATAGTTACAAAATTGTTTTATTTAATATCTTTTTTTTTGTAAAAATACAGGTATTTCATAAAAGAGTCGAGAAAAATTACATCGTATATTAAATTTTTGAACCGGAATATAAATCTCTTCTTTCAACTTTGCAACATTCTTTTCTTCACAGGTCTTTATATATTTTTTAACATATTCCTTTACATTTGGCTCTGCAGTTTTATTATATGCAATTACTGCATGTAGGAAATCAATCAAACTGTAAAACTCAGCTTCCTCTTTGTTATTGCTATGATTCTGTCCTACTGTAGATTTTAATCCACTTTGTAAACATAATTTTGAATTTTTAATTGACTGCTTGGAAAATTTTTTATGAAATAGGTCATAAAATTTACACCATTCATGATATTTTAAAATAATTGGTTTCATTCCAATCCAATGAAAAACACAAGCAACTTCAAAAAAATCTGTGTCAAATCCGACAACTATTTTTAATGTGTGACTTCTGTTGAGAAAATATGTATAACTCAGCAACAAATTAATGCTAGGACTTTGTTCTTCCATTATTTTAATTACAATAAAGTTTATTTTAAATGTTATATCTCTTAGGAAGACATGATTGAGAAATATTATAATTTTCAAATATATGGTGAAAAGTATTTATTATATTTTTGTCATTTTCTATATGATTTTCTTTATTAAATTGTTTTGAAAAAGCGTTCATACTATAACCGCAACATCTATACCACGTATAAACACAACAATATTGCCCACAAACATCAGAATAGTTACTTTGTAACTGTTTCTTATTAAAAATTATACATTGATTTTTTAAGTAACTTAAAATTTCTAATTTATCTGGTTTTCTACCAAACGAATCAAAATATTCAATACAGCCATTCTTTGGCTTAAAAATAACTAACCAATGTGTTCCCGGATCTTTTGATTTATCAGTGTTTACAATTAAAAAAGTTTGTTTTTCAATTATTCTGGGGAGTTGATCCAGAGCAAAAACTCCTTTAAAAAATTTACGTGTGTGTTTGTTACATCTTAATACGTCACTTATCTCTAGGGTATTCATCAATCAAATTGACTCAAGTCATATACTTTAGTTGATTCTTTAATATAATTTGATAAAAACTCTTTTTTCATTTTTTTATTTGTTATAATAACATCAAATTTTTCTAGTATTTGACAGAGCTCTTTATTTATTTTATCGTTGTACACAGTTCCAAAAGAGTAATTATCAAAATTATCATTTATAAAATCCTTAGTTGGAAATTTATACTTGAGCTCTTTTACAAACTTTTTACAAGGTTCTTTAAAACCAACTATACAAATATCTTTCGCAAACAAGGTATTATTATCATCACTACAAAATGTTACATCCAGAAATGCACAAGGCAGTGACATTTTGTCAAATATTCAAATTTACTTTTATATATGCTATTTATAGGTTTGAGAATATATTTCGGTTTTTATCAATTTGTAAACTTGTATCAAATTCTTCATAAACAATAGCAGTCAGTGTAAATGTAAGTGGTTTTGATAGTCTTGCCTCAATTCTAACTGTACCTTGATTTAGTAGACCTTGACACACTTCATTTCCTGATGAATCTGGAGTTAAATCAAAAGCTAGAATGAAAAACCCATTACTAAACATGGTTTTTGTTATCTGATGACCTTTATCATTATGGTAAAATCCAGTTCCTGAAAAAAGTGTACTGTATGCTCTTGTACAGCAATTATTTTCATCTGAAAAACTCTACCCGTTTGTAATTGTATTTGGCATTAGTTTTTTTCAATACAGCATTAGGTGCTAATAGCACACTAGGATTAATTGTTACATGTCTCATAAATAAAGTGCCTTCTAAAATTTTCAGTTGAGATTCATCAGTATCATCTGCAAAGAGGTAAAAATCTGGTTTTTCTAATGTTAGGACAACTCGAACATCGACATTGTTTTGAGAAGTGTAGGTTGGTTAAACATATCTAAATGTAATTTCCCCATAAGTTCCACTACATTGCTATTTTGGTATAATTTTTGACGTTCTTTTGAACCACTATTATCTGTTTTTGCTATATTTGGCTTATCTAGCATCCATCCACCACACTCCAATTGCGTTGTAGCGGCATGGTACGGATGCCAATGATTCAATATAAGCTCTGTAATGATAATTGCCATCTGATGGAGATATATTCTTTCCATTTAGTTGAACATTGCATTGTTTTATTAATGAATGTAACATATTATTAACCACACTTGGTTGTTGTATAGGTGTTCCATCAGTTTTTTTATCTTTATTCCATTGAGTTCCATCTTTTCTTTAAATTTGTACTTTTAATTTTAGATAGGTCGAAGACAAGTCTCTATATGTATCAACGTGCCCTAGTGAAACAAATTCTATGACAGATGGATTATCTAAAGAAGCAATAGGATTATAGGAAACTTCTTCAGATCGTAAAATACTTGACTGAATAGGCTGTGTTTTAAAAATATCAAGCTCTGATTTCATACATTCAATCATAATTATTGAAAAATATCTTTTTGTTTCTTTTTGTTATTAACTTTGCGTCGTTTCGACGTAAAATAATTTAAATTATTAATGAGAGGTCTTTTTATAGGTTTTCTTCGTTTTCTTTTGCCTTGTCCATATATTTCATTGAGTTTCCGAACTGGACCTCGTCTTACATTTTTCGTTATCTCTTTAGTTCGATCTTGAACCACTTCTTTTACATTTGAACCTGTGGCAATATCAGATAATGCATTAATACCAGAGTTAATAACCTCTTTTCTTAATATATTAGCTCCAGACGTAAATATTGGTTTTAAATATCTAAACAGACCACCGAAAAAGCTCCCTAACCCTCGTCCCCTTTGGTAAGGTACAATTGAGTGTAACAAAGGACCAATATCTTCAAGACCTTTTCCTGATTGAACTAAATAATAGTTGTAGTACGCTCTCTCCATAATGAATAAAATAAAATAATATATAGTTTTGTAAAATCGCTTTTATTTATACTTTTTTAAAATGTAATACAATTTTTGTTGGAATTGAACTATTGGAAAAGTTAATTTTGTATCCATATTTATCACATAAAAGTAATGAAATGTTATTAAATGATTTCTCTACATTGCAATATTGAATATTACTGAATTCTTTTACAGTATCAGTGAAAGAATTTTGTATGTTAACAGATCTTAAACACCTTATATCTTTATCACCTAGTTTTTGCGGTTCAACTATATCTGTGTATATAAAAAACATATCTAGTTTACTAATGGGAATCAATTGTACACTATCTATAAAAGTTTTGAAACCTTCTATTACACGTGATTTATATTTTTTAAAATCTGTAACTTTAAAAGATCCTTGATTGAAACATGTTGTCAAAAGTCCTTCGAGGGATTTGCTCTTAGTTTTATATCTATTTTAGGCTTAGTAACACATATTGTGGTGTAACTTAAATTTGTAGGCATCTCCTTAGCTTTTGTCGGTTGTGTATAATGAACTTCATCGTTTATAAAATTAAAAATTCCCCAAATCAACTGTCGTTCAACTTCTTTTCTTGTAAACCTATTAAGTGGGCGTATATTTTGAATTAGTGTTGGTAGTAGAAAAACTTTCCAGTCGCATATCATTTGTTTTTTTATGTATGGAATATATGATGTTCCAACTCCTATCATATCTTTCTGCATACCTTTAATAAATATTTGAGTACTTTTTTCCCATTCTTCACCATACACATTTGGAACGAAATCATTAACATACATTTCTGAAATACCGACTTTCCACCTTGAATCACACATGTATTTATTCATTTTATTTGTAAAAGATGATAATGAATTTTCTGGATAATAGTTCATAGATGAATCACTGAGTAAAGTGACATAAAATTCATCATTTACTTGTATGTTGTCCATGAGCTTGCGGATTTGTTCTTACGAATTGGAAAATTAAGTTCTGTTTGAGTATTACCTACTGCTGACCTTAAAACACGTCTTGGTGAATTACTCAACTCTTTGCTATTTATAGTTTTTTTCTTTTTTCGTTGGTGGGCTTGGGCTATCTAAAGGAACAGTTATAATATCTCCTGTATAAGTTTCAAAAATTTGTACATTTTGATTTCTAATAGATTTTCTTTTTCTAAGACATTCTGCAACTGAAGCAGCTGACAATGCTTTTGTTAAAACATTTTCCTGAATTTCATCATCAAATACTTCGTCATCAGCTTCTTTTTATATACTTCTTCTTCTTCAGGAACAACTTGTATTCCTACATTCTTATATTCAGGAAAATGCGATTGTGCTTCCGCATCTATATACATTGGTTTTGCACGAGTTTGAGTACCTTTTGTTTCCGTAATTTTTACTTTCTCCTCTTTATTTCTAGGAAGTACTCTATTTTTGTTTCTTAAAATCTTTTAAATAGATTTTGTCTGTATAAATACCATTTTTAAGTGTCTGTTAGATATTTATTTAACAATATTTTTTTCATATTTTTATCCAACTCATTTAATTCAAAGTCTGCATTTTGTTTCATTTTCTCATAAATCTCGGGTTTTAGTATAATCATTTTGTTAAATGTTGTATTATTCATTTTATATAATTTCCGATTATCCCTGATAGTACTACACCAAGAAGTGTAGGTAAAAATCCACCACGTTGAATAATGATTTTTCTTTTACTATTTATAGATTTTTGGCGGCAAATGAGGGATCTCAATTCCTTTTTATACTTTCGTAATTGGGTTATTGATTTTTTACTTAGATTACAATTACCTTTTAAAATATTTAAAGCAAAGTCACAAAATGTTTTGATTACTTCAGGGTCACAATGTTTTATAATTACTTTCTGAAATTTCGGTTTAGAGCTTTTTAATAGGTGCAATATATGACGGTTGACCTTCAAACGTTTCATATTCTTTGCCAAATTGTTCTAATTGATCTCTTGTACAAAAACACAAACCTTTTCCAAATATATCACTTCTTAATCGAAATATATCGTTAACGTCCTGAGTAAGATCTATTAATATATACCCGTATGGTTCTGACGTCACTTCATTATATACTTTTTCAAATGCTTTAATTTGATTTGGATATATTTGGCGAGCTAGAGGTAATATCTGCGATTTATCTCTTGGATTTTTGAAAAGTACTAAATGTTTACAGTTAAGCGAAATATCTCTTGAAAATTTACCCTGGTGAAAAACATTTTGTGTTACAAATATTACATATAAATTTCTATGATGTGATCCTCTAGTAAATAAATCACATACATACTTATCTTTTTATGTAATCTATAGTTTTGTTGTGTAAACTATAGATGTTGTGTAAATCATAGATGTAATCTATAGTTGTGTCCAGTTTGCAAGTTCTGTTGCTATGGTCTGAAATGTAACCCTGACGAAGCTTTCTCCAAGTTGCACGACACCAGATCTGCGTGGTTTTTTCTGCTAGGGTTCCACCCAAGTAGTTATCCACTTCTTGTAGCAGCGTTTGGGTGCTGCAGAACTCCTTATAACCCAGTATGTCTTTGTCCATGAATCTGTTGGCCCACCAGTTTAATCTTTTAGCCAACATTTTCTCCATGATTTTACTCATCGTCGATGGCAGCGAGATATACCTGTAGCTATCATATTTTTGGAAATTTTTGCCTTTCTTGGGTATTGGAACGAGCTTTGCCGTTTTCCACGCTTGCGGTATGATGGAGCTTACGTATACGTTGTTATAAAGCCGCGACAGCCTGGTAGGGAACATTGTGCCTGCTTTTTCAATCATAGCGTATAAGATTCCGTCAAATCCTGGTGTACTACCCGTGAAGGAGTTCAACGTATCCAACATTTCGTCAATTTTAAATTCTTTCCTTGTGACGCTTTCCGTTGTTCTGTTTCTCGGGATGTTTTCTTCAAAATGGTCTACTTCCACTTCATTGCTGTAACTCGCACACTTGTTTACCAGATAGTTGGCAATGACTTCTCCCTTCTTACTAAGGTGTTCAACGTTTTCAGGTATGATAGTGTGGTCGGATTTGGGTTGATTTTGTAAGCACAACAAATTCTAGCCCGTTCTTTTGTTAGATCCTTGATTTCGCGGTTAAGCCAAGCAGGTTTGTTGTGTTTCTTAGTAGGACTAGTGAGTGGAATCGCCCATGTAGCCGCTTCTCGTATAATTTTTGTCAGCGTGGCTGCTTCTTTGTTAATGTTTTCCGTTCTTGGTCTGCTTTCCAGTAGTTGGTTGATCTTCAAAGTAAATTTTTTCCAATTTGCCTTCTATTCTTTGAAGCGCCTCTTTGTTTTTGCCCAGTAGTTCAACTCGCTGATTGCATTGATTATTATTGATTATATTGGTGGTCATACCCTTTTGGATTGTGCTCTACGAACCAGGTAAAATAATTTGCTATGTTAGCGTGTATTATTGTCAGGTCGGGGCATGTGTGTAACCCTCTGGGGTTTATGAAGGTGGGGGAACCATCGTTCATGATACAAAGATCCGGATAATTTTTTATCCATCCATCAATTATTCTACCCTTCTGGTTGATCAGAATGTCACCCCAGGTATTGTTTCTGTCGTTTAGATCTCCAAGTATAATGTACAGATCTGTTATCTGATTAGTTATGTTCTCCATGTCTGTTCTGTTGATCTGCAGGGCATTTTCTAAGTAGATATTCACTATTGTGATTTTCATCGGTAGACCTGGCAAATCTACTTGGACCGCTGGTAGTTGGATTAGTTGGTAGTTTGAGTTAATATTCTGAATCCTATGGTTAATTCCGGCCTTTATTAGAAAGCCCACACCTCCAATTCCGTTCGATGAACACTGCAGCAGGCAATTGTAACTTCTAAAATAATGTGGGGGATTTTCGAACCTGTTGTTTGTTTCTTGTATTGCAATGATCAATAGGTTGTATTGGTCTATAAGAAGCTCCAGATATGGTTTGCTACTCTAATAGCTCTGCACGTTCCATTGAATTATTGTATGGCTGGTTTGCTTTTGTGTACTATTTTGTTGTGTATTTCGATTGGTGTTTCTAATGTTTGTGTGCAGTTGTGATGTAGTTGCTTCACTATTATTGATGGTATTATTTAGGAACTTTTGTGTTGCTTTATTGTTTGTTGAACTTGTCATTGATTAATTCTGTTAAGGTTAATGAGGTATTTGGCTAAGATTTTTATTTAATTTCTTCTTCCGTCAAGACGTCCTCATCATCTGAAATGCTCTCATCTGTTGGTAAGTTTTTTTTTCAAAACTCGCCATTCCTAACTTCATTATTCTGAGTGTCTTTGACTTTGGTTGTTTTTTATGATTTATGATGGATTCGCTATATTTATGTTACATTGGGGAGAGGTGTGAGTAACAGGATCTTCAATAATGTTGCTTTTCTCCGGTTGCTGTATTTCATCGGATGTTTGATTTATGTCTTCTACAAAATGTCTCCCTATAGTTGAGTCTTTGGCTGTTTCGACATCTCATAGGAAAAGGGTGGTACTTTCTAACCTCTGCCATTATAAAGCCAATTTTTATTTCCTTGGGTGGTTCTATGCTGTTAAAGATTATCATAATTGAACCTGAGTATTCATTTTTTGAGTTACTTTCTCAATTTTTAGGACCGATTCGTTTTTTCTTTTGAGACCCTCAAGTATTTCTTCGTCTGTCATATCGTTAAGATCCCGACAAAAAACGGTTCCTTGCGAGCAATTTAAATTTATATTGTAATCAGCTTTAACTTTTACTTTACCTAGTATTATGCATTTTTTGATAAACATTTCGGCAACTTTTTGATTCGGTACATCGAGGAGGATCCTCTCTCTTGTGAACTGAGCTTTAAAGTCTGTTGAAATATCTGCCAATTGTTTTTCTACGATAAAAAGACTTTAGGTTCGGATTTCATTTTTGTTTTGTTCGTGTTCTATTGCTTTAATGTTTAAGAACTTTTTGGTCTCGTTATAGTTGTTGTTTTGTTTTCCTAAGAAGGATTTTAATTTGCGGAATTCTATATTTTTATTTTTACCTAAACTTTTTCTTCTTCTTTCGGACGTTTCAGTATCCAAATCCTGCAACATCCTGAAGCGATTACCACCCGAATCTGGCGGCTCCATATTTTTGGTTCCTTTTGTACTTAAGCTTGTGTTTCTGTTTATAGGAAAATGTTATCTAATGTTGATGGTTTTAAAGAAAATTGTATTTTTTAATTATGGTGGTGGTTATGTTATTATGTTATAAAATCTATGCAATTATTTAAATTTATTTCTAAATATTGATTACTCTTCTCTTTGAGAAGAGTAAGAATACTTATATTGTCTATAAATGCCCTAAATGAAATTCAAAGAGGTGTATTAATTTGACTTTTATTACAAAGTCAAGCAATACAGATCTTTGATTTGGGTGTGGAAATCCTGGTACTTATGAAAAAGGATACCAGGGTTTCTTGAATTGCAATTTTTAAGATATTTTCGGTACTATATATTCTTTTTAATTTTTTATTTATAAATTTTATTATTATTTTTAATACATTCACTTTTCAATAAATCTTTTAATTTCCTCCTTAGTGTATGTGGAAGATTGTTTATGAAGGTATTTCAGATTCATCCTGACAGTATGCAATATTTTGAGTTTTTGCTTATATAATAACAAAAACAATGTTGTAGGTATGCATTTTTTATTTTAATTGTCTTGTTTTGTTCAAAATATGACCATCCGATTATATGGGTGTTCCAAATTGAGGTATCTTTTTGATTTTGCCGCCATTTTTTGTCTACCTGAAATTTTTATACGAGGTTTCTTTAGGTGTATTCTAAATACATTCCGGTTAGTTTATATGGAAAGTTACACGAAGGAACAACGTGTTTTTGTTATTACAACATTTTTTGAAAATGGTAAAAGTTTTCAAGATGTAATTAGGAAATTTCGAACAAAATTTGGTAGAGAAAACGCTCTAACAAATCATGCGATCAAGCTGATGGTTGATAAATTTCTAGAAACTGGATCTGTTCTTGATAACAGAGGCAACATTTATCAACGTAGTGGCCGTTCAACCGAGAATGTAACAGCTGTGAGCAGAAGTGTTGAAGAAGATCCAAAAACTTCCATTCGTCATCGTTCGCAGCAATTAAACATCAAACCATCCACATTATTCAACATTTTGCATCGTGATCTCCATTTAAAGGCTTATAAGATCCAGCTGATGCAAGAATTAAAACCAACTGGCCATGCATTACGTCGGCAATTCGTTTCTTAGGTAATCGAAAAACAAGAAGAAAATGAGAATTTTTTTAACAAAATAATCTTCACCGACGAAGCTCATTTCCAGCTCAATGGCTACGTCAATAAACAGAATTGCCGCATTTAGGGTGAAGAGAATCCAAGGGTTATCTTCGAGCAAGCACTACATCAACAAAAAGTCCCGGTTTGGTGTAGTTTGTGGTCAGAAGGAATCATCGGACCATATTTTTTTGAAAACGCAAATGGTAATACGATTACGGTCAATGGAAATACAAGGAGATGATCCGAAGCTTTTTGTGGCGGGAAAGTGATGATTTGGACGTAGAGAATATATGGTTTCAACAGGTCGGTGCCACTTGCCACACAGCAAGAGAAACAATGGATCTTTTGAAGGAAAAGTTCGAAGATCGCATTATTTCTCGTAGAGGAGGAGTGATGTGGCCACCAAAATCGTGCGATTTGACACCGTTGGATTTTTTTTTTGTAGGGTTTTGTAAAATCGAAAGTGTACAGCAATAATCCTACAACAATTCAAGAGCTTAAAAACAACATTATCGAGCAGATTTTAACCATTGAGAACAGTTTATTGAACAATGTGATTCAGAATTTTGGTAAAAGATTGGAAGCCTGCCGAAGTAGTAGAGAGGGCCACCTGGCCGACATAATTTTTCATTATTAACCGGAACCTATTTGTAATAAATTAAAATAAAAATATATTTAATATTTCAAAAAAAAATCTTTTTTTATTAAAATGAAAGTGATACCTCAATTTTGAACACCCATAGTTCTTAGAAATTATTTTTTTTCACCTTTTTCTTGTACAGAACGTACGACAGATTTTATTGTTGTTTTATCTGCTTATGGTTTAATCTTATTTTAACCTTTAATAAATCTTATTTTAATATTTAATAATAAAATTAAATGCTTTAATTTGCTTTAATATTATCTAATATTTAATTAATTTACTTTGATTTGAGTCTGAGCACTTTAGAAAAATACTTCTGTCACCTTCGAGAGATAAAGTCGAAGTGTTACACTAATTTTTTTTATAGCCACTATTTGAATTTAAAAATTTTGAGATTATTAAATCATATTATTTATGTATATATAAAGATTTAATGATTCTTAAGAGTTTTACTTAGTTAATGTAATTAGTTTTTAATAATTTAAATTAATTTTTTGTAATCTAATTTTTAATTAATTTTTTATACCCTACACATTAACTTATATTAACCTTGGTATGGTGTTTGTAACCACCAAAAGGAAGCGAGTTAGGTATAGACATGTATATATATTCTGAATCAGGATCACCGCCTGAGTCGATTTAGCGATGTCCGTCCGTCCGTCCGTACGCACGATAACTCAAAAAATAATAATGCTATCTTGATGAAATTTATACTGTAGGTTAACAATGACTAAGGTAAGGCGGGGATTGTAAATTGGCCAAATCGGACCATGCGTTCGAGTACCTCCCATACAACTCCCAAAACCTAATACGTATATTTTCGAAATTAATAAAGATAGGAACTTCAAATTTGATACGAGGGTGCTGTTTCCTAAATCCCTGATTTGCCTAAAATTTGAGATGAATTGGAGTGGTCGTTCGGGTACCTCCCATACAACTCCCAAAACCGAACAAGCATATCTTCGAAATTATTAAAGACAGAAACTTCAAATTTGGTACAAGGGTGTTGTTTCATGAATCCCTGATTTGTCCAAAATTTAAGATGAATTAGAATGGTTGTTCGGGTATCTGCCACACAACTCCTAAGACCAAACAAGCATATCTTCGAAATTAATAAATATATAAACTTGAAATTTGACATAAGAATGTTCTACCCTGTTGATGTCTCTAAAATTTGAAATTAATTGGGGTGGTGGTCCGCGTGCCTTCACACACTTCCCAAGACCTAACAATCATATTTTCGAATTTAATAAAGATAGAAACCTGAAATTTTGTACAAAGGTTGTAACAGCATTTATTTTTGTTTGCTTGTATTAAATACCTAACTAAAGTAACTTATGGATTTTTAATTTAATTTGAATTTTTTAGGTGTAGGGTTAAAATATGTCGATTGCATCGACTTACTGTTATTTTTACTTTTTGTAATTTAGTTTTAGTATATTTTTAGTAATTTTTAGTATTTGTTAGTAATTTATAAAATATTAGTAATATAGAGAATAGAGACTTATTTATTTGCTGCAGCTGTATTTTATTTTCTTTTTTATGATTTTGTAGTTCGTGATTTTCTAATTATGTATATGACCAAAAATACTCACATCTATGTTTTTTCGTTGTATGTTCTGAAGAAAAAAGAAAGGAAGAAAATAACAGTAAAATCAATTTTGTGTTATATAAAAAGCGAAGTTACTATTTAGTAGTATGTATAATGTACACATACTCATTATTTTATTCTTTGGAATTTGTACTCTTTTTCTTTGCTTCGCTTTTTGTATAACACAAAATTGATTTTGTTGTTATTTTTCTTTTCTTTTTCTTCAGAACATTTAATGAAAAAATAATAACAAATTTTTGTTTATATTATAAGTAAAGTACCCCCTATGTAAATTGTTGAAACTTGAAGTGACGAAACACAGAGAAGAAACAACAAACAATCAAAAATAAAAAAAAACTTATCCCAAAAATAATAATTTTGTCCTCTTTATTTCTCTTTCTTATTTTCCCCTATTCTATTAGTTCAAAAAAGCAATGTTAAACCTGCTTGGTTAAAAGTTGCTCTTCTGGCCCTAGCCAGCGCAGGGTACTTACAGGTGAAATGTGTGATGGATTTTTAATCAATTAATTTATTAAATTACATTTTTCTTTAATTTGTTTTATTAACATATTGAAATGTATTGAATTATCATTGTAAACCTTGCATATTTTGTATAATCCCTGTAAATTTGATCAATTAATTCATTAAGTTTTGACAAGAAAGTTGAAAATACATTGTTAAATAAAAACATTGTTTTTTTTTTTTATTTCAATATTTGAAAGAGTATTTAACTGGTGCAGTCGGTAGGATAGGCAAAATCTATCCTCATCCGTAAAAATAGTAAAAGTTAGTTAAAACGCGACGGTTTATCGCTTATTAATAATAAACTATTTATTGTGATTTAGCACAATCAATTCAATTTACGTTTATATTAATACTGTTATTTAAGCCTAATTCAAACCTAAGATGAGGCTGTCTTAAGCACAGTAGAAATTAATATAACTAAAAAATTATAAGTGAAAGTTTTATCAACGGCTGATTGGTTATCAACTTTAGCAAAGTCAACCTCTACAAGCAAGCGGACAGAAAAAAAGATTAGTATTCTAACACTTAATTGCCTATCAATGAACAACATCAAGATTGTCAACTTAGTACTGTAAGTAAATTTTACGGTAAAACAATTTTTTTTATTTATATATAACTATCATTATTACTTATAAGAATACTGGCAGGAATTCCCGGCGTTGTCAGGAGTATTTTGTTGGCTTTATGAAATAAAAATTATTAACTTTTGTTTTTGCGTTAATATAATTTAATTAATGTAGTCCACTTATTGCTATGCATTTACAGTTGCTGGTAGTTAATATTTTAATTTTTATTATGGTTAATAAATGTCATTTAATTAGATTTCATTTAATTTTTTTTAGCAAATTGTATAAACAGAGCGAAGAATTAGAGAAAATTCCTTTACAAAATAATCTTTAAAGAACTCAATAATATATTGAGTACACAGTTATGGGGAAGTGAGGTTTCACTATTCGTTAATACCGAAACATAAAATCGTATTTCATAAAAGACCATAATGTAATTAATTTTTTTCCGTAAGTAATGTAACTTCATCTTTTTATAAATTATCCTTTTAAGGAAATTTTGAAAAATTTGCTATTAGTTTCACTCTGTCCGTCCATCTTTTACAAAACTTATACACTCTTTAATAAAGAGCAATAAAATACGCATAGGTCTCTTAAAAGCCATGACATTGCCCTTTTAAGAGACCATTCATAAGTCTCTTAAAAAGGCAATCTTGTAGAACAAAGTTTTTATGTAGTCTCACCATTACAGCCTTTACAGACCCTAACAGCTCTTCAAATTTTGAAAAATCCTGTTTTTAAATGCATATCTCAGGTTCTGTTTAAGATATTTTGAATATAAAAAAGGCAGGATTGCTTTTAATTTATATTGAATAATGCTAAAAATATGTATATGAACAGTATATGGATAAGAATGTAAGGTTTTTTATTCTTTAAATATGTATGTACTAATTTTTGATTAAATACTGTACGAAAATGTGAATACGTCGTCTAATCTAATTGACTGTGTTTAAAGTATTTTTAAACATACGTGCAAATATGTACATAATAGTATGTACATATTTTAATGATATTTTTTGGGAAATATGTTATACACATTATGTATATCTATTATAGGTACACCTCATATTAGTATTGCATTCCTGAATAATGATTATCGTATGGAGGAGATTATTTTTGTTTTTTAATAACGGCCGAAATGTTGTTAAAATTTAAACAAAGTATTCTTAAGATAATTAATTTGGTTATTTTATTTACTATTACATATTAGAAATTTGTATTGAAAGCTACTTTTTATGAAATATCAAAAACAATATAGACAAAAGTAAAGAGTGTTGGATTCAATTTTTTCTATTGTTTACTCTGCAGAAGATGGTTAACCTTCACAAAAATTTGCATCAGGCTTTATTTAGAGCCGTAAATTCATGCTGCCAAATTAGGCAAAAATTAGAAACAAAAATTTTTTTGGCAGTTTATCGTGCCGAAATGGGTTATCTACTTTATAGATTGTTGGATCATTATTGTTCTTATGATAATACTCCTTGTTTTAATTTTGATTCAGAGCTATGTTTTCTGAAGCTTGCTCTCGTATGAGTTTTAAATCGCGAATATTATTTTCCTTTCAGACACCTTCTAAACGTTAATGTATCACGATAGAATTAATTACATGAGCTTCTGATCTAAATTGTAATCCTTGTGCCAGTTTTCAATTGGTCAAACCGTTTAAGCACGATAACAAAAAAATTAAAAACTTCATTGAGGCCTCATGGTAAAACAGGTTAATGTATCGTAATCAAATCAACTTACTGAGCTTCTGTGGTAAAGAGCTAAACTTTTGTAAATTTGCAACGCAATTAGTCAAACCGTACCGCAACAGCAAAGAAATTCAAAAAATCATTGAACTCTGGTGCCGAAACGGGTTAATGTATCATAACCAAATCAACTTAGTGAGTTTCTGCGGTAAAAAGATGCATTTTTGTAAACTTTCAACTCAATTGGTCAAACCGTTCAAGCGCGACATAAAAAAATTAAAAAAATTCATTGAACCCTGATGCCGAAACGGGTTAATGGACCGTAACAAAACTAACCTAGTGAGCTTTTTTGCTAAAGAACAACAGTTTTGCAAATTTTCAAATCAATTAATTAAACCGTTTAAGCACGACAACAAAAAAATTTAATGGAGTTCAAGCGGTCAAACCGTTTAGGCAGGACAGCGGAGAAACCGAAAAGCTTTAAAAGAATCTCGGGCCGCAAAGGATGAATGAACCGAAATGCAATATAGCCTATGACTCCTTCCAGGCTCGTAGAAATGTTACTGCAAAATTTGATTGCAGTCAGACTGGTGGTTTTTCCGTGAATCTGGTCCAACAAACAAACAAACAGAATTTCTTCCTTATATATTACAAATTATGTCCAAAAGAAAAAATAATTATCCTCTGTTAACTTATATAAAAGAAAAAATTCTAAAAAGTAACAGTAACTTGAACATTGAAATAAAAAACTAGTAATGAATTAAATGTTTCTGACGGTTTGTCTGAAAATAATTTATATTTTGAAAATAATTTTGATTCACGCGAACTTTGGTGCAATTTAAACCTTGATAGCTCTGACATAAACATAATGAGTGTAGACCCAGCTCCGGTTGTTGTTACCTATAATGATATCCATAATCAACTCAGAATTCTGGACGCAATTAAATATTTACCGAAATTTGAAGGCTAAAATTTTACATGACTGTTTTGGAAATATTGACGAAATCTTAGATCTAATTTCTTGTACTAGCGGTACTACAGCTATGGAAAACTACTTTTAAGAGCCATTCGTCATAAAATTACCGGTTCTGCCAATAAAGTACTCAATATGTTTAATTTCTTTACTTTTAGAACTATTTAATTTACGAATTTAACTACTCTATTTTTATGTACAGTTTCTTCTTAATTTTCTAAGTTTTTTATTGTAATATTTGAATCTTTTATATTTGTTATTACAAATGGACCATTATATAATGCATCTAACTTATGTGCATTTTCTCTTCTCAACAATACCTTACCATTTATTTTGAAATCATACCCTTTAGCATTCTGATCATAAATTATATTATTATTTAATTTAGCCTGATCTAATAGATATTGAGCGTTTTTATTCAGTACTTGAAGGTTGTATTTTAATTCTTTGGTATAGCTATCAAAATTATATGTATGCTCAATTTTGCTATTAAATACGAATTCTGGTAATACTGGTGTTTTACCAAATACTGATTCAAATGGAGAGTGTTTTTCTTTAAAACTCACATTTGGTGTGGAATTGTGACAGTACGTAAAGTATGGTAGGTTACAGTTATCTTTATTTTCATTTATATATGATCTTAAGTATTCGTTAAGAACCATATGGTTTCTTTCTATTGTTCCTAGAGTTTCATAATGATAAGCTGTTGAGCATTCATGTTGAATATTTAGTAGAAGAAGAACTTCTTTCATAAGTTGATTTTTATATTCAGTTCCTCTATCTGTCAAAATGCTTCTCTCCGAATATTAAAACACAATTCCCAACAATAGCTTTTGCAACTGTTTTAGCTTCTTTGTTGGGAATTGGAACTGTTATTAAAAATTTGGGCAAGTCGCATATTATAGTTACTGCGTATTGGTTATTTTTATAGTCTTGAGTAAGGGAGCAATTGTATTTATTACTACCCTGTCAAATGGCTTTTGAGGAGTTTCTGTTAATTGTAAAGGTTCTTTATGTTTCCTTTTTATTTTGTTCATTTATCATTTCCTACAGTCTTTAACATATTTCGCTATGTCTTTTGCCATTCCTTTCCTATAATATTTTGTTCTCAATTTGGCATATAATCTTCTTTGTCCTACATGTTCGCCGAAAATTGGGTCATTATGGCATTTGTTTAGAATGTTATCTATATCAAAAGCTTTTTCTACCATTTCGGTGTATTTATTTTCGCAATTTTTATTTTATTTTAATTCTATTACCTCTTTCTTTGAAATTATTTATTGTATACAGAGTAAATATAATGTCATTATTGTCAGTTTCAATTTCTTTAATATTCAGCTTTTCCGTTTCTTTTTCTAGCGCGCCTAAAAATAACTCTAAAGTTACTTTTTTTATAAATACGAATTTACTCATTTTTAAATTGATTATATATTTTCTTTTTTTAAATATTTTAGCCGGTATTTCTTTATTATTATTATTATAATCTTTATTTTGGGAACGTACCAATTTTCCAACGATTTATAAATTTTTATATTTTTCTTTTCATTGCAATTTTTATCTATTTTATTACTATTGGTTACCGATCTTGTTTGTATCTTCATAATTTGAACAGTATTATTATTATTTTCATGGGTAATTTGCAAATATTTTATATAAAGTTTCTAATGTGTTATCGCGAAATGGATGGCTGTAACTCTTTTTCAATTGTGGATTTATTTGATTCACCTTTTGTAAACGATCTTGAAGTAAATGAAATTGGTAAATCTATTCCATTATAATTTTGAGTTAGAGCTGCTCCTACAGCATCTTTTGATGCATCTACTACCAATGTAAATTCTTTTGAAAAATATGGATAATGTAGAAAAGTAGGTTTTAGTAATGACTCTTGTAATTTTTGAAAAGATTTCTGACAGTCTTTATTCCAATTAAAAATAGCTGTTTTCCTAGTTAATGCATTTAAAGATTTTGCTATACCTGCAAAATTAGGTATGAATTTACGGTAATAATTTGCAAAAGCCATGAAACGTCTAGTTTCGTCTTTATCTTTTGGTACTGAATATTTAGAGATTACTTCATATTTAGAATCGTCTGGATATATACCTTGATCAGTACATTTGTGACCTAAATATGTAACTTCCGATTTGAAAAATTTACACTTTTCAGGATTTAGTTTTAGATAGTATTTAGATAGTACATATTGTGAAAACTGATTTCAAATTCTTTAAATGATGGTATTCCGAGCACTCTGTTACAATAATGTCGTTCATATAGAGAAAATATTGTAAAGGTGTTGCACATGTGAAAGCAAGTCACATCATCCTAGAAAATGAATTTGGAGAGACGTTAAGTCCAAATGAAAGAACTTTCCATCTATAGCTACTTGATTGAGTGCTAAAAGAAGTTATATCTTTAGATTGTTCATCTAATGGTATTGATGAAAATCTGAATATAGATCCAATACTGAGAAACATTTTGTTCTACCTAGACTATCAAGAATATCTTCTATTCTCGGTAGTGCAAATTTGTCAGCTATGAGTTTCTTATTTACCATCCTATAGTAAATACACATCCTCCATTTATTAACATTACCTTTCTTTGGTATTAGTATTATTGGGCTAATTGTAAATAGATTGTTCAATCAGTTTATTTTTAAGTAATTTCTTGACTTGTCTATTTATTTCTTCCGTTTGCGTATGAGCTTGTCAATGGTTTTTAATATATACTGGATTATCATCCATTACCCTTAGTTTTTGTTTGTAGAAATTATCAACGGACATAGAGTCTGAATCTAACTGAAACATGGTTAAATACTCATCACATAATTTAAGTAATTTGGGTAGGTAGAATTTATTTCAATTTTTAGCAATTATTTCATTTAGTTGTTTAGTTAGAATAAAATTTTTATTTTAGTTTTGTTTAAGTTCTATTATTTCAAAGATAGACAAGGGTAAAGTTTTTAATTTTATATTTTGTGATTTTATGTTTTTTATATTTTGGTTTTTCTTCTACCCCCCTCTGATCATGCCATTGAGTGGCTGTAGAGTTTTCCATTTACTTTTCATTACCATAATTCCTATTATTGTTATTTCTGTATTGTTGGTTATTAAATTGTCCATTATTATTGAAATTATTCCTATAGTTGCTATTCCTATTCCTATTAAAATTAGCTTGATTATTTCAGAATTTGTTTTTATTAAAGTTGTTGTAGATATTAGGTTTGTTATTATTACAATTATTTGTTCTGTTATTAAAATTATCATTAAATTATTATTCTTAAAATTACGATTTTGGGCTTTAGAGTTTTTCTTTGCTTTCTGTGTTTGTCTTTACTATAAATTTAGGTACACCTTCTTTCGGATTGTCAAATTTGGAAGCTGCTACGACTGATTTAACAAGGTCAGAGCTAGCTGAAGCTCTGCACATGTCAACTGTTTATTCGACAGAGAGCTCAATTGCTTTACTGCTACTAATCCCTGCCATGACATCCCTTCCATGTTCGAACTTTCAAAACTTTCTGCTAAACCTTCCGCCTGTTTAGCGAAGTCTTGCAGAGCAACTCTATCCGTTTTTAGAGCTTGCATCCTACCTTCTATCACTTTAGAACTTTCCGTTTTTATTTTTCTTTTTAATGTTTCTATAATTTTTCCTGACTTATCTTCATCAGTTATTGTTTCTCGTGCTTTTCCTTCTAATTTTGATAATATGAATGATTTTAATAATGTTTTAATTATAAAAAATTTTTAATTATAAAGATGAAAAAATATGAAGTATTGAAATTAAATTATTAATTATTTTTTTATAATTGTTTTTGAAAACCGTAAAAGGTAGTTTTATAAGTTAAGTATGTAATTTTTTTTGAATATACCAGGAAATTTTATAAACCCCTTTAAGGTTTTACACAAAATATAAATGAAAGAAAAATCTTTAATTTATAAGGGAATGCGTTTCAACATGATATACATGCCATCATTAACATTCTTATTTTTTTTTATTAACTTCAAAATGATTTGTGCGTGATTTGTTGCCATTTCCTCTAATAAGTTCACTGAGTCCACAAAAGATTGTAGAGGTAACGGGTCACCATTGTAATTTTTGTTAATAGTGCATGAAGCTTACTTTAGAAATTTGGACTAAAGAGATCCATTATGTGTATTACAGAGTCGTCACTGTCAGATTTAGATTTTGCACTATCATATTCAGAAATAACCATTAAAGAGAATAAATAATTTGTTATTTTTATTTTGCAATCTAGTATTTTGTAAACTCTTTACAGTCCATCTCTTGCGAAACTAAAATTTTCTAATAGATTTTTCTTATTATCAATCTTTTTCCACAATAATTGTATAACACTAATTAATTTATTATAATTTTTTGTAATTCTTATTTTGTTCTTGTTTAAGGTAAAGGTCGGATTTTTTGATCTTTGAATTTTGAGTACTGTCTCTGTCGCTTTTAAAAATTCAGGTTTTGCTACAATTAAATTCTCATGCATGGGTCTGTGATTTCAGAATGATAATTAGTTTAATTTTCATAAAATAACAAATGCTTCATATAATTTTCTTTTTAAATTCAAACATGATATTTATTCAATATTTAGAGAGAAGGGAAGAAGCTATACAAAATTTGATTCAAATTTAGTTTTGTTTATTATCATAGTATAACATTTAATAAAAGCAATGATTCTTTTATATTAGAGAAGCCTTTTATTCTAATTTTTATACAAATTTTCCTTTTTTTTTATAGTTAAAATTTAATTTATTTGACTTTATAGTAAACTAGCAGAGTACCAGGCGTTTCCCGGAGTATTTTATTGGCTTCATGAAATAAAAATTATTAACTTTTGTTTCTGCATTAATATAATTTAATGAATATAGTTAACTTATTAATATGCATTTACAGATGCTGGTAGTTAATATTCTATTTTTTATTACATTTAGTTAAATTGAATAAACAGAGCGAAGAATTAGAGACAATTCGTCTACAGAAAATCTTTAAAGGAATCAATAATCTATTGAGTGCACAATTACGGCGAAGTGAGTTTTCACAATATATTCGTTAATACCGAAACATAAAATCACATTTCAATTATAAAAGACCATAATGTAATACATTTTTTTTCGTAAGTAATGTCACTTCATGTTTTTGTGAATTATCCTTTTAAGCACATTTTGAAAAATTTGCTATTAAGTTCGCTCTGTCCCTCCGTCTGTTTACAAAACTTATATACTCTTTAATAAAGAGCAATGAAATATTAACTATGTATAGGTCACCGACAGCTCTTGAAATTTTGAAAAAAACTTCTTTTTAAATGCATACATCTCAGATTCTATTTATCGTATTTTCAATATAAAAAATTATGATTGTTTTTACCTTTATCATTTTAGCAATTTTTTTTTACGTTTACTTTTTCTAATTATGTTTTCAAATTGATTGGAATTATTCAAAAAATATGTGTAAAAATTTTGTACGTACTTGTTTTTAATTAATACTGTGTTAAAGTAAAATATATGTTTTCTAATTTAATTGATTATGTTTATAGTATTTTTAAATATAAGCACATTATACATACTATATGTACATATTTCAATGATTTTTTATTTTTCATATATGGTAGTAATGCATTACTGAATGATGATATGATGATTTTCGTATGGAGGAAATTATTTTTGTTCTTTTAAAACGGCCAAAAAAGTTTATTGTGTTAAAACATAAACACAGTATTCTTAAGATACTTACTAAGGTTATTTTAATTACTGTTATATATTAGAAATTTGCATTGAAAGGTTTTTGTGGAATATTAGAAACAGTATAGATAAATGTAAAGAGTGTTGGAAATATCTTTTTAATAATAATAACAATACAAAAAATTAAGCAGAAAATTTTTAATAGGTACTCCTGTGGAAATGGGTTAACAAACGTTAACAAAAATTTGTCACAGGCTTTATTTAGAATCGTAAATTCATCCGGCCAAATTAGGCAAAAATTAGAAACAAAAATTTTATTTTTTGCAGTGTATCGTGTCGAAATGCGTTAATATATCACAGCAGAATTAATTGAATGAGCTTCTGTCTTAAAGCGCAATACTTGTGCAATTTTCAGTTGGTCAAACCGTTTAAGCACGACAACAAAAATATGAAGAATTTCATTGAGGCCTGATGCTGAAATGGGTTAATGTATCGTAACCAAATCAACTCTGTGAGCTCCTGTGGTGAAAAGCTACACTTTTTTAAATTTTGAACTCTATTGGTTGAACTGTTTAAACACGACAACAAAGATATTAAATACTTCGCTGAGCCTTGGTACAGAAACGGGTCAATGGATCGTAACCTAATTAACGTGGTGTAGTTTTTTGCTATAGAGCAAAAGGATTGCGAACTTGCAAATCAATT
The DNA here is from genome assembly GCA_947095535.1 of Poecilobothrus nobilitatus. NCBI lineage: Eukaryota > Metazoa > Arthropoda > Insecta > Diptera > Dolichopodidae > Poecilobothrus > Poecilobothrus nobilitatus. The sequence continues at coordinate 241,093,401 of OX352772.1, forward strand.
GATTAAACCATTTAAGTAAGATAACAAAAAAAATTGATGTACTCCGTTCGGATCTCGTACCTATATTGGTTACCGGAACTTCATAAAAATTTATTACCAGCTTTTTTTGAGATTACAAAAACACCATACAAAATTAGACAGAAATTGGAAACAAAAAATTCTTTGGAAGCCAGCCGGGCCGAATGTGCTTAATGTATTGGAACAAAATTTCATTCGTACACCCCTAAAGCTAAGGAGAACATTTGTGCATATTTTCAACTTAATCGGACAAACCGTTTAGGCAGGACAATTAAAAAATCAAAAAGTTCAAAAGCCTATAACTCTTTCCAGGCTCGTAGAAATGTTCCTGTAAAATTTGGTTGCAATCGGACTGGTGGTTTTTACGTGAATTGGGCACAATCAAACAAACATTCCTTGTATTAGACAAGGAACAAACAAAAAAATTCTTCCTTGTATATTAGACCAGCAGGAATACCCGTCGTAGGCCAAAATGTTTTGGTCCCTTTATGAAATAAATGATGAAATAATTTATGAAATAAATAATGAAATAATTTATGAAATAAATTATTAACTTTTGTTTTTTCGTTAAAATAATTTATTTAATATAGTGCACTTATTGCTATGCATTTATAGATGCGGTAGTTTATGTTATAATTTTTATTACATTTAATTACATTTCATTAATTTTTTTTTGACAATTCTTTTACAAAAACTTTTTAAGGAATCAGTTATCTTAACTTAATACATACTACAATGCAAATAAAAATGGGAGCGCCATGAAATCCCAAAAAAAAAAATCCCAAATGCCAAAATCCCAAATTAAATAAAAATCCCAAAATCCAAATTCCAAATTTCAAAATTCCAAATTACAAAATCCCAAAATCCCAAATTGCAGAATCCCAATTTTTAGTTATCATATCAATTATAAAATCAAGGTTATATCTTTTTCCAGAATATTTATATATGTATATATTCATGCGATATTCTGAATTAAGAAAGATTTTAGGGAGCGGGTCACAATCTTGCACGCCAACATCTACCTGCGACAAAATCTTGCTTGTTTTTTTATCTTGCATTACAAAAAGCTACTATTAAAAAAATATTTTATTTTTAATACTTTTGTATAAATTAGGTATGCCGTACCCGTATTAGAGTTGGTTACAAAATCAGAGTTTCAATAATTTGTTTAGCGGGGGTTTGGGGCGACAGGCCCCACTATTGAAAGTTCTTTATTATTGAAAATATATATTAATATAAAAAAATATCTAGGAGGAATTTTATAGTTGGTTACAAAATCTGGATTATACGCCTTTTACGGAATATTAATATATATCTGTATGTGAGATTCTGAGTTAGGAGAGATTTTAGAGTTGGTTACAAAATCAGGGTTTCAATAATTTGTTTTGCTAGGGTTTGGGGGCGGCAGTCCGAACTATTGGAAGTTCTTTATTATTGAAAATATATATTAATATAAAAAAATATCTAGGAGGAATTTTATAGTTGGTTACAAAATCTGGATTATACGCCTTTTACAGAATATTAATATATATCTATATGTGAGATTCTGAGTTAGGAGAGATTTTAGAGTTAGTTACAAAATCGGGGTTTCAATAATTTGTTTTGCGGGGGTTTGGGGCGGCAGTCCCCACTATTGGAAGTTCTTTATTATTGAAAATATATATTAATATAAAAAAATATCTAGGAGGAATTTTATAGTTGGTTGCAAAATCTGGATTATAAGTCTTTTCCAGAATATTTATATATACATATATGTGTGTTTATGCAATATTCTGAATTAAAAGGGATTTTGGAGATGGGTTCAAAATCAACAAGATTCTGAATTAGGGGGATGCTAGAGTTGGATATAAGTTAGTATTAATAAATTATAGACAAAATTAATAATTTCAAAAAAAAACTTAAAAATCTTTATTCTTAAAAATTTATCATTTCAAAAAAAACTTAAAAATCTTTATTTTTTTTTTATTTAAATATTTTTCTCTCTATTAATCAATTAAATGAATGTTATACGCAATATTTTTTAAATAGTCTAACTTTAAAAATCAGCTTCGTTTTTTAATTATTCTTTTTATGTTTTTATATTTTATAATATTTTCTTTTTTTTTCGGAAATATGTGGCCGGCTTTTACCATTTCAATTGCTATTTTGGAAATTATCAATTCCTTTTTTAAGTCAGTTATTAACTTATATAACCCAGAATTGCACTTTCCTATCACTATTTTAAGGCGCCGATGCCAAGCTTCACGCTATTCTGGGCATGTGGAAAATTATCTCTTTCAGAGCCAGCCGCTGACCAGAAACTTGGATCATAACGTGGTTTTTTCTTCAAATTATTTCAACTTATGTAATTTGTTTTCAGGAATCTAGCAATTTGTTTTGTAGTGTCATCAATATTATTATACAATTGAGTATAATAATCTGCGACTTCGTTAGCAGGCACAAAAGCCAAACTTTTTATCATTCTAATTTTGAGACTAAATTCTTCATTTTTCCCATACATTGTGGCTAATTTTCCTTTTTGTACCTGCCGCTAAATAATTTGCCTGAAGTGGAAAAGGCAGCCTTTAAATATTGTAGTAGGGAAAATTATATATTATTATTTCTGGTTTTAATTGGATGTTATATTCACTTGCTATACGATGTAGTTCATAAAAAAAATCTGTATAACAAGTTTTATTTTTTTTCAGTCAAAGCTTGCAAACCACTTTTGGTTCCCATAATAATTATTTTTTCATCTAGTACTTCTTTTTCTGAAAAAATAAAAAGTTCTTCTTCTAGATAACGTATATTTTGAGGTATATTAATTTGTTGAATATTATTTGGCTCTTTAATATTTGACGAACGCATTCTTCCAATTTTCCTTTTTTGTGCAGTTTTGTTTGGAAGATATATTCTTGAAGTTGGTTCACGTTCAACAGCTACTTCTCTAATTATCTGCGTTGGTGTGGTTGTGTTATTTTTGCTCAAAGTTTTGAGTTTTAAATTACTCTGAGCAATTATCATTTTTGAGGCCTCAGCTTCATGTGAATGTTCTAAAACGCTGTTTATAATCTTGTGTTCTTTATTTTGTTCTAAAAATGTTGTCATTTTCGCTTTGCATAAAATCTTTTTCGTTTGGAACACCTCCATTTAAAAATAGTCTCCTTTTCTGTATCTAAATGATACTAAATCCTTCATAAAATAATTTGTTTTTACTTTTATTGCTTTTAATAAGTTTCATTTTACTCTTCAAGTTTATAAAATAATATAATTTAGCTCAATATTTTGTTAATATTGTAAAAAATAAATACCTTTTGAATTAATTAACCAAAATTTATAGATCACAATTTTTTAATTTTTTAATTTTAAATTATATTGAAAAGATTTCAACTATACTTGTTTCACTTTTGATGATCTGATCACAAATAATATTTTTGGCAAAATTATCAAAAACGGGTGAAAAACAAAATAACACATTATAATATGATAAACTGCTTACAACAAAAATAGTTATGTTATTTTAAATGCATGTTCTAGAAATGCATTTTTTAAAATTTATAATATAAAATAGTTGTTATTTACTTTTAATTTTAATAGAAATACATACAGTTAAACCTTTTTAATTCGAGTTCACAAGTGGTCTTAGAAACAAATTCAAATTACAAAATTAGTTTTACCATTAGCAATTTTATTTTAAAACGAGGAAGAATACAGTTGACTTTGTCAACTCTTAGATACCCGTACGAACCGTTAGTATGTTCACAGCCTGTCACTCTGCTTACAATATTATTTTTTTAATATTTTAGTATTTTAAAATAAATTGGGTGAATTTTATAATTTCTAGAACTATGGGTTGTACATATATTCAAACTATATGTTTATATGTACATTCTTTAAAAGCAGATTCTAACCTTTCACATAACGATTATCAATCCAAAACTTTTTCAAATATTCTATAGTACCATTTAATACTAAGCGGTAAATGTATATTAAATTTACTAAGTACAAAACAGTAAATATAATTTTAAATATTATATTATATTATATTTAAATATTCCATTGACAGAAAAATTTCTTATAAGTACAATAAAATACATATATGTATGTAAATACGGCGCTATATAATATACATCTATACTCTTATCATTCATTCACTAGTGACATATACGATATGTAAATAAACATGATAATATATAAGTATGTATATATATCAATATCATATAAATAATAATAAAAATTCTTCAAGCAACCGTTATGTTGTATATTTATTTACATTTTTATGTACTACGCATTATATCCTCAACAATTTCAAATTATCGAGTAAAATAAAATGGAAAAAATTCGTTAAAGAAATTTGTTAGAAAATTTGAAAAAATCAAGTACCACTTTCGTCAATTATAAAGTAACCCTATATTATTAAAAAAAGTTGTTAACAGAAATAAAAGTATAATGTTGGAGCTTTAATTTTTGTGTATTACTTCAAAAAAATTTTAACAGGTGTTCAAGTTACAGGTGTTTAAAAATAGGAAATTTTCAGTTTTTGACCCCTTACAGCTCCTAAACGGGGGGTGATACAAAAAAAATTTCTGAAATGACTCATACTAGTTTTCAAAGATCTAACTTCTGTCAAAATTTCAAGTTTCCAACTTTAACCGTTTAGGAGATGGAAGGGTTAAAGGATTTTTCAAAATTTGAGTTTCGCATAACGGTAAATTAAGACACCGTGTGCCAAAAATATATATTTATTGTATATATACTTTTAAAGCTAATGAAAGTAGTAATCGTTTGGCGTTTTCAAAATGAAGATATACCTTATACAACTTGTGCTATAATAATTTAAATATAGAGCTTTTTTGAACCTTTGGGGAGCTGTAGCTCCGTAACGGGTGGGGCTACAAAAAAAAGTTATTAAAAATAAAATTAATATTTTTGTGAGATCTATCAGTGGTTTCATAGCTCTATTGCAAAAAAAATGTGGGGATCTAAAAGTTAGGTGTTCGAGAGCTACCCTAAGGCTTGCTCCAAACTCAACCAAAAAAAATAGGGAACCTACAAATTACTCCCAAAATATTTTGTGTAAATTTCAAGATTCTAGCTTTCTTAGTTTTTGAGTTAGCGTGCTGACGGACGGACGGACGGACGGACGGACGGACGGACATGGCTCAAAAGTCTTAGAATTTTTTTCTGATCCGATCCATACCTTTGAAGGTATATCTAGCTCGCTTATTTCGAGGTGTTACAAACGGAGGAGTAATTTTATTATACCCGATCCTATCGTACGGGTATAATGAAATACATAAATAAACAATAATATTTAACGGAGGACAAAATATTTTAAATTTAAGTGTAAGAAAAAAAATTAATTTACAGAAAAAATAAATATAAGTATGCAGAATTAAAGAGATTGTATAGAGTTTTTTTATACCAATATTCTAAAATAAAGAATAGACATTTTTGTTCAAATTACAAAAAAATCGATTTCCCGAGTGTTCGAAATAAGGACGTTTGACTGTAAAACAAAATAAAAAAGAGAACCAGCTTTTTCTTAAATTTGTTATGTCTCGAATAACTACTAAAAAATGTAAGAAAAAATAATGTTGAAAATATACAAAAGCAAATTAAAAAAATTAAAAACATTGAAATGTAAAATAAAATGTTGAATCTTTTTTGTTGGAATATTTGCAATCAATATTTGTTTACCCATTAAATCGACCCACAACTGAAATAAAAGAATTCAAAACGAATTATGATAACGATAGTGGTTTGGGATTTTCGAATTTTGGGATTTTGAATTTTGGGATTTTGGGATGTGAATTTGGGATTTTGTATTTGGAATTTTGCATTTGGGATTTCGTACCCAACCCAAAAAAAATACTTAAAATAAAATTGTATTGTAGTTAGTATTTAATTAAAGACAAATGGACAAGACGAAGGACATTAACAAACTAATTTTTATATTAAATTCAAATTATACTGTTCATTACATTGTGGGGTTAGTAACAACTGAAATTCAAGAATAAAATAAATAAAAATGAAAACTTATTCAACTTATTAAAAAGTAAAGTTACAATTAAACATAAGAATCTACAGTAATCAATAATCAATAATTTAATATATAAAGCAGAAATTCTATTTGTTTATTTGTTTGAGCCCTTTTCACGAAAAAATCACCGGTCCGATTGCAACCAAATTTTGCATGAACATACCTACGACCCCGGAAAGTGTTATAAGCTATATCGCGTTCCGGTTCATTAATCCATTGCGGCCCGAGAGCCATTTAAAGCTTTTTCATTTTGTCCTGCCTAAACGGTTTGATCAATTGAGTTGAAAATTTGTACAAATGTTTTTCTTAGCTTAGCCGAAGAAATTTGGATACAATACGTTACCCTGATTCGGCCCGGCGGGCTTCTAAAAAATTTTTCTGTTGTCCTGGTTTAATCAATTGATTTGAACATTCAAAAATTACTTGCCCTTTAGCAGAAAAGCTCAGTAGGTTAATTTTGTTACGATCCATTAACCCGTTTCGGCACCAGTGGTCAGTGAACTTTTGTAATTTATTTAGTTGTCGCACTTAAACTGTTTGACCAATTGAGTTAAAAATTTATCAAAGTGTAGTTCTTTACCACAGAAGCTCACTGAGTTCATTTGGTTACGATACATTAACCCGTTTCGGCACCAGGATTCAATGAAGTTTTTTAATTTCTCTGTTGTCGCGCTTAAACGGTTTCACCAATTAAGTTTCAAATTTACAAAAGTGTAGATCTTCACCCCAGAACATCACTCAGTTGATTTGGTTACGATTCCTTAAGCTGTTTTGGCACCAGGGCCCAATGAAATTTTTTAATTTCTTTATTGTCGCGCTTAAACGGTTTTACCAATTGAGTTGAAAACTTACAAAAGTGTAGCTCTTTACCACAGGAGTTCACTGAGTTGATTTGGTTGCGATCTATCAACCTGTTTCGGCTCCAGGACTCAATGAAATTAATTATTTTGTTGTCGCACTTAAACGGTTTTACCAATTCAGTTGAAAATTTACAAAAGTGTAGGTTTTTATAACAAAAGCTATCTGAGTTGATTTGGTTACGATACATTACCCCATCAGGCTTCAGGCCATGAAATTTCTCATTAAACTATTTGGCCAATTGAAAATTAGCACAAGTATTGCACTTTGGCACACAAACACGTTCAATAAATTTTGTTGTAATACATTAACACATTTCGACACGATAGACTGTCGAAAAAAAAAATTTGTTTCTAATTTGTGCCTAATTTGGTATGATGAATTTATGGTTCTAAATAAAGCCTGTGACAAAATGTTTGTTAACGTTTGTTAACCCATTTACGCACTAGGTGTTTAATAATATTTTGCCTAATTTTGAGTATTGTTATTATTATTAAAAAGATATTTCCAACAGTCTTTACTTTTATCTATACTGTTTTTAATATTCCATAAAAACCTTTCAATGCACATTTCTAATTTAGAACAGTAATTAAAGTAACCTTATTAAGTATTTTAAGAATACTGTGTTTAAGTCTTAACAACATAACATTTTCGGCCGTTGTTAAAAAACAGAAACAAACTCCTACATTACACAATCATCATGTCATCATTCAGAAATGCATTACTTATGTGGTCTTTACATGTGGTCTACCTATATAAGATGCATGTGTATAACATATTTCCCTAAAATATCATTGAAATATGTACATATAGTATGAAAAAATATGTTAAACAGAAGCTGAGATGTATGCATTTAAAAAGAAGTTTTTTCAAAATTTGCAGAGTTGTTGGTGCGTTAGAATCTCTAACGGTGAGGTTACATAAAATAGTTGTTCTACAACATTACTCTTTTAAGAGATCTGTGCATAGTTAATATTTCATTGCTCTTTATTAAACAGTATATAAGTTTTAACAGACGGAGGGACAGAGATAACCTAATAACAAATTTTTCAAAATGTACTTAAAAGGATAATTTACAAAAACATGAACTTACATTACTTACGAAAATAAATGTATTACATTATGGTCTTTTATAATTGAAATGCGATTTTATGTTTCGATAATTGATTCCTTTAAAGATTTTTTGTGGACGAATTGTCTTTAATTTTTCGCTTTGCTTAATCAATTTAACTTAATGTAATAAAAATAGAATATTAACTAACGAAATCTGAAAATGCATGGTAATACGTGAACTATATTAATTAAATTATATTAACGCAAAAGCAAAAGTTAATAATTTTTATTTCATAAAGCCGATAAAATACTCCGGGCAACGCCGGGAACTCTCCTAATATATAAATAGTCTAATATATAAAGCAGAAATTCTGTTTGTTTGTTTGTGCCCTTTTCACATAAAAACCACCAGTCCGATTGCAACCAAATTTTGCAGGACCATATCTACGACCCCGGAAAGTTTTATAGGCTAAATAGTGTACAGAAATGTGACTATGTTTTCTAATTTAATTGATTATGTTTATAGTATTTTTAAATATACGCACATTATGCATACTATATGTACATATTTCAATGATATTTTATGAAAAGTAATGCAAAAACAATGCAAGTAATGAATCATGACATGATGATTGTTGTATGTAGGAGATTGTTTCTGTTTTTAGTAACGGGCAAAAATGTTATGTTGTTAAGACTTAAACACAGTATTCTTAAGATACTTACTAAGGTTATTTTAATTACTGTTATATATTAGAAATTTGCATTGAAAGATTTTTATGGAATATTAGAAACAGTATAGATAAAAGTAAAGAGTGTTGGAAATATCTTTTTAATAATAATAACAATATAAAAAATTAAACAGAATATTTTTAATAGGTATTCATGCAGAAATGGGTTAACGAAAAAAAATGTTTGTCTAGAACCGTAAATGCATCCTACCAAATAAGACATAAATAAGAAATGAAAAATTTTTTTGACAGTCTATCGTGCCGAAATGTTTTAATGCATCACGACAAAATTTATTGACTGTGTTTGTGTGGCAAAGTGCAATACTTGTGCAAATTTATTAAATTATTGTTAGTTATAAAATATTATATTTAATTTCTTATACAAAATTTAATATTGTCTGAAATTAAATTAAAATAAAACAAATATAAAAACATAAAAAAATTTCAATTGGTCAAATCGTTTAAGCACAATAACAAAAAAATGAGAAACTTCATGGTCTGAAGCCTGATGCTGAAACGGGTTAATGTATCGTAACCAAATCAACTCAGACAGATTTTGTGATAAAGATGTACGCTTTTGTAAATTTTGCAAGTTAATTGGTCAAACCGTTTAAGCGCGACAACAAAGAAATTAAAAAACTTCATCGTGCCCTGGTACGAAACGGGTTATTGGATCGTAACAAAATCGATTCAGTGAGCTCTTGTAGTAAAGAGCTACACTTTTGTAAATTTTCAACTCAATTGGTAAAACCATTTAAGCGCGACAACAAAGAAATTAAAATACTTTATTGAGCCCTGGTACCTAAACGGCTTAATGGATCGTAACCAAATAAACTCAGTGAGCTTTTGTGGTAAAGAGATACACTTTGATAAATTTTCAACTCAATTGGTCTAACCGTTTAAGCGCGATAATAGAGTAAATTACAAATTTTCACTGACTCCTGGTGCGAAAAAGGGTTAATATGTTGTAACCAAATTAACCTAGTGGTTAACCAATCGAACTGGTGGTTTTTAGGTGAAAAGGGCACAAACAAACAAACAAACAAACAGAATTTCTGCTTTATATATTAGAAGATATATTTATTTAGGGTAGATAATGATTTATTAAATATAATTGTTAATAGTAAAAAAAAATCATTTAGTTAATTAAAATACTTAGTACTTAATACGTAAAAAAAATTGATTATTTATTTATGAATTCCATTCGAACGTTAATTTTAATTTTAAAGTATTAATTTACAAATAATAGTTTTAATTTATACTAAGCTATATATTTTATTTTATTTTTGGAATAAATGAAATTTAAATTCGACTTATCTTTTTTTCTTTTACTCGACTTGTAGCACTCGTACTCGATATTTTCGTTTGATATTTTTCCTGATGTCGTGGTATATCATGTTAACTGCTTCTAATATTTTCACTACCGCAATCACCAACAGGATCCAATACATATTATCATGTTGTTCTTGTAGTATTTCTATGATGATGGTGTTGTTTATATCTCCTGTGTTGCTTTAAATTTTTATCTTCTTTTTATTTTTCTTTCACTCTTACTTTAAATTTATATATATTTTTTTTTATTTTACTTATACTTTTTTTTTATTAAAATTACAATTTTCCACAACCGAAACTGTCGCGGCCGCCATGTAACGATGTTCGGTCTTAATTTAAATTCGGTTGTTTGATTTATCATAACTGTTAATTTATTTTAATATTTTGGCTTCTTAATAACTTAAAACTTAGAACTAACGCTACCAATACTAGTACATTATATTTAATTATAAATCATATAAAACGATATTATATGTGTAATCAATACCATTTACATTCTTACCGCTTATTGATACATTAAGTAAAGCATAGCATAATTATTGCATTCCTTAGGTTATTAACATTAATCAAAGAAAGTATCAGATTTGATAATTATGATTACTCATAATTATCATGATTAAATATATAACAATATATAAAAATCATGATTAATATATAAGAATTATAATATATCAAGTTTATCTTAATCAGGTCGGTCAATGCATTCATATTATTTTAGTAAAGAATGCAAATTCAACGAAAGGTTGACGACCAGTATAATTCTTACCTTTATCTTTAATTTAATAAGGACAATTCAGTATGCTATACATTACTTATGTATTTTATATTAAAATGGTATTCAAACTGCTACTTTATGATAATGTTTCAATCATCCGGTTGATGTATATGTATTAATCTAATAAGCTTAATTAATTAGATTCCTGAAGTATAATTAGGCTTCATACTTGCAGGAGAACATACCTAAAAATTTGATTATGATTATTAGTGTTAGTAAAAAGATTATCTGCATCATCACCGCGCTTTACCACAACTCTATCTTTTGCATTTGAAAATGCAAGATCTAACAATTTATTATTGTTGTTGGGAAAACTAATAATCTGCTGTAAATCATTACCATAAAACTCGCTAATAAGACCGAAAACAATCTCGTCTTGGAAGATAATTGGTAATAACAAATCGTGAGAATCATCAACAACAAAAGAAAAAATCTGGCGATTGAAATCGCCAAAAACGAAAACCGAGCCCTTCTCATACATATTTCAAATAATATTATGTTATACACTATAAAACACAGAGGAATTGTCTGAGTTCGGAGGAAAATAAACAATACCTAGGTATAAATTATTTGTAACTAAATAAATTTTAATAAATTGGTGTTCAAAAGATTGAAATGTACTATTAATTAATGGTACACTAGGTAAGTTATTACTTATGGTAAATAATACACCACCACCTAGCAAACTATTTGTAAACTGATAGTTACGATCGCTCTTGTAAATGGACCAATTACTATCAAGAATTTCTAAGTTTCTAAACGATTGGTTAACCCATGTTTCAGTTAGAGCTAGTACATTAAAATTGCATAACTTAGCATCAACATAAAGTTTTTTAAGCTTTCCTCTCATTGACCTGGTTAGTATTTTGAGATGTTATTATTTTATTTATCGAGTTAGATTACTTGGAGTTACTTCTTTGAGTTCGAACGAAAAAACTTGTTGTAGTTCTCACGAGATTGATTTAAGTGGTTATAGTAGTTACTGTCGTAGTGACTACGATAAGTCTTATAGTCCTCTTCGACCTTTGTGGTGTATCTTTTACTTTAGGACCTTTGGTGTATCTTACTAGAGGACCTTTTTGGTGTCCTCTTCGACCAAAAGTGTATCTTTTACTTTTTTGTTGTGAAACCTGTACCTTTGTGGTGGGAAAGATTATACAAATCTTTTAAGTTAGATGGTGGCTTCAATGAGGGCCTTCATTGTGAATGAGAACAGATAATGAGTTATTGTTTAACTATATATTTATCAAAGAATAAATAGCAAAGCCGTACGAAGGAACTTTTATGTATTGATAAATATATAATTGTTTTATTTCTATACTTTATTATTGAAAATTTTGGTTTGTGTTTATACTATATTGTTGAAAAATTATAATTATTTGATAACAAGAAAGAATACAGTTGCCTTTATCAAGTCTTAGATACCCGTATGAACCGTTAGTATGTTCACAGCCTGTCACTCTGCTTACAATATTATTTTTTTAATATTTTACTATTTTAAAATAATTTGGGTGAACTTTATAATTTCTAGAACTATGGGTTGTACATATATTCAAACTATATGTTTATACATTCTTCCAAAGCAGATTCTAACCTATGTAAATGTATATTAAATTTACTTAGTACAAAATAGTAAATATAATTTTAAATATTATATTATATTAATGCGCACATAGTATATTTATATTGTTATAAGTATATCGCCATACATTGCAATATTTCTTTAAAATTATTTCCATTCATAGAATAATTTCTTATAAGTACAATAAAATACATATATGGATGTAAATACGGCGCTATATAATATACATCTATACTCTTATCATTCATTCATCAGTGACATATACGAATGTGAATGAGACAGTGACATATACGATATGTAAATAAACATGATATTATATATTATTGTATGTATATCAATATCATATAAATAAAAATTCTTCAAGCAACCGTTATGTTGTTTATTTATTTACATTTTTTTGTACTACGCATTATATCCTCAACAATTTCAAATTATCGAGTAAAACAAAATACAAAAAATTCGTTAAAGAAGTTTGTTAGAAAATTTGACAAAATCAAGTAACACTTTCGTAAATTATAAAGTAACCCTATATTATTAAAAAAAGTTGTTAACAGAAATAAGAGTATAATGTTGAAGAAATTTTTATGTATTACTTCAAACAAATGTTAACAGGTGTTCAAGTTGCAGGTGTTTAAAAACAGGAAATTTTCAGTTTTTGACCCCTTACAGCCCCTAAACGGGGGATGATACAAAAAAAAAATTCTGAAATGACTCATACTTATTTTCAAGATATAACTTCTATTTCAAGTTTCCAACTTAAACCGTTTAGAACGTAGAAGGGTTAAAGGATTTTACAATAATTCAGTTCCGCATAACGGTAAATTAAGACACCGTATAGCACAAGTATATATTTATTATATACATGTTTGTAAAGCTCATAATAGCACCTATCGTTTGAAATTTCAGATTGAAAATACACCGTATAGAGCTTATGTTATAACAATTTAAATATAGAGATTTTTCAAACTTTGTGGGACTGTAGCTCCTTAACGGGTGGGGCTACAGAAAAATTAATACATTCATAAATTTAATATTTTTATGATGTCTATCAACAGTTAAAATTGCATGACTCTATTTCAAAAAAAATGTTGAGATCTAAAAGTTAGTTGTTCGGGAACTACCCGAAGTTTTGGTCGGAACTCAACCAAAAAAAATAGGGAACCTATAAATTGCTTCCAGAATATTTTGTGTAAATTTCAAGATTCTAGCTTTCTTAGTTTTGGGGTTAGCGTGCTGATAGACGGACGGACGGACATGGCTTAATCGACTCCGAATTTGATTCTGATCCGACCCATACCTTTGAAGGTATATCTAGCTCGCTTATTTCGAGGTGTTACAAATGGAGGAGTAATTTTATTATACCCGATACTTACCGTATGGGTATAAAAAGTCTTTTCAACGGTTATTCCGCCTGGAGGAGCTTAGTACTTTGAACACAGAATTATTTTAATAAATAAAAGTTAAATGTGAACTTGAGGAGTGATAAAATACTTAATAAAAAAAATTGTCTTAACTAACAAACTTAGTATTAAAATATTTATATGAAAAGTTTAATAATTTTGAAATTTAAAAAAATGTTTTAAATAATAAACTTAGTTCGAAGCTTGATTTAAAGTTTGTATGAAAAATTAAAATAATGGTTTAAAAAAAAAAAGAAAGCTTAATGAACTTAATTTAAACTTGTTTCAGAGTTTATTTTTAAAAATAAAAAAAGTAAAATCAAACTCAGGCTGGTAAATTGTAATTCAAAACTTGTTTTAAAAAAAATTTATATGGATAATATTATAACATAACTTTGTATACCTTTAAAAATATAAATAAAAAAAAAAACAAAACAAAAAAATGTTTGTACATTTTAATATAACACGCACTTGTATCATATTATGATTAAATAATATCTTGTTTGTTTTTTAATCTGAAATATCTTTGTTGTTGAAAAATTAAAACACTACTAAATTTTTAAAACATTTATTTTTTATTTTTGAATTACTTATACAAATAATTACAATTAAGCTTACATAAGTTAATTCAATTTGTAATGCCCCCATGCAAGTGTACGAATTTTATTATCTAATATATATCTTTTATTTTCTAATGAACTTAAAGCTATTTTATTTAAATTTTGTGTATAAATTACATGACAGTATGATCTAAAATTGTTCATTTTTCTAAAGAGAATTTTATTATTTAAAAAGCAGTCTTTATAATGATTTAAATCCAACTCTTTTACAACAATTTTTTTTTATCCTTTTAGCCCTTTTTACTTGATCACCCTGAAACGACTCATTGGGTTAAGGTCATTTTTGACCTTAACCCAATAAATGCAGAAACAATTTTACCATTGAAATAAAATATCTTAGCAAAGTAGACTTTTTTAGCAATAATTGTCAATTTGGGTTTAAAAGAGAAAGAATACAGTTGCCTTTGTCAACTCTTAGATACCAGTACGAACCGTTAGTATGTTCACCGCCTGTCACTCTGCTTACAATATTATTTTTTTAATATTTTAGTATTTTAAAATAATTTGGGTGAATTTTATAATTTCTAGAACTATGTGTTGTACATATATTCAAACTATATGTTTTTACATTCTTCAAAAGCAGATTCTAACCTTCCACATAACGATTATCAATCCAAAACTTTTTCAAATATTCTATAGTACTATTTAATACTAAGCGATAAATGTATATTAAATTACAAAATAGTAAATATAATTTAAAATATTATATTATATTAATGCGCACTTAGTATATTTATATTGTTATAAGTATATCGCCATATATTGCAATATTTCTTTAAAAATATTTCCATTCTTAGAATAATTTCTTATAAGTACAATAAAATACATATATGTATGTATGTAAATACGGCGCTATATAATATACTTCTATACTCTTATCATTCATTCATCAGTGACATATACGATATGTAAATCAACATGTTATTATATAAGTATGTATGTATATCAATATCATATAAATAAAAATTCTACAAGCAACCGTTATTTATTTACATTGTTTTGTACTACGCATTATATCCTCAACAATTTCAAATTATCGAGTAAAACAAAATGCAAAAAATTCGTTAAAGAAATTTGTTAGAAAATTTGACAAAATCAAGTAACACTTTCGTCAATTATAAAGTAACCTTATATTATTAAAAAAAGTTGTTAACAGAAATAAGAGTATAATGCTGAAGCTTTAACTTTTGTGTATTACTTCAAAAAAATTTTAACAGCTGTTCAAGTTACAGGTGTTTAAAAATAGGAAATTTTCAATTTTTGACCCCTTACAGCTCCTAAACGGGGGGTGATACAAAAATTTTTTGAAATGACTCATACTTATTTTCAAAGATCTAACTTCTGTCAAAATTTCCAACTTAAACCGTTTAGAAAATAGAAGGATTAAAGGGTTTTGCAAAATTTGAGTTTCGTATAACGGTAAATTAAGACACCGTATGCCACAAGTATATATTTATGGTATATATACTTTTAAAGTTAATAAAAGCAGTAATCGTTTGGCGTTTTTAAAATGAAGATATGCCCTATACAACTTGTGCTATAACAATTTTAATATTGAGCTTTATTGAACCTTTGGGGAGCTGTAGATCCGTAACGGGTGGGGCTACAAAAAAAAGTTATTAAAAATAAAATTAATATTTTTATAAGATCTATTAGCAGATAAAATTTCGTAGCTCTATTTAAAAAAAAAAGTGTGGATGTAAAAGTTATGTGTTTGAGAGCTACCCGAAGTTTTGGTCGGAACCCAACTAAAAAAAATTGGGAACCTACAAATTGCTCCCTGAATATTTTGTGTAAATTTCATGATTCTAGCTTTCTTAGTTTTTGAGTTAGCGTGCTGCCGGACGGACGGACGGGCATGGCTCAATCGACTTAGAATTTTTTTCTGATCCGATCCATACCTTTGAAGGTATATCTAGCTCGCTTATTTCGATTTGTTACAAACGGAGGAGTAATTTTATTATACCCGATACTTATCGTACGGGTATAAAAAGGGTTGTCAACCGAAGATGCACTTCTAGACTTCTGCTTTAACTTTCAAAAAGGCCTTGATGATAGGAAAAGTTGTGCAGCTTTATTTGTAAACATTACAAACGCATTCGATATGGTGGACAAAAAAATGTGGCTATTTGAATTCCAGAATCTCAAACAATTGCAATTTGCGCTCCAGTTTTCATTACACAGTTATTATTCCTTATTTTAGGACCACAAACTTTCGGAAATCCTACTTCATAACAGCAGCAAGATTATTTAATAGGGCTCCTTTGTATATCAGGAAGGTTAGATTTTTGAGAAGTTTCTAAAACTTGTCAAGTTTTGGCTTCTGCAGTTTGATGACAATGCAATTGAGCATTTACTTAATTAGATTAAATTTTTTTGGTACTTATAAAATTTTTTTAATTTTTCTTTTTTTTATTTAATTTGATACAGAAATTATTATTCTTTCATCTCTTTTGCTTCTCTTTTTATTTTGTTTTGCTTCTCCTTGTAATATATTTTCTTAATATTTTTATCTTTTGTATTATATTTTCTTAATATTTTTGTTTTTGTATTATATAAATTTTAATTTTCTTTATCACCTCACCTTTTTACATTGTTGAACTCTTAATTGATATGGTATTTAAAACTATTTTATTTTAGTATATAATACCATTACTTTTTCTTAATTGGATTTTTTGATTTTAAGCTTTTATAGTTTTTTTAAATTATATTTTCTTAGTAAATTTTGAATTTTTTAAAGCAATTTTATGAATCACTTTAGTGGTTATTATTCTTATTGTAATGAAGTAATGTATTTTTAAGTTTTTTTTTTTTCCTTAATCATATTTTATTAGTTGTAAGCATTTTGTATGAATTTCCAATGAAAAATAAAAATTAAATAATAAAAAAAAAAAACAAATACTTTAGATCTCGTGATAGCTTATTATAAATTTTTATAGCTGAAAATAGGCAGCTTTTGTGCGATAACTCCGTTCTGGATCGGACATGATTTAGTTCAAGCTTCTTTTGTTATAGCAGGGTACACAATTTCTTTCTGTAAGTTGAATATTTTTACTGTAAATTCCTTTTTCTAGTTTAAAAATTAATTTATTGGATACTGCGAAAGCTAAGCCCGACTTATGTATTGGTACTATCATACTTGACTTTAGACATTCAGGATAAATACCAGTTGAGAGAACTTTATTAATTAGATACGCAAGTTTAGCTGCTATAATTGCTGCTATAATCAAGCCAAAGCTTGACATGTTTTAGATTTGATGCTGTTATATTATCAGCTCCTGGTAAATTATTTTTCAGCAGCTTAATAGTGTTACATACTTCTACTTCGTTTGTTGGTTTTAGAAAAATAAACGGTTCTATAAACCAGTTTTTTACTGCGTATTTCTCTGCATCAGCAATGTCATCTACTAATCTAGCTATTGCCAATTTGACTGAAATACGTGTTAAATACATTAGCAATACTAAAGTTATCATATATTTTAATTCCATTATTATTTATTTCATTGATAACTTTACTACTATCAGATGACTTTTTCATAATACAACTGTTGAGCACCTGCCAGATTTTTCTATGGTCAGACCCAGTTAAGTAAATTTTACAATAAAAGCAATTTTGTTTTTCCTGTTTTACTTCCCTTGTCCTAAAGTTTTCCATCAATAAACAATTGGGTTCTTAAACGGGAGTTTTGCATAACAGCACGTAAAGTATCACACTCTATTGCCCTGATCTCAGGTTCAATGTTGTGTTTTAGCTACTCTACAGTTTGAGACTTGTTCACAAACACTCGTTGTTTGAGATAACCCCATATGAAATAATAAGGCGCAGTTAAAACTGGTGAAAGTGCTAGCCAATTGAATCCTGAATTTCTTGACATAATTCGGTCACCAAAAGTTTCACTTAGAAAAATCAACTGGTAAAAGTTGTTATGACAAATGGACCTTGTATGGATGCATGTGTAAATGCCAAGATAAAATTCGCCGAAGTAATGTTTTTGACATATCCAATTGTCCAGAACGTCTTCGCGTTGATGTTTCTGAATTTTCTTCAACACTGTTGCGTGCACGATCAATGGTCACCTATTCTCGGTCTTCCTATTCGTGGTAGGTCTGACACTGAACCTTGTTGGCGATATCGTGCAATTAAACGATTAATTGAGGTTTGGATAGGTGCATTTCTGGTTTTGAAATAATTTCGATAGGCTCATTTCGCCAGTAAAATTGAATGGCCTTTGGAAAAGTAAAATTCTACCACTTTTGTCCGTTGTTCGTTCGTTTATGCATTTTGCATTTTGGTGTAACAAGGTTAGATGAAAAACATCTGAAAATAATAAATAATAATAAACAAAAAAGTTATTCAGTTTTTACACGCAGAAATGATTTTTGGCTCACCCGTTATTTCCTTGTTGAAAATAGGTTCAAATTTATTTATAAATTTATTTATTATGATTGTGATAGCTTTATGGCCCAGATTAATTACATCTTGAGTAGTAATTTTAAAATCATACTTTTCATTCTTTAAATCCGATAGTAAATGATCAATAATTGTAAAAGTATTTTCCGTAACTCTAGTAGCAACTGTTTTAGGTAACCCATTCTTTTTATCAATCGCGTTATATGCCAGCATTGTTTTATAAGATTTGGAAAGCTGTGTATCAGATAATAAATCAATATTAGTATCACCCACCATCACAATATTTTTGTATTTATTAAAAATTGAATCTAAATGTAATATAAATGCTTTATTATTTTCACTAAGACTCTTGTAGCAAAAAGTAAGCTTAATAACTGGAGTGGTGCCATCTAATGATGTAATTATTGTACTAAACTGTTCCGAGAATTCCAGGATTTTATGATCAATATTTTACTTCACATAAATAGCAGCCCCACCTCTTCTATTCAAATTATTGGAAATAAATGAAGCTGTATACGCAGGGATATTAAAAAACATCTTATCATCGGAATATATCCAAGGTTCACCAATTATAATCATAATACATTTTTTAATTTTTATAAATGATTTAATTTCAACAATATTTTTTCTGAGACTTCTGGCATTAAAATTTACAATATTCAAATTAAGCTGTGTATTATACATTATGGTTTATCGATGGTTTATAATTTTACCAAGTTTATGAATTGGAGGACGGTTCGCGTAGTTGACACACGCCTCCCAAGCCCTAGCAAGCATTTTTTCGAAATTAATAGAGATAGAAATTTGAAATTTTTTGCAAAGTTGTTGAAGTATGACTTTTTTACGTTCTTGAAATTCGGAATAAGAAAGAAATGGGAGGATGTTCAACCAGCTGCCAAAAAATTAATAGATTTTTATTTCAATTCGAATTATTCAGGTGTAGGGTATTACTAAGTCGGTTCCATCGACTTAGTGTTACATTTACTTGTTTATTTTTAACAAAGTTACTCTAATTTTTATTGGTATCTACATTTTTTTGACTGATTTTTTTTAAATTGAATAAAAATGTTCAGCTTTTTATTCAATCCGGCTCGAAGAACCAATAGTTTTTTCTCACAACCATATCAAACAATTTCCTAAAATAAAAGTTCTCTTTTTGAATAGTTTTCTAAAATACATCAAAGAAATAATAACCCAAAAATATTCTAATTTTAAATTTCTATATTTAACTTTTTTTTCTTAACTTTTTAATAGTGCGTAAGTCTTCCGGCGAATGGTCTCGGATTCAAAGCACTGTCGGGTCAAAAATAATATATAAAATATAATAAAATAATGTAAACAAAATATTAAATATAAATATAATTGAATACTTGTACGGAGATGGCCCACATGCTAAAGGCGAAAGGTTCCTAAAAATATCGGCAGATATTTATATCTGGTCGATATAATATAAAAAAAAGACTTTTAAACAAAATATAATATTAGAACCTCTTCGTCTGATATGCGATCTAATAGTAATCTTTTTATTCTTATTCTAAAATCCTAATTAGAGTAACGTATTATAACGTATTATTCCTTTATTTAACGTAAAGGACATAAAACTGTAACGTTAAAAAAAAGTGCGTTTCATTTCTCTTTAATATTTAAACTGTAACATAATAATATCATAACAGATAAATGTAATCTAATTTTAATTCTTGCACAATTCCAAAAAAAAAATGTAATCGAAATAGCTAATTCTGATCTAAGAATGTATGTATTCCAGTATTCCGATAAATTCCAGTATGTCATGAATCATTTGGACAGTTAACAATTTGTTATATTAAAAGGAATAACAAATACATTATTTTATATCGATCTAATAAAAAAATATTGTTTTTTTTTATGTATGGATGTATGTTAATACAAAATAAAGTAAAATCAATTTAAAAAAAAAAATCAATTCGAGAAAAATTAATGAATACAATTTTTTTATTTTTTTTGTTTTTTTTTTATGAATGTTTTTTTTTCCCTTTACCGTCACCCTTACGTAATGTATCATAGTTCAAAAAATTAAAAATATTTCCAATTAGAAATTATATCTATACTGTACACATTGTAGCTACATATGTATATTTTATTTTTTTTCTATAATAGAACACATCCAACGCAACCCTTTAAAATGAATGCGTTTGTTACACATCATTTTTCTGGACAAATGTAATATAATACTAAAATGCATTATATAATTAGGATATTGAACTGTAAAGTTAAAAAAAAGGTGCATTTCATTTCTTTTTAATTATTAATACAATTCAAAAAAAAAATGTAATCGAAATAATTCTGATCTAAGCATTTATGTATTCCAGTATTCAATAAATTCCAGTATGTCATATATCATTTTGACAATTGATAATTTGTCATATTAAAAAGAACAACAAATACATTATTTTATATCGATTTAATAAAAACGTCTTGTTTTTTTTTTTGAGAAAAAAATATGAAATAAAATGAAATAAAGAAATATTGTTTTTTTAAAAGAATAAGTACAATAAAATAAAATGGAGCAATGATGATGTCTGATCGGATGATGTCTTTTCGTTCGCGGAGTTTTTTATTAGCTAAGCAATTTGTACATGTTGAACGATGATTTTTGGCGTTTTCTAATTATTTCAGGTTTCTGTGGAGACTGCGTATGCAGTCTCAACATTCTCGCGCGACCATTTGGCATCAATAATGATGAGTGTCAAAGATTAGTTAACTTAAATATTGTTTCCAATTTGTCATTGTCGTGTTTGACCTGATATTCATTTGTCCGAATTAAATTCTTTTAGGCTATGGTGTACTGCTGTGTGGTTTGTAAGATGAAGTTGATTTGTTGAACTGCTGGTTGGTCATAAACTCATTAAACAAAAAACAAACAAAAAAAAATCCAAAATGGAACATAAAAGAAGATGTAAGAAATGATAATTAAAATATAGTTTTAAGATATAGTGTATTATAAATCGTGTAATTGTAAAGCACATACATATATAGTTATAGGTATACTCTGTGTTGAATACACGATTTTGTTAGCTTGATTTCGATTTTTCTCTTGATGTGTATGTAAGTGACTTAGTTTCGACTCTTGATGACTGTGATGATTTCAATGAATCTTTTAGATATATTTTTTTTGAAGTGCAATGTGAGTTTTTTTTTCAGTATTAATAGATATGTGATAATGTGTGACTGATAAAAAATTTGTTAGTAGGAAGTAGGAAGTCAATATATTTTTACAATTAGCCATTTTAATATGTTTGTCTTTGTTTTAACGGTGACTATTCGAGCGAGTCCGTCGTTTCTTGGATGGGTTTCGATAATACGTGCTAGGAGCCAGGGACACGGAGGTAGAAGTTCATCCTTGAGCAGCACTAGGTCATTAGTTTTGATATTTGGTATTCTTATGTTCCACTTAGGTGGAAGTTGCAATCTAGATAAGTACTCGGTTTGCGACCTCTTCCGTAATGTTTTGTATAATCGTTGACAGTACTGTCATCTGTCTAATCTGTGAATGTTCAAGTCACACAATAAGGGCTCTGGTGGTAATTAATTGTCTCTGATGAGAAAATGCTCTGGTGTAAAGGCACAGAGATCTTTTGGATTATTTTTCAACTCGGTTAATGGCCTTGAATTTAGGCATGCCTCTATTTGATTGACTTCTGTCACAAATTCTTCGTCCGTTGTTTCCATCATACGGATGGCGTTTCCCAATTTTTTTTCGCAAATGAGTTTTTGTGGATTTAACGCCAGCCTTTCATAGTCCTCCGAATGTGGGGAGCCTGGTGGTATAAACTTAAATTGCACTCCATAATTTTCTAACATTTCCCCAATTTTCTCATTTATTTGCAATTTTTGTTGTTTTTGTTCTTTTAATAATTTTTTAGCCCCAGTAAAATTAGTTCTGTTGTAGCAGTAAATTTTGTTGTTACAAGAAATAAGTCTAACTTTTATTAGTCACTATTCAAAACAGACAAATAAAGAAACAGCTGCCTATATAATTGCTTAAAACTCTATAATGAACTACCAGCCGCTATAAAAGAAATAGCTAATATTGTCATTTTCAAAAAGAAAGTGAAAGAAATACTAATCAGTTCCTTTATAGGTATTGCATATACATATACTGTTATGTACATAATTTGTTATTTAGATCTAAAATTAAGCCAAAATCAAAATAAAATCTAAGGTAGATAATATACTAACATAGTACTATACTAACATAACACATAACTATATACTAACACGCTAATACTAATTAATAAGCAATCAAAAAAAAAAAAAAAACTATTTAAAATAAAATGAATATGTATAAAAATATGTACTATAAAATGTATCCAAATTTTTGGTTTATGAATAATTTTTATTCCTCTTTCATTTTTTATTATTTTTGCTGTTTTATATCATTTTTGTTAATTAATGACAGTTTGCATTTAAATTAAGAATTTATAAATTTATAAAATTAGAAGATCAGACAGCGATCAGCGCTAAGGTCAAATATTGTACTTTGTATTTATTAATTATAATTCTGTTGTAATAATTTTATTTTTGTTTAAATTAAATAAATAATAATGGGAAAAAAAAGTCATTAATTTTTCTTGTTTTATCAAAGCTATTTCTAGTGTGGAAATTTTGTTTTGTATGATGGTTATCCATAATGTTCTTCCATCCTTTAATTCTTCAGTTGTCATCTAAAATTTATAAACATATGCAGTGAATTTGCTACAAGAAGAGAATTTGGACTATAGTTCTGTCCAAAACTAGGCTTATATTGTTTGAGTTATGTTTAGCTTGAAGCAAGGACATCCTTTGGTATCTCTGAATTAGCTGTTAATTTTTTTTTGGCTATTGTTTAGGTGATAATTTTAACCAAAAAGAGCCATCCCACCATATATCAAACGTTCCTAGTTGAAAGGGAGTTATGCCTCTTGAAGCACAATCTTCTGGATTATCTGTTGATGAGACATGATTCCATACATTCTTTTTCAGACGTTGGTGAATATCATAAACTCGTTTTGCAACGAAAGTTGTTTTTTTTATGGATGTCAGTTTAGCATAGCTAGTACGATTTCCGAGTCTGTCCCGGCATGCAGCTTATAGTCTTGATTAATTTTCAAAGCATCGATTACGTTAATTACTAGTTTTGTTAATAGGTGTGCACTACATATTTTCAATCGTGGTAATGACATCGCTTTTATGGGAGCTGCCTTGGTCTTGACGGTTATTAGCTTGGCAGATTTTCTACCGAATTTACCGCTGGTACATAAATATACAGCTGCAGAATAAGCGTGCATCGGACAATCCGTGTATTTCCAGATTTTGATTGGTTTTACAGTATTGAGCCACCGGTTGGTTTCTATATGCGGTATATGAACGATATTCGCTTTATATTCATACCAAGTTCTGGGTAATTCGGGTCCTATCTCGTCGTCCCAGCCTTTTTTCGAGGACCATAGTTGTTGCATTATGATTTTGTTTTTGACTTTGATCGGTGCTATCCATCCGAGATGATCGGTGCAATCCATCCGAAAGGATGAAAGAGCAAGTGGAAAGTGTATTCATCGATGAACCTTTGGTATTTGTTTAAGTATTTCTTTACTGTTGGATGCACATTTCCACAATAAAAAACCTCCAGGTTTTTAAAGACTTGACGAAGTTCCAAGGCCGTTTCTGCTCCTGACAGGAAATAATCAACATAGAAGCCTTCTAAAGTTCTGTCCGAACCGAGGGGATTTTTTGTGCTTTATTCAATGCTAATTGTTTCAACACACGTGTGGCTAGGTACGGTACTGCTTTTGTACCGAATGTGACTGTTGTTAGTTTGTACTCTCTGATCGGTTCTGATATGAATTTTTCTCCAAACAATTCTTTGATAGTCTGCATGCTTTGATGCAATCACGATCTGTCGGTACTTTTTCTCAATACCTGCTATCTTCGGTGTTTCCTTCGACTAAGTAATTTAATTTTGTAATAAAATCCTGTTGTATAACCGGTCCTTTCATTATTAAATCATTTAATGATATTCCGCTTGATTTTGGACGGGATGTGGTACTTGTTCCTTTTTTACCAAATGATGTGGTAAATAGTTTTCAATGTGACCTTTAATTTGTTGGTCCATATTTCCTAAATTGAACATGTGTCCTAAATTGACCATGTGTCCT
Organism: Poecilobothrus nobilitatus; assembly: GCA_947095535.1. Taxonomy (NCBI): domain Eukaryota; kingdom Metazoa; phylum Arthropoda; class Insecta; order Diptera; family Dolichopodidae; genus Poecilobothrus; species Poecilobothrus nobilitatus. The sequence goes on from OX352772.1 coordinate 241,118,373, forward strand.
AAATTGACACTTTGTATAATCCTCTTGAAATCGTTTATCTTTTATGAACTATCTTTCTAAAGATAGATGCGATATGTTTGGAATTGCCTACTTTCTGTTTATGATTCTGATCATGTAAAGGTAAATGAACTTCATATTTTCCATCCTGTAGTCGACGATGTGTTTCATTAAAGTGTTTTTCGAACTTTACTTCTTCTTCAGTTAATAAGATTTTGCTATCCAATTTTTCCACTTTCCAGAATTTTGTTAATTGATTTTCTATATTCATTTTTATGTGGAAATTGTCCACGGTAATGAGTTGTTTATCTGAATCTTTTGTTTTTATCTGCTTCGGCGTATTGTGAATCCGCTAGTGTTATGCTTTCTAAGTTTTCCAACATTGCTTTGACCTCTTTTCGGTTTAACCACTTCCGTAATTCTTGGAATTACGAAGCCTTGGACGTCGATTGATGTTTCATCGTACAATGACATAATTGTACAGGATGCTCTGGTTTTGGATGCTCTTGTCCGATGGGAGTTTGTCCGACTCCGCGAAGGACTACTGTTACAGCTCCTCTTTTTAAATTCAGGAACTGTACCACGGACTCACTAATTACAGATGTTTGTGAGTCGTGATCGATAAGATAATAACAGAGCTTTCACTGCCATTACTTGTTTATTTGTGGGTGACTTTATATTGACTAGTGCAGTTGCCAATAATACGAACTTTCTTTCTGGTTGTCCAATATTTAAAAGGTCAACATCTGTAATGTTGAGGCTCGAATGTTGCAGCATTGGTGTTTAGGATTCTATTACGATATTCTATACGATATTTGCTCTGTAGTTGAAGTTTTTGTTTTTTGACTGTGTGGATCGTTATCCTCATTGTGTATCAATGTGTGGTGAAAATTATGGTATATAAAGTATCGTCGTTGGCTTGGACATCTAGTTTTTACATGGCTCGAATGTTTCCACAGTTGACGTGTCTCTGATGGCATTTTTTGGGTGATGACATAAATTAATATTGGACCCCAACCTGTACACTTAATACAAAACATTTTTAATGCATCAAATCACTATAAGCAAGGTGTCAGCTGGAACTCATAGTTCAGTGTAATCTGCGAAAATATGTTTTTTAGGTCAGCAGGATCATAAACTTAGTTTGATGTCGAGATTGATAATTTCTCAATTTTTTCAATGATAAATTAGTCGGCTGCCAGGTATGCTTCTTCCACTTCATCATGAAGATATCATCATCCATGTATGGGCCTCCTTCTAGTTTTTATATGATTCAACCCAAGAATTTCCTCGTACATATCCTTGAATTTGCCCCATGCTTCATTTAATTCTAGTAATACCTTTTCGAATTAACATTTACTTCCAGTATTAGTGGACGGGTTTTGAAATTTTGTTGCAAGAATGGTAATTATATTCTTGTAAGAATATTGTTTCTTTAATGATTTCTCAATAATATAAATGCACCAAATTCTTTCACTACTCGAATTAGTTTCCTTGTTTTTTTTTTGTAATCATGATTCTGTTACAATTACATAGTATATTTGTATTCTCGAATTCTAAATATGTTATTTTGACTAGATTACGATGGGTGTACTTCAACTGTGTTTTGTGTTGTGAATGTATTAATTACTTTTAATTAATTAAGGCTTTATTTATTTTTTTTTTATTTACATACCTTCACATATATGTAAGGTTGTATCAACACAACCAATATATAAAAAAAGAAATAAATAAATAACCTGGATGTAGTTTTAAGAGAAAACAAATATTGCAACCATTTATTATTGTTAAAAAAAATAAAATAAAATTTAAACCCTAATATTAAATGATTTCTTTTTTTTAATTTAAGCAAAAAAAAAATAATTTCATTTTTTTCAGCTTTTTTCCAAATTATTCTTTTTTAGATTTTGTAAATATCTTTTCCTTTCTTCATTTTTTCATATACAATTCTTAACCTTTACTTATTAACTTTACTTTTAGATTGCCTTTAATACATTTTTGCCCCTCTATTTATAGTAAGAAAATTATCTGTATCAAAACAATACAATTAAAATAATACATTTAAAACAGTACATAATAAAAATATGAACGTTAAAAATTCTAAATGCAATTCAAAATATAAAATTAAAACATAGGCTTGAAATACGGAACATAACTGCATTAAAATATAAAACATACAATTGTCTTATTTGTCAAAACTGAAGTTTTTGACAATTCAAATTCAAAATTTAAAAAAAATTAAAAGTAAACAAATGTGCAAAATATTTTTAAATGAATTTTATACAACTTCAAATTTATACTAAATTAAAAAAATAATGAAGACACAAAAGATATCTGGAAGATGTATTACTGGATAGATGGATGGATTACTGGATAACTTTGCTGCATCAGATAATGTTTTGTGTTTATTTGTAACTAATAGGCAAGTATTGTTATATTTTTAGGAGACAATACATCAGTTTCTATACTCGGCCATCCCGCTCATCTTGTGACCAAGACGAGTATAAGAAAGTGCTACTGTCGATATCTGATTCATCAGTGACCCATGGCTTCATAAAATCGGCACGAGTAGCAGTTGTGTTAAGCCCGTTGTGATTTCCAAAATTTTGTTACATCGTATCAATCGTGTCGTTTTATTTTTAACAACTCATATGGTCCAAGAAACTTCGGGTATAGTTTCAGACCATTTCCAAATTGTGTTTTTTGTATGACCACCAAGTCATGCACTTTATATTTTCTTGCGACTTTTCTAAATTTATTGTAGGTTTTGACATTTTCTTGCTGAATCTTCAGAATATTTTCTCGTACTTCTTTACTTATTTCAATTCTTTCTTCATCATAAGCTTCGTTGAACACGGCTTCCATTTGCTGTTTTGTTCAAAGTCGAATTTAGTGTTCATAACCGTTCCAAACATAACCTCAAATGGTGTTTTCCCAATGCTTCTGTTTTGTTTCAGTTAAGGTATTTCTGGACTACTGGTACATGTTTGTACCATTTTGTTTGTTCTTCCACTGACATCTAAAATCTAATGTTTCAATTCTGGTTTTATTTTGTCTTCTGTTTGTCCATTACTAAGGAGAATACCTGTCGTGGTCGTGCCTTGTTCAATGTTGTTTAAGTTGCAGTATTCCTGAAATTCTTTGGACGTAAAAGCTGTACCTCTGTCCGAGATTATTTTTCTTGGATTTCTAAATGATGAAGATTGCAGCTCTAATCTTTGCACAGTTTGCAGGGCTGTTACTGACTTAACCGATGGCCATGTGAACGCGTGGGTGTATATTTTGGCATTTAAATCAATGAAATGATCTTGGCTAAGAATTGCAGCTACTTGTTTTTTATTAATGTGACCTTTGTTGTGAACCTGGCCAATTAGTTCCTTGGCTAGAGTTTTTGGTACGTCCAATAAGTATGAACCATTTACAGACTTATATACAATGTTGTGTCTCAGCTTGTAATTTTCGTAATCGCATTCTTTTAAAATTGTAATAATTAAATTGCAAAATTTACCACTTACTTGAGTTGGTGCTATTAATTTTAGTATCCCATCTTCAACTCTTAACACCAATGGTTGTCAGCTTAAAGCATTCGCGTGTTCTGGTCATTATATATTTTTTATTCATGGTGGTTTGAAAAGCTTTGCAGTATGCAGTAAAAATTAGGCCGTTTTCTTTTCCTAGTTGAGTGCAGCGTTATGAACATTGTTGCATCATGCAATTCTCCCAAGATGTCTTCTATAATGGGTAGATAGCACAATCTTCTTGATCCATCTTTCTTCTTAACTAAAACTATTGGTGAAGCAAAATCCGAAATGCTTTATTCAATGATTTCATTTGCCAACCATTCTTCTATTTGATTTTCCCCAACTTCACGCTCACTCAATGCTAATTTCCTTGTTCTTTCGTATATGGGCACTTCATCTTGCAGGATTATCTTCATTTGCACACTTGCGTTGACCATTTTGTTTGGTTCATATGTGTTGACCAAATCAAGTACAATTTTTGTTAATACTGAGTTTTTGAATTAATATTTAATTCCTTATTATCCTTTTGTAGGGCTTCTATATTTATTTTTAAAATTTAATTTTCTTCCAATTCTTCGCTTGATTTTGTGATTGCTTCATACTCTTTTACAATTACTCTTCTTTTGTTAATGACTAATATTACTTTTTCCAAAAAATGTTGGCCCAAAATAGTATTGTCTGACATATAGTGGTCAGGAACAACTTCAAATTGGTCTCCATGGATTGTTGACTTGATGTTTACCTTTACCGTACATGCACCCAATGTTGAACAAGTATTGTTCCCAAAACCTTTCAATGTCGTCTGTTTTTTACTACTTAGTTGTACACCAATTTACTCCTGTACTGTTTGCTGCATAAGTGACACATCGCTACTATTGTCAACGAATGCGTCAAAACCCTTGCTTTCTATAATGACTGGAATTTTGTTTTGTTGTTGATTATTCTTACATTTTTGCTTGTGCTTGCTGACTTATTTGGGCATTGTGGAGAAATGTGGCCAAATTGATTGCAACTGAAGCACCTTTTTCGTTTTTCTTTATTTGGGCAATTGCGGCAATTGAGTTTATTTGGGCAAATGTGACAGAGAACCAGAATTTTTCACCTGGTCCTTTGTTGATTACTGGTAGTAAAATTGGAACGAGATTTGTATTCAGATTTAGGTGTTGTCTCCTTCTGGTTTAGTATTTGAACATCTTTTATGTTTTTGTAGACTAAAAATTTAGTTTTTAATTCACTTAATGGTTTCGGTTCATATAACACTGTTTTATTGTTTATGCTGTCGTTAATACCATTGATAATGTAAGTGATTAATATCTCTTCATCCATACTACCCTTATTTGCTATACCTTTGATTTCATACAGTTACTGTAGATGGTTTTCCGACGGCTTCATTCTTCTTTTTTCTACGACCTTATATATTTCAATACTGGACGGCTTTTTTGGGAACTCAGTCTGCGATAATGTTTTTAGTTCCATAAAAGAAGCAATTCCTGTATTGGCCTCTACCGTTAGTTTTGCTGCACCCGGCAACAATCTTCTGGCGTATAAATATTTTTAAATGGCGCTCCAACCACATACCTCTGCTATCTCTTCAAAATTCATTTATGCATGCTTCATAGTTTTTGCCCGTTTCACCATTAAAGTTTTCCAGTGAATCTTGGACATCTTTGAATACGAAATTGTTTGTTTCTGGCATTTTTCTAATTTCGTCCTTGATGCTAATCACTGATTGATCACTATCACTACTGCTGTTGCTGTTGAAAATTTCAATTGAAATGATCAACTGGGAGATGTTGGCGCTATTCAACCCTTTTGCTCTATAAAACTCCAGTAACCTAGCAACAAGATCTATTTTTAAAGTGTATTTTGACACTAAATTATTTTCTTCTAATAACGCTTTTTGCTCCTTAATAGTTTTGATAATTCTTCCATACGATTTTTAATAATCAATATATAGTTACTTTGTACTTCTCCTATATTAGTATGTTTCCAATCAATCAGTATGTTTTAATGTAAAATTCAGTGAATTTAAACACAAAATTTTATTATGAAGTTTACTTCTGACCCCATGTAAGATTGCATCAACACAACCAATAGATAAAAAAAAAGATAAAAAAACTCGATTTAGTTTTAAGAGAAAAACGAGGAAGAATACAGTTGCCTTTGTCAACTCTCAGATACCCGTACGAACCGTTAGTATGTTCATAGCCTTTTTCACCTTCCACATAACGATTATCCATCTAACATTTCCAAATATGCTATAGTACCATTTAATACTAAGCGGCAAATGTATAATAATTTATACTATACATATGTATTATATATCATTCATTCATCAGTGACATATACGATATGTAAATAAAAACGAGTTATATGAATATGTTCACTAATATCATATAAATATAAATTCTTCAAGCAATCGTTATATTTTTTATTTATTTAATTTTTTTTGTACTGCGCATTATCCTGAACAATTTGAAATTATTGGGTAAAAACATATGCAAAAAAAACGTTAAAAATTTTTTTTAGAAAAATTTAGAAAAATGAAGTCACACTTTCGTCAATTTCAAGGCAACCCTATATTATTCAGAAAACTTGTTAATAGAAATAAAAATATAATATCGGTGCTTCAAGTTACAGGTGTTTAAAAATAAGGAATTTTTTAATTTTAGACTCCATACAGATCCGAAACGGGGATGAAATGACTCATACTTATTTTCAAAGACCTAACTTCTCTCAAAATTTCAAACCGTTTGGAAAATAGAAAGAATCAAGAATGTAGTAAAATTTGAGTTTCGCATAACGGTAAATTAAGACACCGCATGCCACAAGTATATATTTATTGCATATTGATTTTTAAAGCTAATAAAAGCTTTTGAAGATATTGAAGATATACCTTATCATGCAAGTAAGGTGTTATATACTGCCGCACGTTGTAATCCACGGATGACACTGACTCTGTAGTAAAATAATAATTATTAACAACAATAATAATAATAATAATAATAATAATAATAATAATAATAATAATAATAATAATAATAATAATAATAATAATAATAATAATAATAACAATAATTGTAATACTAATAATAATAATAATAATAGCTACTGCAGTGGAGCTATCTTTGGTTATATCATGCAAGTAAGGTGTTATATACTGCTGCACGTTGTAATCCGCTGATGGCGCTGACTCTGTAGTAAAATAATAATAATATTAATAAGAATACTAATACCAATAATAGTATCCGCTACAGTGACAGTGGGGGTTGCCTTCAATAATTACCTCATGTAAGTACTATATACTACCATAAAGTAACTATATACATAGAGAACTCACGTAGAAGAAAAAATGGTAGTCAATTTCATTCATTTGAAATCACCCCAAGATTGTATTTGGGGATATTTCGTAAAAAGATGACCGTATTTTTGGTATATCATCAAAGAACATAAGAAAAAGAAAACAAAAAAATATTTTTTCATTCATTCAGTTCATAATTCATTTTCTTCGAACTGATTTTTTTTTCTCTAAAAATTGATTTTATATTGTTACATACGTACATACATACAGGTTTATCTATGCATCACAAGCAAATGTTCTTATAATTTTTTTTAAAATGTAATTTTATAGATCTCATAAAGAATAACTCTACACAACACATAGACAATATTTGAGGGCCAACATATAATTTTATTATAATATTGTAAGTGTATGTAAATTGTAACGGAGATCTATTTGTTTTTATTTTTTTCTTTTTTGTTTAGAAGAATATTTTTTCTAAAAATTGAAAAATATTTTTGGATGGAATATTGAAATTCTCTAAAATATTGGTATTAACCTTTGTGGACACACAAAGGTATAGTAAGTTAAGATCAAATTTACTGAATGTATAATTACATATATTAAGGCTGGTTTTCATTAGACCGATATATCCACGAAAATGTTACAGCATAGGCAGAACATACAAAAATGCTATTTGTTTGAAAGAGATTAAGCTAAAAAAATATCCTTGAAACATTTGAAAATATCCAAGAAAGTAACCGTATATATATATATAACCATATATGTATCCACGTATTAGATATGTATGCAAAAATTGTATTGTATACAAAAAAATTTCTACTACCATGGCATTTAAATTTTGATGTCAAAAAATAAACAAATGTTCAAATTTTATTTTTTAGTGAGAAACTATATTAAAATTACTGTATTATCGGTATAAAAATATTATTAATAAACTATGTATATAATTTTGAACACCTTTATAAATAAAACATTTTAAATTTTTAACTAAATATGAATATAAACATTAATAAATTAGGTTATGTACAATTTTAATTGTCAAAGTTTTGCTGTAATATTTTTAAATTTAATTATAATTTTAATTATATAATTTTTTCCTCCCTCTTTCCCACTGGTAGTGCACTATATTTTTCTCTTTCTAAAGTTGCGAATCTCCTTGAAAATTCTCATGAAAACCAGCCTTCATGACTATAGATAGGTATGTAATTCTTTCTAGATAGCAGAATTCTTAAAAGTATTTTTTGATATTGAATAAGGTAGCTACATATAGTTAGTCATATTAAAAAACAAAATTTTAAAATTTTAAAAATTAACAAGGTATTTTTGAAAAGAAAAAACATTCGGCACAAAGGGGTTAAACGACTTACCATATCTTTTCAAAAAAAAAATTAAATTAAAAAGAAACAACTACACGAACAACAAAAAATTTATTTTAATGCACGATATTTATAACAACGTCTTTACACTTACAAGCCGGAACATTTAACGAAAACTTTGAAAAAAAAGGCTATTTGTGTACAAAATAAATTGAGTGTTCCGATTCGGCTTGTAATATATTTAGGCATTGTTTTTAAAATATTTTAAAATTTTTTATGAATATTTTTTTTTGTAACTGATGTATGGATATACATATATATCTATACAGATATTCCTCTCGTAACACTTTTAAATTTTATTTTTAGAATATAAAATATAGAATACAGATATTCGTCTTGTAACACTTTTAGAAATTATTAAAAAAATTTGAGAAGTTTGTTCGATATTGGTATTATAATACGGGCAATTACTTGTCATGTGACTAAGGTTTAGGCAAAGTTTTTTCGTTGCTAGAAATAACACCTCATAAACCATTTTTTAATTATAATAATAAAACATTTTTTGCTTATTCGATTTTCCCCATCTAATTAAATCTCGTAGAAATACATTAATGGATTCCGATTTAAAATCCTCAGATGATATTATAAGCTTTAAAGTTCCCATAGAATTATGGCAAGTTCAAATAAATTGAAAAACTAAGATATGTACCAAATTAACTAGAACAGTGAGTGCCGCTATTAGAACAATAATTGAAATATCTGGTTTTAAAACTATTAGTAAAGAAGTTGGAACAATTTTGTACATATTAGTTTTATCAAACACTTTTTGACTGTCTCAACAGTGGATCATTATATTCTGATAATAAATATCGATCTGATATTAAACTAAATAGCTTGTAGTTTGAAATTTTAAAATATTGTAAGATTGACTAAAAAGAAAAAATATATTTTAGAGGAAATGAAAATAACTTTAAATTTATATATACATATTTTATACTTTATACTTTTACAATAATAATTCTTGTACCTATAGTTGGGTTATGAAAACAACTAAAATGACTGATAAAAAATCGAAGTAGAATCGAGGTTTTTTACTTTTTTTAAGAAGTCGAAAAAGTTATATGAAGAAATACATATATATATATACAAATGTACATACATACATCAATTGACATACAAACAAAAGAAAAAGAAAAACTAAAATAAAAATAAACTAAAATAAGATCAAGTTGATTTTACAAAATTAAAAAAACTGTCTAACTTTTTTCTTCCATGTGAATACTCTATGTATATAGTTACTTTATGATACTACTACTACATGTTGTAACTGTTGTGACGGCTTTAGTCACTGTTAGCAAATTAGTAATAATAATAGGCGGATTCATTGTTTCCTTACAGTCCCACTCCCAATTCAATGTTTCAATTTCCTATCCTTTCCTATCCCTACTCCCTAGCCAATATACTGCGTTCGCAGATAAGCGTTTCATTCCATTATATTGGCTAAAGGGGGAGGTGGGTTTAGTTAGTAAGAATCTGAAACTACCAAGGGGGAAATTCTTGGTGTCTTTGGAAGATTCCCACCTCCCTTAGGGGAAAAAAAAGCAACATGGGTTATAACAATTTAAACATAGAGCTTTTTCGAACTTTGGGGAGCTGTAACCCCGTACCGGATGGGGCTGCAGAAAAAAGTTGTTAACAATAATATTATTATTTTTATGATATCTATTAGCAGTTAAAATTCCATGTCTCTATTTCAAAAAAAATGTGGGGATCTAAAAGTTAGGTGTTCGAGAGCTACCCGTAGTTTTGGTCGGATCTCAACCAAAAAAAATAGAGAACCTACAAATTCTTGTAAGGATATTTTGTGTTAATTTCAAGACTCTAGCTTTCTTAGTTTTTGAGTTATCTTGCTGATGGTCAGACGGACGGACGGACGCACAAAGCTTAATCGACTTAGAATTTGATTCTGATCCAATCCATACCTTTGAAGGTATATCTAGCTAGCTTATTTCGAGGTGTTACAAACGGAGGAGCAATTTTAATATACCAGATCCTTATCGTACGTGTATAAAAATATTGCAACCATATATTCTAATATTAAATCCTTTTTTTTTTTAATTTAAGCAAAAAAAAAATATATGAATTCTTTTTTTCAGCTTTTTTCCAAATTATTCATTTTCAGACTTTATAAATATTTTTTCTTTTCTTCCTTTTTTGATATACAATTCTTATCCTTTACTTATTAACTTTACTTTTATAGCGACTTTAACACATTTTTGCGCCTTTATTTATACTAAGAATATTAGCTGTGCCAAAGCAATAAAGTTAATACATAACATAAAATAGTACATAATATAAATTTATGAAAGTTAAGAATTCTAAATGAAATTCAAAATATAAAATTAAAATATAGGCTGGAAATACGGAACATAACTGCATTAAAATATAAAAAGTACAATTGTTTTATTTGTCAAACCTGAAGATTGAGGATGCAGTCTCAACAATTTCGAGTGCTAAAATTACTAGTTTCATGATCATACATCCAAATTTCGATTAAAAAAATAATATCAATACATTTGTTTAAAGCAATTAAGATAAAAGTTAAGTTTAAAGCAAACTTCTTATGTTTTAATGTGTAACTTGAATTACCAAATCAAGTTATTATTTTGTGATAGAGTATCAGTATTAATAATAAATTAATTACTTAAACAATTGGTATTTTGTATATTAAACATTTGGTATAAAATTATATAACGTAAGATAATTATATAGATTAAAATTAAAAATCTATTCGTATTGATGAAAGAATTAGACTATTTAAAAGTTCTTGTTTTCTACTATTTGGTATATTTATCTGATTTTTATTCCCAGTATTTCTTCTTGTAATGTTCGATATTTTCGTAAGTTGTAGATTATGTTTTGTGTTTTTTAAATTTTATTATATTATGCATTTTGCGAATATAATACATTATATTTATAATTCATCTTTAAACATGTCTAACATATTGTAAAATAAAAATATTTTTTTTAAATTTTGATATATTATAAATTTTTTCGCAAATATAAAACATTATTTTTATAATACCATCTTTTAAACATTTTTATACATAATAATACGGTGGGGTGTCATAAAACCATATTTCACGAATATGGATTTATGACCCATTCAAATTAGCCATAAAGTCATATAGAGAATATGGCTTTATGTCTCTTTTGAATGGGTCATGAATGCATATTTATACCCGTACGATAGGATCGGGTATAACAAAATTACTCCTCCGTTTGTAACACCTTGGAATAAGCTAGTTAGATATACCTTCAAAGGTATGGATCGGATCAGAAAAAAATTCTAAGTCGATTGAGCCATGTCCGTCCGTCCGTCAGCACGCTAACTCAAAAACTAAGAAAGCTAGAATATTGAAATTTACACAAAATATTCTAGGAGCAATTTGTAGGTTCCCTATTTTTTTGGTTGAGTTCCGACCAAAACTTCGGGTAGCTCTCGAACACCTAACTTTTAGATCCCCACATTTTTTTAAAATAGAGCTATGAAATTTTAACTGCTCATAGATGACACAAAAATACGGAGCAACAGCTCCCCAAAGGTTCAAAAAAGCTCTATATTTAAATTATTATAGCACAAGTTGTATAAGGTATATCTTCATTTTGAAAACGGCAAACGATTACTGCTTTTATTAGCTTTAAAAGAATATATACAATAAATATATAGTTGTGGCATACGGTGTCTTAATTTACCGTTATGTGAAACTGAATTATTGCAAAATCCTTTAACCCTTTTGTCTCCTAAACGGTTTAAGTTGGAAACTTGAAATTTTGATAGAAGTTAGATCTTTGAAGTAATGTGTCATGAATAGGTATGAGTCATTTCAGAAATTTTTTTTGTATCACCCCCCATTTAGGAGCTGTAAGGGGTCAAAAACCGAAAGTTTCCTATTTTTAAACACCTGTAACTTGAACACCTGTTAAAATTCTTTTAAAGTAATACACAAAAATTAAAGCTTTAACATTATACTCTTATTTCTGTTAACAACTTTTTTTAATAATATAGGGTTACTTTATAATTGACGAAAGTGTTACTTGATTTTTTCAAATTTTCTAATAAATTTCTTTAACGAATTTTTTGCATTTTGTTTTACTCGATAATTTGAAATTGTTGAGGATATAATGCGTAGAACAAAAAAATGTAAATAAATAAACAACATAACGGTTGCTTGAAGAATTTTTATTCATATGATATTGATATACATACATACTTATATAATATCATGTTTATTTACATATCGTATATGTCACTGATGAATGAATGATAAGAGTATAGATGTATATTATATAGCGCCGTATTTACATACATACATATATGTATTTTATTGTACTTATAAGAAATTATTCTATGAATGGAAATATTTTTAAAGAAATATTGCAATGTATGGCGATATACTTAACAATATAAATATACTATGTGCGCGTTAATATAATATAATATTTAAAATTATATTTACTATTTTGTACTAAGTAAATTTAATATACATTTACCGCTTAGTATTAAATGGTACTATAGAATATTTGAAAAAGTTTTGGATTGGTAATCGTTATGTGGAAGGTTAAAATATGGTTTTGAAGAATGTATAAACATATAGTTTGAATATATGTACAACCCATAGTTCTAGAAATTATAAAATTCACCCAATTTTAAAATACTAAATGATTAAAAAAATAATATTGTAAGCAGAGTGACAGGCTGTGAACATACTAACGGTTCGTACGGGTATCTAAGAGTTGAGAAAGACAACTGTATTCTTCCTCGTTTTTTATAATTTTAATTCATAAATTAACTTTAACAAAATATTTCATAATTTATTTTAAATAAGAAAAGAATAAAAATAACGACAAAAAGGATAACAAAATAAAAAAAAATTTTAAAAAAATTTTAATTTTGAAAGCATTCAACAAAGCAATATTTAGCAAAGTAACGTAGTTGACATTGTTTAACTCCTCCAAAACCTAATTGTCTCCACCAAACTATATATATCTTTAGCATTAGTTTTTGATTCATAACACTTTAATTCAAGATGTCACGAAGTTACTGATTTGCACTTCAAAAAATGTGGGAGATATAGCGGTTTAAACTTAAAATTGTTACATGTGTACCAAGTTACATAAAGGATAAAAGATTGTTACATGTGATATAAAGGATAAAAGAGATTTCGAATTAGGAGGGATTTTAGAGCTGGTAACAAAATCAGGATATTTCCCCTTTTGCAGAATTCTTACATATATGTACTTGTATATGCGAGATTCTGAATTAGGAGGGATTTTAGAGTTGGATTCTAGAGTTTAACAGTTTTCCTTTTAAAGTATTTTTAATCGAATGAAACATAACACTATATGGCTTAATGACTCATTTGAATGAGTCATAAAGCCATATTTTAAAAACACACACACACCACACCTAATAATACCTCTATAAATAAAAAATACTTTTTTTAAATTTTGTTATCAATTTTTTTTGCAAATGTGGGAGATATAAGACATTATATTTATGATACATCTTCAAACATTTTCATACATAATAATACATCTATAAAAAAATATATATATTTTTAAATTTTATTATATTATCATTTTTTTTCCAAATATTTTTATTTATGATACATCTAGAAACATTTCATACATAATAATGCGTCTATAAATAAACTTAATTTTTTTAAATTTTGTTATATTATTCATTTTTTCGCAAATATAATACATTATATTTATAATACATCTTGAAACATTTGATGCATAATAATCTTATCTTATATCTTATATTATCTTAATATAATAAAAGACAGTCTCCTGCTTCTGCTGCTGCTGCTACAATTCGCGTGCTCTTTTTTAAATTTCAGAGCACACACAATCACAATATTTCTTACTAAACACTAACACTATAACAAGAAAAGAGGTAAAAAAACATGAAAATAAATGGTTTGATTGAAAATATTTTTGTATCGCCCCCCGTTTCGGAGCTAAATGGGATGGAGTCTAAAATTAAAAAATTCCTTATTTTTAAAAACCTGTAACTGTGTTCACACCTGTCCAAAATTTTATCTGATGGTTGTGGATTGAATGTTGGACTTCGGAATGTTTGGACTTCCTTCGTGTACGGAGCTTGTTTGCTCAGGTGTCATTTCATGCAACAATGTGTAATGCCTTTTACGACAATGTCTACAGCTGTTCTTACTAGTGCACTTTGCTATTGAGTGATTGATTGCGAAACAATTGAAACATCTCTGGGACTTCTTGATGTACTCTTTTCTTTTGATTACATTGTAATAAATGTTAATAAATTTTGAGCACAAATTTACATAATGTTTATTTTTGCATGCTAGACAATTCTGCTTGTTCTTCTCCTGATGATTGACATGTTGTGTTTTCAGTATCGCTTACTGGTTGTTCCACACTCCCAAAGAATTTGAAATGGCTTCCAAAACCTGTGTTCTATTCGAACTAAATTTTGTGAATTCAGATATTATTGAAAGGTTTTCTTCGGCCCTTGTAGCGAGCTCTTCTTCCCATGCTTTAATTGTACAATCCAACATTTTTGGAGTTAAAATATGAATCAATAAAATACCCCAATTTGAAATTCGGATTCCTATTAATTTTAGTTGTTGTAGATTTTCTTCTATGGTGTCTGCAAAATTTCTCAACTTTTGACTAGTTTCTATTGGTATTCTATTCTGATTAAATAATTTGTTTAAATGTGTCCTGATGAAAATTGGTTTATTCTCAAAACGATCTTTCAATTTCTGCCAGGCTAGATCATAATCCTCATTGGTTATCGGTGTATATTTGAGCAGCTTTTCTGTTTCTCCTATGAGATATCCTTTCAAAAAAGGTTGTTTCTGTACCTTTGAAAGACTGTTGATAACATGTACTACTGACATAAATAAATAAAGAAACTGGCGGTATATAAACCTAGATGAATTTATGCAGGTTGATGCATGGCAATGTCACTTGGTGTGTCTGATTTGATAGCGATTTTATCTTTCCAGTTTCCTTAGTATCATTCTTGCAAGTCGATACTGGTGAGGATGCTGGTGTCAATTGTACAATCTTATTGAGTAAAACATCCATGGCTGATAATGCTATGTTTTCCACTTCTGCATACACATCATTTTCAAAATAAACTTTACACTCCTCTTTTGGGCTTACCAAGTGTAGAGGATACATTTCAAAATAATTCCGTCTTCCACTGCTTCTCAAGTTCCTCCAAAATCCTTGAGTAATAGTAACGGGGTTTGAGTTTTTCGTCTTTGATATGGATTTTTACAGACATTATCTCAATCAAACCCTTGGATTCGTTCTTTAATTTCTTTATCTTCTCCATGTTAATTTTTATTGTATTTAAAATTGCATGTATTTGAAATTGTGTAATAGATAATATATATGTAATCCGAATTTAAAAATTTTTATAATATATTTGTAATATGTATTTTTAATTGTGTATTAAAAATTTAAAAAATATGTATTTTGAAATTGTGTGGTAATATATATTTAAAACATGTCTTTCAATGTTTGGGTAATTTTTACAATTTCAATATATAAATATAGGTATCTACTTAAAAAATAATTGGAACTGACTTACTTATATTAAGGCTCTTCTGTCAGTCCGTTATCAGCCCGATCGGCGCCATTGTTTTTAACCGCCTACAGTACGTTCCACTTGAAATGATAGGTCCAAACCAAATTTTGTTATTCAAAAATTTTATATTATTTTTGTTGTTAAAATTTTTTTTGATGTAATGAAACTAAAGTTTTATAATTTACTGTTTTTTCACTTTATAATATATAATGTTTTGTCTGTACTAATTTTTACTATATAGTATATTTCATATAAAAAAAATGTTTTGTCTAACAATAATTTTACCACTATTACCACTTTTTTGTTTTTTTATAAATTAATCCGAAGGCTCGAAGGACCAAAAATGTTCTGTCACAGAATAAGGTTCTCTTTTAATTTTCAAAATCTTTTCCCTTTTTATACCCTACACCTAAAGTATAGGGTATATTAACTTTAGTATGGAGTTTGTAACCACCAAAAGGAAGCGAGTTAGATATGGACATGTACATATATTTTGAATCACGATAACCCAAATACTATTTAAACCTATTTTGATGAAATTTATATAGTTCAGATTACTAATTACGAGAATAAGGTTAAGTTCGAATATGGACAAAATCGGTCCATGGGTTCGGATTCTGGAAGCATCCAAATGATTCCGTAGCAAACGAGATTATCTCCAAAACCAACAAAGATAGAACCTTTAAATTTGGTACAATATTGTTCGTTCATGTTAGTTTTATGTCTCTGAAATCTGAGAAGATTTCGTCAATGGGTTTGGATTTTAAAAGCTTCCGAACGAGCCCAAGAGCAAACGAGATTATCTCCATAACCAACAAAGATAGAACCTTTTATTTTTAGTACAAGGCTGTTCTGTTATGTTTCCTTTTCTGTAAAATTGGAAACTGACATTTGAGAGAATTTGAACCATGGGTTCGTATTTGGAAACTTCCGAACGAGCACAAGAGCAATGGAGCATATCTCCAAAACTAACAAAAGCAGGACCTTTAAATTTGGTGCAATGGTGTTCTGGCATGTTTTCTTTATGTCCCTGAGATAGATTTGATGAATTGGAGTGGCAATTCGGGTACCTGACACATACCTCTCAAGGGCTAACAAGTATATCTTCGAAATTAATGAAAATAGAAACTTAAAATTTTTTACAAAGGTGTCAAGCATATCCCAAGAGGATGCCTCTTTTACGTTCCTGAAATTGCAGTTGAATAAGACAGAAAAGAGAAGAAATTCAAGCAGCTGCCAAAAAACTTATGAATTTTTAATTTAATTTGAATTATTCAGGTGTGGGGTATCAATAAGTCGATTGCATCGACTTACTATTACATTTACTTGTTTTTTATTTAAAGAAATACTATTAGTTTGAATTGAAAAATTTAATTCACATTTATTACCATTAATTAGCAGAAATTATGGCAATCCAAGAAGCCTTAACTCTACTGAATAGAATTATTTTGACTGTAAAGCAAGTACGAAATCTCTGTGATAGTCAGGCTACGTTAAAATCTCTGGAATCAATATATACAACTTCGAAGACTATTATAAACTGCCGAAAAATACTTAACGAGATGGTCACGCAGTTCAGCATTCAGCTTTGCTGGGTACTAGGTCATCGAGGTATTCCGGGAAACGAAAAAGCTGCAGAACTTGCAAGAATTGGTACAACCTTACAAGTCCTGCCAGATAGAGCAAGACTAGGGGTACCTCTATCTACAAGCAAAACGTTACTTCGAAAGGAAATAACGGATATGGTAAATAACAAATGGACAAACTTGACCTCGTGCAATATCACAAGATTGATATGGCCCAAAACCGATTTAAGACGATCCAAATGATATACTTTCCCTTAAAAGGGCAGACATTGGAATGACAATTGATATAATCACCGGTCACTGTCTAATAGAGAAGCATGCCAGAAGACTTGGCTTACCCGCATACGACTATTGTAGAGCCAGCAAAGATGAAGAAAAGGAGGAAACTACCCAAGCGGCAAGAAGTGGTTACCGATTCTAAACCGTTTGGTAACCTTGTAACTATTTAGTAACAAATGTTACTGATTTGTTTCGTAACTGAAACCAATCCGATTACATACTGGGGATATAAAGCCATCAGGAAAATGATTGGTAACCGCTACTTAAATTGTTACTTAATTGTTACTATACGGCTACCAAACAGATTTTTTTAAGTGTATTTAAACTTAAAGTAACATATTCCAAACCGTTTAGTAACAGTAACCTTTGAAAAGAATTATGATTTAAATAATTTAATTAAATATCAATCTATCTCTTTTTAACTTAAAATAAATATAAAACGTATATGTATTAATAATATGTAGGTATTATTTAAGTATGAGACATATATGTATGAGAGATATAATTTTTTAGTAAACAAAAATGTTTAATGGTAAAAAAAAATTCTAAATGTCTTTATTAGAAATATTTATAAATAGTTTTGAAAAGCTTTCTAGTATAAATATCATAAACGAAAATCATTTCATCGACGGAAATTTAATTCTACTTCTAAAAAATTAAAGGGCCACTTGCATAATTGTTTTTTAAAGTTTTAGAAACAATTTTCGCTTAAATAAATCATCAAAAAACCCTGTAAATCATCAAAAAACCCTGTTTAGAATTTTGTCAAATGGCCTTTCAGAAATGTTGAAATATTTATTTTTAGGGGATTTTTCTGCAAAAAAACACGGAAATATCATTATACCTATGTGAAATAAAATATTTTTGTTAAGATTTCTAGAACAAAAATTTTTTTAGACCTCAAAAATATGGCGGCTTTTGTTTTGTTTCCTATTTGTGTTATGTAACTAAAATAGTACCAAAATGTAACTAAAGTAATACCAAAATGTAACTAAAATAATTCTAAAGAATTGATCATTATTTTAGTAAATTTCAACAGTGGCGGAGCTGTTAATTAATAACAATGTAGTAAAAGACGACTTTTCAAAATTTATTTATTTATTATAAAAATTTTAAATTTATTTTATTTATAATTTTTCCTAAGTATTTTATTTTCAATTTTGCTCAGTAGCTATTTCTAAAAATTTCTTGCATTTCTTTTGAAAAAAAATTACAAATACGGAAGTAATAGTTTAACTTATTATTAATAGGTTCATATAATATAAGTAATATAACAAATTATTTTGACTTTTTTGCTCATAAATATTATATTCATAGCTGTTAAATTATTTTACTCGATCATGCTCAATATAATTCGGTGCTCCAAAATTATACCGACGTAAATGACCAATTACCTAATTACCTAATGGCGTTCTACTAAGTTTTCGTAGATTTCGTTTGGTGTATTATTCACAACACTAGGTATATTTGTCTACGAGATATTTATTGCGTTATGTACTATGTTAACATTTTTTTGTATTTTATTTATACTAATAAGGAGCCTGCATAGTTTACAGCCCTTAATAAAAATAAAAAAACAAGGCGCCATAAAAACCAATGGTTTTTAATGGCGCAAATTTTTCAAAAGTCAAAACAAAAAGTTTAGAATAATGTGACTTGCACGAAATCTTTTGTTTTTTTTTTAAATTTTATTTGAAGACAAATGTGAAAATTAAAGAGACACTTTCCTTAAATTTAAGGTAACCTAATCTATAATTAAGCAAAACTATTAACACTTGTAAAGTTATAATGTTCAAGCATTGATTTTGAAAAAATGTGTACAAGTGCCTAAGTTACAGGTGTCTAATTCAATTTTTGGTTCCTAATAGCTCCTAAACAGAGTGAGGAACAAAAAAATTTGAATGAAAGTTATTCTGATATAAATACAATTAATTTTGCCGTACGTCTATGGACGTGAAAAAGAATGTTGACATTTTGAACACAACGATCTCTATCAATAGCTTCAAAATGCTTCATTGAAGTGTTTTGGTTTAAGTTTTGAAAGAAGCATACAAATATCTGAACGCTAATTATATTTAAAGTAAAACAAGTAATATTTTTTGACAAATTGTGCTGCTTAGAAATAAAATTATTATTAATTGCATTTATTAATTTTTAAAATAACTGACATTACCGTTCGTTTTACGATTATAATTTATTTCAAATAAAAATTTGTATTTTTTTCATTTTATACATTATTATTTTATATAAATTGAACAATAATTACAATCTAATAATTATAATAAAACAAAAACGCTGATTTTTCTTTTTATTTTTAGCTTTTTCAACTGAACTACATATGTAATAATTATAAATCAACATATATATGTATGTATAAACATAATTATAGCGACGGCAAATCTTGGCACATAATATATATATTTAAATTTATATGTAAAATTGAAAAATTCCCAAAACTGTGGTCGGCAGAATCTACAGTTTCATAAATTTTAAAATTTTATTATTATCAATGCTTATTTATTTTTATATTGAAATCTGATGTGTAATTATTTATACAATATTATTAAGCAGCATAAGTAATTAAACACAATATAATGTGACAAATTCATATTTTTATTTACGTCAAAAAAAAAATCAGCTGTCTCCACCACAGGACCGACCGCCCCTACCAGAAAAGTACAATACCAAAATTTATAGATTTTTTTTATAATAATAATTTTATATCAAAGCAAAATAACTTCTAATAATTTAACAACATTTTGTTTTATTCAAAAACAATAATAAGCAATGAAATCGTAAAAATATATGTATTTACATATGTATGTATGTGCATTCATTCATACATCCATTTCCATTATTATGTAATGAAGGTTGGTACACGATTTTTTTTTCATTCAAAAATATTAAAAGTAAAAAATAATAAAAACTGTAAACAACAAAACAAACATAAGATTAATATTGAATCTGCTAACAAATATTTTACTGTTTTAATTTTATGTCATCAACAAAAGAATAATATGCATAGATACAAGTACATATTATGTATATAAATTTTTAGGAATATAAAAAAAAAACAAAAAAAAATTGTTCATATAAATTCATATGGAGTGTATATAATATGAACTTTTGGACTTTGGACCTATTTTTTGTGGTTTAGATCCGACCAAAACTTCGGGTAGCTCTCAAACACCTGACTTTTAGATCCCCACATTTTTTTTTTGAAATAGAGCCATGAAATTTAACTGCTGATAAATATCATAAAAATATTAATTTTGTTGTTAACAACTTTTTTCTGTAGCCTCACACGTTACGGAGCTACATCTCCCCAAAGTTCGAAGAAGCTCTATATTTAAATTGTTATAACACAATTTGTGTAAGGTATATTTTCAATTTGAAGATATACTTTACGCAACTTGTTATGCGAATTCACTTAATCTTAATTTACCGTAATGCTAAACTCAAATTTTGCGAAACTCAAATCTTCTAAACGGTTTAAGTTAAAACTTGAGATTTTGAGAGAAGTTAGGTCTTTGAAAATAAGTATGAGTCATTTCAGAAAATATTTTTGTATCGCCCCCCGTTTCGGAGCTAAATGGGATGGAGTCTAAAATTAAAAAATTCCTTATTTTTAAAAACCTGTAACTGTGTTCACACCTGTCCAAAATTTTATCTGATGGTTGTGGATTGAATGTTGGACTTCGGAATGTTTGGACTTCCTTCGTGTACGGAGCTTGTTTGCTCAGGTGTCATTTCATGCAACAATGTGTAATGCCTTTTACGACAATGTCTACAGCTGTTCTTACTAGTGCACTTTGCTATTGAGTGATTGATTGCGAAACAATTGAAACATCTCTGGGACTTCTTGATGTACTCTTTTCTTTTGATTACATTGTAATAAATGTTAATAAATTTTGAGCACAAATTTACATAATGTTTATTTTTGCATGCTAGACAATTCTGCTTGTTCTCCTCCTGATGATTGACAAGTTGTGTTTTCAGTATCGCTTGCTGGTTGTTCCGCACTCCTAAAGAATTTGAAATGGCTTCCAAAACCTGTGATCTATTCGAACTAAATTTTGTGAATTCAGATATTATTGAAAGGTTTTTTTCAGCCCTTGTACCGAGCTCTTCTTCCCATGCTTTAATTGTACAATCCAACATTTTTTGAGTTAAAATATGAATCAATGAAATACCCCAATTTGAAATTCGGATTCCTATTAATTTTAGTTGTTGTAGATTTTCTTCTATGGTGTCTGCAAAATTTCTCAACTTTTGACTAGTTTCTATTGGTATTCTATTCTGATTAAATAATTTGTTTAAATGTGTCCTGATGAAAATTGGTTTATTCTCAAAACGATCTTTCAATTTCTGCCAGGCTAGATCATAATCCTCATTGGTTATCGGTGTATATTTGAGCAGCTTTTCTGTTTCTCCTATGAGATATCCTTTCAAAAAAGGTTGTTTCTGCACCTTTGAAAGACTGTTGATAACATGTACTACTGACATAAATAAATAAAGAAACTGGCGGTATATAAACCTAGATGAATTTATGCAGGTTGATGCATGGCAATGTCACTTGGTGTGTCTGACTTGATAGCGATTTTATCTTTCCAGTTTCCTTAGTATCATTCGTGCAAGTCGATGCTGGTGAGGATGCTGGTGTCAATTGTACAATCTTATTGAGTAAAACATCCATGGCTGATAATGCTATATTTTCCACTTCTGCATACACATCATTTTCAAAATAAACTTTACACTCCTCTTTTGGGCTTACCAAGTGTAGAGGATACATTTCAGAATAATTCCGTCTTCCACTGCTTCTCAAGTTCCTCCAAAACCCTTAAGTAATAGTAACGGGGTTTAAGTTTTTCGTCTTTGATATGGATTTTTACAGACATTATCTCAATCAAACCCTTGGATTCGTTCTTTAATTTCTTTATCTTCTCCATGTTAATTTTTATTGTATTTAAAATTGCATGTATTTGAAATTGTGTAATAGATAATATATATGTAATCCGAATTTAAAAATTTTTATAATATATTTGTAATATGTATTTTTAATTGTGTATTAAAAATTTAAAAAATATGTATTTTGAAATTGTGTGGTAATATATATTTAAAACATGTCTTTCAATGTTTGGGTAATTTTTACAATTTCAATATATAAATATAGGTATCTACTTAAAAAATAATTGGAACTGACTTACTTATATTAAGGCTCTTCTGTCAGTCCGTTATCAGCCCGATCGGCGCCATTGTTTTTAACCGCCTACAGTACGTTCCACTTGAAATGATAGGTCCAAACCAAATTTTGTTATTCAAAAATTTTATATTATTTTTGTTGTTAAAATTTTTTTTGATGTAATGAAACTAAAGTTTTATAATTTACTGTTTTTTCACTTTATAATATATAATGTTTTGTCTGTACTAATTTTTACTATATAGTATATTTCATATAAAAAAAATGTTTTGTCTAACAATAATTTTACCACTATTACCACTTTTTTGTTTTTTTATAAATTAATCCGAAGGCTCGAAGGACCAAAAATGTTCTGTCACAGAATAAGGTTCTCTTTTAATTTTCAAAATCTTTTCCCTTTTTATACCCTACACCTAAAGTATAGGGTATATTAACTTTAGTATGGAGTTTGTAACCACCAAAAGGAAGCGAGTTAGATATGGACATGTACATATATTTTGAATCACGATAACCCAAATACTATTTAAACCTATTTTGATGAAATTTATATAGTTCAGATTACTAATTACGAGAATAAGGTTAAGTTCGAATATGGACAAAATCGGTCCATGGGTTCGGATTCTGGAAGCATCCAAATGATTCCGTAGCAAACGAGATTATCTCCAAAACCAACAAAGATAGAACCTTTAAATTTGGTACAATATTGTTCGTTCATGTTAGTTTTATGTCTCTGAAATCTGAGAAGATTTCGTCAATGGGTTTGGATTTTAAAAGCTTCCGAACGAGCCCAAGAGCAAACGAGATTATCTCCATAACCAACAAAGATAGAACCTTTTATTTTTAGTACAAGGCTGTTCTGTTATGTTTCCTTTTCTGTAAAATTGGAAACTGACATTTGAGAGAATTTGAACCATGGGTTCGTATTTGGAAACTTCCGAACGAGCACAAGAGCAATGGAGCATATCTCCAAAACTAACAAAAGCAGGACCTTTAAATTTGGTGCAATGGTGTTCTGGCATGTTTTCTTTATGTCCCTGAGATAGATTTGATGAATTGGAGTGGCAATTCGGGTACCTGACACATACCTCTCAAGGGCTAACAAGTATATCTTCGAAATTAATGAAAATAGAAACTTAAAATTTTTTACAAAGGTGTCAAGCATATCCCAAGAGGATGCCTCTTTTACGTTCCTGAAATTGCAGTTGAATAAGACAGAAAAGAGAAGAAATTCAAGCAGCTGCCAAAAAACTTATGAATTTTTAATTTAATTTGAATTATTCAGGTGTGGGGTATCAATAAGTCGATTGCATCGACTTACTATTACATTTACTTGTTTTTTATTTAAAGAAATACTATTAGTTTGAATTGAAAAATTTAATTCACATTTATTACCATTAATTAGCAGAAATTATGGCAATCCAAGAAGCCTTAACTCTACTGAATAGAATTATTTTGACTGTAAAGCAAGTACGAAATCTCTGTGATAGTCAGGCTACGTTAAAATCTCTGGAATCAATATATACAACTTCGAAGACTATTATAAACTGCCGAAAAATACTAAACGAGATGGTCACGCAGTTCAGCATTCAGCTTTGCTGGGTACTAGGTCATCGAGGTATTCCGGGAAACGAAAAAGCTGCAGAACTTGCAAGAATTGGTACAACCTTACAAGTCCTGCCAGATAGAGCAAGACTAGGGGTACCTCTATCTACAAGCAAAACGTTACTTCGAAAGGAAATAACGGATATGGTAAATAACAAATGGACAAACTTGACCTCGTGCAATATCACAAGATTGATATGGCCCAAAACCGATTTAAGACGATCCAAATGATATACTTTCCCTTAAAAGGGCAGACATTGGAATGACAATTGATATAATCACCGGTCACTGTCTAATAGAGAAGCATGCCAGAAGACTTGGCTTACCCGCATACGACTATTGTAGAGCCAGCAAAGATGAAGAAAAGGAGGAAACTACCCAAGCGGCAAGAAGTGGTTACCGATTCTAAACCGTTTGGTAACCTTGTAACTATTTAGTAACAAATGTTACTGATTTGTTTCGTAACTGAAACCAATCCGATTACATACTGGGGATATAAAGCCATCAGGAAAATGATTGATAACCGCTACTTAAATTGTTACTTAGTTGTTACTATACGGCTACCAAACAGATTTTTTTAAGTGTATTTAAACTTAAAGTAACATATTCCAAACCGTTTAGTAACAGTAACCTTTGAAAAGAATTATGATTTAAATAATTTAATTAAATATCAATCTATCTCTTTTTAACTTAAAATAAATATAAAACGTATATGTATTAATAATATGTAGGTATTATTTAAGTATGAGACATATATGTATGAGGGATATAATTTTTTAGTAAACAAAAATGTTTAATGGTAAAAAAAAATTCTAAATGTCTTTATTAGAAATATTTATAAATAGTTTTGAAAAGCTTTCTAGTATAAATATCATAAACGAAAATCATTTCATCGACGGAAATTTAATTCTACTTCTAAAAAATTAAAGGGCCACTTGCATAATTGTTTTTTAAAGTTTTAGAAACAATTTTCGCTTAAATAAATCATCAAAAAACCCTGTAAATCATCAAAAAACCCTGTTTAGAATTTTGTCAAATGGCCTTTCAGAAATGTTGAAATATTTATTTTTAGGGGATTTTTCTGCAAAAAAACACGGAAATATCATTATACCTATGTGAAATAAAATATTTTTGTTAAGATTTCTAGAACAAAAATTTTTTTAGACCTCAAAAATATGGCGGCTTTTGTTTTGTTTCCTATTTGTGTTATGTAACTAAAATAGTACCAAAATGTAACTAAAGTAATACCAAAATGTAACTAAAATAATTCTAAAGAATTGATCATTATTTTAGTAAATTTCAACAGTGGCGGAGCTGTTAATTAATAACAATGTAGTAAAAGACGACTTTTCAAAATTTATTTATTTATTATAAAAATTTTAAATTTATTTTATTTATAATTTTTCCTAAGTATTTTATTTTCAATTTTGCTCAGTAGCTATTTCTAAAAATTTCTTGCATTTGTTTTGAAAAAAAATTACAATTACGGAAGTAATAGTTTAACTTATTATTAATAGGTTCATATAATATAAGTAATATAACAAATTATTTTGACTTTTTTGCTCATAAATATTATATAGCTGCTAAATTATTTTACTCGATCATGCTCAATATAATTCGGCGCTCCAAAATTATACCGACGTAAATGACAAATTACCTAATTACCTAATGGCGTTCTACTAAGTTTTCGTAGATTTCGTTTGGTGTATTATTCACAACACTAGGTATATTTGTCTACGAGATATTTATTGCGTTATGTACTATGTTAACATTTTTTTGTATTTTATTTATACTAATAAGGAGCCTGCATAGTTTACAGCCCTTAATAAAAATAAAAAAACAAGGCGCCATAAAAACCAATGGTTTTTAATGGCGCACATTTTTCAAAAGTCAAAACAAAAAGTTTAGAATAATGTGACTTGCACGAAATCTTTTGGTTTTTTTAAAAATTTTATTTGAAGACAAATGTGAAAATTAAAGAGACACTTTCCTTAAATTTAAGGTAACCTAATCTATAATTAAGCAAAACTATTAACACTTGTAAAGTTATAATGTTCAAGCATTGATTTTGAAAAAATGTGTACAAGTGCCTAAGTTACAGGTGTCTAATTCAATTTTTGGTTCCTAATAGCTCCTAAACAGAGTGAGGAACAAAAAAATTTGAATGAAAGTTATTCTGTCTATGGACGTGAAAAAGAATGTTGACATTTTGAACACAACGATCTCTATAATAGCTTCAAAATGCTTCATTGAAGTGTTTTGGTTTAAGTTTTGAAAGAAACTTACAAATATCTGAACGCTAATTATATTTAAAGTAAAACAAGTAATATTTTTTGATAAATTGTGCTGCTTAGAAATAAAATTATTATTAATTGCATTTATTAATTTTTAAAATAACTGACATTACCGTTCGTTTTACGATTATAATTTATTTCAAATAAAAATTTGTATTTTTTTCATTTTATACATTAGTATTTATACATTATTATTTTATATAAATTGAACAATAATTACAATCTAATAATTATAATAAAACAAAAACGCTGATTTTTCTTTTTATTTTTAGCTTTTTCAACTGAACTACATATGTAATAATTATAAATCAACATATATATGTATGTATAAACATAATTATAGCGACGGCAAATCTTGGCACATAATACATATATTTAAATTTATATGTAAAATTGAAAAATTCCCAAAACTGTGATCGGCAGAATCTACAGTTTCATAAATTTTAAAGTTTTATTATTATCAATGCTTATTTATTTTAATATTGAAATCTGATGTGTAATTATTTATACAATATTATTAAGCAGCATAAGTAATTAAACACAATATAATGTGACAAATTCATATTTTTATTTACGTCAAAAAAAAAATCAGCTGTCTCCACTACAGGACCGACCGCCCCTACCAGAAAAGTACAATACCAAAATTTATAGATTTGTTTTATAATAATAATTTTATATCAAAACAAAATAACTTCTAATAATTTAACAACATTTTGTTTTATTCAATAACAATAATAAGCAATGAAATCGTAAAAATATATGTATTTACATATGTATGTATGTGCATTCATTCATACATCCATTTCCATTATTATGTAATGTAGGTAGGTACATGATTTTTTTTTCATTCAAAAATATTAAAAGTAAAAAATAATAAAAACTGTAAACAACAAAACAAACATAAGATTAATATTGAATCTGCTAACAAATATTTTACCGTTTTAATTTTATGTCATCAACAAAAGAATAATATGCATAGATACAAGTACATATTATGTATATAAATTTTTAGGAATATAAAAAAAAAACAAAAAAAAATTGTTCATATAAATTCATATGGAGTGATTATATTCATATGGAGTGATAACTTTTGGACTTAGAAAAAAAATTAAAAAAACTTTAAAGTTGGTCAGATCAAAAAATGTTCTATGGCAAAGTTGTTGCTCTTTACTTGTGTAACAACTTTTTCTTAATAATTTTTCTCATAAAATTTTTCTGTTACGAAATATTCGTAAAAAACTTAAAAAGTACACTAGTAAACTACCATTTTCGGTTGTCCGATTTGCTCCAAAAGCTTATCAATCCGAGATATTTACGTAATATGAAATTTCAAATATGAAAATATGTAATTTCAAAAAATTCCGCTCAGTCGTTTAAGCTGTACACGTGCCCACAGACATACCCACACAGGCACCCACGTACAGACGGACATCATGCTGAACATTTTTTTACAGCCTTCTCCACACCGGAGTAGTTCATTTTTGCGAAAATCTCGGGTACAAATTTTAATATGAAAACAATACCTACCTTATACATTAATGTATGCAGTCGGTAAAAATAATGGGTATATTTAAATTCGCTGCTCCGCTTGTAACGCATAAAACTGTTTATGATAGATAATATATAGATTATAGTTTCAAATATATGTATCTAATTCTCTTAAAAAGCTCTCTAAAAGTGTTAGTATTTTTTCTTATAAACTTTGTTTCGTTTTTTTTTTTGTTGTGTGTAAAAACGGTGCATAGAAATGTATGTACCTATATACATTTTTCTAAAAAGTGAAAATTTCCAAATAAAACTTAGCGGGTTCATACGATTATTTTAGAGTTGACAGGGACAACTCTCTTCCGCGTTTTCAACATATATTTTTTTTTTACACAAATAAGTAACAGTAAAAATTCACGAATGAGACAAAAAAATAGAGTAAATATAGTGTATCAAAAATGTAAAGCCAAAATTATTATTTGTAAATGGTGAAGACAGTTAATTATCTTAAAAAATAAATTAAAAATTTTTATTAGAAAAACTGTAAATTTAAAATTATTAATAGATATATAAAATGTTCGAGTAGGTATATTAAAAAAAATCCATATTATTTTGATTTATAATTTTTATTAAGAAGTTTTTACATGTTATGTTACAATTACAATTTTATGTCTTGTAGTGAATTCTTTAATATTTTTATTAAAATTTTTAATTATATTAAAATAGTTTTATATTTAATAGTTTATATTTAATAGTTATAATTAATAGTTTTATAAAATAATTTTTATCACATTTTTTACAAACTACACATTTCAAAGATTGAAACCTACACACTACAAAATCACATTTCAAAGACTGAAAAATTACAATACATATTTTGTGTATACAATATAATAAAATCTATTTTAACGAAAAATTTAATATATTATATTTTCCGGCATTTTATAAAATTTTAATTTTTCGTTATATAATGAAACATTTTTGATAATGTGAATATTTAATATAATAATATTTTAATATTCTAAAACCGCTGGTAATCACAATTTTATAATATTAGTTTCAAATTTTATTTTTGTTTAACTATACAAAAATTTAGATGTTAATTTTGTCGCACTGTGTATTATTTTGAATAATTGAAAGATGAAATGGCCATTAAAAACCTGTACATAAAAAATCATATTTTAATCATAACTAGTAACATTAAAGTAACTTGTTACTAAACGAGGAAGAATACAGTTGACTTTGTCAACTCTTAGATACCCGTACGAACCGTTAGTATGTTCACAGCCTGTCACTCTGCTTACAATATTATTTTTTTAATATTTTAGTATTTTAAAATAATTTGGGTGAATTTTATAATTTCTAGAACTATGGGTTGTACATATATTCAAACTATATGTTTATATGTACATTCTTTAAAAGCAGATTCTAACCTTTCACATAACGATTATCAATCCAAAACTTTTTCAAATATTCTATAGTACCATTTAATACTAAGCGGTAAATGTATATTAAATTTACTAAGTACAAAACAGTAAATATAATTTTAAATATTATATTATATTATATTTAAATATTCCATTGACAGAAAAATTTCTTATAAGTACAATAAAATACATATATGTATGTAAATACGGCGCTATATAATATACATCTATACTCTTATCATTCATTCACTAGTGACATATACGATATGTAAATAAACATGATATTATATAAGTATGTATATATATCAATATCATATAAATAATAATAAAAATTCTTCAAGCAACCGTTATGTTGTATATTTATTTACATTTTTATGTACTACGCATTATATCCTCAACAATTTCAAATTATCGAGTAAAATAAAATGGAAAAAATTCGTTAAAGAAATTTGTTAGAAAATTTGAAAAAATCAAGTACCACTTTCGTCAATTATAAAGTAACCCTATATTATTAAAAAAAGTTGTTAACAGAAATAAAAGTATAATGTTGGAGCTTTAATTTTTGTGTATTACTTCAAAAAAATTTTAACAGGTGTTCAAGTTACAGGTGTTTAAAAATAGGAAATTTTCAGTTTTTGACCCCTTACAGCTCCTAAACGGGGGGTGATACAAAAAAAATTTCTGAAATGACTCATACTAGTTTTCAAAGATCTAACTTCTGTCAAAATTTCAAGTTTCCAACTTTAACCGTTTAGAAGATGGAAGGGTTAAAGGATTTTGCAAAATTTGAGTTTCGCATAACGGTAAATTAAGACACCGTGTGCCAAAAATATATATTTATTGTATATATACTTTTAAAGCTAATGAAAGTAGTAATCGTTTGGCGTTTTCAAAATGAAGATATACCTTATACAACTTGTGCTATAATAATTTAAATATAGAGCTTTTTTGAACCTTTGGGGAGCTGTAGCTCCGTAACGGGTGGGGCTACAAAAAAAAGTTATTAAAAATAAAATATTAATTAATATTTTTGTGAGATCTATCAGTGGTTAAAATTTCATAGCTCTATTGCAAAAAAAATGTGGGGATCTAAAAGTTAGGTGTTCGAGAGCTACCTTAAGGCTTGCTCCAAACTCAACCAAAAAAAATAGGGAACCTACAAATTACTCCCAAAATATTTTGTGTAAATTTCAAGATTCTAGCTTTCTTAGTTTTTGAGTTAGCGTGCTGACGGACGGACGGACGGACGGACGGACGGACATGGCTCAAAAGTCTTAGAATTTTTTTCTGATCCGATCCATACCTTTGAAGGTATATCTAGCTCGCTTATTTCGAGGTGTTACAAACGGAGGAGTAATTTTATTATACCCGATCCTATCGTACGGGTATAAAAATACGTATCAGTTTAGCAATCAGTTGAAGACACATTTTCTACACAAAATGCACACATTATTTATCAATGTACCTAAAATGTTTAGTATCGGAATAAACACATATAATGGTAACAAATACGAAACGGTTTAGTTACATAAAATCAAAGTATCAAAAGAGATACGAAACAGTAGCATTTTAGAAACAGTATACTAAAATGTTTCTATTATAATTCATAAAAAGAGTTTCTAATCGGTTTCTAAACGATTTCGTTACAGTCACAAAAAAGGTATAAAAATTACCAAAATGCTACAAAATAGTAACATTTTGCTGCTTGGGTACTCTTCATTTCCTTTGCACATACCCGGCCTTGTCAGCAAGAAGGAATACCCATTTGGGGCAATATCTCTTCAACAACCTTAGCAATCTAGCAGGTAAAACTGTGAAAAGCAATTTTCGCTTTGCAAAATGCTCAAATTAGTTTTAACGAGTGGGATATAAAAGTTCCTATGTGTTATCACAACGGACCAAATACGGTCTAAGTGTGCCTTTTTGGCAGCCACCTTAACCTAACCTACTCCAAAGGAATTAAAACTAAATTCTTAATTACCGGCTTTTATAAATTAAGTTTAAACGATTACCATTATATATGTGGTTCAATGCCCTTAACATTTTTTTTTCATTTTAAATAAATTATTCTGTAAATAGTTACATAGGCTTTAGCAGAATTTAAATTTACAGACTTAACCTACAGAATTAGTTTGCAAAAATTTTTGTTATACTGCAAATTAAAGTAGTAAATTGACATTTTTTTATACGACAAATTAATATGTATAACATTATAACAAAAAAATAGTTTTGTATAACAAATTTGTTGACACTTAAAGAAAAGAGATACGAAACTTTGACAATTAATCGTTTGACAGCATTAATAATTCATTGAAAAGTAGAAAATAACATTGGTAGAAAACAAATATTCATTTTTATTTTAAAATTATATTAGTGTTAGTTTATATAAAAAACGAGGAATAGTGCACTAGAGTAGACTGTGTCAACTCTGGGATACCCGTATGAACGTAATATATCCTGTTTCTATAAAACTTGATCATCTTTTAAAAACATTCAGAGTTTTAGTACCGAACTACAGAGATATATTTATGTAAATTGTGGAGTTGCATGATAGCTACCCGAATCTATTGCACCTAGCTTCATTAAGTTCCAAGAAATGCAAAAAGCCTGAACCGGCTGCTTCAGACCATTCAAATTTTACAAAAGTTTTTGGCATGCAACTCGACACTTTTCCACTAAATTTCAGATAGCTAGCTTCAATAGACACTGAGTTATTTTCATTTAAAACGAGGAAGAATACAGTTGACTTTGTCAACTCTTAGATACCCGTACGAACCGTTAGTATGTTCACAGCCTGTCACTCTGCTTACAATATTATTTTTTTAATATTTTAGTATTTTAAAATAATTTGGGTGAATTTTATAATTTCTAGAACTATGGGTTGTACATATATTCAAACTATATGTTTATATGTACATTCTTTAAAAGCAGATTCTAACCTTTCACATAACGATTATCAATCCAAAACTTTTTCAAATATTCTATAGTACCATTTAATACTAAGCGGTAAATGTATATTAAATTTACTAAGTACAAAACAGTAAATATAATTTTAAATATTATATTATATTATATTTAAATATTCCATTGACAGAAAAATTTCTTATAAGTACAATAAAATACATATATGTATGTAAATACGGCGCTATATAATATACATCTATACTCTTATCATTCATTCACTAGTGACATATACGATATGTAAATAAACATGATATTATATAAGTATGTATATATATCAATATCATATAAATAATAATAAATATTCTTCAAGCAACCGTTATGTTGTCTATTTATTTACATTTTTATGTACTACGCATTATATCCTCAACAATTTCAAATTATCGAGTAAAATAAAATGGAAAAAATTCGTTAAAGAAATTTGTTAGAAAATTTGAAAAAATCAAGTACCACTTTCGTCAATTATAAAGTAACCCTATATTATTAAAAAAGTTGTTAACAGAAATAAAAGTATAATGTTGGAGCTTTAATTTTTGTGTATTACTTCAAAAAAATTTTAACAGGTGTTCAAGTTACAGGTGTTTAAAAATAGGAAATTTTCAGTTTTTGACCCCTTACAGCTCCTAAACGGGGGGTGATACAAAAAAAATTTCTGAAATGACTCATACTAGTTTTCAAAGATCTAACTTCTGTCAAAATTTCAAGTTTCCAACTTTAACCGTTTAGAAGATGGAAGGGTTAAAGGATTTTGCAAAATTTGAGTTTCGCATAACGGTAAATTAAGACACCGTGTGCCAAAAATATATATTTATTGTATATATACTTTTAAAGCTAATGAAAGTAGTAATCGTTTGGCGTTTTCAAAATGAAGATATACCTTATACAACTTGTGCTATAATAATTTAAATATAGAGCTTTTTTGAACCTTTGGGGAGCTGTAGCTCCGTAACGGGTGGGGCTACAAAAAAAAGTTATTAAAAATAAAATATTAATTAATATTTTTGTGAGATCTATCAGTGGTTAAAATTTCATAGCTCTATTGCAAAAAAAATGTGGGGATCTAAAAGTTAGGTGTTCGAGAGCTACCCTAAGGCTTGCTCCAAACTCAACCAAAAAAAATGGAGAACCTACAAATTACTCCCAAAATATTTTGTGTAAATTTCAAGATTCTAGCTTTCTTAGTTTTTGAGTTAGCGTGCTGACGGACGGACGGACGGACGGACGGACATGGCTCAAAAGTCTTAGAATTTTTTTCTGATCCGATCCATACCTTTGAAGGTATATCTAGCTCGCTTATTTCGAAGTGTTACAAACGGAGGAGTAATTTTATTATACCCGATCCTATCGTACGGGTATAAAGAGAAGTTGTATGGCAACTATCCGAACCTGTCATATCATCACAACAAAATTTTACAGAAGTTGTTGCCATAAAACTCGATCATCATTTGCAAAATTTCAGATACCTAGATTGAATAGACACTGGGTTATTTCCATTTAAAGAAAGAAGTTGTATGGCAGCTACTCGAACCCGGCGGCCGAAAATGCTGGAGTTAAATAGCAAAACTAACAATTTTGTAAAAGTGACGTAAAAAAAATTTCAGCCTCCTAGCTCCTCTATTTTTTGAGTTATAGTGCGGGCGGACACTGAGTTCTTTCATTTAAAAAGAGATTTTGTATGGCAGCTACCCGAACCCGTCACACCACCACAACCAAATTTTGCAGAAGTTGTTGCCATAAAACTTGATCATCATTCGCAAAATTTCAGATACCTAGATTGAACAGACACTGGGTTATTTCTATTTAAAGAAAGACGTTGTATGGCAGCTACCCGAACGCGGGGACAGAAAATGCTGGAGTTAAATAGCAAAACTAACAATTTTACAAAAGTGACGTAAAAAAAATTTCAGCCTCCTAGCTCCTCTATTTTTTGAGTTATCGTGCGGACGGACACTGAGTTCTTTTCATTTAAAAAGAGATTTTGTATGGCAGCTACCCGAACCCGTCGCACCAGCACAACCAAATTTTGTAGAAGTTGTTGCCATAAAACTTGATCATCATTTGCAAGATTTCAGACGCCTAGCTTTATTAACTTTCAAGAGGTGCAAGAAGCCTGAACCGGCTGTTCTAGGCCAAACAAATTTTACAAAAGTTGTTGGCATATAACTCGACACTTCTTTACTAAATTTCAGATTCCTAGCTTCAATAAACACTGAGTTATTCTCATTTAACCGGATAGGTTGTATGGCAACTACCCGAACCCGCCGCACCACCACAACCAAATTTTACAAAAGTTGTTGCCATAAAACTTGATCATCATTTGCAAAATTTCAGACACCTAGCTTCATTAGGTTCCAAGAGGTGCAAGAAGTCTGAACCGGCTGCTCTAGACCAACCAAATTTTGCAAAAGTTGTTGGCATGTAACTCGACACCTCTTTACTAAATTTCAGATTCCTAGCTTCAATAAACACTGAGTTATTCTCATTTAAACGGAGAAGTTGTATGGCAGCTACCCGAACCCGCTGCACCAGCACAACCAAATTTTACAGAAGTTGTTGCCATAAAACTTGATCATCATTTGCAAAATTTCAGAAACCTAGCTTGAATATATACTGAGTTATTTCTATATAAAGATAGAAGTTGTATGGCAGCTACTCGAACCCGCCGACCGAAAATGTTGGATTTAGATAGCAAAACTAACAATTTTGCAAAAGTGACGTAAAAAAAATTTCAGCCTCCTAGCTCCTTTATTTTTTGAGTTATCGTGCGGACGGACGGACGTACATGGCTTAATCGACTCAGAATTCGATTCTGAGCCGATCCATACCTTTGACACTATATCTAGCTCGACTCCTTTAAGGTGTCACAAACGTAATGGCAAATTTATTATACCCTTGAACATAGTTCATACGGGCATAAAAAATATTTTATTTTATTTCAGCTTGCGGTTGCACGATGACCACAGTGTATTGATGTTGGCTGGCTGCTGATGCAGATCCAAATCACTTCAGATAAGTATAAATATTTATGATTATTAAAAAATGTGATGGCTTGTTTTTATTTGTTCTTTTTTTTAGGCTGGTGAATGATAATGCAACAGGTTGGCCATTGATGACGACGAAACAAATACCACAAATTACAATACAATGTAAAATTTTAATTTTTCTTTTTTATTTAATTTGATACAGAAATTATTATTCTTTCATCTCTTTTGCTTCTCTTTTTATTTTGTTTTGCTTCTCCTTGTAATATATTTTCTTAATATTTTTATCTTTTGTAATATATTTTCTTAATATTTTTGTTTTTATATTATATAATTTTCAATTTCCTTTATCACCTCACCTTTTTACATTGTTGATCTCTTAATTGATATGGTATTTAAAACTATTTTATTTTAATATGTAATACTATTATTTATTCTTAATTGGATTCATTGATTTTAAGCTTTTATAGTTTTAGTTTAGAAAAAATTTTAAATTATATTTTCTTAGTAAATTTTGAATTTTTTAAAGCAATTTTATGAATCACTTTAGTGGTTATTATTCTTATTGTAATGAAGTAATGTATTTTTAAGTTTTTTTTTTTTCCTCATAATATTTTATTAGTTGTAAGCATTTTGTATGAATTTCCAATGAAGAATAAAGATTAAATAATAATAATACATATGTAGAAGGTAGCTAAAAAATTCAGACACATGGTGAGAGCGGTTCTGGCTCATCTTCTCATAATAGATAATCTTTGATTGAAATATTAAAATGTGCGTATTGCGAACGTTTGAATATTTTTTGCCTGTTTTTCTCTTTTACATAAGTATAGTTTTAACTTGGGTTTAATAGTAAAACAAAATAGTAATTCTTACATTATTTATTTTATTACGAAACCTTCTTCTTTCGTTGTTGAATCCAATCACATACTAAATTGACCATTGATCAGTTTAGACGTATATTTAATTAACGGAAATAATAAAAATAATTAAATCTATAATTTATTCGTTATAAAAATAGTTGTAACGGATAACTATAAGAATGGCAGATTGCCATAAATGCAAAACAAAAATAAAAGGAGAGACTGGAATTAGATGCGGAGGTGTATGTGGCAAAATTTCATATATGATCAAAATGTATGATCAAAATGATTGGACCAGTATGCAATTGGTATACTAAATACTAGCCCAATGTTAAAATTATAATGTGATGATTATACGCTATACATTAGTAATGTGGATTTAGTACTGCAAAATATGGAGATGACGGTTAAAAAAAATTCGGAATATTTAAAGGAATACAAAAATGAATTTGAATGTGCCTTACAAAAAAATGAAAAAGATATTGTGAAATTACTAAGGGCAATTGAAACCAGATATATGGAGAAATTGGAACAAATAAAAATTACCCAACAAAAATAAATTGAAAAAATATCAAAAATTATGCATACATTCAAAACGCAATCAGTAAAAATGAATGAATCTATAAAAAAAACTCATCGCAAAAGATGAATGAACTAATAAATTAATTAAAATATATCAAATTAAATGAAAATATTGCAAATGTGGGTCAAAAGGTATCATTCTCTGAAATTAAAAAAAAATGCAAGTGTAAGCGAAATAACTCTACCGAAAATGAAAAAAGAATTACC
This sequence comes from Poecilobothrus nobilitatus, assembly GCA_947095535.1. Taxonomy (NCBI): domain Eukaryota; kingdom Metazoa; phylum Arthropoda; class Insecta; order Diptera; family Dolichopodidae; genus Poecilobothrus; species Poecilobothrus nobilitatus. The sequence goes on from OX352772.1 coordinate 241,155,620, forward strand.
TTTGATTATTAAACCAAAAAATAAACAAAAAAGTGATTTAATAAGACGGGATTTAAATAAGAATGTAGACCCAAAAAATTTGCAAATAAAAATTATTGAAAATTGAACAAATGCAGCAGTTTTGATGGAAACTGGAACAATTGAAGAACAGGGAAAAATTAAAAAATATTATTTATTTATTTATTCAACTTATACAATAACTAAAATTAATTACTTATTATACATACTAATTATACATTAATTACATGCACTAGCAACTGAGGCCTTCGGCTATTTTTATTTTTTTTTAGTAAAGTACATTATTAGGGAACAAAAATTATAATTGTTGAACCTAAGTTACATGTTATCTTTTTTTTTTTATAATTATTTTCTTTTATTGTATACTTTCTTTTTTGATAAAACAATTTTTTTTTTTTAATTTTTTTATATGGAACAGTACCCTACCTTTTTTTTTTTTTATTTATTTATTTATTTATTTATTTTTTTATTTTTTTTTTATTTATTTTTTTTTTTATTATTTTGCTTTTTATATTTTATTGTAAATGTTTAATCTTTTTACGAAGTTTGCGAACGTTGTGACATTTTGCGCTGTGGTTTCCGACAAAAGTAAGTGTAGCGGTTTTATATTTTGCTGAATTCTTATGGCATCAATTTCTGTACATTCGATAATTATGTGCTCAGTTCTAATGACTTGATTGTTACAAAATGTGCAAGTTGGAGCTGGTTCTTTGTTGAAAAGGTGTTGGTGGGTGAGTATAGTGTGCCCAGTTCTAAATTTTGTGTACACCGTAAGGTCCCTTCTGCTCGCGTTTGCTGGAAAGGATGATGGTTCTTTCTTGGGGTTGATGTGTTTATAGAAGTTAGTAAAGTTTGCCCAGGTAAGTAAAGATTCATGCTGCGTTATCTTTTTTATTTCTTCGACTAGGTCTGATTTATTTGTGAAGTTTAGTGGTACGAGAAGAGAATTTGCCGCCTCTTTTGCTATTTTATCGGCAAACACATTTCCTTCTATACCCGCATGTCCTGGGATCCACATAAGTTTTTGAGATTTCTGTTTTTTTATTAGGGTGTCCCGTATTTCCTCTATGGTTTTTTCGGTGTTGTTAACATTGATGACCGCTTTCATTGTTGAAAGGGGGTCAGAACAAATTATGTATTTTTCTTTTGGATTTTGTTTTATTTTTACTGCTTCCAGTACCGCAAGTGCCTCAGCAGAGTAGGGTGTTGAGTATGGGGTTAGGGCTCCTATTTTTAAAATATTTTTTTCTTCATCCACGATACTAAATGCTGTTGCAAAGGGGGATTTTGAACCGTCGGTGAATATGAGATTCCATTCAGCTTATTTATTTCTTAAAGATCCAAATTCCTGTCGAAAATTCCTGACATCAAAATACCATTAGTAATAAAATGGAGTACCGCAAATTGAGGTACTCCATATGAGTGATAAATTCAGTGAAAGTGAAATTGTGGTAAAATTGAAAAATCAAAACCTGTTTATGGAAAAAGTATATACTGCAAAAAAATTTAACAAGGAAAAGTTTAATGCAATAATTGAAGTTGATAAGGAAAGTTTCCTAAAATTTTGGAAAATGAACGAGTGTGCATAGGGTGGGAAGGTGTTCAACGCTATAAATGTTCTAAGGTGTTTCAAATACAAAGGTTTTAAACACAAATCAGTGGAATGTAGGCATAATGAAGCATGTTTAAAGTGCCACCAATTCCATAAGACTAATAATATTGTAAAAGGACATCAATAAATCTATAAATTGCGCTAAATATAACGAGAAACTTAAATTACATGTGGATGTGAATCATAAAACATTTAGCAAATTCCTGCTTATCAACATAAATTAAGTCTAAAATAATAATAATAATAACAAAGTATGACTGACAGTACTAACAACGAAAAAGTAATAAGAAACATGAAAAAAATGGTGGAATCAAAAAATTAAAAAAAAACCAGAAATGTATTAAATTTTTTACTCTTCACAAAGAAACATGATGATATGAAAGAATCCATAGTCGATGTAGTTAATCTAAATAAAATTAAAACTAGTGATTGAATCTTTTCAAATACTCCTGATATGAGCACGCTCGAAGTATCGGATAATAAATACTCTAACTGGATTAAAAGTGAAACTATGTGCATTAGTAATACAAATAAAAAAAATGGATACACTCTAAATATACAAGAAAATAGCAAAAGTTTTATCGATTCATTGGTACCTCCAATTGTCAGATTAACAAGAAAAGCAATTAATGCAGGTAATAATGTGTACGCAATATCGAGATTAAGAGACCATAGAATTTACAACAACGTGAGGCTGTGTTTGTCGTACTTCCATGATCGGGATGATATTTGCTATGAAGGTATGACTCAGACTAGTTTAAAAGTACTCATTCATCAAAAGGGAGTGCCAAATAATTATAAAGAACTTTCTAACCTACACCTAGTTTAGCTCGTGAACACAGGAGTGTCTAGAAAAGAAGTACTTCCAGACTTAGCTTATTACAGGAGGCATATTGAAAACAAATATAGGGAGTATTTGTAGAGAATAAAAAAACTTGGCAAAATTATAAACGATCGGTAAACCATGATGCATAATACATAGCTTTATTTGAACATTGTAAATTTTAATGCCAGAAGTCTCAGAAAAAATATTGTTGAAATTTTATCATTTATTAAAATTAAAAAATGCATTATGATTATAATTGGTGAAACTTGGATATATTCCGATGAGGAGATGTTTTTTAATATCCCTGGGTTTACAGCTTCATTTATTTCTAATAATTTGAATAGAGGAGGTGGGGCTGCTATTTATGTGAAGTAAAATATTGATTATAAAATCCTGGAAGTCTCGGAACAGTTTAATACAATAATTGTATCATTAGCTGGCTCCACTCCAGTTATTAAGCTTACTGTTTGCTACAAGAGTCCTAGTTTAAATTATAAATCATTTATATCACATTTAGATTCAATCTTCTAATATATAAAGCAGAAATTCTGTTTGTTTGTTTGTTTATTTGTGCCCTTTTCACGTAAAAACCACCAGTCCGATTGCCACCAAATTTTGCAGGAACATTTTTACTACCCCGGAAAGTGTTATATAGGCTATATGGTGTTTTGGTTCATTAACCCATTGCGGCCGAGAGCCATTTAAACTTTTTCTCTTTTTTTGTTGTCCTGCCTAAACGGTTTGATCGATTGAGTTGAAAATTTGTACAAATGTTCTTATTAGCTTTGGACGGGTGTCAAAAATTTGGATACAATATGTTACCCGAATTCGGCCCGGCAGGCTTCCAAAAACATTTTTGTTTCCGATTTATGTCCAATTTTATATGAGGGTTTTATGGTCCGAAGAAAAGCCTGTGACAGATTTTTATTAAGTTCCGTTAACCCGTTTGGGCAGGAGAGCCGCACGAAGTTCATTAAATTTTTCTGTTGCCCTGCTTAACCGGTTCGACCAATTCGGTTGAAAATTTACAATAGCGTAGCACTTTACCACAGGAGCTCACTGAGTTGATTTGGTTACGGTCCATTAATCCGTTTCGGCACCAGGACTCAATGAAGTTTTTCAATTTCTTTGTTGTCGCGCTTAAACGGTTTTGCCAATTGAATTGAAAATTTACAAAAGTGTAGCTGTTTACCACAGGAGTTCACTGAGGTGATTTGGTTACGATACATTAACCCGTTTCGGCACCAGGGCTCAATAAAATTTTTTAATTTCTTTGTTGTCGCACTTAAACGGTTTTACCAATTGAGTTGAAAATTTACAAAAGTGTAGGTCTTTATAACAAAAGCTTTCTGAGTTCATTTCGTTACGATACATTAACCCATCAGGCTTCAGGCCATGAAATTTTCATTTTTCGTTGTTGTGCTTAAACGATTTGACCAATTGAAAATTTTCACAAGTATTGCACTTTGGCACACAATTAGCTCATTCAATAAATTTTGTTATTATTGTTTGTTAGCCCCTTTCCGCACGAGCACTTATTAATAATATTTTGCATAATTTTGTGTATTGTTATTATTATTAAAAAGATATTTCCAACACTCTTTACTTTTATCTATAGTGTTTCTAATATTCCATAAAAACCTTTCAATGCATATTTCTAATATAGAGCAGTAATTAAAGTAACCTTATTAAGTATCTTAACAATACTGTGTTTAAGTCTTAACAACATAACATTTTCGGCCGTTGTTAAAATACAGAAGCAATCTCCTCCATTAGACAATCATCATGTCATCATTCAGAAATGCATTACTTAAATGTGGTCTTTAGATGTGGTCTATAACCTATATAAGACCTATATAAGATGCATGTGTATAACATATTTCGCATAAAATATCATTGAAATATGTACATATAGTATGTATAATATCCGTATATTTAAAAATACTATAAACTTTATCAATTAAATTAGAAAACATATTCACATTTCTGTACAGTATTTAATCAAAAATGAGTACATACATATTTAAAAAACAGAAAACCTTACATTCTTATCCATATACAATTTTTACACATATTTTTAGCCAATCAATTTGGTAACATAATTACAAAAACTAAACGTAAAAAAATTCTGGTTGATTTATAAAGGTAAAAAAGAATCATGTATTTTTTATATTGAAAATATGTTAAACAGAACCTGAAATGTACGTATTTAAAAAGAAGTTTTTTCAAAATTTGAAGAGCTGTCGGTGCTGTAGGATCTCCAACGGTGAGAGTACATAAAAAAGTTGTTCTACAATATTACTCTTTTAAGAGACCTATGCATAGTTAATATTTCATTGCTCTTTATTAAACAGTATATAAGTTTTGTAAACAGAAGGACTGACAGAGCGAAACTAATAGCAAATTTTTCAAAATGTGCTTAAAAGGATAATTCACAAAAACATGAAGTGACATAACTTACAAAAAAAAATTGATTACATTATGGCCTTTTATTTTTATGTTTCGGTATTAACGAATATATTGTCAAAACTCACTTCGCCGTAATTGTGTACTCAATAGATTATTGATTCCTTTAAAGATTTTTTGTAGACGAATTGTCTTTAATTTTTCACTCTGTTTATTCAATTTAACTAAATGTAATAAAAAATAGAATATTAACTACCAGTATCTGAAAATATTATAAATATACGTCAACTATATTAATTAAATTATATTAAGTCAAAAACAAAAGTTAATAATTTTTATTTCATAAAGCCGATCAAATACTCCGGGAAACGCCGGGTACTCTGCTAGTTTTTAATAAATACAAAAATATTGTGATGGTGGCCGATACTAATATTGATTCATTATCTGATACAGAGCTTTCCAGATCTTATAAAACAATGCTGGAATATAACGCGATTGATATAAAGAATGAAAAGTATGATTTTAAAATTACTACTCAAGATGTAATTAATCTGGACCATAAAGCTATCATAATCAGGATAAATAAAATTATAAAAAAACTTGAACCTATTTTCAACAAGGAAATAACGGGTGGGCCAAAAATCATGCCTTCGTGTTAAAACTGAATAACTTTTTTGTTTATTATTATAATATTATTAATATTCTTATTAGTATACTATTAACTTTTTAATTTATTATTTATTCTTTTCAGATTTTTATACCCTACACCTAAAGTATAGGGTATATTAACTTTGGTATGGTGTTTGTAACCACCAAAAGGAAGCGAGTTAGATATGGACATGTATATATATTCTGAATCAGGATCACCTCCTGAGTCGATTTAACGATGTCCGCCCGTTCGCACGATAACTCAAAAAATAATGAAGCTATCTTGATGAAATTTATATTGTAGGTTACTAATCACGAAAGGAAGGCTAAGTTCGGATGTGGACAAAATCGATCCATGGGTTCGGAGTCTGGAAGCTTCCGAATGATTCCGGAGCAAACGAGATTATCTCCAAAATCAACAAAGATAGAACCTTTAAATTTTGTACAATGATGTTCCTTCCCATTCGATTTATGTCTCTGAAATTTAATAGGATTTGGTCCATGAGTTTAGATTTTGGAAGCTTCCGAACGAGCAGCAGAGCAAATGAGATTATCTTCAAAACCAATAAAGATATAACCTTCAAATTTGACAGAGTGGTGTTCTTTCATGTTTTATTTAAGTTTTTAAAATTTGAGAGTATTTGGTCCATGGGTTTGGATTTTGGAAGCTTCCGAACGAGCCCCAGAGCAAACGAGATTATCTCCAAAATCAACAAAGATAGAACCTTTAAATTTTGTACAATGATGTTCCTTCCCGTTCGATTTATGTCTCTGAAATGTAAGAGGATTTGGTCCATGAGTTTAGATTTTGGAAGCTTCCAAACGAGCACCAGAGCAAATGAGATTATCCCCAAAACCAACTAAGATATAACCTTTAAATAAGGCAGAGTGGTGTTCTCTCATGTTTTATTTAAGTCTCTGAAATTTGAAAGGATTTGGTTCATGGGTTCGGATCTTGGAAGCTTCCGAACGGGCCCCAGAGCAAACGAGTATATCTCCACAACCAACAAAGACAGAACTTTTATTTTTAGTACAAAGGTGTTCTGTTATGTTTCCTTTTTTGTAAAATTGGAAACTGACATTTGAAAGAATTTGAACCATAGGTTCGTATTTTGGAAACTGCCGGACGAGCACAAGAGCAACGAGCATATCTCCAAAACCAACAAAAGTAGAACCTTTAAATTTAGTACAATGGTGTTCTGGCATGTTTTCTTTATTTTCCTGAGATGGATTCGATGAATTGGAGTGGCAATTCGGGTACCTGACACATACCTCCCAAGGACTAACAATCTTCGAAATAAATAAAGATACAAACTTAAAATTTTTTACAAAGGTGTCAAGCATATCCCAAGAGGATGCCTCTTTTACGTTCCTGAAATTCGAGTTAAATATGACAGAAAAGGGAAGAAGTTCAAGCAGCTGCCAAAAAAACTTATGGATTTTTAATTTAATTCGAATTATTCAGGTGTTGGGTATTAATAAGTCGGTTGCATCGATTTACTGTTACATTTACTTGTTTTCATCTAACCTTGTTACACCAACATGCAAAATTACACGAACGAGCAACGGACAAAAGTGGTAGAATTTTACATTTCCAATGGGCATTCAATTGTACTGGCGAAACGAGCCTATCGAAATTATTTCAACACCAGAAATGTAGCTATCCAAACCTCAATTAATCGTTTAATTGCACGATTTCGCCAACAAGGTTCAGTGTCAGCCCTACCACGAATAGCAAGACCGAGAATAGATGACCATTGATCGTGTACGGAACAGTGTTGAAGAAAATTCAGAAGACGAAGACGATCTGGACAACTGGGCATGTCCAAGACATCACTTCGGCGGATTTTATCTTGGCATTTACACATGCATCCATACAAGGTCCATTTGTCATAACAACTTTTACCAGTTGACTTTTCTAAGTGAAACTTTTGATGGCCAAATTATGTCCAGAAATTTAGGATTCAATTGGCTAGCACTTTCACCAGTTTTAACTGCGTCTGATTATTTCATATGAGGTTATTTCATATATGGGTTTGATAACAAGTATCAAACTGTAGTGTAGCTAAAGCACAACATTGAAGCTGAGATCAGGGCAATAGAGTGTGATACTTTTCGTGCTGTTAGTAGGTATACTAGGCCGGTTCTAGACCAGGAAGTGACGTCAGAGATAAGAGAACATTTTTGTTTTAAATTGTAGAAATGAAAAAAATTTTCTGCGGTCACACTTAAACTTAAATGAATTATGCTGATAAGAAAATAAAATATTGAAGTATGATTTTTGATATTGAAATAATTTTTTGAAGTATGATTTTGTTTCTTTTTTAATTGTGGGATTATGTTGATAAGAAAATTAAAAATTTTTAAAGGACCAAAATGACGTAAGGGAATTCCTTTAGTTAAAATAAAACATTTTTATTAGATTTTTTATGTTTTAACAAGGGGTTTTTTATTTTTTAATTGTTTTCGATATTTATAATTCTTTTTATTAAATTTCTTTACAATTTTAGCTAATCGTGAAAAACATCTTTTAAAAAATTCAACTGAATTTGGAGTAATTAAGTCCGTCCAATTATCATCTTTTCCTTTTAGTAAACTAAATTCAGTCAATGTTGACATAGCATAATTTCTTAGAAACTTAATATGATATGTAATTTCCTTTTTGGGTTTCTTTCTTAAAAGTTTTTTATTTTTCAGAAAAAAATTATTAAACATAATAATTGTTCTTGTGAACTCCATTCTATGATTAAAACTAAAGAAAACTAATTAAGCAGATAATTTATGTATAAAATATGAAAATAACAAGAATTAACTAAATCTTCTCTGGGTAGGAGTGCTAGGATGTAGATAGAAATCTATTAAGTAAGGTATACGACACTTAGTAAGTTTATTAGTCTATTATGTTAAGGTTCGATCCCAGAGAAGATTTTTTTCTTTTTTTACTTAAAAAAATTAATGTAATAAAGCACTTGACAAATTCTAATTTGACAAATTAATTTCTAGTTTACAATTATAATTTATTTCTTGAAGATGATGATAAGGAAGACGATGATTTTTTCTTTTTGATACTATCCAAACGAATACAGCATTGTTCAGCTCCCTTTAATTTGTTCAATGCACAAATTTTTAACTACATTTTTTTTTTTTGTACCGCTCACTGATTTTTTTTTATGATCTTCACTTCTGATTTCCTCCATCCATTTCTTTGTAGATTCCGATGAAGTGTTCATTCATTTTTGATAATTTTTTGTAGATTGATTTTTATTCAAGATCTTTTTTATTTTATCCATATTAATTTAATAAATTTATTAAATAAAGCTATCGATTGTGAATAGTAAAATGAATATGTTTCTGATTATTTCTCTTCTTAAATACTTTCGAATTTACTAAATCAGCAATTTTAATAAATAAACATTTTGAAAGGCACAAACACCAACATAATTAAGAGAACATCTTTTCGAACAGGAAATTTGCTGATTCTTCAATATTTTTAAACTTGTAGAATCGTGATTATTCAAATCAAAAATATTAGTATTTCTCAATATATTACTAATCCAAGATTTTTTTCTTCTCCTTTACATAAATTTTTGATTGATTAGTTACAAAAATTTTTAAAAAATTGATGACATCGTAAGCCATGATGATTTTTAGTGAGCCATTTATTTGTGAATTTTGTTTTTGAATTCAAATAATGATAGCCATAAGGTTGTTTTATTATGAAATGTTGAATTTCATCATTTGATGAAAGAATAGCAATTTCTTTTACAATTAATTTATTATTATTATTTCGAAAATCTTGTACATCAATTATTACATATTCCATTTTTATGTTTCAAAAGAATTTAATTGATTAAATTTAATATATTTATAAAGTTTGTAAATTAAAAAACTTATACAGTTCAATGCAATCATAAAAAATACTCCACCAATGAATGGAGGAATTTCTAAGGTACAGCAAGATAGGTTTATTAATTTTTCCTTTTCTGTAGACAAATTCATTTATTTTTATTTATAAATTTAGATAATTTTATTAACTTCTTCTGTTAATGGTTTAAATTCGACTAAACGATCATGTAAAATAAGACAATAAGCTGTAGTATTGTCTGGAATTTTTTTTAAAGTCTTTATTTCAATTTTGATATCAACTGGACCCATTTTAAGGTTTTCATTTTGATAACGAGTATCGAATACGAATATTGTAGAAGAATTTCGATAATCCTCCCATGAAACTAAAGGTTCTGGTACTGAATGATTATAATAAAAACTTCTAAAATTTGAATAATTTTCGTAAGCTAATGCGTAACGGTTTTTTTCAAAATCTAAATTCAAGTCTTCATATGGATATACTTCAGAATTTAAATCTACTTTTATATTGGTGACATCGCAATAGTTAAATTTTGAAGGGTCTTTCTCCAGTTTATTTTGTTGATCGGTTTGTTAAGCAAAAATAATATAACGAGGTTTTTCTAGTTGTGTGGTTGTTTTGATATTCCAAATATGATTTTTAGTTCCTGTTGGTAATGTTGGATACTCGTGTAACTCCCAATTTCTAAATGGAATTTTGATAACAGAACCCTTCACAATATTTTTAAATAAATTTAATTTAAGATTGTATGCTAAGTTAATTTGCTGAACCTTCCAATATAGTTTTATAATAACAATTTTTGGTGTTTCATTAGCATCACTACATATCATTGAACTATTATTAGATCGAGAGCGAGTTATTATTAATTCATGTTTTGCATTTGGAATAATATTATTGTAGTTTTCAACAAACCCTAATAATCTTTTTAATGGTACACAAAAATTAAAATATAAACTGTTTAGCTTAGTTGATTTGTTATATGACCAACTTCCATTGTATAAAGCTGTACTTTCATTTTGGTTCAGTGAAATATAGTTTTTTAATGTTGAAGTTATTCCAACATTGTGATTGTGATCAATTTCTTTACCATTAGGTTCTTAACGAATTTCATCAAATAAAAATGCAACAGCATTATCCTCCTTTGACTAACTTTAATGAATTAAGATGGTTTATCTTACTCTGCGAATGTATATTGGATTCATGATTTTGATTAAATATTATCATTTTGAGGTTTTAAATTTAATCTAATTGTTACTATTTCTCCACGAAAATTAATTAAATTACCGTTCTGATCAAGGAGCTTTATAGTAATAGAACTTATCTGATTAGTAGATACAGGTAAATAAATTACATTCTTAGGAACTTCAATTATTTTATAGCCAGGACTGACGTTAATAGAGAATTCATGTAAAATATGAGCTTCTTTTCCATTAATATAAGTTCCAGATATAATATCACATTCCACTCTTACTATGTTTATTTTATTAATATCAACAAAAAGATCTGAAGTATACCATTTATTAGCTAATAATTTCTTCTTACTAAAACCTAATAATTTACCAATTGTATCTTCTTTTTCAAAATCAATATCTTTATCAGCAAAAATTTCACACTTTAATGTATTATTATTTGCTCTTATAATTAATTGTTCCTTATCTGCTTTAATTATATTTAACGTTTTTCTAAGAAATATTTCAATATCTCCAATTTCATATGAACCTGTTGGAATTGTAATGGGTTTATCATCAATAATAAATCTATTATTCTCTTCATCTATATCAGGTATTGAATTATATGTTTGGAAATCTACTAAACCGTAGGTATATTCTCTTCCCTTAAGATCTATAGGTGGAAAATAATTAGTTGTTAATATAGAAGAGTTTCCGTTTAAAGTTAATGATATTGACATATCTTTAATTGATATAATGAGGTATTTCAGTAGTGTATTCTGTTTTTATAGATTTTTCAGTCTAATAATCATCAGTATCGTAATAAAAGTATATATACCTAAATATTATATCTAATATATAAAGCAGAAATTCTGTTTGTTTGTTTGTTTGTGCCCTTTTCACGTAAAAACCACCAGTCCGCTTGCAACCAAATTTTGCAGGAAAATTTCTACGACCCCGGAAAGTGTTATAGGCTATATGGTGTTTTGGTTCATTAACCCATTGCGGCCCGAGAGCCATTTAAATCTTTTTCGTTTTTTTGTTGTCCTGCCTAAACGGTTTGATCGATTGAGTTGAAAATTTGTACAAATGTTCTTCTTAGCTTTGGACGGGTGCCAAAAATTTGGATACAAAATGTTACCCGGATTCGGCCCGGCGGGCTTCCAAAAAAATTTTTTTTTCCGATTTAAGTCGAATTTTGTATGGTGGTTTTATGGTCCGAAAAAGAGACTGCGCCACATTTTTATGAAGTTCTGTTAACCCATTTGGGCAGGAGAGCCGAACGAAGTTCATTAAATTTTTCTGTTGTCCTGCTTAAACAGTTTGACCAATTGAGTTGAAAATTTACAGTAGTGTAGCTCTTTACCACAGGAGCTCACTGAGTTGATTTGGTTACGATCCATTTACCCGTTTCGGCACCAGGACTCAATGAAGTTTTTCAATTTCTTTGTTGTCGCGCTTAAACGGTTTTGCCAATTGAATTGAAAATTTACAAAAGTGTAGCTGTTTACCACAGGAGCTCACTGAGGTGATTTGGTTACGATACATTAACCCGTTTCGGCACCAGGGCTCAATAAAAATTTTTAATTTCTTTGTTGTCGCACTTAAACGGTTCTACCAATTGAGTTGAAAATTTACAAAAGTGTAGGTCTTTATAACAAAAGCTTTCTGAGTTGATTTGGTTACGATACATTAACCCATCAGGCTTCAGGCCATGAAATTCTCATTTTTTGTTGTTGTGCTTAAACGATTTGACCAATTGAAAATTTGCACAAGTATTGCACTTTGGCACACAAACTCATTCAATAAATTTTGTTGTAACACATTAACACATCTCGACACGATAGACTGTCAAAAAAAAAATTTTGTTTCTAATTTCTGTCTAATTTGGGAGGATGAATTTATTGTTCTAAATAAAGTGTGTGACAAAATGTTTGTTAACGTTTGTTAATCCATTTCCGCACCAGCACTTATTAATAATATTTTGCCTAATTTTGAGTATTGTTATTATTATTAAAAAGATATTTCCAACACTCTTTACTTTTATCTATACTGTTTCTAATATTCCATAAAAACCTTTCAATGCATATTTCTGTTATAGAACAGTAATTAAAGTAACCTAATTAAGTATCTTAAGAATACCGTGTTTAAGTCTTAAAAACATAGCATTTTCGGCCGTTGTTAAAAAACAGAAACAATCTCCTACATTAGACAATCCGTCATGTCATCATTCAGAAATGCATTACTTACATGTGGTCTTTACATGTGGTCTACCTATATAAGATGCATGTGTGTAACATATTTCCCATAAAATATCATTGAAATATGTACATATAGTATGTATAATATCCGTATATTTAAAAATACTATAAACTTTATCAATTAAATTAGAAAACATATTCACATTTCTGTACATCATTTAATCAAAAATGAGTACATACATATTTAAAAAACAGAAAACCTTACATTCTTATCCATATACAATTTTTACACAAATTTTTTAGCCAATCAATTTGGTAACATAATTAGAAAAACTAAAGTTAAAAAAATTCTGGTCGATTTATAAAGGTAAAAAACAATCATGTATTTTTTATATTGAAAATATGTTAAACAGAACCTGAAATGTACGTATTTAAAAAGAAGTTTTTTCAAAATTTGAAGAGCTGTCGGTGCTGTAGGATCTCCAACGGTGAGAGTACATAAAAAAGTTGTTCTACAATATTACTCTTTTAAGAGACCTATGCATAGTTAATATTTCGTTGCTCTTTATTAACAGAGCGAACCTAATAACAAATTTTTCAAAATGTGCCTAAAAGGATAATTCACCAAAACATGAAGTGACATTATTTACAAAAAAAAATTGATTACATTATGGCCTCTTATAATTTAAATACGATTTTATCTTTCGGTATTAACGAATATATTGTGAAAACTCACTTCACCGTAATTGTGTACTCAATAGATTATTGATTCCTTTAAAGATTTTTTGTAGACAAATTATCTCTAACTCTTCGCTCTGTTTATTCAAGTATCAGTATCTGAAAATGCATAGTAACACGTGAACTATATTAATTAAATTATATTAACTCAAAAGCAAAAGTTAATAATTTTTATTTCATAAAGCCGATCAAATACTCCGGACAACGCAAAATATTGAGTTTTTTCAGTATTTTTATAGTAAGCTACCCAATGTGTTCCATTTCCAATAGAATTATCTAAATTTATTATACCGCATTCAAATTTCCAAGGTTTGCCTGCAGGTAAATTATCTCTCATAAAAACTCCTCGAAAATTTTTCAAGTATTTTTTACCAAAGGTTTCTAAATCAAAATTTGTAAGAGCTCTATTGGGCAGCTTAGTTAATGGTTTTTTGGATTCAAATAAAGACCTAATCCTTTTTCATATGGTTTTAAATATAATCCATTACCCCCTTTTAATGCTATTGCTTCCATCATTTTATTATGACGTTCACTTTCTTTTAACTCTTTGCGAGCATTTTTAGCATCATTTACAGCTTTAGCTATTCCTGCAGTACCACCTGAAAGTGCTCCAATAGCTGATAAACCTGCAAATATTGGAATTAAAGGTAAAACACCACCAAGTTTGGGTACTGCAATTATTCTAGGAATGTTAATTTTTTTTTCTGCCCTTTAGAAAAATTTCTAGCAGCATGCAAAGCAATTTTTATAATGTTTTTATCATTCGTTGGTTTTTTAATAGTTTTAACAGCTACTTTAGCTTCCTTTAAAACATTTTTTAGTGGTTTTTTTCTTTGAATTTTCTTTGTTTTGTTTTTTAAACCCATACCGAATTTAACTTTAGCTTTCATTGTGTTTGTAACTAAATATGAGTTTAATCGTTCACCAAAACTTGAGTTTTTAGCCTTAACTCTTTGCCAAGCTTTTTCTGCTAGTAATTTATCAACTATATGGCGTTGATTTTGACTAGAATTTTGAGAATATGCTATATCATGCTCTTGACAAGCCTCATCTAAACCATTAATTCCTTTATCACCTCGAGCTAATCGTTTTGTTTGTTTTGTTCCAGGACCGCAATAATTATAACCAGGAAAATGTGCTTGAAATGGCAGTTTATTAATTAATGAATTAATAACTCCTCTTCCTTTAACAGTTTTTTTAAAACTGTTTGAATATTTATTGTTAGGAGGCATAATCTACAGTTTAGTTTAGAAAGTCAATCAAACACTAATTACCTTTTAAAAAAATGAAATTCATAAAAGTAAATAACGCTGTTAAATTTAAAAATTTTGATCAAAATTCATAAAACAAAATTAAAAAACATGGTGAATGCTTTCCAGATAGTATAAGAGGACTAATAGTTGGACCTTCAAATTGTGGTAAAACTAATGTTATGATAAGTATGCTTTTAGATCCTAAGGGGCTTAAATTCCAAAACATATATATTTATTCGAAATCATTGCATCAACCTAAATATGAATATTTAAAAAAATTAATAAAACCAATCAAAGGAATGGGATATAACGAATTTTCTAATAACGTTGATGTGATTGAACCATCAGCCTCACAACCAAACTCAATATTCATTTTTGATGATGTAGCTTGTGACAAGCAAAATAAGATAAGAGACTATTTTTGTAAGGGACGTCACCAAGTAGTAGATAGCTTTTATTTATGTCAGTCATACACAAGAATTCCAAAGCATTTATTTATAGATAATGCCAATTTTTTGATTATATTTAAGCAAGATGATTTAAATTTAAAATATATATATAATGATCAGGTGAGCTCTGATATGTCTTATAACGAATTTAAAAAATTGTGTGCATGTTGTTGGAATGATAATTATGGTTTCCTTTTAATTGATAAAGATAGAAGTTTAAATAATGGGCGCTACAGAAAAAATTTTGACACATATGCTAAATTTTAGTCAACCCCAAGCTTCATTAGCAGTTGGTACCTGTTAGTATCTGGCAGTTACTAACTAAACGGGTTATTTAACAGATAGCAGTTAGTAGATAGCAGTTAGTAGATAGCAGTTAGTAGTTAGCAGTTAGTAGTTAGCAGTTGACAGTTGGCAGTTAGAGACAGAACACTTCAGCTAGTAATTGAACGGAATTAGTTTTCATTTTTTAAAAAAATGGATGAACAACTTATGAAAGATTTAATTAAAACTCGTAAAAATTTAAAAAGAAAATTTCAATCTTTAAAAATTAAGAAGATTTCAGAAGACTTTGATTGGGAAAAAACATTTACTCCAATTATTACAGCACTAAAAGAATTAACAAATGTTGTCAAACAACAACAACAACTTTCATATAATGTTATCAGACCGGAAATTAAATCGGCTGCTTATGATGATAACAGATCTAACTTAATGAGCTCATTCATGCCTGAAATAAAAACACCTTTCAACAAAAGTAATTCTTACAGTAAATTTAAAACTTCAACACCCAATACTCTAGATATTCATAATGATGAGTCATCACCAATTTCACAATTTTTTTTTCTTAACAAGTCACAACTTGATAAATCATATGGACCCTATTTTGATGAGTCATTAAATATTCGAAAACTTGGAAATGCTAATTTTGAAATAGATGAAATTAATAAAGATATTTTGATTGATAATGAAGTTTTTAAAGGAACTCATGGTCTATATGAATTGATATTTAAAAAAAACCTATAAACTATACTGAAAGTGATTTAAGAACCTATCATCAAATACTTAAGAAAACAAATGCACACAGAAGAAATTATGATAATTTAGAACAAATAAAAGGCAACAAAGGTTTTAAATACAAAAATATATTAAGAAAATTATATGATCATGATTATAACACAAGACATAAAAAAACTGGTTCAGGTTGTTCAAAAAAAACTTTTACTAATTTTTTTCATAAATCTTCTACACCAGAAACCCATTTAAATTATACAAATCAATCAAATCAGTATGTTTGTTGGGACGATCCTAATGAATTGGTTGATAGATTAAGGCTTTTAATTGCATCAGAAACAGCGGTAACAATAATCATCACAATGAAATTGTGTCTTTAATTGAAGAATTGAGAGAAAAATATAATTCAATAATATTATCCATTAAAAATCAGCAAAAATCAAAATGTCACTTGATAAGTTTGGACGTAGTGCAACTTCTTCTTCTAGAAAACTGCATACTCAAGGCCCTGCAGGTATAGGTTTCAAATTAACTTCTGAAGGAAATTATGGCTTGGATAATAAAATTTTATTAAATGTTCAAGATCCAGTTGACGGAAATGATGTAGCAACACAAAGATTTGTAAATAACCAAATTTTGTTTCACAAAGAACTAATGAAAATTGATATAACAAAAATTTTCCAGGATTTGGCTAGTGAACTTAAATTAACAGAAGAAAACTTAACAATATTAGAAGAACAATTACAAGATAGTTTAGATAGAGTTCATCACGAATTTTTTACAATGTTAAATGAAAAAATTTCAAAAATGAATGATTTTATTGAATTTCAAATTAAAAAACTAATGAAATTTATTAATGAGAGACTGCAAAAAGCTGAAGCTAAAGCTCAATCAGCATTAGATTTAATTAATAATCCAATAAAAAAATAATTGTAATCAGTTTACATTTAAATTTTGAAAATGGATATACATCAAATCGGATATACTTTAAATATTTTTTTAAATAAATATGAACATATTTTATTAGAGGAGCATTATGAACAGTTAAAAGATCATTTCAAATTTTTAAAGTTATTTAAAAATTCTATACAAATTGAGACGAAGGAATATGGATATCATTAGGATATATGTCCCTATACATTAGACAATATTACAAGTCTTCCTGATACTTGTCCATGTCATTCAGCAGAAAACTATATGTTACAATGTTCCAAACGAATGGATTTATATAGAAGAATAGAAAATAAGTTATAATAAAAAAGTCTATATATATATATATATGTACCTGCAAACTATTATACAATTAAGGAATATAAATTTTTTATCATTTATTGATTCCTTTTTTATTTTATTTTATTTAATGCTTTTTAATTAGTAATTTTGAAGATAAGTAAGAGTGAAGTTGTAGATTTATTCGATTGGCTTGATGATTCAGATTCTCCTGCATATAATTATCAGCAAGAAGATGATTTTTTAGAGTCATCTCAAGAGAGCGACGAGAAAGAGGATCATGATGATGATGATAATAAGAAAATAGAAAAAAGAGTCAAATTTATGGAAAAGCCTGACATATATATAATATACAAGTGGAATACAGCATATAAGTTAGCTTGAAAAAAATATTTGGAAATTATCGCACTGGATCGATATAGATTTAATCAAAGAATTCTAAATACTGATGATATTATTTCTAAAAATTCTAGATAGTAATCATCGGAAATTCATTTTCAATCAAAGATTTTCTAATTAGTTACATATATATAATTATGTACACTTAATTTTATTTTATTTAAAAAAAACGAGGAAGAATACAGTTGCCTTTGTCAACTCTTAGATACCCGTACGAACCGTTAGTATGTTCACAGCCTGTCACTCTGCTTACTATATTATTTTTTTAATAGTTTGGTATTTTAAAATAATTTGGGTGAATTTTATAATTTCTAGAATTATGGGTTGTACATATATTCAAACTATATGTTTATACATTTTTCAAAAGAAGATTTCAACCTTCCACATAAAGATTATCAATCCAAAACTTTTTCAAATATTCTATAGTACCATTTAATACTAAACGGTAAATGTATATTAAATTTACTAAGTACAAAATAGTAAATATAATTTTAAATATTATATTATATTAATGCGTACATAGTATATTTATATTGTTATAAGTATATTGCCATACTATATTGCAATATTTCTTTAAAAATATTTCCATTTATAGAATAATTTCTTATAAGTACAATAAAATACATATACGTATGTATGTAAATACGGCGCTATATAATATACATCTATACTCTTATCATTCATTCATCAGTGACATATACGATATGTAAATAAACATGATATTATATAAGTATGTATGTATATCAATATCATATAGATAAAAATTCTTCAAGCAACCGTTATGTTGTTTATTTATTTTAATTTTTTTGTACTACGCATTATTTCTTCACCAATTTCAAATTATCGAGTAAAACAAAATGCAAAAAATTCGTTAAAGAAATTTGTTAGAAAATTTGAAAAAATCAAGTAACACTTTCGTCAACTATAAAGTAACTCTATATTATTAAAAAAAGTTGTTAACAGAAATAAGAGTATAATGTTAAAGCTTTAATTTTTGTGTATTACTTCAAAAAAATTTTAACAGGTGTTCAAGTTACAGGTGTTTAAAAATAGGAAATTTTCAGTTTTTGACCCCTTACAGCTCCTACACGGGGGGTGATACAAAAAAAAATTCTGAAATGACTCACACTTATTTTCAAAGATCTAACTTTTATCAAAATTTCAAGTTTCGAACTTAAACCGTTTAGAAGATAGAAGGTTTAAAAGGTTTTGCAAAATTTTAGTTTCGCATAACGGTAAATTAAGACACCGTATGCCACAACTATATATTATTTATATATATATTTTTAAAGCTAATAAAAGCAGTAATGGTATGACGTCTTCAAAATGAAGATATACTTTATACAACTTGTGCTATAACAATTTAAATATAGAGCTTTTTTGAACCTTTAGGGTGCTGTTGCTCCGTAACGGGTGGGGCTACAAAAGAAAGTTATAAAAAATAAAATTAATATTTTTGTGACATCTATCAGCAGTTAAAATTTCATAGCTCTATTTCAAAAAAAATGTGGGGATCTTAAAGTTAGGTGTTCCAGAGCTACCCGAAGTTTTGGTCGGAACTCAACCAAAAAAAATAGAGAACCTAAAAATTGCTCCTAGAATATTTTGTGTAAATTTCAAGATTCTAGCTTTCTTAGTTTTTGAATTAGAGTGCTGACGGACGGACGGACGGACGGACATGGCTCAATCGACTTAGAATTTTTTTCTGATCCGATCCATACCTTTGAAGGTATGGATCCGATCCATACCATACCTCGCTTATTTCGAGGTGTTACAAACGGAGGAGTAATTTTATTATACCCGATCCTATCGTACGCGTATAAAAAAATAACTAAAAGAGAGGTGGTTGAAGAGTTGCATAAGCCTGCACGAAGAAATTTTAAACGACGTAGAGTTATAATTAAAGGATTTGATGGTCTTTGGCAAGCATATTTAGTAGAAATGGGTTTATATGCTAAAGAGAACAAAGGCTTTAAATTTTTATTAACTGTTATTGACTCTTTTTCTAAGTATGCATGGGCAATCCCTATAAAAACAAAAACGTCAGAGAACGTTACAAAAGCAATGCAAAATATTTTTCTAAATTCTAAAAGATATCCACAAAATTTACAAACAGATGATGGGAAAGATTTTTTTAATAAAATATTCAAGAATTTAATGGTTAAATATCATATAAATCATTATTCAACATTTAGCATATTAAAAGCCTCTATTGTAGAGCGCTTTAATAGGACTTTAAAAGAAAAGATGTGGAAAGAATTTAGTTTTAATGGAAATTATAAATGGATTAACCTAATTGCAGAACTAGTCAAGCAATATAACAGCACTAAACATGGAACAATTCAGAAACGACCTTCTGATGTCAACAAAGATAATGCTGAAAATTTATTTAAAACTGTATATAATCGTATAAAAATCGCTTTACCTGGAAAATATAAAGTAAATGATTAAATAAGCAAATTCAAACATATTTTTGAAAAAGGCTACACACCTTATTGGACAACTGAAATATTTAAAATCAGAAAAGTTCAAATCACTAACCCAGTAACATTAGATTAGAAGATTATCAAGGACAACCAATACAAGGTAGTTTCTATGAATACGAATTGTACAAAAGCAAGTGTTTTTGATTGAAAAAATTATTAAAACTAGAGATAATAAAATTTTTGTTAAATGGTTAGGATTTACTTCTGATTATAATTCATGGATAAATAAAAAAGATTTATTATAAAAAAAAATTTTATTTTATTATTATTATTATTTATCAATTATTACAATATTATATTTTATTATGATAAATTATGAAATTTCCATTTGATATGATAACTTTTGTTTTATTGTATTGTATATTGTTTTATTGTAAATATATGCTCACTATTTATTATTCCACCAATATTACGTTCTTTTAAAATTAATTCCTGTCTAAAAGCTTCAATAGCCTCATCTATAGATACATATTGAGGTACTGAGTCAGATTTATATCCTACTAATTGATCAACTGTAGTTGTTGGTATTATTGTTATACTTTTTTCATCATTTGTTGTTTTGTTTAATTCTGAAGAAATTACATGTTTTAATAGCTGGACTGATAAATTTACTCTCACAGTCTCATTACTCGGAAGTAATATATTAAAATATGTGCTGCCAAAAGCTGATTCATCTAATCTAATATTAGAAATTGGAGCTGAATTTGATTGAATAGTTAACAAGCAGAATATGAAAAATATAAATGTTTTCATGATTAATCAAAGCGATTATGATGTATCTTCTTTAAAGATTAATGAAGTTATGTTTTATTAGAAATTTCAAATATATATCTTTGTTTATTTTCTAAAAATTTCTTTGTTGTGTACAAACTTAACTTGACTTATAATAGAACATAAAGAGCGGTAAAAACGTATTTCTTCCATCTGAATAAGCTTCCGTGTAATCTAAATATTCCTCTTTTAAATTTTCAAGTAATTCTCTAAAATAACTTAGCTTATCACTAATTTTTGATTTATTATTTTTTTCATTATACATATTCTCTATTGATGCAATAAATATAATTCCCTCATCAATTCGTTTTCTTATCATCGACTTTTTCGACTCATTTTGATTTTCTTCATATTCATTTGTTGTCATTCAATATGTTGTGAAATTCTTTTATTCTTATCTTTTGGTAATACATTTGAAATATTCTTATCAATCAACTCCCAATCATCTTCTTCAGCAAATGCACAATCATCGCTGAAACTATTTGTTACTTTATTTTTGATTGACGATTGTCTAATTGTACCAATAATAGAAATATCACCGCCATATACTTCAATTTCTATATGTTGCCATTCCAATGGAGATAAAAATAATTTATTATTTATTGACTCACCATTTCTAATTTTTAAAGCACATATCTTTTCTGCGCCTTCCGGAGTTATCTCCAAAAAATCATGAAATATTTTCCAATTAATTATTTTAATTGAAGCCCATTTCCGACCACAAATACAATATTTATAACCGTGTAGAATGTTATCAGCCCAAAACATAACGATGCTTCTACTTAATAGTTTAATCAGATTATGTTATATTTTATATTTAGATTAGTCTTTTATAGAATTTGTCAAGTGCTTTTTTACATTAATTTTTTTAAGTAAAAAAAGAAAAAAATCTTCTCTGGGATCGAACCTTAACATAATAGACTAATAAACCTACTAAGTGTTGTATACCTTACTTAATAGATTTCTATCTACATCCTAGCACTCCTACCCAGAGAAGATTTAGTTAATTCTTGTTATTTTCATATTTTATACATAAATTATCTGCTTAATTAGTTTTCTTTAGTTTTAATCATAGAATGGAGTTCACAAGAACAATTATTATGTTTAATAAATTTTTTCTGACAAACTTTAAGAAAGAATATAAAAGAAATAAAAAACTTTTAAGAAAGAAACCCAAAAAGGAAATTACATATCATATTAAGTTTCTACGAAATTATGCTAAATCAACATTGAGTCAATTTAGTTTATTAAGAGGAAAAGATGATAATTGAACGGACTTAATTACTCCAAATTCAGTTGAATTTTTTGAAAGATGTTTTTCACGATTAGCTAAAATTGTAAAGAAATTTAATAAAAAGAATTATAAATATCGAAAACAATTAAAAAATAAAAAACCCCTTGTTAAAATATAAAAAATCTAATAAAAATGTTTTATTTTAACTAAAGGAATTCCCTTACCTCATTTTGGTCTTTTAAAAATTTTTAATTTTCTTATCAACATAATCCCACAATTAAAAATGAAACAAAATCATGCTTCAAAAAATATTTTATTTTCTTATCAGCATAATTCATTTAGGTTTAAGTGTGACCGCAGAAAAATTTTTTCATTTCTACAATTTAAAACAAAAATGTTCTCTTATCTCTGACGTTACTTCCTGGTCTAGAACCGGCCTAGTATACCTACTGCTGTTATGCAAAAAGGCAGTTTAAGAGCCCAATTGTACATTGATGAAAAACTTTGGGACAAGGGAAGTAAAACGAGAAAAACAAAATGACTTTCATTGTAAAATTTACTTAGCTGGATCTAACCATAGAAAAATCTGGCAGGTGTTCAACAGTTGTATTATGAAAAAGTCATCTGATAGTAGTAAAGTTATCAATGAAATAAATAATAATGGAATTAAAATATATGATAACTTTAGTATTGCTAATGCATTCATCACGTATTTTAGTCAAATTGGTTATTTTTTTTTTTTTTTTTGTGTTTTATTTTCCAGTTTATTATGTGATTTTACATTAATTCAAAAACAAAACTTAAAAAAGAATTCTTATAAGCTAATTTTAATATGTACATGGCTGAGTAATTTACAATCTCTCACAATTAATCTTCTCTGCTTTTATTATTATCAAATTATTTGATTAAAATATTTTGTACTATAAAATTTTATTATCTAATATCTCTTATTAATTTTAATTAATTTTATGGTAATGAATTTATTGGAAAAATTTTTCTTTTAAAAACCAATTTTTTTTAACTTCTTATTTATATAAAATCTTAAAACTAATTTAACTAACCTAACTTAACTTAGTTCCTAGTTACGACTACTACCTAACCTACCTTAAATCTAAATTGTGCCAAAAGTGTGGTTTTCTATGATAAAGTTTTTCTTTTGCAGGTATATACATATCATACTTAAACAATTCGTTATTTTCAATGTTTATTGAGTTTAAATTTTATGGTATATTTTTAATGAGAGCGTGTCTCTTGTAATGATACTGAATCGGAATATGCTTATTATTTTCTATATATTTATATTTATCAAGATAAACGAAGGCCTCAGGAGGCAAAAACCCTGTTTTTAAGTAGTTTTTTATGTATTCAAAATTTTCATACCGCGGGTGACTGATTAATGAACTTTCGGTTGTTTCACTACTCCTTTGAATGTGGTTGCGTATGAGACGAATGATAAAATTATCGATTCCAATTATGTTCGCCTTATCGTAAATAAATTTGTTTGAATAGAAATGCACAAAACCCGTTGAAGGTTTTTTATTATAATTTGTTCAAGCTCTTAAACACTTGCGTTCAAACAATCTTAATTTTTCCATCGAAGAAGCACTAACATTATACCATATTGGGCAGGTATATGTTAATACTGATCGGATTAAGGTTTTGTAACAGAGTAATTTTACTTTGTTACAAAGTGTTCTAGAAAAGAACAGTTTAGCTAAATTTATAAAGGCGATATTTGCTCGACTTATTTGTTTTTGAACGTGATGGTTGAAATTAAACAAATAGTTGTAATGAACTCCTAAATATTTAAAATTTATGGAGTTTTTAATCTTTGTCTTGTTTGGAGTAAGTATATAAAAATCTCTCCAGCATGTTTTAATATTATATTTTACCTTATTGATAGTGTTCCTGAATAATATAGTTTCACATTTTTTGTAGTTTACTTTTAGCTTCCAGCGATTAGAATAATTAAGCACTTTGTTAAACATTTTTTGTAAAATGTGTTGTGCATCTCTAAGGTTATTACTAGCTGTATAAATTGTCAGATCATCCGCAAATGCTATGCTGTAATTAAGCTCTAAATTTTTATTTAGAGAATTCAGCAGATCGCTAATATATATGTTGAATAGAATTGGAGAATTTACGGTTCCCTGTTGTAGCCCATTGGTTAATTGAAATTCTTTTGATAAATGATTATCAACCCCACATGTTCTAAAAGTTTTACCTCTAATCATGTTATTAATCAGGAGCACTAGATGTAAAGGATATTTATATTTTAATAGTTTGTATATAATACCATCAATCCAAACTGTATCAAAAGCTTTTTCGAAGTCCACAAAACATGTTGCTACCACTTTATCATCATTTATATTTCTGCAAATATCTGATGAAAGTTTGGTCATGAAATGTATTGTGCTGTGTTTATGTCGAAAACCGAACTGATTTGATGGTATTATGTTTTTGCTCTCAGTTATTTTGACAATAAATCTATTTATGATTATTTCTAGGAGTTTTCCTATATTAGATAATAAACTTATTGGTCTATAACTCCCTGGGTCTGAAGCACTTTTTCCTGGTTTTTTTAATGTAATAACAATCGCTTTTTTCCACTTATTAGAGAAGTAGCTTATATTTAGACAATTGTTAAAAATTATTGTGGAAAAATTAATTATAGAGATAGGAAGATGTTTTATCACTATATTAGGGATTTTATTAATACCAGAAGATGTTTTACCCTTTAAATTAGCTACTATTTCCTTAAGTTCTTCCTGTGTTATGAAATAATTATTTAACGTTTCAATTTCTAATAGTTTATTTGATTTTAAATTATTGTTGAACTTAACTAAAGATATTTTGTTTCTTTTATTACTTAAATTAAATTACTAAATATAAATTAAATTACTTAATATAAATTTTCAATACTTTGTTCTACACTATTACTTATTGGTGAAACACGGTCCCTAACTTGAGTCTGAACTTGGAATAAATGGGCTGCCATCACCTCATTTATTTGGTTGTTTTCTTGAATTAAGGAGACAATTATAAGTCAATTTTTATTTTTACTTAAGTTTATATTAGCATCTCGTAAAATTTGAGCATTGCTCGTTTGAACTTTTAAATTATCGATTATATTTGTGTTTTTATAAATTTTTTTAATTTCATTAAACATGTTTTTATTATTAGATATTTTTATGTTTTTTATTCTATTATTCCAATATTTATTTATTGCCAGTTTTATGTTTTGTTTTATTTAGGAGTTTATGTTTTTGATTAATGCATTGATTCTTAAAAATGATGGATCGTTTTTGTCTATTTTTATTTTAATTAATTTAAATTTGGATGTAAGTAATTCACTTTTGTATTTTTTGAGTCTTATAATGGTCGGATTTAAATAAATATCAAGGCTATTGTAATCATTTGTTTTTGTGAGGATTGTGGATGCCATTGCTTTCTGAATAAGATTTTCGATTTTAGTAATATAAGAACCGATTTCTTGCTCTGATAAGTTTTTATTGTTTGGCATTTTTTTAATAGCATCTTCGGAAAGCAATAAATTATTAAAATCTTTTTGAAATTTTTTCCAATTAACTTTATTATATAAGTACTTTTTTCTCAGTAGATGGAGTCTCTAAAGCTTCATCACTATTATTACAAATAATTTCGGTGCCGAGTGCTAAATGGTCGCTATCATAACAATATGTTTTTATTTTGTACAATCACCAGTTTTAACTGCGCCTGATTATTTCATATGGGGTTATCTCAAACAACGAGTGTTTGTGAACAAGTCCCAAACTGTAGAGTAGCTAAAGCACAACATTGAAGCTGAGATCAGGGCAATAGAGTGTGATAAATAATAATAATAAATAAATAATAATGGAATTAAAATATATGCTAACTTTAGTATTGCTAATGCATTCAACACGTATTTCAGTCAAATTGGTAGTAGTATCCAACTATCCAATTACAGACCTGTTACTCCTACAAGTTGTTTGGGGAAGATATTTAAAAAAATTATAAATGGTAAGATACAAAATTTTATTCAGAAAGTTATAGGTTTTGATGCCAATCAATTTGGGTTTCAAAAAGATATTGGTACTGATTCTGTAGTTTTAGTTTTACCAACTCTATAATTAGTAGTATGGATAT
Source organism: Poecilobothrus nobilitatus (assembly GCA_947095535.1). Taxonomy (NCBI): domain Eukaryota; kingdom Metazoa; phylum Arthropoda; class Insecta; order Diptera; family Dolichopodidae; genus Poecilobothrus; species Poecilobothrus nobilitatus. Next base: position 241,182,085 of record OX352772.1, read on the forward strand.
GCCGGTTCTGGTGCAAGAGGAGCTTTTTAAAAGCTTTTATTCGTCCTAAAAGTATGCAACAAAATTAAGTTAACCTTTTCAAAGTTTGGTTTAAAAGTTTTTAAAGTTTATTATTCTTAAAGTTTATTGCTTATTATAAATTTAAATTTATGGTTACTACATCAGTTATGTTTTAATTTGAAATTTAAAAGGCTTAAGCTATAGTGCTGAATATTCTAAATTAGGGTGAAAATATGAAAAGTTTTTAAAGTTTGGGTTTAAAAATTTCAAAGTTTGGTTTAAATACAAATTATTATTAACAAAGATTAAACATATTTACCAAAAGTCAAATTTATATTCTATTATAACAATTTAAGTCCTTCTAACCTTATGCAAAAAAATTAGTAATGTGAAGATATGAAAAGTTTTTAAAGTTTATTATTATTAAAGTTTAAACTTTAATATTTATTTGAAAAAAAAGTTTGATTTGAATAGGTACATAAAGAAAAGTATACAAAATAATTTTAAATGATATGTTTTGTTATAATAAATATATTATTTATAAAATAAATAATAAAAATTTTGAGTTAAACGGTTGAAATATAATGAAATAATATGAACTTTGAGAAGTTTTATAGTTAAATTAGATGTTATAAATAATCAGATAAATTCAAATTTTATCTCTAAACTTTTACTGTCAATTTATAGATTTTTATATTTAAGAAACGTTTTTTATTTGTCTCTGGTTATTTAAAGTTTTCAACAGCTTAAAAACTTCGCTAAGCTAAAAATGATTGAAAACAGTTAAGATTCGATTTTTTTCTTTTGTAATAATAAAAAAACAAGTTTGTTCCTGCTGGTTTAAATAATATATTATTTTTTTATTCATCTTTAAATTATATTTTTTTATTAAAACTAAGCTAACAAAAACTTGATTTTTTTTTTTTTTTTTTACAATTATTGCTCAATGGCATAATGCCCCAAGCATACGAGTTTATTTTATTTGCGATTACATATCTTTTATTATCTAATGAACTTAAAGCTACTTTATTTAAATTCTGTGTATACATTGTATGCAAATGTAATCTAAATATTTTCATTTCTCTTAAACAAACTTCTTTTTTTAACAAACAATTTTTATAGTTATCTAACGTTAAACTATTGACAATGTATTTTTTTATTCCTTTTGCTTTTTTAACAATTTTATTTTCATGTGTTTGAAGAAAATACATTTTAGATTTTAATTCTATAAATTCAGAAACAATTTTTCCATTAAATTCATCTTTAAAAAGACCAAGAACTTTTTTAGAGGGAAATTAAATAAATTGTCAGATGGATAATCGGATGTATCAAAACGTTGCGGTATATCACTGTATATGTCAGCGTAAAAATCATCTGTCTGTATAGTGTAAATAAAACTGTCAGTGACTGTGTAATTTAAAAAAACTTTACTGACATATTTAGGTTTAATGTAATTATAATGAAAATCATACATAAGTATTTTAGATTGCTCTAGTACTGTAAATCCTAAATATATAGGTTTGTCATAATATACATTTGTATGATTAAGCTGAAAGACTATCAAGTTTTCAGTGAATCGAGAGTGGCTATGATAACTTGGTTTTGCTATTAATGCTCGTGCACCTAAGTGTCCTTCTTGACTTTTCCAAGAAGTAGCTATTTTAACATTTTTTCTTTTATCTACATTTTCCATGGTTTTTATTTAAAATAATCTTTTTCGAAAGCATTTTTAGCAACTGACCTATGTGAGTTATGTAAATCAATATATTTTTTTAACCATTGTGTTTAACCATTGTGTGAATTTTAGCACTCTATAAATTTTCTTAAGAATTGAACCGTTTCGAAGAGACAGTTTTAAATTTCGATAATGGATTATGTATTTGTGTTTGTTTGTTAAGTCAACTAAGAGTTTTGGAATTTTACCTGTTGGTGGAACTTTGTTTTCAGCATAAAAAAGAAAATCATTGTGCAAATCATGTAAATGTTGTGGGCAATCTAAATCCACTTCTAAAACGTAACCAGTTTCCGAATCATCGGCAACTGAAAGCACATCAATATTTTCAGTAACGTCAACCCACTGAAAATCTTTATGTGGTAAATATTGGATCATTACCCATCCATATAAATTGCTAGCGTCTTCATATACTATGTATTTGGAAGGTTCGTTTCTTTTATGAGATTCTCCCATGAATTTATTATTTGCTACTGAATGTCTAAGTGAGCACTGACTAATTCCACCACACATCCCTTTTTTAAGGAAATTATACATATCAATATCAGTTAATAATTGTAATTTGATATCCCTGTATTTTAATATAGGTATCCATTACAAACCTGGGGCAGTATAAAAATTTGCAGGTTCTAAAGAATAGATTTTGTAGCATATTTTTCGAAAGTTTTCAAAAACATCAGTCAAAATAAGCACATCTGTAAAGCACATTCATTTAAGGTAAAATTTTAAATAGTCCCATAAGTTTCGACAATCAAACGTATTCCATACATTAATTGCAAGAATGTAGTCTTCATCGAAACATGATGTGTTTGTCATATGATTGGTAAAAGCTTTTTGTGAAGGTAAACTTCTTTCGACAAGTCGTTCAATGGAATTTAAATACTCATAGGAAAAAACTCCCTTTCGAGTCATAAGTTTAATTTTTTCATTATTATTGAATTTCATTATTGGAATGACACCAATATGTCTATTCGTTTAGTTCTTTAAATAAAAGATGGCAATCATAGCCGGAAAAATTGTGAAAAAATATAGCAAAAAAAATTGGCCGCCTATATAATAAATTACATTTAGAATGAGCGCGTCCTCTATAATTACCAGTAAAGTGGCAATGGTCTCTAATTCTATCATTAAAAGCTAAATGCTTACCACATAATATGTGACAATTTTCCAGAATTAATTGTTGAAGCTGTTCATCAAGTGTTAAGAGATTCATTGGCTTTGGCATCATAAATATATTTTTATATAATTCACTGCATGTTTTTGTTAACGATATGACAAATTCCTTAGCACAGTTAGCTACAACAAACTCTTTGTAATAGCTCTTATTATCATCAAAAGAACATTTAATGTAGTAGGAAAAAGCTACTGGAACATGTTGATGAATATTTGCTGTTGAAGAAATCATTCGATTGGAACTGCATGTTGAAATAGGTTGTAAAATACTCTCAGCATCGGCATTAATAACAAAAGCTGTTTCTAATTGTTGTTGATAATTTTTAAACTCGAGTGCATTTTTCTCAATAGATGGAAGCTTTGTAACGACTTTATTGTACTCAATTTTGTGTAAATCACGCTGTTGTAATGTATAAAAATGTTGCAAGCACATATTACAAACATGAATTTCATGTATATGTTTTGTTACAGAACTACTTATCAACCTTGATAAATTTTTAATATAAACAAAATTAAATTTATCATCCTTTTCCAATAGCAACAAATTTACATGGTATTTTTTTTCTGATTTTGTTGAATAGAATGGTCCTACACCCTCATATTTTTTATTAATGACTTCTAGTCCAAACAAATTAATACTTTTTTCACTATTTAGTTCTTCAAATAAATTTAACTCGTTCAATTTAGCTGGAAATTGCATAGTGCTAAAATTAAGCTGTCGTACATCACCAAACTCTAGTTCGACTATGAGTAGGGAAATATTATTAAGTTTATATGAAGATGTTCGTTCAGCATTTTGAATACAAGTTTGTAAAGCTGATACTAAACACCACTTGAAACAGAAGTTGTCTTTATTTTGAATATTAATGCATGCTTTTTTGCCTTCTATGCTTTTCGGTAGTTTAATATAACTAGACACACGTATTGGTTCAAATTTATTGATATTTATTTCAATATGTAAAATCCTGATTAACGCCCAGCCACTGTCTTTTTCTTGGAAGTCTTCTGCTTGTTGTTGAATAATTTCTTTAGCCTTTTCAAAAAAATAATTAAGATAATCTGCTTCTGTAAAAGATTTGATTGATATATTTTTAAACTCTTCTCCTCTTGGCTTTATATACTCGCCAAAAAGCTCAAGATTTATTTTTATAGCGTTGTGCTTTTTTAATGATTGCATCAATAATTCAATTATATCGGTCTGAGCCTTTTCCGAAAATTGATAGGTTTAGTATGCTTTCATCATTATTATCTCTAATAAACGTTTCTATTCTATTTTGAAAACATTCATCAATATGTCTAACATTAGATCTAATTACTTTTACCGCATTATTTTTATGCTTATTTGTTCGGATGTGGTAATTCCACAAAGTGGTTGTAACGTTAGATTTGCACTTACTGCAAAATTTTACATTTTCGAAATTTTTTTTATGTCTAATACAAATAAATTGATATTGGACACAAAAAAAAAAAATTTAATGAAATTATATCATGTTAACGAGGAAGAATACAATTGACTTTGTCAACTCTTAGATACCCGTACGAACCGTTAGTATGTTCACAGCCTGTCACTCTGCTTACAATATTATTTTTTTAATATTTTAGTATTTTAAAATAATTTGGGTGAATTTTATAATTTCTAGAACTATGGGTTGTACATATATTCAAACTATATGTTTATATGTACATTCTTTAAAAGCAGATTCTAACCTTTCACATAACGATTATCAATCCAAAACTTTTTCAAATATTCTATAGTACCATTTAATACTAAGCGGTAAATGTATATTAAATTTACTTAGTACAAAATAACAAATATAATTTTAAATATTATATTATATTATATTTAAATATTCCATTGACAGAATAATTTCTTATAAGTACAATAAAATACATATGTATGTATGTAAATACGGCACTATATAATATACATCTATACTCTTATCATTCATTCACTAGTGACATTGTGACATAATACGATATGTAAATAAACATGATATTATATAAGTATGTATCCTATATCAATATCATATAAATAAAAATTCTTCAAGCAACCGTTATGTTGTTTATTTATTTACATTTTTTTGTATTACGCATTATATCGTCGACAATTTCAAATTATCGAGTAAAACAAATGCAAAAAATTTGTTGAAGAAATTTGTTAGAAAATTTGAAAAATCAAGTAACATTTTCGTCAATTATAAAGTAACCCTATATTATTAAAAAAAGTTGTTAATAGAAATAAGAGTATAATGTTGAAGCTTTAATTTTTGTGTATTACTTCAAAAAAATTTTAACACGTGTTCAAGTTACAGGTGTTTAAAAATAGGAAATTTTCAGTTTTTGACCCCTTACAGCTCCTAAACGGGGAGTGATACAAAAAAAATTTCTGAAATGACTCATACTTATGTTCAAAGATCTAACTTCTGTCAAAATTTCAAGTTTCCAACTTAAACCGTTTAGAAGATAGAAGGGTTAAAGGATTTTCCAAAATTTGAGTTTCGTACAACGGTAAATTAAGACACCGTATGCCACAAATATATATTTATTGTATATATACTTTTAAAGCTAGTAAAAGTAGTAATCGTTTGGAGTTTTCAAAATGAAGGTATACCTTATACAACTTGTGCTATAACAATTTAAATATAGAGCTTTTTTGAACCTTTGGGGAGCTGTAGCTCCGTAACGGGTGGGGCTACAAAAAAAAGTTATTAAAAATAAAATTAATATTTTTGTGGGATCTATCAGCAGTTGAAATTTCATAGCTCTATTTCAAAAAAAATGTGGGGATCTAAAAGTTAGGTGTTCGAGAGGTACCCTAAGTTTTAGTCCAAACTCAACCAAAAAAAATAGGGAACCTACAAATTACTCCCAGAGTATTTTGTGTAAATTTCAAGATTCTAGCTTTCTTAGTTTTTGAGTTAGCGTGCTGACGGGCGGACGGACGGACGGACATGGCTCAAAAGTCTTAGAATTTGCTACTATTTTCTGATCCGATCCATACCTTTGAAGGTACATCTAGCTCACTTATTTCGAGGTGTTACAAGCGGAGGAGTAATTTTATTATACCCGATCCTATCGTACGGGTATAAAAACATAGTAGGTAGAGAGGCATGATTTTCCTTGTTCTATAATATTTTATAAATGTATATAAACTGATGTTAATTAACTTATTGCAAAAGCAAAATCAGTTCATATTGAAAAAACCCACACAAAAAAAAAAAAAAAGAAAAACAACAAATATAAAAATGGTAAGATTTTTTTTTTCTTATTCTTAAATTAATTCTATATTATTTTCTATATCTATTTACATATATATATATATATATATATATAATTTCGCAGGCTTTTATTGAAAACTTAATTTCGTTGGGGAAAGCTGAAAATGAACCATACCCAAACGTTGATTTTTTGATGAAAGATAAAATGTATGAGGTGCTATCATGGAGATTTCTAGACACGGAAAGAGTAAGGAAATCACTATATTCTTCATGCCAAAAAGGTGATAACTCAGTAACAATTGGTCGAATTAAATAGTACTTATTTTCATTTTAAACTTACAAGACGTGACAAGGACAGATGGAATATGGCAGTTTGACCTTATTCCTGCTGTAGATATAAATTCTCAAGAAAAATTATTAAAATAAAAATATATATTATTTCAGCAGGACCGGCTCCGACATCGGACTTCGGGAAGACCGGCTCCGGCAAAGGACTTCCAGAGGACCGGTTCTAGAAACAGACTTCCGGAGGACCGATTCTGGCAACGGACTTCCGGAAGACTGATTCTAACAACGTTCCCGGGTCTTGGACTTTAGCGTTGATGTACAACAAATGGGATTTGAAAAATTTTTCCATTTTGTATAATCTTTAGGTATCTCCGCCACCAGATGATTGCTGAAATCAAAAGCATAAATAAAATGCTGATGCTGCTGCTACTACTGTTTGCTGTTAAACTATTGGTTTATTTTAATATATAGTAAAGAATAAAATTAACAGCAACAGCAACAACAACAACAGCAGCAGCAGTAGGAGGGTTATAGTTGATTTACAGTTTGTTATTGGAAATAATAGAGAATATTTTTTAAAAAGAATTTTTACAATTAAAAAATATCTTAGAGAAACATTTAAAATCATTCGATATCATTTATGTAAAAGGTCTTAAAAAAACAATTTTTAGATAGATTTTTTTCAAATTCAATAGTAGAAGTTATCAATTTATATAATAAAATTCCACCTCTACAAAAACTAAGGAATTTCATCACTATTTGTCCCCACCATCATAATACGGAAAATTTTCAAAGATGTGCTGTAAAAAATTGTATGAATTTATATATGTTTTTAATAAAAGATAATAATAAAAATTGGTTTTAAAAAATATGTGTTTTATTTATTGTTGACCAATATATTTTTTCAGACATAAATAATGGTATTTCATAAAAGAGTCGGGTATAGTTGCATTGAGCTATATGTAAATTCATATTAATATAGAAATCTCTTGTTTCAGTTTAAGGATATTCTTTGCAATACATCTCTTAAAATATTTTAATACATATTCTCGTACATTCAATTCGGCTCCATTGCTATATGACATCACTGCTTGAATAAAGTCTAACATAAGACAAAATCGGGTGTACTCATCTAGTTCCAATGTAAGTTTTTTAGTTGTTCCTCAAGCATAATTAAATTTTAGTGGAAATTTATTTGAATTTAATTTATGGACTTGGTTGCTTGTAAAATCTTGATAAAATTCATACCACTCCAAATAATTCATTTCGCTAATCACTTTACGATTACGCTGGAAAATTATTGTAGCAGTGAAATTTTCAACATTAAATCAAATTTGTATTTTTGTTGTTTGTATTTTATCCAAATAATAAATGTAACTTAATAAGAGATTTTGTTGTGATTCGTTGCTATTGCTGTTGAGGTTGTTGCTGATGCCTTTGTTTTGTTTCTCAAATGTTTCGATATTTGATGTTGACTGCATTTCCTTTTTTTTAAACTGATGGAATATATATTTGAAAAATTTATATTTATATTAGTTCGAAATATAGTTTTCTTAGTTTCATTTTTTTTTTTTTAATTCTTCGAAAAATTCTTTGTATTTTTTTTTTTTGGTTTTTCAGTGGGGATGATGTATTGAATAAATTAATAAAATGTTTCATGCTCTTGCACTTACATCGCATCCATAAATATACACAACAATATTGGCCATAGACTGATGTAAAGTCACTTTGTAAACTTTTATTGTTGAAAATAAAACATTTTGATTGATTTTGTAGAAATTTGACAATCTCAGTGTGGAATGGTGGATTTCCAAATGAATCAAAATATTCTACACAATGTGTTCCTTTTTTAGCAGAAGTGTCGGTATTTATTACTAAACTACCAGATTTTGAAATATTTTTCGGTATTTGATCAACAGCAAAAACACCTTTAAATAGTTTTCCTGTCGCACTATTACATATCAACACTTTCTCTATCTGAAGTGTATTCATTATTGTTTTGTAAATGAGAAATATCAATTATTCAAGTATTTCCATTTATGTATGCTGTTAAAAATTCAACTTTAAGTTTTCCATTTGTCAACACTATATCGATTTTTTTCAATAAATTTATTAAATTATTAGTTGTTTTGTCGTTGTCCATTTGCCCAAAAATTCTTGATATCTGTTCTTTTTAAATCTCTGGTTGGGAATTTATACTTTAATTCTTTTGAAATAGTTTTACATTTTTTCTTTTATTCCAACCCCAACAAGATTTTTTACAAATATTGTATCGTTATCGTCCGTACAGAACGATAAATCTACTAGAGCACATGCCATTTTCAAGTGAGTTGAATGGGTCGCCGAACTTCCTTTTTATATGTTTACAAACACAATACATGTTAATGTTGAAGTTAATGGAGAGTCTTGCTTCAATCTCTCCATCCAGTCCAATCCAGTCTTGCTTCAATCTTTATTGCAAAGATCATTCAACGTAAAATTTGTTTCAATTGCAGAGTTTGGTGTAGGCACTCCGTTCACATATAATTGAAATTGTGTGAGATTTTGATGATCGAAATGGTATGGATTTTTTGATCTTTTAACATTGACTGGAAAATGTACCATAATTTAGTAAAGTAGTTAAGTATGCTTTATAATGGTATAAGGAGTCTGAAGGAGTGATATTTTTTCCATTTAGAGTTACATCACATTGTTTAATTAAAGAGTGTAATAAATTATTTACAACACTCGGCTGCGGAGCTGCCCTTGCTTCATTTCCTGTTTCTGTTTTATCGTTTGCACTCCAAACTGATCCATCTTTTTTAAATATTTGAATTTTAAATTTGATGTAGGTTGAGGATAAATCCCGATATGTATCTCCATTTCCAAGTGAAACAAATTCAATAGTTGACGGTGATGCCTCTAAAGAAGCTAAAGGATTGTATGCTACCTCTTCAGAACACAAGATACTTGTTTGTACGGATAATGACGCAAAAAGTCAAGTTCATATTTCATACATTCCATTTTTTAATTGAATATATCAGAAGGGGAAGTCTTTGTTGATACTCTACCGATAGAGGTTGTTTCTAAGTTATAGTTATAATTAAATAAAAATAACAAAGTGCGGTCTTGATTTTTGTTTAAAACAATAAAAAAAAAAAAAATTTTGCTAATTCGCTTAGCAAATTCTGAAATAGTGATCAATTACTCTTACATTGTTATTAATTATTATTTTTAATAATTGGTTAACTAAAGAAAAAAATAAAAGATAAGAGACAAAAGAAAATAAAAAACAAGCAACACGTGTTAATTCACAAATGTGAATTATATGCACGATCAGTTAGACTAAATCAAGTTACAATACAAAAACAAAAAAGAAAAGAAAAAAAACAAAAAAAGGAAAGAAGAAATTTTAAATTAATTTTTTTTTTTTTTGATAAACAAATTATAGATAATGAGATGGACAATCCACTAATTATGACTACCAGTATTGGTACGATCGACCCAGGTACATCTGGGCAAGCAGAAAATAATATCGAAGGAATGTGGACCGAAATTCCTATAACAGAAGCTAAAAAACAAATAAACAGTCAATCTGTAAATGCAAATTAGTATTAAATATTTGCTTTACCAATCGATAAAGTGGGAGAAATTGAAAACCGTAGGTCCTATACAGTGCAAGAATTGTCAAGATTACGGACATGTGGCGACCAAGTAGCCGGCATTACAGATGTGTTAAATGCACACTTAGTCACGGTCCAACTGAATGTCCCCTAAAAAGAGAGACAAATAAACCAAGATGCACGAATTGCGGTGAAGAACAATCAACTAACTACCGCGGTTGTAGTTACTACAAAGATTACTTGACTAATAGGAAAAATCGAATACTTGACTCTAAAACAAAAAGGGAGGCCAAAGTAAGTAATTTGTTTCCAATAGCAACTAATTCCTTCAAACAAAACGAAATATCTTTTGCCGATATACTAAAATTTGGACCGAAAAATTTAAGTTCAAATCGATCACAATCCCAATCCAACATTAATGAAATACTTAATCTATCCAATGAATTATTTGGAATAGACTTTGTAGTTTTACTTAGAGAAATAAACACATTTTCAATAACATACAAGAAATTGATCACATTTGAAGAAAAACAAATAGCCTTTCTTCAATTCTTAATTAAAATTACTAACAACGATTCTGTCCCATAAATATATAAAAGCAATAGCCATAAATGTATGCTCTATACGAAATTTAAGTAGAAGGGCATTATTAAATGATATGTTAAACGAGGAAAAAGCTGACTTTGGGCTTATAGTAGAAACGCGTCTTAAATCACAACATAGGGTAGTGTTTGACAAATATAAGATATACAGAAATGACACAGATCAATGTGTGTGATACTAAGGTCTTTGAGGAAACTTTGGAAGAACTAACCAAAATATGTAGGAATTATGATTACTGTATTTTAGGTGGAGATTTAAATGCTAGACACATCAGATTTGGAGATACAAAAAATAATCGCAATGGAGAAATTCTAGTTAAATTGTTAGCTAATAATGTTGATAAAACGCTGACACCAATTTCACCTTTCTCAGTTACATATCCAAAAGGTCCTTCAATATTGGATTACTTTATTATTTCAATATTGGATTACTTTAAAATTTTGTGAACGACGTAAACCAAAATGTCTACTGTAAAACATTACCCTCATTCTAAGACCACTACGCAATAGAAATTAAAATTTTTATGAGCAACTTTAAGTTTGAATTAAATCTACCAAAAGAATATAAATCATTTAAAGAAACTAATTGGAATCATTTCAGGCAAAATTTTGATCTATGTTTCTCTAATGAGTCAGAGTTACCACCCACATCAAGAAATCTGTCAAACAATGAAATTGATTTATATATCCAAAAATTTACAGAAAAGGTTCTTGAAATAACAGAAGGTCATTCTAAACTAGTAAAACAAGTTAACAGAAAATTTCATGATATCCCTAATGAACTTAAAAATATGATAAAGATCAAGAAAATTTGGCAAAGCGATCTTAAAAAAATTTTTAAAGGAAATTTAAATAGAAAATGCCCAGCATACAAAAGTTTAGAAGCCCAAATTAAATGTTTACAACAAATTATTAGTAAGAGACTCGTAAAGCACTTTAACAAAAAGTTTTGCGAAAAATTAAAAGCAATTAAACCATCACCTCAAGCATTCAGACAAATCAACAGGCTAATCGTAACCACAAATTCGAACGAAATAAAACTAACAAAAAACGGGTAGATAATTACATCAATTGAAGATAAATTAAGCGAATTTAAAATTTTCTATGAAGACCTGTATCGACCAAATATACCGGATGACCAATCTGTAATCATTGATGTAATAGTTAACGGATTTATTAACCAAAACACTGAATCAGAGGGGAAGAGAAGAGAATTTTTTGACACCCGTCAAGAGAATTTTTCCAACGAATTTGACCCAACAGTTAATAATGACAAATTCACAAACAAGTGAAAAGTCAAACCATTAATAAAAAAATTAAATAATAAAAAATCGGGCGGGCCTGATAGCATTTCTACCTTTATAATTAAAAAGTTCTCAGACAAAGCTATAGAATTTTTAGTTATTATTTTTAATAATTGTTTAAATAACTGCTATTTTCCCAAAAGCTGGAAAATAGCCAAGTTAATACCAATTTTAAAGAAAAGTAATTCATTTGAAACAAAAGATTATAGGCCGATTTCGTTATTATCTAACCTGGGAAAACCTTTAGGAAGAATTATAGCGGATACTTTTGAAAAATTTTGTGAAAGCGAAAACATTATCCCATCTTTTCAAACAGGCTTCCGAAATATGCACTCCACAACGGACGCGTTTTTAAAACTACATAATAGCTGCAAAAATAATCTAAACGTAAAACAATGTTACTGTCGTTAGATTGTGAAAAAGCTTTCGATTCTGTATGGACGAAAGGGTTAACCTCCAAACTATTGTCTAGAAATGCGCCTTTGGAATTGGTAAAAATGATATTTAGTTTTTTAAGTGAAAGATATCTCCAGGTCTCAATCGAAGGAAAAAATTCAGAAAAGGTAGAAGTAAACCGAGGAGTACCGCAATGGTCAATAATGGGACCTAAACTTTTTAATTATTATGTACATGATTTTCCTCACAGAGTAATGAACCATAATAAAGAAGTATCATTTGCACTATTGTATGCTGATGATACTTCAATTGTAAGTCACTCAAGAGACCCGCAAGAAGCTCTTCAACATATTAAAGTCCGCTCAAACTTAATATTCAATTATTTTAAAAAATGGAATATCACAATTAATGGGGGGAAATCAGCCCTTATTTTCATAAGAAATGCAAGTGGGAAAGGTCCAAGAAATATAGCAAAAAAAAGTAAATTACTGTCTTTAGAAATTGGTGGTTCTTCTGTTCCGCTACAAGAAAATCTTAAGTACTTAGGTGTTAACTTCAACAATTTATTTAAATTTAACCAACATGCCAAAAAATCGATAGCAAAAGCAGCAATGACTTATTCCAAATTAAGGGGCCTCTTCATTCACGAAGACTTAACAACTAACACAAAATTACTAATGTATAAACAAATGATCCAATTCTAACATACGCATTTCCAATATGGTTCACAATCTCTCCTACGTTCGCGGAAAAGTTACAACTGTTCGAAAGAAAAATTCTTAGGAACTGTATTGTAAAAATTTTGAAACTCAACAAAATCCTAAGGTAAATCCTTTAATGTCATATATGATATCAATCGCGGAAAAATACTTAAATAAATCACAAATACATCCAAACACAATAATTAAAAATATTTTTGAAAATGAAGACAACTTTAATTTTAGAGATAAGTACTATTTATCACCTTGTGTTATTAAAAACGAGAACTGCAGCGCCGTGTTTAAAAATATTGACAATATTAAATGTTTGGTCAATTTCTATATATATGGCAACCAAACAAAAAATCAACATCGAGGTTGATTAATTTGCGAAAAGGTCTCAATGCAATATCATTATCTCATTTATGAATAAAAATTTTGAATTAATTTAAAAAAAAAAAAAATAAAAACAACAACGAAACTGCTTGAGTTAAATACTTATAATTTTCATTATTTTAATTTTTGTGTTGTTTTCTATGTTGCTTTTACTTTTTCAAAATATAGTCAGCACAGTCATTAGCACAGTTCAAGGCAGGATACCAGGTGCAAGTCTTCTAAAAAAAAAGAAAGGAAAAACCAGATAAAATAAAAAAATCTCAATGTAATTCCAGATCGTCAGGAACAACAAAGATCTTCAACATCACTAAATCTAACATTACAATTTAGTAAAAATAAAAAAAAATAAAAAAAAACAATGTAATATGCATTAAACTTAGAGTTAAGTAAACAATGTATAAACAAATACATGTAACAGTAAGTCGATGCAACCGACTTAATAATACCCTACACCTGAATAATTCGAATTAAATTAAAAATCCATAAGTTTTTTTGGCAGCTGCTTGAACTTCTTCCCTTTTCTGTCTTATTCAACTCGAATTTCAGGAACGTAAAAGAAACATCCTCTTGGGATATGCTTGTAACCTTTGTAAAAAATTTTAAGTTTCTATCTTTATTAATTTAGAAGATTGTTAGTCCTTGGGAGGTGTGTGTCAGGTACCTGAATTGCCACTCCAATTCATCGAATCCATCTCAGGAACATAAAGAAACCATGCCAGAACACCATTGTACTAAATTTAAAGGTTCTACTTTTGTTGGTTTTGGAGATATGCTCGTTGCTCTTGTGCTCGTTCGGAAGTTTCCAAAATACGAACCCATGGTTCAAATTCTGTTAAATGTCAGTTTCCAATTTTACAGAAAAGGAAACATAACATAGCACCTTTGTACTAAAAATAACAGTTCTATCTTTGTTGGTTGTGGAAATATACTAGTTTGCTCTTGGGCTCGTCCCGAAGCTTCCAAGATTTGAACCTATGGACCAAATTCTCAGAAATTTCAGAAACATAAATCAAACATAAAGGAACACCATTCTGCCTAATTTAAAGGTTATATCTTTGTTGCTTTTGGAGATAATACCATTTGGTCTGAGGCTCGTTCGGAAGCTTCCAAAATCCGAACCCAAGGACCAAATCCTCTCAAATTTCAGAGACCTAAATCAAACATGAAAGAACACCATTCTGCCGAATTTAAATATTATATCTTTGTTGTTTTTGGAGGTAATCTCATTTGCTCTGGGGCTCGCTCGGAAGCTTCCAAAATACGAATCCATGGTTCAAATTCTTTCAAATTTCAGTTTAGAATTTTATAGAAAAGGAAACATAACAGCACACACTTGTACTAAAAATAAAGGTTCTATCTTTGTTGGTTGTGGAGATATACTTGTTTGCTCTGGGGCTCGTTCGGAAGCTTCCAAGATAAGAACTCATGAACCAAATTCTCTCAAATTTCAGAGACTTAAATAAAACATGAAAGAACACCACTCTGCCAAATTTAAAGGTTATATCTTGTTTGTTTATGGAGATAATCTCATTTGCTCTGGGGCTCGTTCGGAAGCTTCCAAAATCCAAACCCATGGACCATATCCTCTCAAATTTTAGAGACATAAATCGAACGGGAAGGAACATCATTGTACAAAATTTAAAGGTTCTATCTTTGTTGATTTTGGAGATAATCTCGTTTGCTCTGGGGCTCGTTCGGAAGCTTCCAAAATCCGAACCCATGGACCAAATCCTGTCAAATTTCAGAAACCTAAATCAAACATGAAAAAACACCATTCTGCCAAATTTAAAGGTTATATCTTATTTGTTTTTGGAGATAATCTCATTTGCTCTGGTGCTCGTTCGGAAGCTTCCAAAACCGAACCCATGGACCAAATCCTCTCAAATTTTAGAGACATAAATCGAACGGGAAGGAACATCATTGTACAAAATTTAAAGGTTATAGCTTTATTGGTTTTGGAGATAATCCCATTTGCTCTGGTGCTCGTTCGGAAGCTTCTAAAATGCTAACTCATGGACCAAATCCTCTTAAATTTCAGAGGCATAAATTGAACGGAAAGGAACATCATTGTACAAAATTTAAAGGTTCTATCTTTGTCGGTTTTGGAGATAATCTTGTTTGCTCCGGAATCATTCGGAAGTTTCCAGAATCCGAACCCATTGACCGATTTTGTCCAGATTCGAACTTAGCCTTCCTTTCGTAATTAGTAACCTACTATATAAATTTCATCAAGATAGGTTTATTAGTTTTTGAGTTATCGTGCGAACGGACAGACGGACGGACATCGTTAAATCGAGTCAGAAGGTGATCCTGATTCAGAATATATATACATGTCCATATCTAACTCGCTTTCTTTTGGTTGTTACAAACACCATACCAAAGTTAATATACCCTATACTTTAAGTGTAGGGTATAAAAAAAGGCATAATAAATTTAACCTTTAACCTGAATATATCAGAGGTTTTACTATGCTTTTTTTCGTCGCTTTTTCGACTTGAAATGTGTCTTTTTAGAAATTGCTCGTCTTTTTATAGTACTTTGTCTTTTTATAGCTCTTTGTCTTCCACCATACATCGAATGCAGTAGGTTAACTACTAATTTTCGTAAATTTTTTATGCCGCTTTTGCTTTAATCAATTACAACTTCTTTTATGTTTGCTTATATTTTTACTTGTGTTGACAGCCTCTTTTTTAATTAAGTCCCAACCTGACTTAATATGTAATTATTATGCTTTTTAAAATGTAATACAATTTTTGTTGGATAGTAACTGGAAACAAAATTTATTCCATCAACGTATTGATTGCAAATTTTAATCGCTATCGTTTCAAAACAATTTTTTTCTATAGGTATGTAATGGACATTTTCAAATTCAATATTTGTAGGTATTTTACAATTTTCTATGTTGATAGCTCTCAATGCACGCACTTTGCTACTTCTAAAAACATATAATTCAACTATATCTGAATAAATCATCACCATTCCATTCAATTCATCTTTATTATTAGCAACAGCTAATTTGAATTGTTCAGGTAATTTTATTTTGAAATTTTTTATATTTTTATTCTGTTGAAATAATTCAGTTAATAATGTTTTGATATTATAACTCTGATTAACTTTTATATAGAAACTATCTTCATCAAACGTCTGCGATATTCGTATTCAAACACGTCGGTTAAATTCTGACACTTTTTTAAATGTTACATCATCATAATTTTTAGGAGTAGAGATATATGTCAAAACTTCATTCAAAAATTCTTCGAAAACTTGGTTGCGAGTAAATCCCGGATTCGAAGTTATATTTTTATTAAGCGTTGATAAAAAATTTAATTTCCAATCATCCAAATGTAATTCCGAATCGTTATATGAATAATATGTGTAACCTATATATTTGGTTGCTTTGATTTTTTCAAGAGGTTTTTCAATGTTTCTTATGTAAACATTATATTGCCCAATATTGATAAAATCACATTGCTCTTTCTTAAATTTGTTTGTAGGAAATCGTTCAAATATATTTCTGAAAGACCAACTTTCCAATTTCCATTTCTTAAATCAAAGTGAATAGGTCATATAGTCATAGAAGTCATCTTGACTATCCATCTTTGTTATATTCTTCTTCGGCCGATGTTAGTGTCTTCTTCTTTTCAGGAGATGGTACAGCAACGATAATTACATCACCACTCGGTGTTTCAAACATTCGATAATCAGAGTTTAGAGATGGTCTTTCCACTAATTTTTCATCTTTCAACATTTCAGTTTGAGCTAATTTTTTAAATGAATTTTAATCATCCAAATCGTAATGTGTTAAATCGATATCCATATCTGAATGTTCTTTTTAAGTGTCATATTCAAACACATCATCAGTAACTAAAGGTACAAAATTGGTCTACGTTGATTTATATTTAGGTAATTCAGTTTCTGTATATGCATTTCGTTTAGAAAAGAATTTTGTTTGAGTACCTGTATCAAATGTAAGATTATTAGCCTTTTCTGGTAATTTTTTTGCGTGTCTTTTGTTAATTCCATATTTGAGAAGACTTTGCCGTACCATGCCGTGCCGAAGACTATAAGTACCATTTTTGCAATGGTTTTAATTTTTTGTCATATAAAACTTTTTTCATTTTTTGATCTAATAAATCCAAGTTTTTATTATCTTGAAATAATTTACTAAATTTTGAAATCATTTGAATAACAATCATTCGCTGCATTATGTCTTACTGAGCAATTTTCCTATTACACCAGATAATATAGTACCGATTAAAGTTGGTAAAAATCCACCATGTTGAACTAAAATTTTTCGTTTGGCTTTTATACTTTTCTTTGCACAGGCTAGGAATCTTAATTTTTTTTTATGTTTTCTTAATTTTGCTTTTTGTGCTGGTGCTATTTTATTATTTCCATTTAATATATTGAGGCAATTTCAGCAATAGTTTTTATAATATCATCAATTCTCACAATATAACAATAATAACTCACAATATTTAAGAATATTTTCACGAAATTTCTTCTTGTTGCACTTTCCTAGTACATGTAATATATGTTGACTTTTCTTCAATCGTTTCATATTTTTGACAGCTGTTGTTCAAATCACCTGTATCACAGAAGCATATACAATATTCTTTTGAAAAAATATTAGTTCTAGTACGAAATAAGTCGTTAATGTCTTGTGCTAAATTCAACACAATTTAACCATGTGGTTTTGATGTTGGCTCATTATATACTCTCAAGAAATCCTTTATATTTTCTGCATATAGTTGAGCAAGAGGAAAAATCTGCGATTTGTCTCGAGTGTTTTTGAAAAGCACTAAATTTTTACAATTTAATGAAATATCTTTTGAAAATTTCCCCTGATTTTCCCCTGAAAAACGTTTTGTGTTAGCAATACAATAGATAATTTATGATGGTGCGAACCTTTAGTAAATAGTTCGCATACTTGTTTATTTGCACAATCTAACATTAAGTCATTAAAATCTAACATTAAGTCATTATTATTAAGTCTAAAGCAATTAAAGTAGGTCTATTTTCATTCCCACTAAACTCTTTCGGAATACTGGTATAAAATTCTATATCAGGAAAATCTATATTGTTCGGAATAGCAGAAATTTCTGGGTTGCACCATTTTATTATTTCAATTTTCGAGTAAATCAATCTGTTAATATTTTCAATTAAATTACACACAAATGTTGTTTTTCCACATCCAGATGGTCCTGCTATCATCATTGTAAATGGATGAATAAAATTAATCATTTTTGATCTGTGTCTGATAAGAAACTGAATTTAAAACACAAATTGAAAGTTAATATAAAAGCAGCGAACATATTCTTGGTACTTTCATTTTGAATTATGGAAGTAGAGCAGTTCTTAAATATATATTCCTCCGTCTTATTACATAATCATAAGGAACTATAATTACATCTATTTAAAGTAAATAAGGAGTAAATAAGTACACTTCAATTTATGGTGCTGATTTTGCCTTTAATTAAAATTGCCTTTTAAATTTAACCTAATTGCCTTTTGAATTTAATTAAATGGTATGATAATAATGTCAAGGTTACAAGTTGTATCGGAAATTCATAGAGGTGCTAGAAGAAAATTTACACGAAGATAATTTATTCAAAAGGTATTCAAAAGGTATTCAAAAGGATACATTTTCCAAATTTGCGTTTTCTGAACCGGTTAAAAACAAAAGCGCTGATAATGTTTTAACCGCAATGAAAAATATTTTTAAGCATGCTGGTAAAAAACCAAAAAATTTACAATATGATCAAGGTACGAAATTTTTTAACAAAAAAATTCAAAATCTAATGAGGAAAAATAAAATTCACCATTATCATACATATTCAGAACTTAAAGCATCAATTGTAGAACGTTTTAATCGTACCCTAAAAAACACGATGTGGGAACAATTTAGTTTACAAGGCACATATAAATGGTTAACTATTCTGCCATCGCTAATAGAAAAATATAACTCAACAAATCATCATACAATTAAACTTCCACCTAAAAAGGTTTCAAAAAAAAATGAGAAATTGCTATTAAAAACTGTCTACAATAAATTAAAAGTATTCCGAAAAGCAAAATACAAAGTTGGAGATTTTGTTCGTATAAGTAAATTTAAAGGTATATTTGCAAAAGGTTATCAACCTAATTGGTCAACAGAAATTTATACAATAGCGAAAATAAAAAGAATTGATCCAATAACATACAATTTACTTGTTTACACACAAAAACCAATAAAAGGCAGTTTTTATGAACCTAAACTTACTTCTGTTAAACTTCGTAATGTTTCCTTGTAGAAAAAATAATAAGAAAAAAAGGAAATCAAGTTTTGGTTAGATGGCTTGGCTTTGATAAAAAACATGATTCATGGATAAATAAACAAGGTATTATTTAATGGAAAAATAATTTATAAACTAAACTAATCATAATAAACAACTTTTTAAACACAGGTTTTATTAATTTTTTTTACTTTTAACTTGAACTTGAACTTGTATTTCATGACCAGGGCTTATATTATTAACAATATAATTTTTACCGTTTTATTTAAACCGCTTTTATTAAATGTATACAAAATAATTTTTAAATGGAATGTTTTGTTATAATATTTTATTTAATTACAACCGTTCAACCGTTCAACTTAAAACTTAAATGTATTCAAATCAAGTTTTAAAACTTTTTTTAATTTGCATGTAAAGCAAACTTTAAAAACTTTTCTTATCTTTACCAATATTCAGCACTATAGCTTAAGCTTTTCAAATTTTAAATTAAAACATAATTGATATACTAACCACTAAGTTTAATTTAGAATATTCAATAACTATTAATTAAATTTTAAATTTTTTTATAATCAAGAATCAAGCCTATTTACTCATAACGTTTTTTGCATACTTTTCGATGAGCGTAGGCAAAGAAACATTTTTGTATAAGGTTAGGAGAACTCAAATTGTTATTAAATAGGTTTAAAATTTAATAACAATTTTGTATTTAAACCAAACTTTGAAATTTTTAAACCAAACTTTAAAAACTTTTCATATTTTTATCCTAATTTAAAATATTCAGCACTATAACTTAAGCATTTTAAATTTCAAATTAAAACATAACTAATGTACTAACTACAAAGTTAAATTTAGAATAATCAATAAATTTTAATAATAAATAATAATAAACTCTTTAAAGCTTTTAAACAAACTTTGAAAACTTTTCATATCTTCACCCTAGTAATAATTTTTGCATAAGGTTAGGAGAACTCAAATTGCTATAATAGAATGCAAATTTGACCTTTTGTAAATATGTTTAAACTTTAATAATAATTTTGTATTTAAACCAAACTTTGAAATTTTTAAACCAAACTTTAAAAACTTTTCGTAGTTTTATCCTAATTTAAAATATTCAGCACTATAGCTTTTTAAAATTTAAAATATCAAAGACACAATCCTTTTTACTTATTTTGCATACTTTTTGGATAAGTGTATGCAAATATTTTTTTTTTTGCATACTTTTAGGATGACTAAAGCTTTAAAAAAGCTCCTCCTGCACCAGAACCGGCATATCCATATTACTATAATACATAAGTTAGATGAAGGAAATTATGTACGGTCAGTGTTTGTCGATCTAAAAAAGACCTTTGATGTTATAATGAATCATAATATTCTACTAGAAAGATTGCATATAATTAGGATACGGGGAACCGCTCTTGATCTTATTAGATCTTATCTACTAGATAGGATCATAACTATAAAAATTAATAGTGTATTAGGTAACCAGTGTAGCATAAATATTGGGGTTCTACAAGGATCAGTTTCAGAACCTACTTTATATACATAACATTCAATGTGCTAATTTACAACCCGTTTATAAGATTTTTGCAGATGACACGTTACTTATTTATAATGCTAAAACTAGTGAAGAATTAGAAAGAACAGTAAATGAGGACTTGCGCAAATAGATTAATTGGCTTAAAGGCAACAAATTAAGTAGAAATGCTGACAAAACCAAAGTTATTATATATAAAATAAAGAATAAAGCAGATATAAATCCAAAAATAATGATAAACAATGTTGTAATCGAAAGACTTACTATATATAAGTATCTTGGTGTAACAATTGATGAGAAGCTGAGGCGGGAAAATCACACTAACAGTCGATATTTATAAACGTACAGGTTATTTAATGTTCCAGAAATTATTATTTTGGAAAATGCTACATTAATTTAAAAAAAACTAGAAAAAGGAATTTACAGGAAAAATATTCAACTGACATAAAGAAATAGTGTATAACACAAGAAGCTTGAACTATTTAAATCATGTCAGATCCAGAACGGAGTTATCGCACAGTAGCTGCCTATTTTCAGCTATAAGAATTTATAATAAGCTACCACAACATCTACAGTATTTGTTTTTTACAGTATTTTGTGTTTCTTTTGTTGCTTCTATCAATAATATATTTGTTATTAGCTTGGAAGTTGATTAATTTTTTATACTTGGGCTTAATTTTACTAGTTCTCTATTACACACGATACTTTCATGTAATTCCGCTTTATTGTTTTTACTTTTACTTAACCGTTCTACGCGCGAAATTTTTTCCTTTTCATATTTATATGCCAAATGTTCAATTTGATCTTTTGAAATTTGTTTTTTGATAAAGTCAATCGGCCTACATTTTGTATTTGAGTGAATTGTTCTATTGTAAGTCATAACAGTATTAAAAATTTTGTTATATAAGTCTAGTTCTAAATCTGATTAATTCAATTCTAAAATTCGAAGGTGCTCGTTTACTGTGTAGTGTAAGCGTTAAGAATCCTTGTTGCCAGTTTTACTACAAGCCGAGTTATTGTGCTTTTCGATATTATTTTCTTTCAAAAATAACTCAACTGCATTGTGTAAAAAGCAATGTTCGTTGTCAAATGCAATCTTACGCATTTTACCTAAATATAATTATCTTTCTTTAATTGCGCGTAGGATGGAAACCCAAGTCCTATCATTTAACGTGTGAACAGTTAAATGATAGGACTTGTGAATAGTTAAATGATTGGTCTTGGGTGTTAAATGATAGAACGTGTGAACAGTTGCGTATTTGGAAAATTTGTCGATTAGCGTGAGATACATTATGTGTCGCGTTAGTAGTATAGCTATGCCGATTTGACTTCAGGAAATTACGCCATTACCATGTGGTATCATAGTATGGGTATGGAATGCTAAAGTAATATGTGAAATTATTTTTACAGTAATGTGCATTAAGTGGTTAACCTTAAAATTAGTATTATTGCAATTATTTATGTGTGCAATATATAAATGTAATAAAGCTTGGAAAAGTTCTATTAAAAAGTTTTTGATGTTAGTTAACGTGTTATTAAACCGACGTTGTTATTAAGTGTAAACTCATATAATATTTTTATATATAATATATATACATAATTATTATTTTATTATATATTATGTATTATATATTAGGTATTATGGATTTGAATTATGAAATTTAAAAATTAAATTATTGAGTAGGTTTTAAAAGTTTTAAGGGTAGGGGTTTTAAGACTTTGGCACGATATTATAAGCGTAAAAGCTTCAGCAAGTTTAGAGATTTGCAAAAGGAAAAGTTAGGAATTCGGTAGGCTCCGAGAATTGGAAAAAGATCATAAGGGGCCAAGTTCGGAGATTTAGGATCTCAAGATGGAAGGTTTGAATTTTCAAAAAAATTTGATGGAATTTGTGCTTTGGTATTATGATTTAAAAGAGGCCCTTTGGCAGTAGCAAAGACCGAATCCGACCTCTATGACCGAATCGGAGCCCGCCGAAGTTATTGGGAACATGTATCAACGATCTTACATTTTGAATAGTCTATATTATATTGGAAAGATTAGTGTTATGAAATTATCAAAAATATCCTATAGTATATGTAGTGAATGTTTATGGTTTTGCGATAAAAATTAAAAATGAAATGAAATGCACATTAACTTGATTATTTCAAGCTATTTCAGTTCTTTTTTAATATGAAACATGAGACAGGTGTATTTTGTGTAGTTGTATGTATAAAATCTTTTTTAAAATGTCTAATGAACTTAATCATGAACTTGATTTGCATACAAAATTAAATGTGTACAAAATAAAAAAAAATTAATATACTCGAAGAAGAAGATTTATAATGTTCTTATAAAATTACTTTCATTTATGCAAATTTGAGGTATGTCATTGGCAACCAATACTATATATAATGCAAATAATTAAATATATACAAAATGAAAAAAAACTTTTTGTGATAAATGTATTTTATTCAAATCATATTATTAACTTTACTAAAATAAAAAAGCAAAAGTAAAATGCACAAATAAAAAAATTAAAATATTTTTAATATGTGTAGAGTATTAAGTAATTGTAAGTAGGTTCCAATCTGAATGTTTCACTGGAAGAACAGGTGGAACCACCACTAAAAAGCTTTAAAAAGAATATATTTCTACACTGTTTATCCCTAGCGAATAGAAGGTGGAAAGAATTAGCCTCATGCCATACGACCAACAAAATATGGCCGTCGTACGACAACCAAAGAACGGACAACCTATTGAAGCCATCTCGACGGGACATAGCCAGATCAATAGGAAGTGTTCACGGGACACTGGCTAATTGGCGAACATGCGGCCAGATTAGGTATTCCATTCAACACAACATGCCGGAGTTACGGTGACCAGAATGAGAAAGAAACCATTATGTACTTCACATATAAATGCCCAGCGCTGGCCAGGGCCAGAAGAGTAGCTCTGAGTAGCCTTGAATTTAACGATCTTAGGGATCTAGCGGCTAAGGGATCTAACCTTCAGAAATGGTAAGGTTCCTGAATGCCGTGAAATAGATCTAGAATCAAACCCGATATAGCCTAAACATAAGCCTTGTGGTCACTGTAGTGGTGGCAAAACGGTGATAACGCGCTAATTGTGGTCTTGTTACGGCTGACAGGACCAGCCACGTATACCTACCAAGCAACCAACCAAGCCATCTAACTAAAACTTGATTTCCTTTTTTATAAAAGTTTTTTTACAAGATAGACATGTGGAACTGGTGTTAATTCAGGCTCATACAAAGAACAGTTAATTGGATTATTTGTGTATTCAAGTAAATTGTATGTTATTGGGTCAGTTCTTTTAATTTTTGAAATTGTGAATATTTCTGTTCATCAATTGGGTTGACAACCTTTTGCAAAAATACCTTTAAATTTGTTTATATGAAGATAATCTCCAACTTTATAGTAAAAAGTAATTTTTCTTTTTTCTTTGTAACTTTTTTAGGTTGAAGTTTAATTGTACGATGACATGTTGAGTTATATTTCTCAATAAGTGAGGGTAAAACAGATATCCATTTATAATAACTTTGAAAGCTAAACAACTTCCACATCGAATTTTTTAAAGTGCGGTTAAAACGTTCTACTATGGATGCTTTCATTTCAGAATATGTATGATAATGATTAATTTTTTTCTTTCCATAAGCTTTCTAAATTCTTTGTTGAAAAACTCTATACCTTGATCAGATTGAATATTTTTTAGGAGTGTTCCAGCACGTTTAATAATGTTTTGCATGCCAAGTAAAACGTTATTAGCATTTTTAGTTTTAATTGGTTCAGCATAAGCATATTTCGAAAAGATGTCTATTACAGTTAATAAAAATTTATTTTCTTTCTTAAACTTTGCATATGAAATCTTTTCTCCTAAATCGATTTGCCATGTGTCGTTTAAACCGTTTTGAATAAATTTCCTTCGACGAAAGTTTCGCCTTGCTGGTCTATATATTTCCAATACTATTTGTGCCCTTGACATTATGCTTGTACCATTTAATCAGATTTTTCAGTTCTATTTGATAATTTTCTATAGAGTAGCAATTACATGTATCCGATCCAGATGACGAGGTGTCGTAAGTCCAAGGACAAAGAGCAAAATAAGTTTCGTATATTGACGTAAATTTTTCTGTTTTTGTATTTATACATGTGAAAAATACGTTGCTTGTTCTTATTTAATAACACAGAGGAATATGATTTTAAAAACTCTTCCACTTCTTTCACCTCCATCTTTCAAAATGTGAATAAATTATACATCTTTCACCTTTATTTTTTAAACTGAGAATAAGGTATAATACAAATTTGCTGCTTATATATATTTCAAGACGAAACTATTTTACTTCTTAATCATTTTTAAAACACGAACCAATAATTATATATTTTAATCATCCATTTACAATTGTGGTAGCAGGGCCATCTGGATGTGGGAAAACAACATTTGTATGTAACTTAATCAAAAATATTACTAGATTGATACATCCCAAAATTGAAAAAATAAAATAGTGTAACCCAGAAATTTCTGCTGTTCGAAGAAATATATATTTCTCTAATATAGATTTTTATACCGGCATTCCGGAAGAGCTTAGTCAAAATAACCTACTTGAATTGTTTTAGATGATTTAATGTTAGATTCAGCAAACAAACAAGTATGCGAGCTTTTGACCTAAGGTTCGCACCAACGTAATTTGACGTAAATAAACGTAAATATTATTAACGCAAAAAGTTTTCATCAGGGGAAATTCTTTCTCTAGCTAGACAATTATATCTCAAAAATATAACAGGCTTCCTGGAGGTATATAATGAATCAACATCAAGCCCATATTATTTAACACAAGACGTTAACGATTTCGAATTAGAACCAACATATTCTCAGGGGACTATTGCGTTTGTTTATGTGCTACCAAAGATTTAAACAATTGCTTAAAATATGAAATGGTTGAAGAAAAACCGACATAATATTATGTTATTTGTATTAGAAAAATCCAGCAACAAGAATTTTCGTAAAAATATTCGAAAATATTGTGAGGATGATATAATAAAAACTATTGCTGAAATTGCAATTAATCTGTTAAATGGAAACAATAAGATATCACCATCACAAAAAACAAAACTAAAAAAACATAAAAAATAATTGAGACTCTTAGCGTGTCCACAAAAAGGTATTAAAGCTAAACGAAAAATGTTAATTCAACATGACGGATTTTTACCGGCATTAATTGGTACTATATTATCTGGTATAATTGGAAAATTTCTCAGAAATATTGAACAAATTTAAAAATATAATTGAAGATGATAAGAATCTAAGCATACTAGATCAAAAAATGAAAAAGGTTCTGTATGATAAAAAATTAAACCACTTCAAAAATGGCATTTGTATAGACAAAATTTAATGAAATATGGAATCAGCAGACCATTCGCAAATAAATTACCAGCAAAATAATCATTTGATAAATCATTTGATGCGGCATATCAAACTAAATTTGTTTGAAAACAGAATGCATATACAGAAACCATATCACCTAAACATCAAACAGAAAATACACAAACAAATTTTATTTCTTTTGTTGAAGGTGATGTCTTTGAATATCGTAACCATCGATTTTGAATATTTACCATCGTAAAAAAGAACCAGCAAATGCAAGCAGTTTTAATTTCAGTGATATTGATGATGAGGAGGATGGAGATATTGGTAAAAAATTAGCTCAAGCTGAGATAAACAAAGGCGCAAAATTATTTGAAAGACTTTCTCTAAATTCTGATTTTCGTATATTCACAACACAAGGAGGTGATGTAATAACAGTTGCAGCTCCAACTTTATCTCCTAAGAAATCTAATTTAATATCAGCTTGTGCTATAATTTCCCCTAGTATACTATCACGCTTTCCTAATTCAAAGAAACGAAAACAAAATGACTCTTTATATAGAACACCAAAAAGAACATTGTCTGTGCCAACATGGAAAACATATAAATAGTGTGACATTTTGTGTTTTAGAGGAAGTTAACAAAGATGCAGAGTCAAGATGAATTCTATGTAAAATTGTTTAGCAATGATAATATAAAATTGTTGCCGGAAAATACTTTAGCATCATTCGAAAATAAATTACCTATTCATTTCGCTTTAAGAAAGGGAAATTGGAAAGTTGGTTTTTCAGAAATTTATATAAATGATATTCTACAAACAGAAGAATTTGACAAAGAGAGATGTGTTTTTATTAATATTGGGCAGTATAATGTTTATGTGACGAATATTGAAAAACCTCTTGAAAAAATTAAAGTAACAAAATCTATAGGTTACACATATTATTCATATGACGATTGGAAATCACATTTGGATGATTGGAAGTTTAATTTTGTTTTTTGGATGATTGGAAGTTTAAACGAACACTTATTAAAAATATAACTGCTAATCCAGGATTTACTCGAAACCAGGTTTTAAAAGAATTTTTTAATGAAGTTTTGATATATATTTCTATTTCTAAATTGAGATGATATTACATTTAAAGAAGTGTAACCATCTAACCGGAACGATTTAATTCGAATATCGCAAGTTTTTGATGAAGATAGTTTTTATATAAAAAGTCATAGTTATAGTGTAAAAACATTATTAACTGAACTATTTGAACAGAAAAAAAATATAAAAAATTTCAAAACAAAATTACCTGAACTATTCAAATTAGCTGTTGCTAATAATAAAGCTGAATTGAATTGAATGGAATGGTGAATGATTTACTCAGATATAGTTCAATCATCTGCTTCTGAAACTAGTAAGTTACGGGTACTGAGAGCTATCAACATAGATAATTGTAAATAAATATTGAATTTCATGTCCATTAGAGAAAAATACTATTGAATTTAGAGAAATATTGAATTGCATGTCCACCTATAGAGAAAAATACTTTTGGAACTATAGCTATTAAAATCTGTAACCAATACGGTGATGCAAATAAATTTTGTTTCAAGTTCCTAGCCAAAAGTGTAAATTAAAAGTGTAAATTGTATTACACTTTAAAAAGCATTGCTTATCAAACAACATAAATACTACTACTCAAATAAGATATTCTATCAAACATGGAACGACCTAAGGAGAGATATTATTCCTCTAAAGCAGGACGAGCAGTGGTGGAATTGATGGGAAAACTACATGTAGATTTGTTTAATACTCCCACACTACTTTTAAATAATGTTGACATGGGAATTTCTCTGACGTTAGAAAAGCAACATTTTATACATGAAACATGTTACGATCAATCCTAATATATTGTTGGCATACAATACCGTACGAGAAAAAGAAAAACAAAGTATAACTACAAAAGAAACGAAATTAAAAATTTACAATTCCATCTAATATTTCAAATATATCATTGGACAATGTTTTTATAGGGCAAATTCCTAAAGCTCTTGTATTTTGTATGGTAAACAATGAAAACTTTAATGCGAAAAGATCATAAATCCATAGTTTTTCGAAAATCAAAATCTTTCACAGTTTCAATTATTTTTT
Source organism: Poecilobothrus nobilitatus (assembly GCA_947095535.1). Lineage (NCBI taxonomy): Eukaryota > Metazoa > Arthropoda > Insecta > Diptera > Dolichopodidae > Poecilobothrus > Poecilobothrus nobilitatus. Next base: position 241,210,804 of record OX352772.1, read on the forward strand.
AATGAAGTGCCTGTGCCTAATTCTCCTATAAAACAAACTTTTCAAGCAATAACTTTTATAATCCACGAGCATACTTAACATTATTCAGTGGATCTGGCATACATCACTCTGATAGAGGACTTTTTTTTCTCTTTTAACCTTTGAAGTAACAACACTTTTTTTTAATTAGGTAAAAACTTTTTTATTATATGAACTATTTTTTTTCTTTACTGATATCTTTTTTTTTAAATTATTAAAATTAAATTAAACTAGTGAACTTTTTAATTAATTTTTTAATTTTTAATTAATTTTCTTTTCTTTCACTAAAAAAATATTTTTAAAAGTGTAATATATTGAATTAAATTTTAACTTGTATGGCCGCACTCCAATGGCGGCAAGATAAGTATTCTTAATTTATTTAACAACATACAAATTTTATTTTTTATTTTTTTACACTTATAAATTAATAAAAAATAAATGTTTTTAATACCACCATAGTAATTACCGTATTTTAATTGATTAATTTCTGGTGGTAAGTTTTGCTTTTGGTGAGTCTTTGGTTGTACATGCGTTCAATATGGTCACTTAAAAGTGTATGTTAAAAACTGTTGAACGTTGTTATAAACCATTTGCTCACTCAAGGCAAAATATTGAAAAGTATTAATGTTGATATAAAGTATTGATATTGACATTGATAGTAATTTATTTTAAAGCGTTGTCAAATTCGGATTATTTAAATCGTGCACTTTTACTTTTGATTTTAATTTTGAATAAATTTTAATTTTTGTTAATTTTTACTTTAATCTTAATTTACATACTGTAATTTATCTTAAGTCAGATTTTGATCTTGGTTAATTTTAAAATTGATTTTAAGTCTAATTTTGATTTTGATTACAATTTCAACTCTGATTTCATTTTAATTTTGCTTTTGATTTTAATTTTAAACTACATTTCAATTTTAATATTATTATTTATTATCTTAACTTTTCTTTAATATTAATTTTTTCCAATTCCGATCATTGTTTGGTTAACACAAGTTTTCGGGTAAGCCCAATCTCCAACAAGAGGTCCCCTCCCAAAAAATTAGTTTGGCGTTACAGCCATGCTGACTGGGAGGGCCTTAACAACTTTTTTAGAGCCTTTGATTGAAACAGAAATGTTAACTTTGCTGGAAATGCGATTAGTGAAACTATTTTATTTGGAATGAGGTTATTCATCCCTCATTTCATGAAATCTGTTAAGAGGAGTCCCAAATCTTGGTTTAATCGTATTTGCAAAGAAGTCATTTCTACAAAAGAGGAGGCTTTTAAACAGGACCAAAACAGTGGGTCGAAGGATCGCAGGGCCAACTATATAGTGGTGAGAAACAAATGCGAGAGAGTTATCAATAAGCAAAAACTCTTGTTTAACCAAAAGTTGAAACGTAAAATCATCCACATGCCAAAGAATAGCAAAACTTTTTGGTCATTTGCCAAAAGTCTAAAGGAAAACGTTAGAGGGTCTTCCTTTCCACCACTTATTGATAATAATAACAGAACCGTATCAGATTCTAAAGAGAAGGCGAACTTGTTTGGCAAGCAGTTCGCTTTCAATTCAACACTGTCACAGTCAGGTCAGGTGCCACCTTCTATTCAAGGAACTGGCTGCTCCTTCGGTAAAATTTACTTTAGGACGCGGGCGGTGATGAAAATTTTAAAAAATCTTGATACAAATAAGTCAGCAGGTCCAGATGGTATAACCACCATGGTGCTTAAAAATACCTACTCCACTATTTCAAAACCTCTGCGCAACCTTTTCTATCTTTCCTTCACTTCGCGTATTCATCCTACCCAATGGAAGGTTGCACATGTTTTCCAAATTCCCAAAAAAGGTAATAAAAGCGATCCCTCCAACTACCGCCCTATAGCTATAACTTCGGTCCTCACCAAGGTAATGGAGAAAATAGTGAACCAAAAGCTTCTAAAATACCTGGACCACAAAGGTTTGCTTCATGATCGTCAATACGGGTTCAGAGCCCGTCATTCAACCGGTGATCTCATGACTTACCTTTGTGAGAAGCTAAGCATCAACCTTCATCATTCTGGTGACTCTGATGTGGTGGCTCTTGATATTTCTAAGGCTTTCGATCGAGTTTTGCACGATGCTCTATTGGCAAAATGCAAAGCATTAGGTCTAGGTAGAGTCTTTCTAAAATGGAACGATTCGTGTACTGGTCGACGGATATTTATCTGACAAATTCAAAATAAATGCTGGTGTCCCCCAGGGATCAGTTTTATCCCCAACTCTCTTCTCAATATTTATCAATGACCTACTCTCATTAACTTCCAATCCGATTCATAGTTTCGCAGACGACATAACCCTTGTAGTTTCCTATGAGTTTCATAGTCGCTGTAACATTAATCACCAAATTAATACAACAGCGAAAAATTTCACTATTAGTGAGCTAAATAACGATTTAGCAAAAATTCAAAAATGGGGTGAAGTCAACAGAGTTGAGTTCAATACCAAAAAAAACAATGCTGTCTGATCTCGAGGAAAATTACCACTACTATTCCTAACCTACTAATTCAGGGAGAAGTCTTGCAGCATTCAACGGATTTAAACATGCTGGGAATCGGGTTAAACCAGAAATTGACTTGGTCAAATCACATTTTTGGTATGGCCAAGGAAGCAGGTAAATGTTTGATTTTTTTGTATCGCTGCAAAACTTTCTTTTCCGCATCTGATCTTCTCAATATCTATAAAACGTACATTAGGCCGAAAATGGAGTATAATGCACACATTTGGGCTGCAGGTCCTCAAACAGCACTGGGTTATTGAGATAATGATCAAAACAGAGTTATTCGTTTGATCAACGACCCCAGTGTAACTCCAATACTCACTCCACTCAGCCACCGTCGCACAGTTGGGTCGCTGACCTTGTTTTATAGGTATCTCGTAGGGATTAACACTTGTTCCAAAGAAATAAAACAATTAATGCCTCCACTCAAAGTTTTCCAACGAGAAACAAGGAGGGCAAGAGATGCTCATCCCTACCATGTTGAGTTATCAAGATGGCGAAATACAGCCTATGGAAATTCGTTTGTCATGCGCACGTCCCGTTTGTGGAACCATATACCATCACATGTGTTCCCTAAAGTTGGTAATTCATATGTGTACGATTTACTTAAGTTTAAGAAGAACATTAACATCTTTCTTCGAAATGTCCCTCCAAATGTTCCTACCTATCCCCCATAATCCAAATTTCTCAATTCCAATTTCCCCCAATTATCCTTCCGACATCCCTACCCACAAAACCAAACTGTACATTTGTATTAAAGGTTCCATCCTAAAGTTTGGTTTTAAAAGGGGGGTGATTTTGGTTGGTTAAAGTCCAACACTACCCTGAGGAAGCTCGTGCAGTTCTTCTTGGTGACTTTCGAGTTTTCCACCAACCCTCGTAAAAAAAAAAAAAAACAGATTACAAAATAAATGTTTACAAAAAGATATACAATACTAGTTTGCGATTTATCTGCAGATGGAACAACAACAGATTCTTGTCAAAATCTTTTAAATCAGTGAATTGTTAAAATTGAAGCAAGATTAAGTTCTCCATTGATTTCAATTTTAACGTGCATTGTGTTTGCAGAATTTGATGCCAATTTAGAAATTGACAAAAATCGTAACGTTTCCTTAAAAAAGAATGATTTGTATTTCGTTTCGCCATCATTATACAATGAGTTGTACGGACGACACCAATACAATATTTGTAAAACAACATTGCTGTGGCAATGAAATGTGAAAAATGTAAAACGATTGTAAAAGAATTAAAGCATAAGTTTGAGATTTAAAAAGAACAGATATCGAGAATTACTCTTTTAGACATATCGATAACGAAAAAACAACTAACACCTTAATAAATTTGCATGAAAAATTCGACATAGTGTTAAGAAATGGAAAACTTAAAGCAGAATGTTTTAAAACATATATAAGAGGAAATACTCGTCTAATTCATATTTCTCGTTTATAAGATAATGAACACACTTCCGATTTTCAAGATATATTTTCTTAATTTTTTCCACAGATCATCCCTACTCCAAAATGACAGCAAAATAGAAAAAATGTTTCGAACAATTTTTAAAAATGTTGGGAAAAGCTATAAACACCAAACTCTAAAATAGAATTCGCCAATTTAACAAAAAGACAAGATGGAGCAAGCCACAAATTCAGTAGTATTTGAAAAATCAGCGCTGATGAAACAGCTTAAAATCTTTTATTAAGCTATATATATTATTTGGATAAAAAGCAGGCAATAAAAATTCAAATTGGGTTTAATATTGAAAATTTTACTGCATCAATAATTTACCAACAACATCACAAAGTGCGAGATGAATTATTTGGAATGGTATGGTATACACCTAAAGTATAGGGTATATTAACTTTGGTATGGTGTTTGTAACCACCAAAAGGAAGCGAGTTAGATATGGACATGTGTATATATTCTGAATCAGGATCACCTCCTGAGTCGATTTAACGATGTCCGTCCGTCCGTCCGTCCGTTCACACGATAACTCAAAAACTAATGAAGCTATCTTGATGAAATTTATATAGTAGGTTACTAATTACGAAAGAAAGGCTAAGTTCGAATCTGGACAAAATCCGCCCATGGGTTCGGATTCTGGAAGCTTCCGAATGATTCCGGCTTTTGGAGATAATCTCCGCAAACGAGATTATCTCCAAAAGCAACAAAGATAGAACCTTCAAATTTTGTACAATGATGTTTCTTCCCGTTCGATTTATGTCTCTGAAATTTAAGAGGATTTGGTCCATGGGTTTGGGTTTTGGAAGCTTCCGAACGAGCACCAGAGCAAATGAGATTATTTCCAAAACCAACAAAGATAGAACCTTTAAATTTTGTACAATGATGTTCCTTCCCGTTCGATTTATGTCTCTGAAATTTAAGAGGATTTGGTCCATGGGTTTTGGATTTGGAAGCTTCCGAACGAGCCCCAGAGCAAATGAGATTATCTCCATAACCAATAAAGATATAACCTTTACTTTTGGCAGAATGGTGTTCTTTCATGTATGATTTAGGCCTCTGAAATTTAGGAGAATTTGGTCCATGGGTTTGGATTTGGAAGCTTCCGAACGAGCACCAGAGCAAATGAGATTATCTCCAAAACCAACAAAGATATAACCTTTAAATTTGGCAGGGTGGTGTTCTTTCATGTTTTATTTGAGTCTCTGAAATGTGAGAAGATTTGGTCCATGGGTTCGGGTTTTGGAAACTTCCGAACGAGCACCAGAGCAAACGAGGTTCTCTCCAAAATAAACAAAGATAGAACCTTTAAATTTTGTAGAATGATGTTCCTTTCCGTTCGATTTATGTCTCTGAAATTTAAGAGGATTTGGTCCATGGGTTTGGATTTTGGAAACTTCCGAACGAGCCCCAGAGCAAACGAGATTATCTCCAAAACCAACAAAGATAGAACCTTTAAATTTTTTACAATGATGTTCCTTTCCGTTTGATTTAAGTCTCTGAAATTTAAGAGGATATAGTCCATAGGTTTGGATTTTGGAAGCTCCCGAACGAGCCCCAGAGTATATGAGATTATCTCCAAAAACAACAAAGATATAACTTTTACATTTGGCAGAATGGTGTTCTTTCATGTTTGATTTAGGTCTCTGAAATTTGAGAGGATTTGGTTCATGGGTTTGGATTTTGGGAGCTTCCGAACGAGCCCCGGAGCAAACGAGATTATCTCCAAAATCAACAAATATAGAACCTTTAAATTTAGTACAATGATGTTCTTTTCCGTTCGATTTATGTCTCTGAAATTTAAGAGGATTTGGTCCATGGGTTTGGATTTTGGAAACTTCCGAACGAGCACCAGCGCAAGTGAGATTATCTCCAAAACCAAGTAAGATATAACATTTAAATTTGGCAGAATGGTGTTCTTTCATGTTTGATTTATATTTTTGAAATTCGTGAGGATTTGGTCCATGGGTTCAAATCTTGGAAGCTTCCGGACGAGCCCCAGAGCAAACGAGTATATCTCCACAACCAACAAAGATAGAACTTTTATTTTTAGTACAAAGGTGTTCTGTTATGTTTCCTTTTCTGTAAAATTGGAAACTGACATTTGAAAGAATTTGAACCATGGGTTCGTATTTTGGATACTTCCGAACGAGCACAAGAGCAACGAGCATATCTCCAAAACCAACAAAAGTAGAACCTTTAAATTTAATAGAATGGTGTTCTGGCAAGTTTTCTTTATGTTCCTGAGATGGATTCGATGAATTGGAGTGGCAATTCGGGTAGCTGACACAAACATCCCAAGGACTACCAATCTTCGAAAATAATTAAGATAGAAACTTAAAATTTTATACAAGGGTGTCAAGCATATCCCAAGCGGATGCCTCTTTTTCGTTCCTGAAATTCGAGTTGAATAAGACAGAAAAGAGAAGAAGTTCAAGCAGCTGCCAAAAAAACTTATGGATTTTTAATTTAATTCGAATTATTTAGGTGTAGGGAATTAATAAGACGGTTGCATCGACTTACTGTTACATTTGCTTCTTTTTTATTTATTTTCAATAGTAAATGCCAAAAGAGATTGCTCTCATATCATGGCTGTATACATTTTAAAATATTATTTATTCATTTCAATTTTAATTATTAAATTTTCAAAATATAAAAGAGGTATAAAATATGACAAGTGTAATGTAGTTCATATAAAATGAACAATAATAATAATAATAGCAAAAATAAAACAACAAATTCAAATTAATATAACAAGAACAAAAAGAAATTAGAAGTAAACAAAAAAGAAAACTTTAAACTTTTAAAATTAATTAAAAAAGTAATTTTGACATTAATGAAGTGACAAGATATTTCAAATATAATTAACAAACAAAATCATATAAGTTACAGCATTCGTTTTTATCTTGTAAATTGCAATATAAATTAATTTTATGTGTGTGATTAATAAATGAAAATTAAAAAAAAATAAATAAATAAAATGTTTAACACTGATTCTACATATATTAAATTCTAGATGTTTTATATTCACCAATAATTCGTCTTGTTAATTCTTTTTTAAGTTTTAAACTTGTTAATGTTTTTAAATTAGTGTCCAATTTGTTATAAAGATTAGCAGCGAGATGCATTGTAGTTGAAAGACCAAATTGTGTTGTCCTTTTACGAACAACGTGCAGTGATTGCTGATTTCGAACATTAATGTTATGATGATGTCTGCGTTTATTTAATGTTGTTGTGAACATTACCATGGTTAATATTATATATGTGTAGAATAAGTTTTACTTGTATCAGATCTTTAATTAATAGTAGATTATTTGCGCTATGAATATACTGTGTTTTTTCCAACTGTTTGTACTGATAGAAATTTTTTAAGGCTTTGTTTTGTATTACTTGTATATCTTGTATGTTTTGTTTTGTTGCAGTTTCCCACAAATTTATGCCATATGTTAAGTGACTATGAAAAAGGGCAAAATAGATTTGCTTTTTCACAGAATTGCGTAACACATATGATATTTTTTTAAATACCCCAGCAATTGACGCAAGTTTTCTAGCTAAATACAATGTATGCACGTTCCACTTGAGTTTGGAATCTATCCAAAAACCTAGATTTTTATATTCTTCAACTTGCTCCAGCTTTTTATCAGCAATTTGAATATTTAATTTTTGTGGAAGATGTCCAATAACCATGAGTTTGGTTTTTCCTATATTTATGGTTAATTTTTGAGTAATCATCCACTCGCTGATTTTGGTTAATTCAGTATTCATTTTATATTGTAGATCCGTATGGGTGTCTGCTTGAAATATAAAACAAATATCATCCGCATACAAAAATATTTCTGCATTTATATTAATTAGCTGAATACCCTCAATATAAACTATAAAGAGTAATGGTCCTAAAATGCTGACTTGGGGTATCCCAAATTTTGTCTTTTCTGAGTCACTTATGCTACTCCCAATTTTTGTGTACTGAATACGATTACTTAGGTAAGAAGCAAACCACTTAAAAGCCTTACCCTTCACACCAAACGATTGTAATATTTTAAGAAGTATTCAACCGAATCAACCGAACCTAGGATCCCAACCTAGGATCAACCGAATCAAATGCTTTAGATAAATCCATGGAGACTATAGATACTGATTTTTTCTTATCTTTTAAGCTTTGTACAAAGGTAACCATGTCTACCAGTGCCATTTCTGTGTTAGATTTTTTTTTTAAAACCATACTGCCGTTTGGATAATAAGTTATTGCTATGTAGAAATTTGCAAAATTGTGATTTAACAACTTTTTCGATGATTTTTGCTAATACTGTTCCTATGCGAATTGCTAATACTGTTCCTATGCATTTAACTCACCACAATTTAACTTCACCACAATCAAGATCAATTTATCTTTTAACATTATCTCATTTATCAATTTATAAAATGCAATCAGATGATAAACTATTTAAATTATGTTTATATAGCATTTATTCTCTAACAGCTAAAATTCATAATCAAGGTTTCAAAGCATATGTTTTAAATTATTATTAACTCTACACTAACTTTCAATCAATCTCTTTTGTTCGAATAATCAAAATTATAATCAATATGTATAACAATTATTTTTATTAGTATATTTGGTCTAATATTTTTCAATGACTGAAGAAATAAATATTGAAGATTGTATGAAAGTTAATTACTACATAGAGTTGAATAATGTTTGAACTATATGCGACTTCTCTAATAACTGCAACGTTGTATACTTGAATGTACGAAACTTAAAAAATAAATTATTTGATTTAGAACAACTTTTAAATAGTCACAAATTTGAAGTACACATAGTTGTGCTTACTGAAATATGGTTGCATGAAAACGATAATACATTTTTTAATATTGCACGTTTTTGTAGTCATTTCTGAAATCGTTCTGATTCTTATGGTGGAACCGGTATATTTATACATAGTAGTATCTATAGTACTCCAATTTATGAAGAAAAGTTAGATCAAAATCAAAATCAAAGTTCTGGAGAATTTTAATAAAACAATTGTCAATGATCAAGACATAGCAGACACAGTAAATAATTATTTTATTAACATAACAGATGAACTAAAAATAGATAAAACTTAAATTAATTTAGAGTACTTTAATCAATTTCCATATAACATACAGCCACCTTTTGATCTTTTATTAAAAAATATTCTGATAAATTAATCCCAATTTTAATTAAATTTGTTAATTCTGCTTTCCAAACTTCAATTTTTCCACAATCTTTAAAAACTGCGATAGTAACTCTAATATTTAAAAAAGAAAGAACAGATATTTGTTAAAATTAACGCCCAATCTCAGTTTTACCTGCTTTCGCTAAAACATTTGAAACCCTTATTAGGAAACGACTCGAAGTATTTTTATATAATAATCCAATTTTAAGCAAATAACAATTCGGATTTGAAAAATACTCCAACGCAACAGCTGCTTGTCTCACCATTACTGATTTTATCTCAAAAAGCATTGATAATAAAAAGTTTGTGGTTTGCGTATTTTTAGACATCCAAAAAGAATTTGACTGTGTCAACCATGATATTCTGCTTTTAAAACTAGCTATCTAAATTAAATATTAGTGAAAATCATATAAGCTTCTTTAAAAGCTACTTATCAGATAGGAAGCAAATAGTACGTGTTAATTCTACAATAAGTCAATCAAAGACTATTAAAAATGGAGTACCACAAGGATCAATCCTAAGTCAAAATATACATCAATGATATGGCTCGTATAAATTTAAAGGGTTCCCTCCAGCTGTATGCAGATGATGCTGTCTTAAAATACGCAGAGCAAAATGAAAATGAACTAATAAACTCAATAAAGCAAGACCTAGAAAGAATCGATGTTTGCAAGACCTAGAAAGAATCGAAATCGAATTCTTAAAGAACAATCGTCTGCTACTAAATATTAATAAAACTAAAATAATATTTTTTGATAATAAAAAATTTTGTGATTCTTCTATTTCTTCTATTATTGAATCTGTTAAATCGTTCAATTACCTAGGGTTGATCATATATAGCAAATTAAAATGGTCTTAGCATATTCATCACTTAATAAAGAAAACCAGTCGATACATTTTTATTCTAAAACGACTTCGCAATTGTTTATGAAAATCAGCTTTATTTTCTATCTATTCGTCATATATTTTATCTAATGGAATATACTTAAATCCTATTTGGAATAACGCCCCAAATTTTATGCTGAATAAATTAGATATCCTAGTCAAAAAATCGATTAAAATTATTTATAAATACAAAGAATTATTTCCCCCAATTATATTCAGAAAAATATCTTAGCTTCTCTACTATTTGTGAGTATGAAATATATATTTTATCATATAAAATTATTAACAACCTAATTAAGCACAGTTTCGTTTTGCAAAGAATGATGAATTTTCATACACACAATACTAGAAATAAAGCACATTTCTATTTGTCTTTATTCAAAACTGATAGACAGAAAAATAATTGTTTATACAACTGCCTAAAAAAATTCTACGAATTGCCCACTAATTTAATAGAGGTTAAGAATATTTCAATATTTAAAAAATTAATAAAAAAATATATTTTTTGTAGAAATGAACTGGTAATCTGAAAACAAAAAGAAAGTAGAAATGGAAATGAAATATTGATGAAATATTAAAATTATATTAATCAAGTTTATCAAATCAATTAATATTGAAAATTAGCAGTATATTTTAGAAATTTTACGATTCTATGTCATTAATATAAGTATGTATTGTATATATAGTAACATATTATAGTATATAATATGATTTACATCTTAAAGTAACATTGTTAGATACTATAGGTATAAATCATTTTTTTTTAATGCTAACCGAGTAAGAAGCAAATAAATATTATGTAATAACCGATTTTATGATTACTACACTATGACTTTATACAATACAGTTAATAACTTAATATTATTGTTACTTTTATTATAAGAACTAAACTAAAAAAAAAAAAGAAGACAAAAAACATTTCTAAAATATTTTGACCAGAGAGCTTTTTTGGCTAAGGTCATAATTAAATTATTGTTAAACTAAAATTATCTAATTATTATAAATTATACCATTTTTACTTTAGCTGAAGACATTTTTACATTAGATGCATATTTTCTACTTTGAGTGAAGGTATTTTTATTTTGAATGAAGAATCTTTACTTCAGTAATTTATGTTATATAAATATTTACTATACAATATGTATATATATTTAAATTATGTAATTCATATAGGTATATGAATTTGAATCAGATAGGTTTTATGAATAAAAAATAACAACTTTAACAACTTTATAAATAAAAAATTTTAAATTTTTAACTAAATATGAATATAAACATTAATAAATTAGGTTATGTACAATTTTAACTGTCAAAGTGTTGCTGTAATATTTTTTAATAATACAATGTTTTTTCTACCTCTTTCCCATTGGTAGTGCACTACATTTTTCTCTTTTTGAAGTTGCCATAAAATCCATGAAATTTCTCATGAAAACCAGCCTTTATGACTATAGATAGATATGTAATTTTTTCTAGATAGCAGCTTTCTTAAAAGTATTAGTTAAGTTTAAGTTTCTTAAAAGTATTAGTTAACTTAAAAGTTAGTCATATTAAAAAACAGAATTTAAAAATTTTAAAAATTAAGAAGGTATATTTTAAAAGAAAAAACATTCTGCAAGAAGGGGTTAAACTTTATCTTTACAAAAAAAAATTTAATTAAGAAGATACAACTACATGAACAACAAAAAAGTTATTTTAATGCACGATATTTATATTATAATAACTCCTTTACACTTACAAGCCGGAACATTCGACAAAAACTTTGAAAAAAAAGGCTATTTCTGTACAAAATAAATTGAGTGTTCCGATCCGGCTTGTAAGATATTTAGGCGTTGTTATAAAATATTTAAAAATTTTTTATGAATATTTGTTTTTGTAACTGATGTATGGATATACATACATATCTATAGAGATATTCCTCTCGTAACACTTTTAAATTTTATTTTTAGAACATAAAATATAGAATACAGATATTCGTCTTGTAAGACTTTTAGAAATTATTAAAAAAATTTGAGAAGTTTGTTCGATATTGGTATTATAATACGGGCAATTACTTGTGACCAAACTTTCGCCAAAGTTTTTTCGTTGCTAGAAATAACATTAAACCATTTTGTAATTATAATAATAAAACATTTTTTGCTTATTCGATTTTCCCCAACTAATTAAATCTCTTAGAAATACATTAATGGATTCCGATTTAAAAACCTCAGATGGTATTAAAAGCTTTAAGTTCTCATAGAATTATGGCAAGTTCAAATAAATTGAAAAATTAAGATGTGTACCAAATTTACTAGATAACATATTAATCCGTATACAGTCTTCATAAAGAGGTCAAACCGAAAACTTCTTTTTTCTCTATTTTTAGTGAAGGCAAATAAATAATTAATTTAAAAACAAAAAAAAAATAAAAAAAACAAAAAAAAAATTATTTAACAAAAAAAAATATATATAAAACCGGTTTTTATTAAACATCTGCTTAGTAATATCAAAACTAGAAAATAAAAATAAAATTAAAAACAAGTAAATTTATTTGAAAAAAAAAAAAAAATCAAATTCATAATATTAATAAATTTATAAGGAATAATAACAAAACAAATAGTAATAGAAAAATTAAAATTAAGAATGGGGGAGAATAACCCCCCGCCAGATAATTCTGTCTCTACAGTTTTTACGAACAGTAATTTGAAATTTGATCAATCCAAAACACTAAAAAATGTAACACCAGATGAAAAATTTCTCGTAATGCGAAGAAATGAAATAAATAAAAATATGACATCGGTTTCTGCATTTTTACTTGAACCAGTTATTCTAAGCTGTGTATTAGGTGAAGTTAATAGCTGTGTTAAGTTGCGAGATGGCACTGTATTGATTAAAACAAAGAATACTTTTCAAGCTCAAAAACTAATTAATCTGGTTCAATTTAAAGATATTAAAGTGTCAGTTGAAGAACATGCCACATTAAATCAAACTCGAGGAGTAGTATACTGCCCAGAGTTTAAATATATAGGTGATAGTGAAATTTTAGCAGAAATGGAGAAACAACAAGTGATCGCCATTAAGCGTTTTAAAAAGAAAAATAATAATCAAGTGGAAGAAGAAACCGGTCTATATGTGTTAAAATTCAAATCAACAAATTTTCCAAAAGAAATCAAAGTATGATATCAAAAATATGATGTTCGAGCCTATATCCCACCACCTCTACGATGTTATAATTGTCTAAGATTTAACCACCGGACTGATATCTGCAAAAATATGAAAACCTGCTCTAATTGTAGTGATGAATATCACCTAGGAGAAAATGAAAAATGTGAACGAACACAAAAATATTCAAGTTGTGCAGGTCCACATAATGCTTTTTTTAAACAATGTCCACAATTTATAAAAGAAAAGGAATTAAATCGATTAAAATAAAAGAAAATGTAGACATCAGAGAAGCTGTTAGGCGCTATAAACTTAGATTTCCGTTGAAGGAGTCTTTTGCAAACATTACATCAGTTACGAGCAATAATCAAAAAGTCAAAAGTATTTGTGATCGTGAAAATTTTGGTCCTTCAACAAATAGAACCAGCCGCTATTATAGGACCGTCCTTCAACAAATAGCACAGCAGCTATTAATCATAATATTGAAAATGAAGTTTCTCATAGCGTTTTGTCAGACATTAAACCTTCTAATGAAAATTTCAAAACAAAATTAATTGGTAAGAATAAAATTTTAGTTTCTAGGAATATTAATCCAAAGAAAAAGCGTGAACTTAAAAAAATTGAGAAGATAAAATCAAAAACGACTAAATCATTTATGCATTTTGAAGATCAAAATAATATAGATTCTATTGAGGTAGACGATAGCATTGGCTCAATTAGTGATATTGAACCTTTTAAAGATAGTTTATAAATGACTAGTATTATTCAATGGAACATTGACGGTCTCTTTAGCCATTATGAAGAATTTCAACTTATTGTGAATAAATATGATGCATATATTGTCTGTATACAAGAGACAAAATTTAAAAGTAATGAAAATCCTAATTTTAAAAATTTTGAAACATATAATGTTATTGTAGACTCAAATACAGTAGCACACGGCGGTGTCGCCATCTTGGTTAAATCAAATACCTCATGTGAGCAAATTGATCTAAATTTTAATTTACAGGCAGTAGCAGTAAACGTTCTTTTTCCCATAAAATTTGTTATATGTAATATATATCTTCCCTGTAACACTTCAATTAATACTAATGATCTACAAAATATAATTAATAAATTCGATTGCCCATTTCTTCTCCTCGGAGATTTTAATTGTCACAATATTATCTGGGGCTCTACTAAAACAGATAAAAGAGGGAAATCCATTGAAAATCTGATTGACGCTATTTCTTTGAATCTTTTTAATAATGGTAAACCAACTCAATTTAGCTTTTCATATAAATCATTCAGGTCTATTGATGTGACTTTAGGCAGCGCTGTTCTTCAAAACCTATTTGAATGGACAGTAGAGGACGATCTACACGGCAGTAACCACTTCCCAATTATTCTTAAACTTCTTTCAACAGATATTAATAGTCAAGTAAGAGACAATTGGTGTATTAAACGAGCTAACTGGAATCGATTCAGAGAAGAATTAAACCTTCAAATAATGCAACATAAAGACATTAACCAATATGAAAACTATATAACTTCTGTAATTCTGAGTGCCGCCAATAAATCTATTCCCACGAAAAACTTCGGACATTTAAAGAAAAAGGTACCTTGGTGGTATCCGGAAATACGGGAGGGCATAAAAGCCCGCAAAATATTTTTTAGAAAATTTCTTCGAACCAGTAATTTAGACGATTACAAAAATTTTATACGGGGAAAATATAAAACACGAAAGTTGGTACGGTACTATAAAAAGAAATCATGGATGGACTTCGTGTTTTCCATTTCAAGTAATACTCCATCCAGTGTTGTATTCCATAAAATTAGGGCTATACATGGGAAAGATCTCAAGACATATTTACAACAATGACTGAAAACCGAATTGTATCTGAAAAAACAAAAATAGCAAATGAATTAGCTAATTCATTCGTAAGAATATCTAGTGACGAAAACTATTCCAAAAAATTCTTGAAGTACAAGAAAAATAAAGAAAAATCCCAAATTAATATTCCTTCCGGAAAATTCGAAAAATACAACAGATTATTCTCAAAACACGATCTCGAAAATGCTTTAAGAGCATGCAATGGCTGCTCTCCAGGTCTTGACTTTATCCGGTACGAAATGCTGAAAGAATTAAATGATCAAAGAAAAATCACACTCTTAGATTTCTATAACCGAATTTGGATTAGTGGAACGTTTCCGAAAAATTGGACAAAAGCTGTATTAATTCCAATTCTCAAGAAAGATAACGATCCTACATGTGTTTCAAGCTGCCGCCCAATATCTCTTACGAGTTGCACTTGCAAAGTTCTAGAAAGAATGATATACAATAGACTCAATTTGGAATTGGAATCCAGAAATTTAATTTCTAAATTTCAGTCCGGTTTTCGAAAAAACCGCTCAACTATTGATAATCTTTCTTATTTCGAGTCTGAAATAATGAATGGATTTGCAAAAAACCAAAGCACTGTATCAATCTTTTTCGATCTAGAATCAGCATATGATACTGTGTGGAAAAATCGGCTTATAAAAGAATTTTTAAAAATGGGCTTTAAAGGTAACTTGATCCACTATATTAAAAATTTTCTATCTGACAGGATAATAAAAGTTTATTTAGGTAAAACATCTTCCACAGACAGGTCACTCCAGAACGGAATCCCCCAGGGTTCAGTTTTGAGCGTTCTGCTTTTTGTTGTCGCAATAAATAACCTTGTGAACACAATCGAGCATCCAATTAAGTATGCTCTTTTTGCTGACGATTTCGTCATTTTTACGTCAGGCAAAAACATAAGAAGAATGAAGAACCTTCTGCAAAACTCTCTTTATCATCTTACAAAATGGAGCGAAGTAACAGGTTTTAAATTTTCTGCAAGGAAAACCGTATCAATGTTGTTCACTAGGAAAAGATCTAATATAATCAAACCAAATCTTTTTTTGTCAAATGCACCAATTAAATATGTCGAATCTCATAAATTTCTTGGATTAATTTTTGATACTAAATTAAATTAGGATAAACATATCAAGCACATTACAGTGAAAGCGACGAAAAAACTTAATATATTAAAAATACTAAGTAATAGTTATTATAAGTAATAGAAAAATGTTGTTAAGGATACTTAACCTTATAGTACTTCCCTGTATTGAATACGGTAGCTGTATTTACAATTCAGCCTCAAAAACTCGATTGAAAATTTTGGACCCAATTTTGAATATAGGTACCAGAATTGCCACGGGGGCATTCAAAACTAGTCCAAGCGTGAGTGTCATATGTGACGCTAGTGAAATTCCACTTAAATATAGACGAGAATATCAGTCCATTAATTTTGGATTGAAAATTTTTGGAAATAAATTGCACCCATTATATGAAAATGTTAGAAATGAATCATTATTCATTAGACAGAAAAATCTGTCACCAAATTACCAACCATTCCATATTAGATTCAGAAATTATCTAGAAAAACTAGAAATTTCCATGAATAGTAGTTTTGATACTCAAAGATTTCCCATAACACATCCTTGGATGGCGAAAACCCTTAACATAAAGTTGGCTCTGAATGAATTCAAGAAAAGTAGTACAAATGACACCCAATTTAGGCGCCTTTTCTTCGAAATTTTGGAAAAGCAATACCAAAAATTACACTATAACCTATACTGATGGATCATTGCTGAACGGTGAAACTGGAAGTGCATTTAAGTGCAGGGATCACGAAGAAAAATTCCATTTACCTAAATATACTTCAGTTTTCTCTTCTGAACTTTTTGCAATCCAAAAAGTCATTGAGTTTGGAAATGGCAAATTCTATAATTCAAAATTTTTAATTTGTAGTGATTCATTGAGTGCACTACAATTACTATTGTCGTACTCTCCAAAGCACCCTATTGCAATGAGAATTAAGGAATTAGTTAATCCATCAAATAATCAATGGTGTTTTATATGGATTCCAGGTCATGTATATAAGGGGCAATGAAAAAGTTGATCAATTAGCAAAGGAAGCTATAACAGGCCCTGTTATTAATGATTTTAAAATGTTCTTTAGAGATTTGTTCCCAGTTCTTAAAAGCAAAATATTAGAATCATTCAACCAAGAATGGATTAGTATCGCTTCCAATAATAAGCTAAAACAAATTAAAAGCTCAATATTCAAATGGAATTCAATAGATTCTCTAAGTAGGAAAAATTCTATTATTATTACTAGGCTACGAATCGGACATACAAATTTTACGCACAAATATTTATTTGAAAATGCCCAGATAAGTCCCATTTGTTCATTTGACAATACTTCTATATTATCTGTTAAACATATTTTTGAATCATGCTCGCAGTACAGAGATAAAAGAATTACTTTTAAAATAAATGGGATTTCAAATTTAAAAGAAGATAACCAATGTTCCATGGAAAATGTAATCGCTTTTATAAAAAGGGTGAATCTTTTTAACTTAATCTAAAGTATATAATATTATAATTTATTATTTAAATAAATAGATTTAATTTTCATCGAATCAATTTAAGTTTTGTTAATAATATAGAGAATTTTGTTTAGTTCATTAGATTATGTATTTTGTATAAATATTATGTAAAATTAAGTAAAATTATAAAAATTGTAAAATTATGTAAAGTTAATTTAGAAAAAATGTATTAATAAGGGCTTGTAAAACCTTGAAAGTGTTAAAAGCCCTGGTAAAAAAATTAAATAAATAAAATAAATATTAATCCGCATACTTTTGAAAAAATGATATTTAAGTTAGCAACACAAATATTTAGTAGAACAGTGAGTGCTGCTATTAGAATAATAATTGAAACGTCTGGTTTTAAAAGTATTACTAAAGAAGTTGAAAAAATTTTGTACATATTAGTTTTATCAAACACTTTTTGACTGTCTCAACAGTGGATCATTATATTCTGATAATAAATATCGATCTGATATTAAACTAAATAGCTTGCAGTTTGAATTTTTAAAATATTGTATATAAGATTGACTAAACAGAAAAAATATATTTTTAGAGGAAACGAAAATAATAATTTATATTAATATACCTATACACATTTTTTCATATTTTATACTTTTAATACAATAATAATTGTACCTATAGTTGGGTTATGAAAAAAACTAAAATTGATTGATAAAAAATAGAGGTAGAATCGAGGTTTTTTTTTTTTAAGAAGTCGAAAAAGTTATATGAAGAAATATATACAAATGTACATACATACATAAATTGACATACAAACAAAAAAAATCAAAAACTAAAATAAAAACAAGTAAATGTAACAGTAAGTCGATGCAACCGACTTATTAATACCCTACACCTGAATAATTCGAATTAAATTAACAATCCATAAGTGTTTTTGGCAGCTGCTTGAACTTCTTCCCTTTTCTGTCTTATTCAACTCGAATTTCAAGAACGTAAAAGAGGCATCCGCTTGGGATATGCTTGACACCCTTGTATAAAATTTTAAGTTTCTATCTTAATTATTTTCGGAGATTGGTAGTCCTTGGGATGTTTGTGTCAGCTACCCGAATTGCCACTCCAATTCATCGAATCCATCTCAGGAACATAAAGAAAACTTGCCAGAACACCATTCTATTAAATTTAAAGGTTCTACTTTTGTTGGTTTTGGAGATATGCTCGTTGCTCTTGTGCTCGTCCGGAAGTTTCCAAAATACGAACCCATGGTTCAAATTCTTTGAAATGTCAGTTTCCAATTTTACAGAAAAGGAAACATAACAGAACACCTTTGTACTAAAAATAAAAGTTCTATCTTTGTTGGTTGTGGAGATATACTCGTTTGCTCTGGGGCTCGTCCGGAAGCTTCCAAGATTTGAACCCATGGACCAAATCCTCACAAATTTCAGAAACATAAATCAAACATGAAGGAACACCATTCTGCCTAATTTAAAGGTTATATCTTTGTTGCATTTGGAGATAATATCATTTGCTCTGAGGCTCGTTCGGAAGCTTTCAAAATCCGAACCCAAGGACCAAATCCTCTCAAATTTCAGAGGCCTAAATCATACATGAAAGAACACCATTATGCCAAAAGTAAAGGTTATATATTTGTTGTTTTTGGAGATAATCTCATTTGCTCTGGGGCTCGTTCGGAAGCTTCCAAAATCCAAACCCATGGACCACATCCTCTTAAATTTTAGAGACATAAATCAAACTGGAAGAAACATCATTATAAAAAATTTAAAGGTTCTATCTTTATTGGTTTTGGAGATAATCTCGTTTGCTCTGGGGCTCTTTCGGAAGTTTCCAAAACCCGAACCCATGGATCAAATCTTCTCACATTTCAGAGACTTAAATAAAACATGAAAGAACACCACCCTGCCAAATTTAAAGGTTATATCTTTGTTGGTTTTGGAGATAATCTCATTTGCTCTGGTGCTCGTTCGGAAGCTTCCAAAACCAAACCCATGGACCAAATCCTCTTAAATTTCAGAGACATAAATCAAACACGAAAGAACACCATTGTACCAAATTCAAAGGTTCTACCTTTGTTCGTATTGGATATAATCTCATTTGCTCTGTGGCTCGTTCGGAAGCTTCCAAAATTCGAATCCACGGTTCAAATTCTTTCAAATTTAAACCCATGGCCAAATCCTCTCAAATTTCAGAGACTTAAATCAAACATGAAAAAACACCATTCGGCCAAATTTAAAGGTTATATATATTTGTTGTTTTTGGAGATAATCTCATTTGCTCTGGGGCTCGTTGGGAAGCTTCCAAAATCCAAACCCATGGACCACATCCTCTTAAATTTTAGAGACATAAATCAAACTGGAAGAAACATCATTATAAAAAATTTAAAGGTTCTATCTTTATTGGTTTTGGAGATAATCTCGTTTGCTCTGTGGCTCGTTCGGAAGTTTCCAAAACCCGAACCCATGGACCAAATCTTCTCACATTTCAGAGACTCAAATAAAACATGAAAGAACACCACCCTGCCAAATTTAAAGGTTATATCTTTGTTGGTTTTGGAGATAATCTCATTTGCTCTGGTGCTCGTTCGGAAGCTTCCAAATCCAAACCCATGGACCAAATTCTCCTAAATTTCAGAGGCCTAAATCATACATGAAAGAACACCATTCTGCCAAAAGTAAAGGTTATATCTTTATTGGTTATGGAGATAATCTCATTTGCTCTGGGGCTCGTTCGGAAGCTTCCAAATCCAAAACCCATGGACCAAATCCTCTTAAATTTCAGAGACATAAATCGAACGGGAAGGAACATCATTGTACAAAATTTAAAGGTTCTATCTTTGTTGGTTTTGGAAATAATCTCATTTGCTCTGGTGCTCGTTCGGAAGCTTCCAAAACCCAAACCCATGGACCAAATCCTCTTAAATTTCAGAGACATAAATCGAACGGGAAGAAACATCATTGTACAAAATTTGAAGGTTCTATCTTTGTTGCTTTTGGAGATAATCTCGTTTGCGGAGATTATCTCCAAAAGCCGGAATCATTCGGAAGCTTCCAGAATCCGAACCCATGGGCGGATTTTGTCCAGATTCGAACTTAGCCTTTCTTTCGTAATTAGTAACCTACTATATAAATTTCATCAAGATAGCATCATTATTTTTTGAGTTATCGTGCGTACGGACGGACGGACGGACATCGCTAAATCGACTCCGGCGGTGATCCTGATTCAGAATATATATACATGTCTATACCTAACTCGCTTCCTTTTGGTGGTTACAAACACCATACCAAAGTTAATATACCCTATACTTTAGGTGTAGGGTATAATAAACTAAAATACGATCAAGTTGATATTACGAAATTAAAAAAACTATCTAACTTTTTTCTTCCATGTGAATACTCTATATATATAGTTACTTTATGATTATATGTAATTTTTTACTTTAATTTTTATTACATTAGTGTCTATTAAAATCAAAGTGCGCCTTTTCTACATTAACTTGTTTCGAGGAAAACAAGAAAAACGTATAAAATTTAAACTAACTATATATTTATAACTATATATTATACTAACCATATATTTATAATATCAAAGATATTTTTGCTTTCATTTATTAGTTTATCAAATATAATTTAATGGTCCAGAATTTGAATATTTTGACCAGTCGGATCCGAAATTATATGGCAAGAGGATTTGGAAAAAGCGGTGTTTGTTTTGTACTCGTAGAAATGGCCGGTTTTGAAAACTAAAAAAACGAAAATAGCCAGTTTTGTGTTAAAAAAGTCTTACAGAGTAAATTTGTTTCAATTATTAAAAAGTAAAAGAATATTGTGTACTATGTCATAATATTGTTTTATTTTTTTATTATTATAAGAAAAATCAATAAAAATAAAAATCAACAAATAAATTTAAATTCCATAATATTTATTCCATAGTGTTAAATAAATTAACTAAAAATCAACAAAAAAAAATAAAAAAAAATAAAACATAAAAAACTTAATCCAAAATTTCTTAAATATAAAAACAAAAGACACTTTCAGTGAAACTAAAAAAAGTAGATACCTAATATTGAAATTTTAAAGATAATCGTAAGTAATCATATTCTTAAGTCCAAATCTTCTTCAACATATGATTGGCCCTTTTCCTCATTTTCTGAATCACAATTATTATTGAAATTCATTGGATCACTATTAATAATATTTTTGTAATAAGTAAGCTCAGGTAACTCTTTCCATTCTGCTCCAAAATGCTTTGTCAGCAGAATGTCGACATCCTTGAATTTTCTGGTTGTACAGATATACCACAAGGTAAAATAATAGGCTTCATTGAAGATATTTTCATTCACTTTTTCAAAATACTTTTTCCAACCCCCAAATCAGATTTATAAAAGGTTTCTCCCCGAACAGTAGATCCAAATTTGCTTATGTTTTTTAAAATAAACCTTTTTGTAGGATTAAACTTAAAGTGCCAGCTACCCGGGGGTTTGATTATACGAGCACATTCAAATTTCCAAACAAGTACCGGGCAAGTGATTCCAAGATGACTAATAGTTCCATGATTTTCATAAATTGTATAGTAATCTTCTTTTTGTCTTATCGTTTCTTTAGTGCGAACTTTTTTTTCAATCAAAGCGAAAACCCTGTCTGGGGGGATAAAAGAATGTCCTGGAACCGGGAATATCACTTCAACACTCTTAATTCTATTTGGTGCTTTTGTATTTAATCAGTAAGATATCATTCCTATTATTGTAGTGTTTTTGCTCTGTCCTCCACAACCGTCTTTTGCAAATTCGTTGAATTCGATCCTTTGATACATGAAGTGTATTCAAAAATAATTTGCGTCATACTCGTACAGCTTTTCCATATTCTTTTCTAATATAGCAGTTTATGGAAACATTTTTTTTGGCCCCCCATTGTATCGATCATGTCTTTTTGTGAACTCTGGTAAACAATATGTCAGAAGAAATGAATCTTGTCTGATTTTAGAAATTTGATTGTAGAAATTTTTAAAAAATTTTAAAATTTCTCTTTTAGTAACGTCTTTGCATTTAAATGTTTTACCTTTATGAATACATTTATTAGTTAGGTCTGGCTAGTTTTTGGCACTGTATCTAAAAAACGGAAATCAAAGAGTAAAATACTTATTACTTATTAATAATATTCACATTTGAATTCTTAACTGTTTTCCTTTTCAATATTTTTTTTTTCATTATTTCTAAACTTTTTACGACCTTTTCCGGGTAACGCAACTTGGCAATATACCTCAGATTTCATTATTTATTTTTATTTAATTCACATTAGATTACTAAACACATTAGATTAGAGACAATTCTAATTACATATTAAACTTTTTATTGTCTTCTTACAATATTATTGATTTGGAAATGTAAATTTTCACGCGCTTTTGGAAAAGGCCAGTCTTGTTACAAAAAAATAATACTTTATATGCGAAAAGGCCAGTTTTGATATGGAATTAAATACTTAAGGAAAAGACAATTTCAATATTTGTTGGAAAATGGTGCGATTTGAATTAAAATATGATTTTTAATAAAGATTTCATAAAGGAAAAAGGTACTTTTGAATTCTCTAAATATATATAAAACACAGAACTTTTGTCTATCTTTAGGATGACATTCAAAATAATTTTGATTTTAATAGACATATAGACATATAAAAGATCGTCATTCAGAGTAAAAGTTTCTTAACTTGAAATGGGGGGTCTTCACTTGAGGTGGTGAGTGTTTAGTTGAACTAGTAAGGGTACATTTTATAATTATAAAATCAACTTGCCTAAACAATTATTAATTTTATATTTATAATCTTGTAAAATTTTTATAGCAAATTTATTCAAATATGTATTTATTTTGTAGAAATGAACTGAATTTATAACATTAATGGATTAATGAAGCAAAAAAAAAAACTCCACAAGTGAATAAGGCGCTTGAAACACAAACAATATTAAAATGGCTCCCAGCTACCAAAACAAATGCTTTCAAAAAATATTGTTTAATGTTTCCAATAACAAATTGTAAATTTGCTATTGCCTTCCTGCTCATTTTGTGTCGCTACTAAATTAGAATAACTTGAAAACCTCTACTTTATATACCTAATCCGTTTTTAAAAAAGAGGGATCACCTGATCCAACCTCCGAGGACTCTTTCCAAAAGAATTTCGGCCAGGGAACCACTTGATCCCATGGCTTTTTCCCTTTGCCCCTTGCTTCTAAGGGCAGGGAGCTTTAAGCAGTAGAGCGGGAGTCGCCAGAATAAGGTCCTACTTTAAAAGCGACCCCCCTCATGGACCTATACCGGACCTTCGGGGATCATATTTAGGAATTCTGAGGACCGAATTTCGGAATCTAAGGACCGCATTTTGGAACTCTGCGGACCCCATCCAAAATCTAGAGAAGGGGACGTCAGATTAAGGTCCCACTTTAAAGAGGACCAGAGTTTCGGGGACCATATTTCGGACTTCTGACGACCTCATTTCAGACCTTGGGAGAACCCATCCTAAATCGAAAGAGGGGTCGCCAGAATAAGGTCCCACTTTAAAGGGGACCGAACCTCCGGGAACGATACCGGACCTTCGAGGACCCGATATCGGCCTCCAGAAACAAGGGCTGGGATTTGATATTTTAATCATTTTGATGATTGTGTCTGTTTCGGCAGGTTCTCTAGGTAGTCACACACTAGCTTTTGGCCTGCTAGGGATTTGCACCCTGCCTACGACCTTGAGTTAACCCGCGGGCTCAGATTTCCCACCTTCCCTATCGCATTATTGTGGATATCTACCGATCTCGGATCAGCGCAGGCTGTCAATTTGACACGGCCTTGATGCCAGCCAGCGTCCCTATAAAAGGGTAATGATCCCCCTTTTTCTACCAGTATCTGAAAGAAGGTTCTGTTTAAAGCCAGTCTTAAATTAAACGGAGTAGATATATACCAATAAAACAAGGAAAAATACCTAGGAATGATATTAGATGTCAAGCTGAGACACGTCAAGAAGAAAAAAGTCGAATTAGAATCGAAATACAGACAAATGCATTGGCTCCTAGGTTGAAATTCTAGATTGCCAATAGAGTATGAAATGTTTTATTTAAAAATATTAAAATTGCGCCTATTTGGTTGATTCCGAATTAGGTGCGATTTTAGGGTTTGATTCAAGATCAGGGTTTCCCTTTTTCCAGAATATTTATCTATATGTATACATATACAATATTTTGAGTTAGGAGGGGTTTTAGAGTTGAATTCAAAATTATAGTTATACACCTTCTTACACCTTCATACAACACGTTGGACCCCCGGCTTTTGCCACAGATAAAGAAGTGGGTTAGTGGTAAACATGGAGAGGTAAACTACTACCTCACGCAGTTCCTAAGCGGACATGGATGCTTTCGGTCGTACCTTAATAAGGTGAGACGAGTCGAGATACGTGAGTGTTTCTATTGTGCGAGAGGTGGAGATGTCCTAAATAGCGTTCTTTGAGATAGTCATGTAACTAGATACTAAACTGGGGTTTATAAAGTATTAGTTACGAGTGATAATAACTGACTTGCTACGTGTCTGACATGTGCTGTACCCAATTTGGGGAACACTTTTTGGTTCTCTTCTGTTATATAAAAACATGCCTGAATGTGCGATAAAAACTTTTCCAATAATTGTCGATGTAGTTTTAGGAACTTCTTTTAATACCTACTTATTTAAAAAAAATATATATATTTTTTTAAGAGTGGAAGAGAAAAATTATTTCTTATATAATAATATTTAATTAAGCATTTTCTGTTTCATTACTTTTAATTTTTATTCAGGACCAAAATTTAAAACTACGTACTAGGTATATACTCCTATTAGTTATATCAAAATATTATAAAGTATTTTCTATATAATAAGTACCACACATTTTTTTGATACGAAAAAAAAATTATAAGGAAATATGGTCATAAAAGTTTTAAAAAATTATTGGACCTTCTGAATTATGCTGATTTTAGATTTATAAATTTTTAAAAATTCACCGCGTTTAAGTAGTTTGAAGGTATAAAATACTTAATTTGCGTTTGTAACACATAATATGTCAAGCAGAAATATAAATGTATGCATAAAATATATTGTGTAAAACCAAAGAAACAGGAAAATTGTGCAATTTTATTTTTTAAATTCTAGAAATCGTAGGTATACCAAATAATTTATATAAACATTTTTTGAAAATTGCTAAAACAAATTTTTATTACAATTTTATTTTATATTTTAAATGTCAAAAAAAAATTATAAACAAATTTATAATTTTTTTATATTAATATTATGTTTGATAAAACAAAATAGTTTTTACGGAAACATATTAAATCTGCGTTCAATTTAAGTTTGCCCTCAAATTTTAAAAATGCGAACTAAATTTTGGTATGTATCCTATAATATGTCATACAAAAAGATCGATACGTACATATACTATATATATGTTATTATGTTATATACGTAGATATGTGAATCATTTATATAACAAATTTTTAAAACTTAAAAAAAAAATTTCGTTCGAGTAGTGGGTTTTTTCCTTAAAAATTTTTTCTAATTCTTAATCGATAACGTTTTCAAAAAGTAATGCAAAGAGCAATACATAACTGTCATGTCATATGGTGAAAAATTCATGTACCTAGCTATTATTTATTCTTTTATTTCGTTTATCTATTTTTTTATACCTACACAAATTTATATTTTGTTATGAAATGTATGTTTAAAAACTATTTAATATCGCACATGATCAAAGTAAAGAACATCTGTAAATACAAAAAAAAAAAAATTTTTTAGAATGTAATATAGAAGAAGTATCACATTCCGTATCCTATTGTTAACAGACTTAACTATAACTTTGTTCAGTTTATCAAAATATGTTTTCCATTGTATATTGTTACCTAATAGTGGGAAAGTCTAATAAATGTCACCGTAGAGTTACGAATACCAGCGAAGCCGTCGCAAAACGTCAGTTTAGAACTAGAAAGTTCTAGCTACCTTATCATTCCTCATGTTACTATATAGTTCGAGAGACTGTTTCTCCGCAGTGATTAATGGCTTTATTTAAGTTTATTTTTTAAAACTTTATCTGTTTTCTTACTCTTTTATTTAATAGGTTGAAGGTTTAACCTTAAAGGTTAGAGGTTTTTTATTTAAGAGGTAGGTTTAAAAAATTTTTGGGTGGTTTTGTAATAGGTTCCTAAAACTTAAATTTTTCACTTAATTTTAACATTAACTTCATCGTTAAAAAAATAGGTACACTTCCTTAGCAGTTACCTGAGGAAGGTACCATAACGTAACTTCACAAATATAGTCTGCCACTTTTTATTAACTCAAACTACAAAAAGAATGTAACTTTCACTTCGACTACAGCTTGGGGATGCATAGCACATGATCTTCTAACCCGTGATGCATAACACGTGGTGGACGGATGGAGGAGCTGCAGTTGAACAGGTGCTCAGATCTTTGTCACCAGACAATATGTAGTGGGACACTTGATCGAAGCAGAAGAAAATTGAGGTATGGTGTCGTAATTCGAGGAAAACACGCTTCGCACAAAGAATCAAGAGATCGAGACAGAGGATTGACAGCGCGTGAGTCCTATGCCTATCCGATGAGACTTAGTCTGAATCAATGTGAAAAACGATGCCGAACTTTTACCTTTGGTATTAAGGGGGGTTTTAGCATGTAGTCCATCTGATCCCAGGTGGAAGTCAGGTACTTTGTGAAATTCCACTCCTCGAAAAAAAAAATATTTATTATTATTATTATCATTATTATTATTCTTATTATTATTAATATCATTGTTATTAATATTGTTCTTATTATTTTTATTATTATTATTCTCATTATTATTGTTATTATTATTATTATCCCAGTGATACGAATTCACTAAAATCCATCCAGTTACTGCCGTGTTAGTGAATCCAAGTGAACCCAGCGTACTCTCACAAACGGCCATTCCAGCTGTACTTGGCAGTACTGCTGGTAAGGCGTTCATGGCGCTCATGTCTCTCCTTGCATGGACGATGCAGCGACTTCTTGAAAGTCTACGGAACTGTTCCGTCCGCGCAATACATGGATCCACCTACAATTGAAAATAAGGAAACACAAAGAAACACATCAACAAAATATTTAAATTTATACTTATCTGAAATATGGGAGTTGAATCGTCACCATGTCACCGAGTCACCGAGTCATCTCTTACCAACAATAATATGTAATATTATCACCAACAATAATGTGTAATATATTAATACTAGAAAATCCCCTGCGCAATTGCACAATTTCTATAAATTCAAAAACATTTACGTTATCATACTGAAATTTTGTGTCGAAAGTACATTTTAAAAAGTAAAAGTTTGTGTCTCTGATAAGACTTTTAGTCGAAGATTTGTGTCTCTGATAATAAAATTTTAAATTATTAAATAAATATACAAAAATATCATCATTGCCAGTTTAGTTTATATTCAGTGTGAGTGGTTTATTATAGACCTGGCCAACATCTTGTGTGTGTAATATTATGTATATTATCAGAAATTCAATCATTAATTCCTGATATTATATTATCTGATCTGATTAATAAATCTAATTTTTTTCCATGGCTAACAATATTATTAATGGTCTAATAATAAATTAGTACAAAATTATGAATCTTTTGTGAGAGAAGGCTTCTAAAATGATATTTTCTTTATGATATTGTTAGTTTTTATTTTTTTTTAAGAAAAATATCCATTTCTACAATATTTGGTAAGTTCCAGACTTCTGTTATGAAATATAATTATTTAAGTCTGCCGAATTTTATATTAATAAAAAAATTTCGAATATTATATGTTAAAAATTTAAATTTCAACCTAAATAAACAAAACTATTTAAAAGTCTGTTACGAAGCTTTTACCAGCTTTTATACTAATGAAAACAAAATCAAGAATAAAATCGGCCTATTATTTTTTTCTTATAAATATGAGACTTACTATAAACTTTGCTCTTTTCACTTTCAGGCGTTTTAATTTTATTAAGAGTACCTATTTTTATTTTTTTTTCCAAAACAAAGATTGAAAACGCCAACAGAAGATTAATAATTTATTTTTAATTTACCGCTGCGACCAGTTCATAATGGATGTGGCGGTCAAATTTAAAAATTAAAAATTTGCTGAATTTATTTTTATTGAAAATGTGTTTTTTAAGTATGTACTTCTCCTTTTTTGACTGTACTAACTTTTAATGAACGGTTTGTGTCTCTGATAATACTTCTGGTGGAAAACTTGGTCTCTGGTAATAATATTTACTAAATTTATTTATATTTTTAATTAACGGTTTGTCTTTGTCCAACAAATCTTTGACTCAAAGTATTATCAAGAGACGACAATACTTTGAGTCAAAGATTTGTGTCTCTGGTAATAAAATTTTAAATTATTAAATAAATATACAGAAGTATCATCATTGCCAGTTTAGTTTACATTCAGTGTGAGTGTGTTATTATGGATATAAAATATATTTTTTTACATGTTGGCAAGGTCTCACCAACATCTTGTGTATTATATTATAGATTATTCTGTAATATAATATAATGGAGTATTTTATTTATTACTTACATACTATTTATTATGTGTTTATTGTTTACTTACCTTAAATGCATGTGATAAATATTGTTATGTCACATATTAATTCACAATAATTACTTTTTATTCAATAATATTTCATTTCTATTGTTTTACTTAGTTAAATATTAAAATTGAATTATAGAAATTAATTATTAAATTATATTCACATTAAATCTAATAGATGGCTCTGATCCATAATCATAGAATATTATTATAGAACATAATGTTAATTATTTCTGTACACTTAAAACTTATAATATTAATTATTTTTGTAAACTTAAAATGGAATGTGGAACTTCAAATAATTGTATATAAAAATGTAAACTGTTAAAACAGATGCTATTAATTATACTTTTTTTTTCTTATGTACTTTGTATTATGTACTTTGAAATAATTTAAATTTTAAACAAAAGTCATTGACCTCGAACGGTTATATTTTAAACAAGTTGTAAAGATAAGTTTAATGTTAGATTGTTTTAGAATTTTTTATTTCAATCGTTGCTTAACGTTCGAGAGAAAAACATGTAAATTGCTAAAAATTTTAGAGACGAAAAAATAAATTGTAATTCAGAAATCTAAAAAAAATAAAGTTTTTAATTACGTCTAAAAACAGAACCTTCGGTGACAGATCACTGATGATTGGGTGGTCTGCTTTAAGCTGGGAAAGGACGGCTGAATGTTAGGATGGCAAATACCCATAAAAATATTCAAATGAATACAAAAAAATAATCGAAGATTGGTGGTGATGATAAAGTTTGTGTGGAGCCTTTCAGGAGAAATACAAAGGTAATGTGGACCCCACCGCAGATTACTAAGGGTGCCTTGCTGAATGGGCGGAGTAATGCGCGGGAGGCGCGAATTTGCAAAGAACGAAGAAATTGGTTTCGCTGCCTCTGGCTGTAGCGAGTTCTCCAAAAAAGAAAAGCATATCGCAAGTTGACGATGACGTAGACAGGAGGGCGCAGACGCCCGACCATAATACTAGACCTTAATCGGTTACAGGCGGGCAGCAACTGCTAGGTAAAAAACATATCTATAGATGTGATGAATCGGAGTAATGCGCGGGAGGCGCATAGCCGAACTAGACGAGCTTTTTCATGCGATACTGGCTAGTGGCTCCCAAAATACGAAGCGGGGACCAGGGGTTGTACCCGCCCCAAATTTCAAAGGTATGAGTGTGATGACGGAAAGTTGCCATTTCCAGTCAGAAGCGGTCAGCCAACAGCCCGCTATTAAAGGAGAAAAGGAAAATACAAAAAGAAAAAGAGCATAAGAAGCAGGAGAAGGGACAGAAGAAGGAACTATAAAAGGTTCAGGAGACTCCCAGAACCTAAGTCTAGGTCGGATCCAAAAAAAGAAGAGGAAACAAAAGGCTAGGAGCGACGTCCTGGAGAATATCTCCGTTGGAGTAGGGGAGAACACTTCTACTAATAAAAGAGCACGAAAGAGACTCCGTCGGAAGGCAATCATGATTAAACCAGCCCAAGACAAATCTTATCCTTAAGTACTAAGCATTGTCAGGAGCGAAGCTGCCCCTGCGAGCACAGGGACATATGTAAGAGCGGTTCGTGAGACACGGGTCGGAGAAGTCTTAGTTGAATTAGGGACCGAGGGATACAGGCTGCATTCGACGAGTAGAAGCAAAAGAGACGGTGTACTTTAAAGATCTTGATGACCTCACCATCTCGGAGAAGGTGAGTAACGCCATAGAAGAAGTTTTATGCGATTGGACCGCGACGTTCACAGTTTCGGTAACCGGCTCTAACAGGAGAGCACAAAAAATGACAATAGTGACCGTCCGGACAAAGGGCCACTAGAACTTCTGGAAACCCAGCGAATTGTCAGCTACAGAGTCAGGCAGAGGTCA
Source organism: Poecilobothrus nobilitatus (assembly GCA_947095535.1). Classification (NCBI taxonomy): domain Eukaryota; kingdom Metazoa; phylum Arthropoda; class Insecta; order Diptera; family Dolichopodidae; genus Poecilobothrus; species Poecilobothrus nobilitatus. Next base: position 241,241,903 of record OX352772.1, read on the forward strand.
GGTCAGGCAGAGGGCAACCGCAACAAAGTGCTATAACTATTTTGGATATGATCAACGCGCTGGGACATGCAAGGTCCTGATATAAGCCGACTCTGCTTCAAGTGTGGCGCACCAGACTACCAGACGAAGGAGTGTACATCCCCCGAGCTATGCATTCTGTGCGATGAGAAGGGCCATGATTCTGATATAATGAACCGTATCCTTGGGTATAAGAGGTGCGAGGTGTTAATGAAGAAAGGTTGAAGAGGCTAACCACTACCCCCGAAAAATTTCTCGTTACTTTTAACGTGAAAACGGCTTCAATTTTGAAAGGTTGGTGGATATGCCGGAGGCATTACAGGCATTCAGAATTTCCAAATTTCTCATACGAGTTATCCGGAACTACCTGCGAGACAGATTCCTCGTGTATGGAACAGAGAACGGACCTATACCGGACCTTCGGGGATCATATTTAGGAAATCTGAGGATCGAATTTCGGAATCTAAGGACCGCATTTTGGAACTCTGCGAACCCCATCCAAAATCTAGAGAAGGGGACGTCAGATTAAGGTCCCACTTTAAAGAGGACCAGAATTTCGGGGACCATATTTCGGACTTCTGACGACCTCATTTCAGACCTCGGGGGAACCCATCCTAAATGGAAAGAGTGGTCGCCAGAATAAGGTCCCACTTTAAAGGGGACCGCACCTCCGGGAACGATACCGGACCTTCGGGGACCCGATATCGGCCTCCAGAAACAAGGGCTGGGATTTGACATTTTAATCATTTTGATGATTGTGTCTGTTTCGGCAGGTTCTCTAGGTAGTCACACACTAGCTTTTGGCCTGCTAGGGATTTGCACCCTGCCTACGACTTTGAGTTAACCCGCGGGCTCAGATTTCCCACCTTCCCTATCGCATGATTGTGGATATCTACCGATCTCGGATCAGCGCAGGCTTTCAATTTGACACGGCCTTGATGCCAGCCAGCGTCCCTATAAAAGGGTAATGATCCCCATTTTTCTTCCAGTATCTGAAAGAAGGTTCTGTTTAAAGCCAGTCTTAAATTAAACGGAGTAGATATATACCAATAAAACAAGGAAAAATACCTAGGAATGATATTAGATGTCAAGCTGAGACACGTCAAGAAGAAAAAAGTCGAATTAGAATCGAAATACAGACAAATGTATTGGCTCCTAGGTCGAAATTCTAGATTGCCAATAGAGTATGAAATGTTGTTATATAACTAAATAATTAAGCCTATTGGGTTGATTCCGAATTAGGTGCGATTTTAGGGTTTGATTCAAGATCAGGGTTTCCCTTTTTCCAGAATATTTATCTATATGTATACATATACAATATTTTGAGTTAGGAGGGGTTTTAGAGTTGAATTCAAAATTATAGTTATACACCTTCTTACACCTTCATACAACACGTTGGACCCCCGGCTTTTGCCACAGATAAAGAAGTGGGTTAGTGGTAAACATGGAGAGGTAAACTACTACCTCACGCAGTTCCTAAGCGGACATGGATGCTTTCGATCGTACCTTAATAAGGTGATACGAGTCAAGATACCTGAGTGTTTCTATTGTGCGAGAGGTGGAGATGTCCTAAATAGCGTTCTTTGAGATAGTCATGTAACTAGATACTAAACTGGGGTTTATAAAGTATTAGTTACGAGTGATAATAACTGACTTGCTACGTGTCTGACATGTGCTGTACCCAATTTGGGGAACACTTTTTGGTTCTCTTCTGTTATATAAAAACATGCCTGAATGTGCGATAAAAACTTTTCCAATAATTGTCGATGTAGTTTTAGGAACTTCTTTTAATACCTACTTATTTAAAAAAAATATATATATTTTTTTAAGAGTGGAAGAGAAAAATTATTTCTTATATAATAATATTTAATTAAGCATTTTCTGTTTCATTACTTTTAATTTTTATTCAGGTCCAAAATTTAAAACTACGTACTAGGTATATACTCCTATTAGTTATATCAAAATATTATAAAGTATTTTCTATATGATAAGTACCACACATTTTTTTGATACGAAAAAAAAATTATAAGGAAATATGGTCATAAAAGTTTTAAAAAATTATTGGACCTTCTGAATTATGCTGATTTTAGATTTATAAATTTTTAAAAATTCACCGCGTTTAAGTAGTTTGAAGGTATAAAATACTTAATTTGCGTTTGTAACACATAATATGTCAAGCAGAAATATAAATGTATGCATAAAATATATTGTGTAAAACCAAAGAAACAGGAAAATTGTGCAATTTTATTTTTTAAATTCTAGAAATCGTAGGTATACCAAATAATTTATATAAACATTTTTTGAAAATTGCTAAAACAAATTTTTATTACAATTTTATTTTATATTTTAAATGTCAAAAAAAAATTATAAACAAATTTATAATTTTTTTATATTAATATTATGTTTGATAAAACAAAATAGTTTTTACGGAAACATATTAAATCTGCGTTCAATTTAAGTTTGCCCTCAAATTTTAAAAATGCGAACTAAATTTTGGTATGTATCCTATAATATGTCATACAAAAAGATCGATACGTACATATACTATATATATGTTATATGTTATATACGTAGATATGTGAATCATTTATATAACAAATTTTTAAAACTTAAAAAAAAAAATTTCGTTCGAGTAGTGGGTTTTTTCCTTAAAAATTTTTTCTAATTCTTAATCGATAACGTTTTCAAAAAGTAATGCAAAGAGCAATACATAACTGTCATGTAACACTGTGAAAAATTCATGTACCTAGCTATTATTTATTCTTTTATTTCGTTTATCTATTTTTTTATACCTACACAAATTTATATTTTGTTATGAAATGTATGTTTAAAAACTATTAAATATCGCACATGATCAAAGTAAAGAACATCTGTAAATACAAAAAAAAAAAATTTTTTAGAATGTAATATAGAAGAAGTATCACATTCCGTATCCTATTGTTAACAGACTTAACTATAACTTTGTTCAGTTTATCAAAATATGTTTTCCATTGTATATTGTTACCTAATAGTGGGAAAGTCTAATAAATGTCACCGTAGAGTTACGAATACCAGTGAAGCCGTCGCAAAACGTCAGTTTAGAACTAGAAAGTTCTAGCTACCTTATCATTCCTCATGTTACTATATAGTTCGAGAGACTGTTTCTTCGCAGTGATTAGTGGCTTTATTTAAGTTTATTTTTTAAAACTTTATCTGTTTTCTTACTCTTTTATTTAAGAGGTTGAAGGTTTAACCTTAAAGGTTAGAGGTTTTTTATTTAAGAGGTAGGTTTAAAAATTTTTTGGGTGGTTTTGTAATAGGTTCCTAAAACTTAAATTTTTCACTTAATTTTAACATTAACTTCATCGTTAAAAAAATAGGTACACTTCCGTAGCAGTTACCTGAGGAAGGTACCGTAACGTAACTTCACAAATATAGTCTGCCACTTTTTATTAACTCAAACTACAAAAAGAATGTAACTTTCACTTCGACTACAGCTTGGGGATGCATAGCACATGATCTTCTAACCCGTGATGCATAACACGTGGTGGACGGATGGAGGAGCTGCAGTTGAACAGGTGCTCGGATCTTTGTCACCAGACAATATGTAGTGGGACACTTGATCGAAGCAGAAGAAAATTGGCGTATGGTGTCGTAATTCGTGGAAAACACGCTTCGCACAAAGAATCAAGAGATCGAGACAGAGGATTGACAGCGCGTGAGTCCTATGCCTATCCGATGAGACTTAATCTGAATCAATGTGAAAAACGATGCCGAACTTTTGCCTTTGGTATTAAGGGGGGGTTTTAGTATGTAGTCCATCTGATCCCAGGTGGGAGTCCGGTACTTTGTCAAATTCCACTCCTCGAAAAAAAAAATATTTATTATTATTATCATTATTATTATTCTTATTATTATTAATATCATTGTTATTAATATTATTCTTATTATTATCATTATTCCGTGTTAGTGAATCCAAGTGAACCCAGCGTACTCTCACAAACGGCCATTCCAACTGTACTTGGCAGTACTGCTGAAAAGGCGTTAATGGCGCTCATGTCTCTCCTTGCATGGACGATGCAGCGACTTGGGCAAAAAATTCAGCTGAATGGTTGAGATGAACGTCTGCTTGCAAGATTCGGGATTCAACACGCCATTTCGCTGAATTGGGACTCCGGGTGAACTGTAGTGAAGAGAGTAGCAAGCTCTAAAACAAGGGAAAACACCCGTTGTTAATTATAAATCAATTGGGATTTTGTGCAGGGCAGCTCTCTTCTTGAAAGTCTACGGAACTGTTCGGTCCGCGCATTACATGGATCCACCTACAATTAAAAATAAGGAAACACAAAGAAACACATCAACAAAATATTTAAATTTATACTTATCTGAAATATGGGAGTTGAATCGTCACCATTTCACCGAGTCACCGAGTCATCTCTTACCAACAATTATATGTAATATTATCACCAACAATAATGTGTAATATATTAATACTAGAAAATCCCCTGCGCAATTGCACAATTTCTATAGATTCAAAAACATTTACGTTATCATACTGAAATTTTGTGTCGAAAGTACATTTTAAAAAGTAAAAGTTTGTGTCTCTGATAAGACTTTTAGTCGAAGATTTGTGTCTCTGATAATAAAATTTTAAATTATTAAATAAATATACAAAAATATCATCATTGCCAGTTTAGTTTATATTCAGTGTGAGTGGTTTATTATAGACCTGGCCAACATCTTGTGTGTGTAATATTATGTATATTATCAGAAATTCAATCATTAATTCCTGGTATTATATTATCTGATCTGATTAATAAATCTTATTTTTTTGCATGGCTAACAATATTATTAATGGTCTAATAATAAATTAGTACAAAATTATGAATCTTTTGTGAGAGAAGGCTTCTAAAATGATATTCTCTTTATGATATTGTTAGTTTTTATTTTTTTTTTAAGAAAAATATCCATTTCTACAATATTTGGTAAGTTCCAGACTTCTGTTATGAAATATAATTATTTAAGTCTGCCGAATTTTATATTAATAAAAAAATTTCGAATATTTTATGTTAAAAATCTAAATTTCAACCTAAATAAACAAAACTATTTAAAAGTCTGTTACGAAGCTTTTACCAGCTTTTATACTAATGAAAACAAAATCAAGAATAAAATCGGCCTATTATTTTTTTCTTATAAATATGAGACTTACTATAAACTTTGCTCTTTTCACTATCAGGCGTTTTAATTTTATTAAGAGTACCTATTTTTATTTTTTTTTTCCAAAACAAAGATTGAAAACGCCAACAGAAGATTAATAATTTATTTTTAATTTACCGCTGCGACCAGTTCATAATGGATGTGGCGGTCAAATTTAAAAATTAAAAATTTGCTGAATTTATTTTTATTGAAAATGTGTTTTTTAAGTATGTTGTTTTTATACTTAATTAAAAAACTTTATTTTTTTTGATTTCTAAATTACAATTTACATGTTTTTCTTTCGAACGTTAATCAACGATTGAAATAAAAAATTCTAAAACAATCTAACATTAAACTTATCTTTACAACTTGTTTAAGATATAACCGTTCGAGGTCAATGACTTTTGTTTAAAATTTAAATCATTTCAAAGTACATAATACAAAGTATATAAGAAAAAAAAATGTAATTAATAGCATCTGTTTTAACAGTTTACATTTTTATGTACAATTATTTAAAGTTTCACATTCCAGTTGAAGTTTACAGAAATAATTAACATTATAAGTTTTAAGTGTACAGAAATAATTAACATTATGTTCTATAATAATATTCTATGATTATGGATCAGAGCCATCTATTAGATTTAATGTAAATATAATTTAATGATTTATTTCTATAATTCAATTTTAATATTTAACTAAGTGAAACAATAGAAATGAAATATTATTGAATAAAAAGTAATTATTGTGAATTAATATGTGACATAACAATATTTGTCACATACATTTAAGGTAAGTAAACAATAAACATATAATAATATGTAAGTAATAACCAAAATACTAAATTATATTATTATATTACAGAATATTATTATATTATATTATTATATTACAGAATATTAATACATTATACATTATTGTTGGTGAGAGATGACTTGGTGACTCGGTGACATGGTGACGATTCAACTCCCATATTTCAGATAAGTATAAATTTAAATATTTTGTTGACGTGTTTCTTTGTGTTTTCTTATTTTCAATTGTAGGTGAATCCATGTAATGCGCTGACGGAACATTCTCTCCCCCTTGATATTACGTAGGAATATCTAAATCTAAAATCAATTCAGGTTTCTCTTTAAACTAAAAAAAAACAAAATTTTAATAAAATTATATACAACTTTTATATGATAAACAATAAAACTTATTCTGCCATTTGGTTTTTAGGTTTTTAGGTTGTTTTGAAATTGTTATCATCCTTGAAACGACAACATCTATACCGGAACGATCGCTGACACCGAAGATAGAGGATATAGCGCCCCTTACTCACTATCTGGAACTGCGCATTCAACTAACTAGGAACGTAATGGTGAGAAATTGTTAATATGATATTATTTTTTTTTTAAGTGTGTTACAAATTTAGAATTTTTGTGTGGGAAATAGTTTGTGTTGTGTAGTTTGAGTTGTATAGGAAAAAAAAAAACGAATTTGATAGTTTTATAAGTTTGCTATTGAATTGTATGTGATTTTGAATGTTTGATTATATGAATGATTTAGTTCGATTTTAATTTAGAATCGGTTTGATTTTGCGATTTACATAATAAGAACACATAATTTGGAAATGGGTCGTTTGAAAATTGAATTTTTCGTGCGAACGCTCACTACTCGTACGAATCCATCAGAGCCCGAATGAGTATCTACAACTCTAGCGAGAAGCCATTTACTCGGTGGAAGATTTTCGTCCTTTACTATGACTAAATCATTTATCTTTAAATTTTCGCGTGTTCGGTTCCATTTAGGGCGTTGTTGTAAACGGCTTAAATATTCGGTATTCCATCGTCGCCAAAAACTCTGCAGGATATGTTGCAAATGTTGCCAACGATCCAGTCTATTCACATTCAAGTCCAAAACACATTGTTGGGGTGTAGATAACAAGCTATCACCAATTAAGAAATGAGCTGGGGTTAGCGGTAATAAATCTTGAGGATCACTTGTCATTTCACAAAGTGGCCTTGAATTTAAGCATGCTTCGATTTGTGTTAATACCGTGGCGAACTCCTCGTATGTTAGTGTGATATTATTTAACACTCTTTTTAAGTGATGTTTAGTTGAGCGAACTCCAGCTTCCCATAGACCGCCGAAGTGTGGTGAACCAGGGGTGTGGTTGTGAAGTGAAAATTAACTCAGACATTTTCCATGAATTCAGCAACTTCCATTTTTATATCTCCTACCATAAAATGTGTTTGATTTTTTAATATTTTATGTGCGCCTACAAAATTAGTACAGCAATCGCAATATAGATCGGTACAGAATCCACGACGAGAACAAAATCTTCGATAAGCAGCTATAAATCCATCTGCTGACATATCTGTTACTGATTCCAGGTGAATAGCTTTGACTGACATACAAATGAAAAGGGCTGCATATGACTTATACCGTTTAGCACGTCTTCCTTTGTGGGTTTTCAACTCGAATGGGCCACAATAATCTAAACCAGAATATAGGAATGGTCTGGCCATCTGCACTCGTCTTTTTGGTAACTCGCCCATTACCCATTAGTTGAGTTCGTGTTTCAGCCCTTTGTTTAAAGCACGGAATGCATTTGTATATTTGAAAACGGATCGTATTCCGAGCATTAATAATCCAAAATTGTTTTCTTAGTATGGACATCATCAGTTGTGGTCCACCATGTAGACACTCTTTATGAACCTTTTCAATTAATAATTTTGTGAAAATATCTTTGTCGCATAAAATGATTGGATGTTTTTCTGAATACGGAAGTTCTGAAAACTTAAGACGGCCCCCCACTCGTAAGATACCTTCTTGATCTAAAATCGGATTTAATTTTATTAAAGTACCCTTTTTTAAATTATCATTTCGTTTACACATAGCTACCTCTCTTGCAAATGTCCTTTGTTGGGCCCGCTTTATTAAATGTTTGAACGCCTGCTTAATCTCATTTGATTTTAAATAGTGGGTTCTCTCCTATCTTTCTCTTTGAGTTTACAATTTGCAATGAATCGGTGACAGTATGCTAGCACGCGAATTAATTTTGTATATGACGAAAATTGGTTCTCGATTATATCGTTATTCAATGTTGGTAATACAAGATTTATCTGAAGCTTTCTTTGTTCAAGGCTGGTATGGGCTTCCCTCTTATTTGGCCAATGTGTGTATGATTTCATTAGCCAGTCTGGACCATGCCACCATAAGGGATGGTTTTCAAGTTCAGATGGACATAAACCTCTTGACGCGACGTCTGCGGGATTTTGTTTTGTCGGTACATGATTCCAAATATTTTGACCAACCAGCTCGTGAATGTGTGAAACCCTGTTGGCGACGAACGTTGTCCATTTTGTTGGGTGATTTTCAAGCCATGCGAGTACAATTTCGGAATCTGTCCATCCAAATAATTTTATTGGTTGTGATATTCGTAGAGCCTGTAGAGTATATTTTAAGAGTTTGGCTCCTAATACGGCAGCGCATAATTCAAGTCGTGGCAACGATATGGTCTTTATTGGTGCAACCTTTGTCTTAGAAATGATAATCGATTTTGATCTTGTGCCATTAGAATCTGTCGTACTCATATTCACGACAGCTGCGTAACCCTTTGTAGAAGCGTCTGAAAAGACATGTAACTCAATAGCTGTATCTTTTTCGGAATATCCGATCCATCTTTTAATGGAAATTCTCTTAATTTTCTCTACATTTTGAAAGTATTTAATCCATTCCCTTCTTAAATCAGCTGTTACTTCATCATCCCATTGTAACCCTGATAGCCATAACCTTTGCATGATAATTTTAGCCGATATGATAATTGGGGCTAACCATCCCATAGGATGAAATAACTTTGCGATTTGTGATAATATGTTTCTTTTAGTCCAAGTCACAGGAGCTTCTTCAAGGTTGATGGAATATCCACAAGAATCGTTCTTTGGATTCCAATGTATACCTAAAGTTCGAGTAGTCTCTGCGTCATTGTTTTGATCTGGAAGTAATTTTTCGCAATCTTCTAGTGGCAATGATCGCAATAATTTGTTACTATTAGACATCCATTTTCGTAATGAGAATCCTGCCGATCTTGTGGCGCTTATGATCTGTTGTTGAGCCTGTAATGCTGTTTCAACGTCATCTGCTCCCGACAACAGATCATCGACGAAAAATTCATTGTTTATGATTCTGCATCCTACAGGAAAATTATCCATTTCATCATGTGCCAGTTTTTTTAGGGTTTTCACTGCTAAGTATGGTGCACTTTTTGTGCCAAACATGACTGTCAATAATTTGTAATCTCGAATTGGAAGGGATGGTTCTTCCCTCCACACTATTCTCTGATACTCCGTGTGCCCATTCTTTATCCATATTTGACGATACATCTTTTCGATGTCGGCCGTGAAAGCAACTCGATGTTTTCGCCATCTGATCAATATTGTCAACAACTCATCTTGAATCGTTGGTCCTTTTAACAACATGTCATTTAAGGACTTGCCACTTTTTGTCGCTCTAGAAGCATCGAATACTACTCGAAGTTTTGTTGTGGTACGCTTTTCTAATTGGTATAGCCTTTGTAGTGCTTTGTTTCTAGATGGACCTAAAAAGTCACTATGTGTCGTTGTTCTAAATGGTAGCTGAACTTCATAAGTACCATCTGCGCGCCGCGTTGTTGTTTCGGTATATATCCTTTCACATTCTTTCTCTTCTTCTGTTTGCAAAACAGTGTTTTCCACTTCTTCCACCTTTTGCAAAGATATTAGCTGCTTTTCTAAATTTAAGGATAAATGAAAATTCCTTATGGTTACATTTTGTGGTGCGGATTCATGATTCTTGCCTGATAAAATCCAACCAAATATGGTTTGATGTGCGATCGGCATACCTGGTTCCCCCTTCATTAAACCTTCTAACAAAATTTGACTGAATACGTCAGCACCCAAAAGTACATCGATCTGACCGGGTTCGTAAAACTTCGGATCAGCTAGTTCTAAACCTTCTATGTGTTTCCAATGTCTATTTTGTATATCAGTTTGAGGTAACAAATTTGTAAGTTTCGGTAGCACCAAATCTTCCACATTGATGTCAATATCTTGATGAAGAGATTTCAAAGTAAATCTAACACGTGACTTGACAGAGTGTACTTTTTCTCGACCAATACTTTGGATTGTAGCGTTGATTGCTTCCTTTGTTAATCTATACCTTTGAACCACCTTCTCTGTTATGAATGAAGCCTGTGATCCTTGATCTATCAGGGCTCTCACTACACCTTCTTCTCCGGTTGGGCTTAGAATTCTTAATAATGCTGTTGCAAGTAGAATTTGATGAGCTCGACCATTATACCCAAATGAGTTATTGTCATTTGTGCGATTGTGATGAACTGACGGTATAAATTCTGGACTATCAACATTTAATATGTGGTTTGTCGCTATAACTGTGTCATTTTGACGTGATGTGGAAGGACTGGAGACTGCTCTGGTGCCACCATTGGAATGATTGTCCACTACAACATTATTCATTTTGAAGTGGATGAGAGTATGATGACGCTTGTTACAATGAACACATGTATGCTGACTTGAACAGTCTTTCAGCATATGCCCAGCTCCCAAACAATTTAAACATAGTCGTTTTTCTCGTACAATTTCTGACCGTTTTGAAGGATTTATTGCTAAAAATTTTTGACATCTTCTTATAACATGGTGGCCATTGCACAACGAGCACATCGAATTTGTTTGTAAATGGAAATTCTTGATTGTTGGTTTAACTTTGGTATTACTATTTGTATTTTTGAATTCTGCTTTTATTGGTCCTCTTGAATTTACAGCTTCCAACGCTCTAAATCTGGCTTCTAAAAATTCCTTTAACGTCTTAAGGCTGGTAATTGTTTTAGTTTTGCTTATTTCTTGTTCCCATAACTGATGAATTGCTTGCGGCAATCTTTGGGTGACGATAAACGTGACTATTGGATCCCATGTTTCTGTGTTTATATCTAAATTATTTAAAGCTTGTAAACATTCAAATGTTGTATCCAACAACCCCTTAATGCCCTGTTGATTCCCCTTAATTCTCATTGATGGTCGTGTTGTGGTTCAAAAGCCTCTTTAGTTGATTGTTGACGAGCACCCTCTTATTATCATATCTCTCCATCAACAATTCCCATGCAGCCGTATAATTCCTTTCGGTAACCTGAAAATGACGAAGTAATTGCTCAGGTTCACCGATTAGCTGTACTTTCAGATATTGAAGTTTTTGTACATCCGATAGCGATTCATTATTATGTATCATTGTTGTGAATAGATCATGGAAAGTTGGCCATTTCGTGTAGTCCCCGCCAAATTTTTCAAATGAAATTTTTGGAGTTGAATTCCGCTATCAATGTATTTCCGATTCTCCTTCGATATGTTTGCTATGGTTACTGGAGTTTCGACAGAAGTCGTATCTCTCTTCACCTCCTCTTGGTATTTCTCCAACATGGCATGATAATTGTTGTCAAAAAAACTCTGTGTCTCCGCATGCACGTCATTCTCAATATATTCATGGTTAATTTCCAGTTCTTCGCTCACACTGAAGAATAGAATGGATCTGTGACCCTCTTCGAAAGCGTCCCACATAGTCTGGAAATCCTTTAATTTTTTTTCGTAGTATGGTCTCGTTTTCCTCACTGAGCCATCTTTCTTATAGTTAGTTAAGAATTTTTCCATTAGCATTTTTTGAACCTTTTGTTTGACGATCATTTGCTCTATTCTTTTTGCGTCGGCCATTTTTTATAATGAATTTGAATATAATAGTGAATATAATAGAATATAATAACGTAATAAATATAATAGAATTTAACTTAATAATGTATTTGTATAATGTAATGAATTTAAATTATGATTGATTCCTTTTTTTTTTTATCATTTTATTAGTAATTTGATATAATATCTTTTAGCTTAATACTTTAATATATTCAAGATGAAAATTTCTAATTTTTAATACAAAAAATATTTTTTTTTTTTTTTTTTTTTTTTTTAGAACTGAAAATTCAACAACACACTTACCAATCTGACCTGATGCTGCCCTTTACTGTTCGCGAGACCGTTTGTTATACCGCGCGCGCTTTTTGTATTAATATATTAAATTATATTATGTTTAAATCTAGTTTTTATATTATTACTTATAAATAATTATTGTTATATATTATTATTATGTAAGTTTATAAGTTCAGATAGTTTATAAGTTTATAAGTTTATAATAGTTTTAGTTCAAAGTAATTTTTTTATTAATCACACACTTGATTTTTTTTTTTTTTTTGATCAAACAATTTTTTTCCAATTTCAAACACAATTTTGATTTATATTCAAATAAAGGTTAATTCTTTTTTAAAGCAGAAGCACTTAAAATCATAAGTTTTTATTTTTTTTATTTAATTTTCAAATTGGGTTTTTTTATTTTTTTTATTTTTTAAAATATTCTGTGATGGAAATTTTGAAATCACCAGTTATCTTTATTTTATTTTAAACGCTATTCTGTGTTAGAATATGCGGTTTTAAAATCACAAGATTTTATTTTATTTTAAACGTTATTCTGTGTTAGAATAGACGGTTTAAAATATCACACTTTTTACCTTAAATCACAAGTTTTTTTTTTTATTTTATTTTAAACATTATTCTGTGTTAGAATAGACGGTTTAAAATATCGTACTTTGAAATATCACCTTCACAATATTCATTATATTCAGATATCCGGCTCGAAAGACCAAATGTTTTTATACGTAATTAAAAAACTTTATTTTTTTTGATTTCTAAATTACAATTTACATGTTTTTCTTTCGAACGTTAATCAACGATTGAAATAAAAAATTCTAAAACAATCTAACATTAAACTTATCTTTACAACTTGTTTAAAATATAACCGTTCAAGGTCAATGACTTTTGTTTAAAATTTAAATCATTTCAAAGTACATAATACAAAGTATATAAGAAAAAAAAATGTAATTAATAGCATCTGTTTTAACAGTTTACATTTTTATATACAATTATTTAAAGTTTCACATTCCAGTTGAAGTTTACAGAAATAATTAACATTATAAGTTTTAAGTGTACAGAAATAATTAACATTATGTTCTATAATAATATTCTATGATTATGGATCAGAGCCATCTATTAGATTTAATGTAAATATAATTTAATAATTTATTTCTATAATTCAATTTTAATATTTAACTAAGTGAAACAATAGAAATGAAATATTATTGAATAAAAAGTAATTATTGTGAATTAATATGTGACATAACAATATTTGTCACATACATTTAAGGTAAGTAAACAATAAACATATAATAATATGTAAGTAATAACCAAAATACTAAATTATATTATTATATTACAGAATATTATTATATTATATTATTATATTACAGAATATTAATACATTATACATTATTGTTGGTGAGAGATGACTTGGTGACTCGGTGACATGGTGACGATTCAACTCCCATATTTCAGATAAGTATAAATTTAAATATTTTGTTGATGTGTTTATTTGTGTTTTCTTATTTTCAATTGAAGGTGAATCCATGTAATGCGCTGACGGAACATATGTACTTCTCCTTTTTTGACTGTACTAACTTTTAATGAACGGTTTGTGTCTCTGATATTACTTCTGGTGGAAAACTTGGTCTCTGGTAATAATATTTACTAAATTTATTTATATTTTTAATTAACGGTTTGTCTTTGTCCAACAAATCTTTGACTCAAAGTATTATCAAGAGACGACAATACTTTGAGTCAAAGATTTGTGTCTCTGGTAATAAAATTTTAAATTATTAAATAAATATACAGAAGTATCATCATTGCCAGTTTAGTTTACATTCAGTGTGAGTGTGTTATTATGGATATAAAATATATTTTTTTACATGTTGGCAAGGTCTCACCAACATCTTGTGTATTATATTATAGATTATTCTGTAATATAATATAATGGAGTATTTTATTTATTACTTACATACTATTTATTATGTGTTTATTGTTTACTTACCTTAAATGCATGTGATAAATATTGTTATGTCACATATTAATTCACAATAATTACTTTTTATTCAATAATATTTCATTTCTATTGTTTTACTTAGTTAAATATTAAAATTGAATTATAGAAATTAATTATTAAATTATATTTACATTAAATCTAATAGATGGCTCTGATCCATAATCATAGAATATTATTATAGAACATAATGTTAATTATTTCTGTACACTTAAAACTTATAATGTTAATTATTTCTGTAAACTTAAATTGGAATGTGGAACTTTAAATAATTGTATATAAAAATGTAAACTGTTAAAACAGATGCTATTAATTATCCTCTTCAGTGAAAAAGTCCACATATGTGGATTCCCTTTTCTACTAATTATATAAAAAACTATTTAATCGAATATTGTTTTAAATATTGATTACGAAAGTTAAGATGTCGCTCTTAACAGTAGTTTGATTTTAAATTGTAAGTTTTGACATTTCAGTGTACATAGGTTTAAGTAAAAAGTGATCATGTATCGTTGCAGAGATCCTTTGTTTGGTAAGTACAGAAAAACTATTTTTAATTAATATTTTAACTATTTTTTAATGCAAAACGTTAAATAACAAAACAATTTAATGATTTCCTACTAAAATTGTAGTAGAAATAATTTTATACAACACTAAAAGTACCTCTAAAGTATTAATACACAAATGTGTACTTTGGTTATTCAAAGACATAATAACAGAAAATAATTGAAATTTCTTAGTCCACATATGTGTACTGTGGCGTTTTAAATTTAAAAATAATGTGTACTTTCCGTTATTTCAAATTTGAAAATAATAATAAAAATATTTTATACAATGAAATAATATTATTTATTTATTTAAAAAAAAAAGAGTAACGAAAAGTGTTTTAAAAATTTTAGTTAATATTTATTTATTTTAAAAAAGTTAAAAAAGGAGTAACGAAATATATTTTAAATTTAGTTAACATTTAAAATATTAGTCTATAAAATTTTGTGTTTTACTTTGGAGTTTGAAATTTAAGAACAATGTCTAATGAGGTCTTTCAAATTTGAGAAGAATCATAAAAATATTTTATTGTTTATTATATTACTATGAATTTATTTTAGATTTAACAAAAAAGCTCAATGAGCAGGAAATTGAGAATTTTTTAAATAATAGTGATGCTGATTTATCAGATGGAGATAGTGATTTTGATGAAATTTTTAATAACGTTTGCAGAGAGGAGAACTGTGATATAGCGGAGACGGAAGTAGAACAGCTACAAAATTTGGAAATTGAAGAACTGATTGAAAATCCTGAGGAAACAGAAGAGATAAATAATAATAATATTGAAAAGAGACAGGACACTTCTAAGCGAAATTTAAAATGGATAAAGAAAAAGTATTCCTTTGCATACCTACTAAAACTATTGTAAATTCCATATTTTTCTATTACTATTCTAATATATAGTTTCCCAGTTCGAGATATTGCTGAAGATATTTTGTTGGCTGATGAGATGCAGGAAAATATTTTAGATTCGTTTTTCGAATACCTGGATTTAATATTTTGGGAAAATACTGCTTTAGTAACAAATTGTTGTGCATTTCAAGAACGTCAACACAAGCCTTTAAACACAACAGCTGAGGAGTTACTTCATTTGACAGGAATACATATAATGATGGGATGTATATCATACCCTCAATTGCAAATGTACTGGTCAAATGATTTTCGAACTCCAAAGGTGGCGGAATGTATGTCACGTAATAGATTTTGTGAATTAAGGAAATTTTTGAGATTTGCTGATCCTACAATCGCAGATAAATCAAAAAGAATTTGGAAAATAGAACCGTTTATAAATCCAATTTTGAAAAAATGTCAGGAATTGCCTATTCCGTATCATACAGCGGTTGATGAACAAATGATACCATTTTCCGGAAGATGTCATTTTCGGCAATACATGCCTGCAAAACCTAACCCTTTAGGACTAAAAAATTTTATACTAGCTGCCAGTGATGGCCTAGTTCTAAATTTTCATATCTACACAGGAAGGGGATCAGTTCCAGAGAACGATTTGAAGGATATGGGATTGGGAGCTTCCATTATAAAACATTTAACTTCAACAGTTAACGTTGGCTGCATATATACGGACAGATTTTTTTCTAGTGTCAAGAGTGTTGAGATGTTAGCGGCTAGAAATTTGTTTCAAACAGGTATACCTACATTCTTTTCAATTAAAAACCTTTTTTATCTTTATTTATTTTTTAGGTACTATTATGAAGAATCGCATTGGAGCTGTGATAAAAAAGTTGAAACACGATAAAGATATGACAAGAGGCGCATGGGAAGAATGAGTAAGAGAAGATGATTTAGTTGCTTTAGTCAAGTGGAAAGATAACAAAGGCGTTCTACTTATTTCATCTTGCGTTTGAAGTTTACCTGAAAGTATTTGCAAACGTTGGTCAAAAGAACAGAAGACCAAAGTTACATTGCCACAACCTGCAATTGTTCATAATTATAATAAGTATATGGGTGGTGTGGATTTATGTGACAGATACATATCACTCTATCGGTGTTACGTGCGAACCAGGAAGTGGACTGTGAGATCTTTCAATCATTTTATTGATCTGATTATCGTAAATTTATGGATCATGCAGAACAGACAAAAAGAAGCTAGGAAAGAAAAAAAAACACCACTGCTTAACTTTAAAATTTATTTGGCCAAAGTATTGATCGGTTTTAGTACTAAAGCAAGAGAAGCGTATACATCAAAAAAACGATCATTAGATTGTACCCATTCAGCTCAAGCAACTACATCAAAAAGAAGGACCGTGCAATTGCCTCTCCCTTCAGAAGAAAGATATTATAAATTTGATCATTTTCCCAAATTTATTGCTGCAAATAATGCTTCAAAGTGAAGAATGCCTGGTTGTACTTCAAGAACCGGAACAATGTGAACTAAGTGCAATTTATATTTATGCACTACAAGCAATAATTGTTTTCTGATATACCATGAAAAGTAAAATAGTACTTAAGTTAATTTTTTTTTTTTGTTTTTCTAATTGTTAAATTAGTTTTTTTTCCTAAGAAGTTATGTTTTAAAGATTGAATTATTAAATAATTTTTTTTTTTTCATTATAAATTTGTTAAGTTCTTTTTTTTTTAATCATAAAATGTTAAATAGTTAACTAAGAATTACATATATTAAATATTATATTTAAAAAGTATTCACAAACCAGAGTTTTTATTTAAAAAAAAAGTAGGTATTTTTTCTTAAAAAATAGCCAAAGTCCACATATGTGTACTTTCTAAAACTACAACTTATCAAACACAAACTTAAAATTTTTTAGCAAAAATTTGTTATTCAGCTATACTTTACCAAAAAGAATTCATAAAAATATTAAATTTCGACCTGCCTAACTCCCGAGATTGAAGGGGTACTTTTTTTATCTTACGTACTTTGAAATAATTTAAATTTTAAACAAAAGTCATTGACCTCGAACGGTTATATTTTAAACAAGTTGTAAAGATAAGTTTAATGTTAGATTGTTTTAGAATTTTTTATTTCAATCGTTGCTTAACGTTCGAGAGAAAAACATGTAAATTGCTAAAAATTTTAGAGAAGAAAAAATAAATTGTAATTCAGAAATCTAAAAAAAATAAAGTTTTTAATTACGTCTAAAAACAGAACCTTCGGTGACAGATCACTGATGATTGGGTGGTCTGCTTTAAGCTGGGAAAGGACGGCTGAATGTTAGGATGGCAAATACCCATAAAAATATTCAAATGAATACAAAAAAATAATCGAAGATTGGTGGTGATGATAAAGTTTGTGTGGAGCCTTTCAGGAGAAATACAAAGGTAATGTGGACCCCGCCGCAGATTACTAAGGGTGCCTTGCTGGATGGGCGGAGTAATGCGCGGGAGGCGCGAATTTGCAAAGAACGAAGAAATTGCGTTCGCTGCCTCTGGCTGTAGCGAGTTCTCCAAAAAAGAAAAGCATATCGCAAGTTGACGATGACGTAGAAAGGAGGGAGCAGACGCCCGACCATAATGCCAGACCTTAATCGGTTTCAGGCGGGCAGCAACTGCTAGGTAAAAACATATCTATAGATGTGATGAATCGGAGTAATGCGCGGGAGGCGCATAGCCGAACTAGACGAGCTTTTTGATGCGATACTGGCTAGTGGATCCCAAAATACGAAGCGGGGACCAGGGATCGTACCCACCCCAAACTTCAAAGGTATGAGTGTGATGACCGAGAGTTGCCATTTCCAGTCAGAAGCGGTCAGCTAACAGCCCGCTATTAAAGGAGAAAAGGAAAATACAAAAAGAAAAAGAGCATAAGAAGCAGGAGAAGGGATAGAAGAAGGAACTATAAAAGGTTCAGTAGACTCCCAGAACCTAAGTCTAGGTCGGATCCAAAAAAAAAGAAGAGGAAACAAAAGGCTAGGAGCGAAGTCCTGGAGAATATCTCCGTTGGAGTAGGGGAGAACACTTCTACTAATAAAAGAGCACGAAAGAGAGGACTCCGTCGGAAGGCAATCCTGATTAAACCAGCCCAAGACAAATCTTATCCTGAAGTACCAAGCATTGTCAGGAGCGAAGCTACCCCTGCGAGCACGGGGACATATGTAAGAGCGGTTCGTGAGACACGGGTCGGAGAAGTCTTAGTGGAATTAGGGACCGAAGGATACAGGCTGCATTCGACGAGTAGAAGCAAACGAGACGGTGTACATTAAAGATCTTGATGACCTCACCATCTCGGAGAAGGTGAGTAACGCCATAGAAGAAGTTTTATGCGATTGGATGGCGAGTTTCACAGTTTCGGTAACCGGCTCTAACAGGAGGGCACAAAAAATGACAATAGTGACCGTCCGGACAAAGAGCCACTAGAACTTCTGGAAACCCAGCGAATTGTCAGCTACAGAGTCAGGCAGAGGTCAGGTCAGGCAGAGGGCAACCGCAACAAAGTGCTATAACTATTTTGGATATGATCAACGCGCTGGGACATGCAAGGTCCTGATATAAGCCGACTCTGCTTCAAGTGTGGCGCACCAGACTACCAGACGAAGGAGTGTACATCCCCCGAGCTATGCATTCTGTGCGATGAGAAGGGCCATGATTCTGATATAATGAACCGTATCCTTGGGTATAAGAGGTGCGAGGTGTTAATGACGAAAGGTTGAAGAGGCTAACCACTACCCCTGGAAAATTTCTCGTTACTTTTAACGTGAAAACGGCTTCAATTTTGAAAAGGTTGGTGGATATGCCGGAGGCATTACAGGCATTCAGAATTTCCAAATTTCTCATACGAGTTATCCAGAACTACCTGCGAGACAGATTCCTCGTGTATGGAACAGAGAACGGCCAGCGCATCAATACGTTCACAGGAGGGACAGCTCATGGGTCAATCCTAGGACCTGACTTCTGAATTGTAGCATATTATAAGCTCCTGCGATTAGAAATGCCAGAAGCAGGCCAAGGAGAAGGAGCTCCACCGGGCCATCAGCTGTAGTAAGGATCGGTGTCTAAGGAAGCTGAGGGAGGATATCGAGAAGGATCCATGATGTTGGGTTTACAAAATTGTAATTCAAAAGCTTGGTATGAGAGGTGTTGCCGCCCCCATGGATGCTGCTTCCACGGAGAGAATAGTTGATGGACTGTTCCCTGGGCACATGGCGCGGATGAGAAGGAGTGCGGACTTACGAGGTGAGATTATCTACTTATAATATGGAAGCTAGTGTTACGGGCTGGGCTTGAGCTCTTGCTGAACATGTACCATGCGTCTATTTCAGCGAGAGGCTTTCCTGCCCGCTGGAAGACAGCGCGCCTTGTGCTGATCGTCAAGGGAGAGGGTTACCTGGAGATTTCATCTTTCTACCGGCCGCTATGCATGCTGGATACGGCGAGGAAAATCTTGGAGAAGCTTCTGAGGGCGAGGCTGCATTCCGCTATGGAGGACTCAGGGAGGCTTTCTGCACGGCAGTGCGGTTTCAAATCCGGTAAGTCAACGGTGGATGCCCTTGCCGAGGTGACGAATGGGTGGACGTCATCAGAGTACTGGAGGACGACTTCCAGGTTCCGGAATACCTCCTCCAGATAATAGATGATCACCTGGTCGACCGCACTCTGATGTACGATACTACGCAGTGGGCAAGGATCATGGCGGTTACTACAGGGATGGCGCAGCGGTCTGTTGTCAGACAAGATCTCTGGAACGCTGCATATGACGGCTTGCTGCATTTGTATATGCCGGACGAGACAATTATTTTCGGGTATGCTGACGACGTGGCACGGCTTGTTAAGGCAAGGAGGTACGATCTATAAAAGATTCCAACCTCCTTCATAGAAAAAAAAACAAAATATAAAAATAAATTATTATTAAATATAAAAATTATTATTATTATTAATGTTAATATTATTAAGTTTAAATTTTAGATTTAAATCAAATAAACTTAACAATAAATTTGATTATAATTGAATTTATTAAAATTAATATCTCCATCTATATTAAGTTTGGAATGATAGTTGTACTGTTTAATCAAATTCATATTAAGCTATAATAAAGTCATAACTTAAAATCAATTAATTAATTAGATTAAGTCAAAAGTTGAGATTTAATAAGATTTTATATTAAAATTTTCTTTTAGGTTTGAAATAAATATTTTTTAATTTGATAATTAATAAGTACATACAGTATATATTAACTATGTTTGGTGAGCTGAAGTAGGATTGTTTGTTTTCTCGTTGAGATTGAATTCACTGGAAGAGGAAAGCTTTTAGATTTTACTGTTCGATCAACTTTTTTTTCCCTTCTTCTGTCAACTTACCTCTATGGATGTTCCCTTCTTCTGTCAACTTATGGATGTGGCATCAATCTACGCATTGAATGTCGAAGGTTTGAGGGGAAAACCTAGATAGCTCGGTTTGGTTACAACAGGCAGAAAGCATTACTTGCGAGTAAGGCTGCTCGAACACTTTCACTTAGAAGGCGGTGAAATTCCGGAATCAGATGATTCGGGTAGCGATACAACACTTAGGAGTACCGTCAGTGTTCGAACGACTCCAATGATCGGAACTAACTTTACGTTACGGGATGTAGAGGTTAGCATTGGATAGCAGAACTTGACGACAATGCGGAAACAGTAGACTGGAACGAGATACAGAAGTTCATTTATGCAAAACAGTCAGTTCCATGCGAAGTCAGTTACGTGGGAAAACGTGGGATGATCTAAAAGAAATCTTGTTAGACGAATTTGGAACGAAACTTTCCTCAGCCGAGGTTCTTCGTTTACTACAATGAAGATGCAAAAAGCCACTGCAAACTTACTGAGAATACTTATATTGCCTAATGGCGTTAGGGAGCCTTGTTAATTTAGAAGAAGAAAGCATCATAGAATACTTCATAAATATAATATCGGATTCTCGATCTAACAAATCAATACTGTATCAATCTAGTACAATCAAATAACTCAAAACAAACATTACAATCTACGATAAAATCATAGGCGACCCATTATCATCAAATAGAAAAACCTCCCATTCGAATCAGTCCACAGGTTCAACGAGAGCTCTAAATGCACCGAAATTCTCTCACCCGAACTCGATGCCAAGTCCATCAACACGCCAATGTTCGTTGGGACCTTTGAAAAACAAAATATGTTATGAGTGCGGAGTCAACGGTCATATTGCGAAAGACTGCCCGAGTATGGAATATAGGTGCTTTCGTTGTGACAAATGGGGTCATCGATATTTCGACTGTACCCAGCTCGACCGAAACCTGGTTAAAAATATTAAGAGGGAGGCAAATAATGTTAACCTTATGACTGAGTTTAGTAAGGATACCCATTCAATTAGGAGACGTAGCAACTTGATCTTTAAGGAGGTGAAGTGTAACGGTTCAAGCTTTTAAGCTTTAGTAGACACGAGGTCAGAGTTATAGTGAATACGGGGGTCAAAGTCATGTTAGTAGGCCTAAAGGAGTTAGTGAAGTTAGGTAGTTCAATTCTTGACATCAACATTAATCAAATTAGTTTAGAAGGTAGATTCCATGTCGTTAAGGAAAGCGATATGAATCATTCTGCTATGTTAGGAAGTAGCGTTTTAAAAGATGTAGAAATAGTAATGCGTGGAGATGGGGCTACATTTCAAAAGATATTTAATGTAGGGAGCGTTGAAGGAAAGGTATGCTAGTCAGTTAAGGGGATTGAAGGCTTGGAAAGGGTAGAATGTGTAGGTGGTGGAAAAGCAGAAACGACTGCGTGCCGGAAAGAGACTTTTACCGAGGCGATTCAGGAATTATACTTAATAGAAGAAACAGGTGCGACACCAGAATTCGACTTATCCCACCCGAATAGAGTTCGAGCAGACACAGTTTTAAAGATTATATACGAATATAACCCTAAACAAGAAGTCTCGGCCCCGATCGAAATAAAAATACTGTCGACTGTCGTATGCTGATCAACGTTGAGTAGAGCATCAAATAGACGAGTGGCTGGACCAAAAGATAATTCAAACTAGCACGTCAGAGTATGCTTCACCGATAATACTTGTGTCCAAAGAGGATAGAACGAAGAGGTTCTGCTGTGACTATCGGAAACTAAACAAAAATATGGTGCGAGATAACTATCCGATGGTATTGATAGACGATGTTTTGGACCGACTACAGCATGCCACTATATTCACAACCATGAATTTAACTAATGGATTTTTTCACGTACCAGTTCTTCCAAATTCCAGGAAATGCACATCGTTCGTCACTCACCACGGACAGTTCTAATTCCGATATGTACCTTTCTGCATTTCCAACTCTCCGGCCGTGTTTTCCAGATATATCTTCGCTATTTTTAAAAACTTTATTTAACAAAACAATGTTGTTGTTTACATGAATGATATTGTAATTTCAGCCAGAGATGAAGAAGAGGACAGTGAGAGCTTGAAACAGGTGCTAGAAATCCCATCTGCAAATGGATTACGGGTTAAGTAGCAAAAATGCCAATTTTTGCGAAAGAAAATAAATTTCCTTGGGTACGTCATTGAAAGCGGCAGTATCAGACCCTCACTGGAAAAGAAGAAGGCGGTCGCTAATTTCAAAACTCCCACCAATCAAAAGTTCCTTCTAAGATTTTTAGTACTCACATCGTACTTCAGGATTAACCGATCTACTACGGAAGGAAAGCAAATTCAAGATTAATGAAAAAACAATACTTGAAATTGGGCAATTAAAGTCCGCTCTAACCAAAGAACCAGTCCTAAAATTGTTCCATCCACGGGCTGAGACAGAGATACACACCGATGCGTCGTCGCACGGGTATGGCACCTTGCTATTGCAGAAAGACTCGTAAGATCAGATGTTTCATCCAATTCAGTATATCAGCCGAAAAACGAAGACGGCAGAGGAGAAATACCATTCCTACGAACTGGAAGTAGCTATAGTAGCTAGAATATAGTAGCTATAATGGAGGCACTAAGAAGGTGGAGAATACACCTGATTGATAGAAAATTTAAGAAACTGCAACATTTTCGCACAAACCGTAAAAAACAAGGACGTTTCGCTAAGAGTGTCCCGATGGCGATGTTCCTTCAGGAATTTAATTTCGAAATCGAACATAAGACGGGTCATAAAATGCGACACGTCGACGCGCTAAGCAGAGTGTCGTGTCTGTTTTTGGATGACTCAATAATTCATCGTCTGAAATAAGCACAAATAAATGTCGAATAGGTGAGGGCAGTTAGATCAGTCTTAGAAAAGGCGAGTTACGAAGGCTTCTTCCTAAAGTACGATATACTACACAAGAACCCCGATAAAAATTTGATAGTAGTCCCGGCCGCCATGAAAGCGGAAATAATAACGATGGCTCACAAATATGGCCAATTCTCAACGAAGAAGACTTAGGAATATATTGAAATATAATTTTTCATCCCAAAACTACACTCGAAAGTAGATAGGATCGTGAGAAACTGCGTAGAGTGCATCATTTCAGAAGCGAAAACTGGCAAAAAAGAAGGATTCCTCGCCCCTATCTATAAGGAAGGCAGACCATTACAGACGTTACACATAGACCATCTCGGTCCTATGACTACGACGAGCAAATCTTACAACTATATCTTTGTCGTTGTAGATGCCTTCTCCAAATTTACATGGCTATATCCAACTAAAAATACTGGATCTGAAGCCGTAATCGGCAGATTACAGAAACAAGCAATGACGTCCGGAAACACCGGCAGAATAATAACAGATAGAGGGGCAGCGTATTTAAATTAAAAAGCAAAGTTATATAATAAGCGATTGTTATTTTATAACCGCAAGCAAAATATTGGAGAATCATTTGATAACTTCATAATGAAATTAAAGAAAATGGCAAAGAGATGTGCTTTTACAGGAAGATGAAATGATCCGTGACAGAATAGTTCTTGGAACCAAAGATAGTAAATTACAAAAGAAATTAATAGAAACACCAACACTTACATTATAAACAGCAATAGATCAGGCCAGAACAGCTGAAGCAATTAACAAACAGACCAATGTAATGCAAAAGACAAGTTCCTCGGTAGATGTTATCAATAAACCGACAGAGTTCAAAAATCGAAAACAATTCAATCATAAAAAGTTAACTTCTCCTAATTATAATACTAATAACTCGAAAAA
Source organism: Poecilobothrus nobilitatus (assembly GCA_947095535.1). Classification (NCBI taxonomy): domain Eukaryota; kingdom Metazoa; phylum Arthropoda; class Insecta; order Diptera; family Dolichopodidae; genus Poecilobothrus; species Poecilobothrus nobilitatus. The sequence continues at coordinate 241,266,726 of OX352772.1, forward strand.
AAATCATACTAATGTAAATTTTAAAAATTTTAATTTTAGGAATTATAATATGAATAAAAAGAACACAATCGTGAATTGTAAATTTTGTGGTAAAAATCATTCATATGGAAATTGCCCAGCATACTGGAAAAAAGGCAATAATTGTAAAATACTGAATCATTACGCTGCTGTGTGCAAAAAACCTGTGGTAAGTGAAATTAATATAAATAACGAAATAAGTAGTTCAGAAGAAAATTTTTACATTGATTCAATAAATACAGATTTAAAACAAAAAGTTTGGTATGAGAATATAAGAATACAAAACACTATTATTAAATTTAAATAAGATACAGCAGGTGCAGTAAATATACTGCCCAACAATTTTTTGAAATTATTAACATATATAAAATTTATAGAAGAAAGTGAAAAATTAGTGGGTTATAACGGAACTGAAATAAAAAACAAAGGCATGTATAGTCTTACGTGCATTGCTAATAATACTATATAGAAATAATTTTTTTTGGTTGTTGACAATAAAATAAGTTTTACACCAATTTTAGGACTTGAGGCGTGCGAAAAATTAAATTTAATAAAACGAATTAATAGCGTATTAATTAAAAACATAGATAATATTTTCGAAAATTATGAAGTGTTTACGGGTTTAGGATGTTTTAAAAAGAATTTCCATATACAATTAAAAGATAATGTTGTGCCTAATGCTAAACCTTCCAATAGAATACCGTTAATTTTAAGAGAAACAGTGAGGAATGAACTTAATAATTTATGTGAAAGAGGCATTATTGAACCTGTAAAAGAACCGACTGATTGGATTTCTAACATTGTAATAGTAGAAAAATTTAATAAAAAGATTAGGATATGTTTCAACCCTAAAGAGTTAAATAAAGCTATAAAAGATAACTACTACGAAATTCCAACTTTTAGCTAATTGAGAACTAATTTTGTAGGAAAAAAGCTTTTTACTGTTCTTGATATTAAAGAAGGCTTCTGGCAGATTGAATAATTATTCGGTTGTTTTCGATTCAAAAAACTTCCTTTTGGACTTAAGGTTGCTCCAGAAGCTTTTCAAAAGTTAAATGAAGAGAATTTTGGAGATATAAAAAATGTAACAGTTTATATTGATGATATAATAATAGCTACGGAAAATGCAAATGATCATGACCAAACTTTAAAGTTAGTAATGGAAAGGGCACATAAGAAAAATATTAAAGTTAATAGTAATAAGATCCAATTTAAAAAGAAAAGGTGTGCTTCCTAGGGCATTATATTTCAAAAAACGGTATTGAATGTGATAGAGATAGAGTGAAGATATAGAAAATCTAGGAGCACCCAAAAATAAAAAAGAAATGCAGAAGCTAATGGGGTTCATAAATTATCTCAGAGATTATATCCCAAATTTAGCTGAAATTAGTACCCCGTTAAGAAAATTGTTGAAAAATAATATTAATTTTTAATGGTTACCTATTCACGAACAATGTCTAATAGATATAAAAAAATTAATAACAAATACCCCGATTTTAAAACCATTTAATGGTAATGAAAAAATTACTATTCAAACAGACGCATCTCAGTACGGACTGGGTTGTGCAAAGATCTTGAAATAAATTATGCCCAAATTGAGAAAGAGATGATGGCAGTAGTCTTTGCTGTTAAGAAATTTCACACATGTATATATACGGAAGGGATATAGAAATAATAACAGATCATAAACATTTGCTGGGATTAATGGCTAAAGATTATAGCAAAATTCCATCTCCAAAACTCCAGCGGATGAATTTTAGATTAGATATGTACAACCTAAAGTTTTTTTAATTACAAGGTAAATTTATGTACTTAGCTGATTGGCTCTCTAGGAGCTTTAATAATGTGGTCGAAGAAGAAGCTGAAATACCAAATATAAATGAAATTATTCGTAGTATTAATGTGAGTGATGAGAAATTGAAAGAACTTAAAAGGGAAACTGATAAAGATGAAGTTTTAGTTCAAATAAAAAACATAATAAAAGAAGGGTAGCCATCCGAAAAGCGAAAGTTAAGTGATAAAATTAAATTTTTCTGGAAATTTAGAAATAATTTATATATAGATAATAATATAGTATTCTTCGATAATAAAATTGTTGTCCCTCAAACATTTCGCCCGGTAATATTGCAGCATCTAGGAATAGAAAAAACAAAAAAAGAACTAGGGTGTTATTATATTGTCCAAGAATGAATTATGATATTGAAAAGATGATCATGAAATGTAAGAGTTGCCAAAAATATAGGAGTTCGAACATAAAAGAACCCCTTATCAAACACGAAATCCCGGATTTCCGCTATACTAAAATAGGAGGCTTTCATGGAAAATAATAGAAAAAATTATCTCATAGTAGCAGACTACTTCTCTAAATACTTAAACATTATACCTATAACTAATAAAACAGCCAAGACACTGATTAACAAATTAAATGTATTGTTCGCGATTCATGGTAACCGAACTGAAATAATAGCAGACAACGTCCCTTTCAATACTTCAGAATTTTAAAATTGGTGTTCAACTTTAGACATTAAAATTACCATAACCAGCCCTCTTTACACAAAATCTAATAGGTTTGCAGAGCGCATGGTGTAAATTGCAAAGAAAATTATTCTGAAAAGTACGGAGACAAATACAAGTATGTGGCAAGCTCTACTTGAGTATCGGAATACTCTCATTAAGAATTCTAATCTCTCGCCAGTTGAGTTGTTAATGGGAAGACAAACACATACAATGGTAGCGGGTAATAAAAAAATTTACAAAAAGAGGCAGTAACAAGTAGAATAATGCCTATAATAACTAAAAATAATATAAGTAACAAAAAATATTACGATAAAGGTTCTAAAGTTGGTGTAGAATAACAAAAAGAAGATAAAGTATGGCTCAAAGATGGTAAAATATGGATTCGAGGAGTCATAATATCTAAATGTGGAACTCCCCGTTCATATTTAATCAAAACCGATAAAGAAAAAATATGCCGCCGAAATTCGCATTTTATTCGCAAAAAGAAAATTGTAAACTCTAGTTTTGTTGTCAACCACTTAACTACGTTATAGAAGAATGACATTTGATACTACGATGAGTATATTATTATTAAAAATTTTTATATGAATGGTTTATACCTGAAATGATAAAAAAGTTGACAATATAAAAGTAATGCTAATTACATAAATGATATTGAAATCAATTTTTAATTTAATTTTTTTTAACTGAACACTCGTTCAGTTGTTGATCCTAACATTTGTAATAAAAAAAAAAACAGAAGATAAATAAATAACATCAGATCAAGTTTAAAAATTTTATCAGAATAAATTATTGTTAAAAAAAAAAAAGAGGAAAAAAGAAATTATTGTAATAAATAATAAGTAAATAAATATTAAATATTAAATCAATGTAATATAATACAACAAAATATTTAAAAAACAAGTAAATGTAACAGTAAGTCGATGCAACCGACTTATTAATACCCTACACCTGAATAATTCGAATTAAATTAAAAATCCATAAGTTTTTTTGGCAGCTGCTTGAACTTCTTCCCTTTTCTGTCTTATTCAACTCGAATTTCAGGAATGTGAAAGAAGCATCCTCTTGGGATATGCTTGACACCTTTGTAAAAAATTTTAAGTTTCTATCTTTATTAATTTCGAAGATTGTTAGTTCTTGGGAGGTGTGTGTCAGGTACCCGAATTGCCACTCCAATTCATCGAATCCATCCCAGGAACATAAAGAAAACATGTCAGAACACCATTGTACTAAATTTAAAGGTTCTACTTTTGTGGGTTTTGGAGATATGCTCGTTGCTCTTGTGCTCGTCCGGAAGTTTCCAAAATATGAACCCATGCTTCAAATTCTTTCAAATGTCAGTTTCCAATTTTACAAAAAAGATAACAGAACACCTTTGTACTAAAAATAAAAGTTCTATCTTTGTTGGTTGTGGAGATATACTCGTTTGCTCTGGGGCTCGTCCGGAAGCTTCCAAAATTTGCACCCATGGACCAAATCCTCACGAATTTCAGAAACATATATCAAACATGAAGGAACACCATTCTTCCTAATTTAAAGGTTACATCTTTGTTGTTTTTGGAGATAATATCATTTGCTCTGAGGCTCGTTCAGAAGCTTCCAAAATCCGAACCCGAGGACCAAATCCTCTCAAATTTCAGATACCCAAATCAAACATGAAAGAACACCATTCTGCCGAATTTGAAGGTTATATTTTTCAAGATAATGTCATTTGCTCTGCGGCTCGTTCAGAAGCTTCCAAAATCCAAACCCGTGTACCATATCCTCTTAAATTTCAGAGACGGGAAGGAACATCATTGTAAAAAACTTAAAGGTTCTATCTTAGTTGGTTTTGGAAATAATCTCGTTTGCTCTGGGGCTCGTTCGGAAGCTTCTCAAATACGAATCTATGGTTCAAATTCTGTCAAATGTCAGTTTCCAATTTTATAGAAAAGGAAACATAACAGCACACTTTTGTACTAAAAATAAAGGTTCTATCTTTGTTGGTTGTGGAAATATACTCATTTGCTCTGGGGCTCGTTCGGAAGGTTCCAAGATAGAAACCCATGAACCAAATCCTCTCAAATTTCAGAGACTTAAATAAAACATGAAAGAACACCACTCTGCCAAATTTAAAGGTTATATCTTAGTTGGTTTTGGAGATAATCTCATTTGAAAGAGGTATAATTGAACCTGTAAAAGAACCAACTAATTGGACTTCTAACATTGTAATAGTAGAAAAATTTAATAAAAAGATTAGGATATGTTTCAACCCTAAAGAGTTAAATAAAGCTATAAAAGATAACTACTACGAAATTCCAACTTTTAGCTAATTGAGAACTAATTTTGTAGGAAAAAAGCTTTTTACTGTTCTTGATATTAAAGAAGGCTTCTGGCAGATTGAATAATTATTCGGTTGGTTTCGATTTAAAAAACTTCCTTTTGGACTTAAAGTTGCTCAAGAAGCTTTTCAAAAGTTAAATGAAGAGAATTTTGGAGATATAAAAAATGTAACAGTTTATATTGATGATATAATAATAGCTACGGAAAATGAAAATGATCATGACCAAACTTTAAAGTTAGTAATGGAAAGGGCACTTAAGAAAAATATTAAATTTAATAGTAATAAGATCCAATTTAAAAAGAAAAGGTGTGCTTCCTAGGGCATTATATTTCAAAAAACGGTATTGAATATGATAGAGATAGAGTGAAAGGTATAGAAAATCTAGGAGCACCCAAAAATAAAAAAAAAAATGCAGAAGCTAATGGGGTTCATAAATTATCTCAGAGATTATATCCCAAATTTAGCTGAAATTAGTACCCCGTTAAGAAAATTGTTGAAAAATAATATTAATTTTTAATGGTTACCTATTCACGAACAATGTCTAATAGATATAAAAAAATTAATAACAAATACCCCGATTTTAAAACCATTTAATGGTAATGAAAAAATTACTATTCAAACAGACGCATCTCAGTACGGACTGGGTTGTGCAAAGATCTTGAAATAAATTATGCCCAAATTGAGAAAGAGATGATGGCAGTAGTCTTTGATGTTAAGAAATTTCACACATGTATATATACGGAAGGGATATAGAAATAATAACAGATCATAAACATTTGCTGGGATTAATGGCTAAAGATTATAGCAAAATTCCATCTCCAAAAGTCCAGCGGACGAATTTTAGATTAGATATGTACAACCTAAAGTTTTTTTAATTACAAGGTAAATTTATGTACTTAGCTGATTGGCTCTCTACGAGCTTTAATAATGTGGTCGAAGAAGAAGCTGAAATACCAAATATAAATGAAATTATTCGTAGTATTAATGTGAGTGATGAGAAATTGAAAGAACTTAAAAGGGAAACTGATAAAGATGAAGTTTTAGTTCAAATAAAAAACATAATAAAAGAAGGGTAGCCATCCGAAAAGCGAAAGTTAAGTGATAAAATTAAATTTTTCTGGAAATTTAGAAATAATTTATATATAGATAATAATATAGTATTCTTCGATGATAAAATTGTTGTCCCTCAAACATTTCGCCCGGTAATATTGCAGCATCTAGGAATAGAAAAAACAAAAAAAGAGCTAGGGTGTTATTATATTGTCCAAGAATGAATTATGATATTGAAAACATGATCATGAAATGTAAGAGTTGCCAAAAATATAGGAGTTCCAACATAAAAGAACCCCTTATCAAACACGAAATCCCGGATTTCCGCTATACTAAAATAGGAATGGCTATCATGGAAAATAATAGAAAAAAATATCTCATAGTAGCAGACTACTTCTCTAAATACTTAAACATTATACCTATAACTAATAAAACAGCCAAGACACTGATTAACAAATTAAATGTATTGTTCGCGATTCATGGTAACCGAACTGAAATAATAGCAGACAACGTCCCTTTCAATTCTTCAGAATTTTAAAATTGGTGTTCAACTTTAGACATTAAAATTACCATAGCCAGCCCTCTTTACACAAAATCTAATAGGTTTGCAGAGCGCATGGTGTAAATTGCAAAGAAAATTATTCTGAAAAGTACGGAGACAAATACAAGTATGTGGCAAGCTCTACTTGAGTATCGGAATACTCTCATTGAGAATTCTAATCTCTCGCCTGTTGAGTTGTTAATGGGAAGACAAACACATACAATGGTAGCGGATAATAAAAAATTTTACAAAAAGAGGCAGTAACAAGTAGAATAATGCCTATAATAACTAAAAATAATATAAGTAACAAAAAATATTACGATAAAGGTTCTAAAGTTGGTGTAGAATAACAAAAAGAAGATAAAGTATGGCTCAAAGATGGTAAAATATGGATTCGAGGAGTCATAATATCTAAATGTGGAACTCCCCGTTCATATTTAATCAAAACCGATAAAGAAAAAATATGCCGCCGAAATTCGCATTTTATTCGCAAAAAGAAAATTGTAAACTCTAGTTTTGTTGTCAACCACTTAACTACGTTATAGAAGAATGACATTTGATACTACGATGAGTATATTATTATTAAAAATTTTTATATGAATGGTTTATACCTGAAATGATAAAAAAGTTGATAATATATCTATATATTTAATTTTTTCTCCAGGTTTACATTTATAGTTCGTGCAAACATTTCCACTTTTTAAATATTCTAAACCTGAATTAAAATAAAAAAATAATTTATTGGAAAATACTCTGCAACAATGTAAAGCGAATGCACTCTAATCAGTGTAATTGGAATGCACTCTAATCAATGTAATTGGAATGCATTTAATCCTAAAGTTAACAAAATAAAAAAAAAATATGTAGCCAATAAATTATCTCAAAATAGAAAGGAATTGAAATTAAAATTAGCAACATTGTATTTGAATGTCTAAATGTGATGAAATGTGATTAATTATATTTCTTAAAAACATACAATCTAGAATCTATCTTCTATTCTCCTACACATTTTTAAATTAGTATAAATACAGTAAAATTTTGCATAATAGTTACAGTTTAATTCAATATTTAGAAAAAGCAAAATGGCTTATTAATATATTCCTAAATAATGCATTCAATGATGCTGCGCGTCTTCTTGTAAAAAGAAGGAAGGATCAACCACATCAACAATAACAACAACAACAACAGCAACAACCGCAACAAAAACAACAGCAACATCAATCTCATCAATTTCAACAACATCAGCTTCAACAACATCAACCTCAACAAGAGCAAGAGCCAAGAGTCAACCTCAAAAAGGGGAGATTTTCAAAATTATGTTAAACCGTTACTAGCATAAATAGTTTTAAAAAATTCTTGTGGCAAAATTATATGGAACCGCATCGGTTCTATATTATTGAAAAAATTAGAAAATACACAACAAAAGCAAGAAAAGAAAAGCGGACATATACGCTAAAATCTTTGTTGAAGAAAAAACATAGAAAACTTCGAAAAAGGAGAATTATATTTGGTGAATAAAAATAAAACATTGCTGCTTTTAAAAGATGCAACAAATTATATTATTGCATTAAATTTTTAAATATTATATTTAATTTTTTATATATAGCTTTTTATAAACTTAAAATGGGTTAAAATTAAATTTAATATGAATAATGAATGATGTTGAATGAAATTAAAATAAATAATGAATAAAATGTTTGTGTTTAATTTGCTTTACTGATTGGGATTAAAAGGGATACATAGATATTTAAATTTCAGGTGGAATAAAATCTTTTACTTTTTAAAGTTTCAGGTCATCATTATCAACAAAAATAACAAATTCAAAAATAAACGAGTAAATGTAACAGTAAGTCGATGCACCTAAAAAATTCAAATTAAATTAAAAATCCATAAGTTATATTAGTTAGGTATTTAATATAACCTAAAAAAATAACATTTAGGTATTTAATATAAGCTTTTACAAAAATTGTGCAAAATTTCAGGTTCCTATCTTTATTAAATTCGAAGATATGCTTGTTAGGTCTTGGGAAGTGTGTGAAGGCACCCGGACCACCTCCCCAATTCATCCCAAATTTTAGAGACATTATCAGAACAGGGTAGAATACTCTTATATCAAATTTCAAGTTTTTAAATTTATTAATTTCGAACATATGCTTGTTCGGTCTTGGGAGTTGTGTGGGAGATACCCGAACAACAATTCCAATTCATCTAAAATTTTAGACAAATTAGGGATTCAAGAAACAACACCCTTGTATCAAATTTGCAGTTTCTATTTTTATTAATTTCGAAGATGTGCGTATTCGGTTTTGGGAGTTGTATGGGAGGTACCCGAACCCATGAACCGATTTTGTCCAGATTCGAACTTAGCCTTACTTTCGTAATTAGTAACCTACTATATAAATTTTATCAAGATAGCTTCACTAGTTTTTGAGTTATCGTGCGAACGGACGAACGAACGGACGGACATCGCTAAATCGACTCAGGAGGTGATCCTGATTCAGAATATATGTACATGTCCATATCTAACTCGCTTCCGTTTGGTGGTTACAAACACCATACAAAGTTAATATACCCTATACTTAATGGGTAGGGTATAAAAATGTATACATATAAATAAATTTCTTTTATTATTCATATACAGATACAAAAAGCAATTAACTCCTCTTTGATATTTTTTTTTCCTTACAATTTACAATGCAACAATAATAACAACAAATAAAACGAAGACTTCTGGTTATTTTCTCAAGGTTCTTATAGAACAGAAAAGCAATCTTACATAACAGATGCACCTATTCGATAATTTTTTCTCTTTTCTTTTTGTTCTTATTTTTTTTTTTTGTTTTAGCATTCATAAGTTTTTAAATGTTTGAAAGAGTCAAACTAGTTTTTACAATTTATTTTACACCAAGTTAACAGAAATTAAAAGAATGCAAAATATTTTTAAATTTCATAATATCTACTAATTAAATATATATATGTAGGTCTTATGTAATAACTTCAACAAATTTTAGTTTTTTCTTTTTTATTTTTATTATTTTACATCTTGATATTATAAAGTACCTATAAATATTTTTCTTATCCAATTATAAAGTTATGTTTTTTCGTTTCTTTTATATTTCCTTTTACCTATATATTATTAAGCCTAAGAATTTGTGTAATAAAAAAAAAATTATTTTCTTACTTATTTTTCTTGTTTGTATGATCATTTTCTTATTTTTATTTTTGCAGCTTTAAAATTATAATAACAACTTTTAATAATTAATCCTCTTTTAACAAAACAAAACTAAAAATTAACTACATTTTGTACTTCTTGTTTGCGTTTTTGTTTTTGTTTTCGTTTTCGTTTTTATTTTTATTATTTTTCATCTAAATATTCAAAAATATCTAAGAATATTTTTATCCAATAATAATATAATGTTTTTTTTTCGGTTCTTTTATATCTTCTTTTACCTCTACACATATATTTTATTAAGCATATGAACTTGCGCAATAAAAAGAAACTTGATTGGACTTGAAAAAATTCTTCTATCACAATGTACCAATGAATTTTTCTAATTTTTTTTGTAGTTTTTGACCTACTAACCATCCACTTACCTACATTAAACGAATTAATCGAAATCAGGGTGCTGCGATATGGCTTTATTTTTTCCCATGACAGAGTGGCGGAAGAACTATTAATATTGTTGATTATTTTATTGTATAACTGAGTATAGGGTGAAGATATGAAAAGTTTTTAAAGTTTGGTTTACATATAGAATTATTATTGTTGAAAAAAAGAAACTTTTACGTTGGGATCAGCTTTATTTAAATAAAGTTTAAAAACTTAGCGGTTAGAACATCAGTTATGTTTTAATTTGAAATTTAAAAAGTTTAAACTATTATAGTGCTGAATATTCTAAATTAGGGTGAAGATACGAAAAGTTTTTAAAGTTTGTTTAAACACAAAATTATTATTATTAGAGTTTAAACTTGATTTAATATCTACCTATCTATTCTAGACCATGTGCAGAGGAGCAAACTGGTTCGAGACCATATAAAAAGGAGCAAACCGATTCGAGATCATGTGGAGAGAAGGAAACTGTTGTTTTTTGTACATTGTAGAGTTTAAAAATTAAAATCAAAAATAATGAAAAAGTTCGAAAATATTTGAGCTGTTTCCATTTAAAACTAGTAAATGTAACAGTAAGTCGATGCAACCGACTTATTAATACTACCCTACATCTGAATAATTCGAATTAAATTAAAAATCCATAAGTTTTTTTGGCAGCTGCTTGAACTTCTTCCTTTTTCTCTCTTATTCAACTTGAATTTCAGGAACGTAAAAGAGGCATCCTCTTCGGATATGCTTGACACCTTTGTAAAAAATTTTAAGTTTCTATCTTTATTAATTTCAAAGATTGTTAGTCCTTGGGAGGCGTGTGTCAGGTACCCGAATTGCCACTCTAATTCATCGAATCCATTTCAGGAACATAAAGAAAACATGCCAGAACACCATTGTACTAAATTTAAAGATTCTACTTTTGTTGGTTTTGGAGATATGCTCGTTGCTCTTGTGCTCGTCCGGAAGTTTCCAAAATACGAACCCATGGTTCAAATTCTTTCAAATGTCAGTTTCCAATTTTACAGAAAAGGAAACATAACAGAACACCTTTGTACTAAAAATAAAAGTTCTATCTTTGTTGGTTGTGGAAATATACTCGTTTGCTCTGGAGCTCGTCCGGAAGCTTTCAAAATTTGAACCCATTTACCAAATCCTCACAAATTTCAGAAACATAAATCAAACATGAAGCAACACCATTCTGCCTAATTTAAAGGTTATATCAGAGACCTAAATCAAACATGAAAGAACACCATTCTGCCAAATTTAAAGGTTATTTCTTTGTTGGTTTTGGAGATAATCTCATTTGCTCTGGGGCTCGTTCCGAAGCTTCCAAAATCCAAACCCATGGACCATATCTTCTTAAATTTCATAGACATGAATCAAACGGGAAGGAACATCATTGTAAAAAATTTAAAGGTTCTATCTTTGTTGGTTTTGGAGATAATCTCGTTTGCTCTAACGCTCGTTCGGAAGCTTCCAAAATATGAATCCATGGTTCAAATTCTTTCAAATGTCAGTTTCCAATTTTATAGAAGAGGAAACATAACAGCACACTCTTGTAGTAAAAATAAAGGTTCTATCTTTGTTGGTTGTGGAGATATACTCGTTTGCTCTGAGGCTCGTTCGGAAGCTTTCAAGATAACAACCCATGAATCAAATCCTCTCAAATTTCTGAGACCTAAATCAAACATGAAAGAACACCATTCTGCCAAAATTAAAGGTTATATCTTCGTTGTTTTTGGAGATAATCTCATTTGCTCTGGGGCTCGTTGAAGCTTCCAAAATCCAAACCCATAGACTATATCCTCTTAAATTTCAGAGACATAAATCAAACGGGAAGGAACATCATTGTAAAAAATTTAAAGGTTCTATCTTTGTTGTTTTTGGAGATAATCTCTTTTGCTCTGGGGCTCGTTCGGAAGCTACCAATATACGAATCCATGGTTCAAACTCTTTCAAATGTCAGTTTCCAATTTTCTAGAAGAGGAAACAAAGCACCACACTCTTATACTAAAAATAAAGGTTCTATCGTTATTGATTGTGGAGATATACTAGTTTGCTCTGGGGCTCGTTCGGAAACTTCCAAGATCCGACCCCATGAACCATTTCCTCTCAAATTTCAGAGACTTAAATAAAACATAAAAGAACACCATTCTGCCAAAATTAAAGGTTATATCTTAGTTGGTTTTGGAGATAATCTCATATGCTCTGGAGCTCGTTCGGAAGCTACCAAAATCCGAACCCATGGACCGAATACTCTCAAATTTTAGAGACATAAATCAAACGAGATGGAACATCATTGCACAAAATTTAAAGGTTATACCTTTGTTGGTTTTGAAGATAATCTCGTTTGCTCCGGAATCATTCGGAAGCTTCCAGAATCCGAACCCATGGACCGATTTTGTCCAGATTGGAACTTATCCTTTCTTTCGTAATTAGTAACCTACTATATAAATTTCATCAAGATAGCTTTATTAGTTTTTGAGTTGTAAATCGACTCAGGAGGTGATCCTGATTCAGAATATATATACATGTCCATATCTAACTCGCTTTCTTTTGGTGTTTACAAACACCATACTAAAGTTAATATACCCTTTGCTTTATGTGTAGGGTATAAAAAGAAGTTGTATGGCAGCTACCCGAACCTGTCGCACCAGCACAACCAAATTAGGTATTGTTGGCCTGTAAGTCGACACCATTTTGCTGAATTTCAGATACCTAGCTTCGTTAGATACTGAGTTATTTTCATACAAAGGAAGAAGTTGTAGGGCAGTTACTCGACCCTGACAGCCGAAAATGCTGGATTTAAATAGCGAAACTAACATTTTGCAAAAGTGACATAAAAAAAATGTCAGTCTCCTAGCTCCTTTTTATACCCGTACGATAGGATCGGGTATAATAAAATTACTCCTCCGTTTGTAACACCTCGAAATAAGCGAGCTCGATATACCTTCAAAGGTATGGATCGGATCAGAAAAAAATTCTAAGACGATTGAGCCATGTCCGTCCGTCCGTCAGCACGCTAACTCAAAAACTAAGAAAGCTAGAATCTTGAAATTTACACAAAATATTCTAGGAGCAATTTGTAGGTTCCCTATTTTTTTTGGTTGAGCTCCGACCAAAACTTCAGGTAGCTCTCGAACACCTAACTTTTAGATCCCCACATTTTTTTTGAAATAGAGCTATGAAATTTTAACTGCTGATAGATATCACAAAAATAATAATTTTATTTTTAATAACTTTTTTTTGTAGCCCCACCCGTTACGGAGCAACAGCTCCCCAAAGGTTCAAAAAAGCTCTATATTTAAATTGTAATAGCACAAGTTGTATAAGGTATTTCTTCATTTTGAAACGATTACTACTTTTATTAGCTTTAAAAGTACATATCCAATAAATATAGTTGTCGCATACGGTGTCTTAATTTACCGTTATGGGAAACTCAAATTTTGCAAAATCCTTTAAGCCTTCTATCTTCTAAACGGTTTAAGTTGGAAATTTGAAATTTTGACAGAAGTTAGATCTTTGAAAATAAGTATGAGTCATTTCAGAAATTTTTTTTTGTATCACCCCCCGTTTAGGAGCTGTAAGGGGTCAAAAACTGAAAATTTCCTATTTTTAAACACCTGTTAAAATTTTTTGAAGTAATACATAAAAATTAAAGCTTCAACATTATACTCTTATTTCTGTTAACAACTTTTTTTAATAATATAGGGTTACTTTATAATTGACGAAAGTGTTACTTGATTTTTTCAAATTTAACGATCTTTAACGATCTTTAATCTTTAACGAATTTTTTGCATTTTGTTTTACTCGATAATTTGAAATTGTTGAGGATATAATGCGTACTGCAAAAAAATGTAAATAAATAACATAACGGTTGCTTGAAGAATTTTTATTTATATGATATTGATATATATACATACTTATATAATATCATGTTTATTAATTACATATCGCATATGTCACTGATGAATGAATGATAAGAATATAGATGTATATTATATAGCGCCGTATTTACATACATACGAGTATATGTATTTTATTGTACTTATAAGAAATTATTCTGTCAATGGAATATTTAAATATAATATAATATAATATTTAAAATTATATTTACTATTTTGTACTAAGTAAATTTCATATACATTTACCGCTTAGTATTAAATGGTACCATAGAATATTTGGAAAAGTTTTGGATTGATAATCGTTATGTGGAAGGTTAAAATCTGCTTTTGAAGAATGTACATATAAACTTATAGTTTGAATATATGTACAACCCATAGTTCTAGAAATTATAAAATTCACCCAAATTATTTTAAAATACTAAAATATTAAAAATATAATATTGTAAGCAGAGTGACAGGCTGTAAACATACTAACGGTTCGTACGGGTATTTAAGAGTTGACAAAGGCAACTGTATTCTTCCTCGTTTTTGAGTTATCTTGCGGACAGACGAACGGACGCACATGGCTTAATCGACTCAGAATTTAATTCTTGGCCGATCCATACCTTTGACACTATATCTAGCTCCTTCAAGGTGTTGCAAACGTAATAGCAAATTTATTATACCCTTGAACATAGTTTATATGGGTATAATAAAGACTATAGCCGGGAATATTAAAAAAATTATTTTCCTTTTCCTATAACCAAATATCTGTCAGTACAATACAGTGAATTTCGATCTTGTAAGAATGTACAACTAAGTTAATTTGTTAAGTTAAGCTAAGTTAATTTGTTAAGTTAAGCTAAGTTAATTTGTTCCGCAAATTCTAAATATTGAGATATATTATGTTAAAATTATTCTTGTATTTTGTACATAAGTTAACATTATCTATCTCTGTATTATTAGGTTTTGTCTCTATGAGTGTCTTAGTTTTTTTACTGATCATATTTTATTATAAATAATTCATTTTATACAACTGTAATCTTGACTTACATAACTAATATATTATATAAAACTACTGCACTACTACACTACACTACTACATATTCCTCCTTTTTTTATACCCTACACATTAAGTATAGGGTATATTAACTTTGGTATGGTATTTGTAACCACCAAAAGGAAGCGAGTTAGTTATAGAGATGTATATATATATATATATTCTGAATCAGGATAACCTCCTGAGTTGATTTAACGATGTCCGTCCGTTCGCACGATAACTCAAAAACTAATAAAGCTATCTTGATGAAATTTATATAGTAGGTAACTAATTACGAAAGGAAGGTTAAGTTCGAATCTGGAGAAAATCGGTCCATGGGTTCGGATTCTGGAAGCTTCCGAATGATTCCGGAGCAAACGAGATTATCTCCAAAACCAACAAAGATAGAACCTTTAAATTTTATACAATGATGTTCCTTCCGTTCGATTTATGTCTATGAAATTTAAGAGGATTTGGTCCATGGGTTTGGATTTTGGAAGCTTCCGAACGAGGACCAGAGCAAATGAGATTATCTCCAAAACCAACTAAGATATAACCTTTAAATTTGGCAGAGTGGTGTTCTTTCATGTTTTATTTAAGTCTCTGAAATTTGAGAGGATTTGGTTCATGGGTTTTTATCTTGGAAGCTTCCGAACGAGCCCCAGAACAAATGAGTATATTTCCACAACCAACAAAGATAGAACCTTTATTTTTAGTACAAAAGTGTGCTGTTATGTTTCCTTTTCTATAAAATTGGAAACTGACATTTGACAGAATTTGAACCATATATTCGTATTTGAGAAGCTTCCGAACGAGCCCCAGAGCAAACGAAATTATTTCCAAAACCAACAAAGATAGAAGCTTTAAGTTTTTTACAATGATGTTCCTTCCCGTCTCTGAAATTTAAGAGGATATGGTGCACGGGTTTGGATTTTGGAAGCTTCTGAACGAGCCGCAGAGCAAATGACATTATCTTGAAAGATATAACCTTCAAATTCGGCAGAATGGTGTTCTTTCATGTTTGATTTGGGTATCTGAAATTTGAGAGGATTTGGTCCTCGGGTTCGGATTTTGGAAGCTTCTGAACGAGCCTCAGAGCAAATGATATTATCTCCAAAAACAACAAAGATGTAAAATTTAAATTAGGAAGAATGGTGTTCCTTCATGTTTGATTTATGTTTCTGAAATTTGTGAGGATTTGGTCCATGGGTGCAAATTTTGGAAGCTTCCGGACGAGCCCTGGGATGGATTCGATGAATTAGAGTGGCAATTCGGGTACCTGACACACACCTCCCAAGAACTAACAATCTTCGAAATTAATAAAGATAGAAACTTAAAATTTTTTACAAAGGTGTTAAGCATATCCCAAGAGGATGCTTCTTTCACATTCCTGAAATTCGAGTTGAATAAGACAGAAAAGGGAAGAAGTTCAAGCAGCTGCCGAAAAAACTTATGGACTTATGGATAATTTAATTTAATAATTATTCAGGTGTAGGGTATTAATAAGTCGGTTGCATCGACTTACTGTTACATTTACTTGTTTTTTAAATATTTTGTTGTATTATATTACATTGATTTAATATTTAATATTTATTTACTTATTATTTATTACAATAATTTCTTTTTTCCTCTTTTTTTTTTTTAACAATAATTTATTCTGATAAAATTTTTAAACTTGATCTGATGTTATTTATTTATCTTCTGTTTTTTTTTTTATTACAAATGTTAGGATCAACAACTGAACGAGTGTTCAGTTAAAAAAAATTAAATTAAAAATTGATTTCAATATCATTTATGTAATCTCTCTATCCAAATATCTGCAAACGAGTAAAATTTCCAATTAAGCATCCAACAGCTTACATAGGAGAAAATGCTTCTAAATTAAATGTATCAGCCATTGATAGAATAATTAAGTGTAAAATGTTATCTCTATAATTTTTATTGATCTTTACAATTTCAAATATTTCAGATCACCAATTTGGTTGATAATCTTTTTCGAAATGACCTTTATATTTACTCATTGTTACAAAATTTCTAACCATGTACTTATGTTTTTGAAAAATTTTAGGTTCCATATATATATTTCTAAGCATATTTTTTTCGTTGTTCTTTGTGATTTTTTCAGGAGGAAGTTTTGTTGTTCTATGTTTTTTAGAATTATATTGTTTTATTAGTGTTTGTATAATAGGTAACCATTTATAATTCCCGTTTAAACTAAATTTTTTCCACATGGAATTTTTCAATCTGGGGTTAAATCGTTCAACAATTGATGCTTTTAATTAGCTAAATGTATGATAATGATTGACTTTTCTTTTATAAATTTTTGAAATTGTGAATTAAAAAATTCATTACCTTGATCAGAGTGAATTTTTTTTGGTATAACTTTAGTTTTACTAATAACTGATTTTAAGGCATTTAAAACATCTTCAGCATTTTTTGTTTTCACAGGTTCAGCATAGGCGTATTTAGAAAAAGTGTCAATGACCGCCAGCCTATATTTATAACTGTTAAAACTGTAATAAGGTAATAATTAAACTTTGCATAAGGTATCCTTTCTACTAAATCAATTTGCCATGTGTCATTTATTTGTTTTATTTCGAAATTTCTTCTAATAAATTTACGTCTTACCTGTCTATAAGTTACTATTTGGGTAAATTTTTTACTATTTACTATTTTTTCAGGATTGATACAATTAAGGATGATACAATTAAGTAGTACGGATATGGCGGTGCAAATGGCGGAGCTTTAAGCTTTCCTGGTAAATATATGGCGGTGCAAATGGCGGAGCTTTTAATCAGCAAAGCTTACCAGGTAAATATATGGCGGCGCAAATGGTGGAACTTTTAAACGGTAAAGTTTTTAAGCGGTAAAGTACGAGTAAAATATTTTTGTGATATTTTACATGATCATGTGGGGAGGAGCAAAACAATGGCGCTGCTGCTGCAACGGAGTTTTTAAGCGCATGATAATGTGGAGAGGAACAAAACAATGGTGCTGTTAGGTTCGCTCTGTCCCTCCGTCTGTTAAAACTTATACACTGTTTATAAAGAGCAATGAAATATTAACTATGCATAGGTCTCTTAAAAGAGTAATGTTATAGAACAACTTTTTTATGTACCCTCACCACTGGAGATCCTACAGCACCGACAGCTTTTCAAATTTTGAAAAAACTTCTTTTTAAATGCGTACATTTCAGGTTCTGTTTAACATATTTTCAATATAAAAAATACATGATTGTTTTTTACCTTTATAAACCAACCAGAATTTTTTTCTAATTATATTTCCAAATTGATTGGCTAAAATATGTGTAAAAATTGTATATGGATAAGAATGTAAGGTTTTCTGTTCTTTAAATATGTATGTACTCATTTTTGATTAAATGCTGTACAGAAATGTGAATATGTTTTCTAATTTAATTGATAAAGTTTATAGTATTTTTAAATATACGGATATTATACATACTATATGTACATATTTCAATGATATTTTATGGGAAATATGTTACACACATGCATCTTATATAGGTAGACCACATGTAAAGACCACATGTAAGTAATGCATTTCTGAATGATGACATGACGGATTGTCTAATGTAGGAGATTGTTTCTGTTTTTTAAGAACGGCCGAAAATGTTATGTTGTTAAGACTTAAACACAGTATTCTTAAGATACTTAATAAGGTTACTTTAGTTACATTTCTATATTAGAAATTTGCATTGAAAGGTTTGTATGGAATATTAGAAACAGTATATAGATAAAAGTAAAGAGTGTTGGAAATATCTTTTTAAAAATAATAACAATACACAAAATTAGGCAAAATATTATTAATAAGTGCTCGTGCGGAAATGAGTTAACAAACGTTAACAGACATTTTGTCACAGCCTTTATTTAGAACCATAAATTCATCCTGCCAAATTAGACAGAAATTAGAAACAAAATTTTTTTTTTCACAGTCTATCTTGTCGAAATATATTAATGTATCACAACAAAATTTATTGAATGAGTTTGTGTGTCAAAGTGCAATACTTGTGCAAATTTTCAATGGGTCAAATCGTTTAAGCACAACAACAAAAAATGAGAATTTCATGGCCTGAAGCCTGATGGGTTAATGTATCGTAACCAAATCAACTCAGCAAGCTTTTGTTATAAAGACCTACACTTTTGTAAATTTTCAACTCAATTGGTAAAACCGTTTAAGAGCGACAGCAAAGAAATTAAAAAATGTAATTGAGCCCTGGTGCCGAAACGGGTTAATGGATCATAACCAAATTAACTTAGCGGACTTTTAGGCTACAGAGCAACAGTTTTGCAAGTTTTCAAATCAATTGATTGAACCATTTAAGCAGGACAACAAAAACATTGAATGAACTTCGTTCGGCTCTCGTGCCCAAACGGGTTACCGGATCTTCATAAAAAATTGTCACAGGCTTTTTTTCAGACCATAAAACCACCATACAAAATTGGACATAAAACGGAAACAAAAAATTTTTTGGAAGCCCGCCGGGCCGAATCCGGGTAACATATTGAATCTAAATTTCTTTGGTACCCATCCAATGATAAGAAGAATATTTGTCCAAATTTTTAACTCAATCGATCAAACCGTTTAGGTAGGACAACGAAAAAACGAAACGGCTTTAAATGGCTCTCGGGCCGCAATGGGTTAATGAACCGAAACGCGATATAACCTATAACACTTTCCGGGGTCGTAGCAACGCTCCTGCAAAATTTGGTTGCAATCGGACTGGCAGTTTTTACGTGAAAAGGGCACATACAAACAAACAAACAGAATTTCTTCCTTATTTATTAGATTTAGTTTTATTAAAAGTTTTATTGATTTTGGAACTTAAGTTTAAACTTGATTTAATGTTTGTATAAAAAATTTAAAAAAGTTTTTAAAGCTGGATTAAAAATTGTAGAATTATTATTATCTTTGAGAAGCTTAATAATTTTTATTATAAAAAAAATTTCTTGATTATGGAACTTAAGTTTAAACTTGATTTAATGTTTATATAAAAAAAGTTTTTAAAGCTGGATTAAAATTTGGTATTATCTCTGAGAAGTTTTAAAATTTTCATTATAAAAAAATTTTCTTGATTATGGAACTTAAGTTTAAACTTGATTTAATGTTTATATAAAAAAAGTTTTTAAAGGTGGATTAAAATTTGGTGAATCATTATTATCTTTGAGAAGCTTAATAATTTTTATTAATAAAAGTTTTATTGATTTTGGAACTTAAGTTTAAACTTGATTTAATATTTATATAAAAAGTTTTTAAAGCTGGATCGTAAACAAAAACCCATGTTGTTTTGAAATGATATTTAAGAAAATTTAGAGTTTAAAAGCTAATATAAAAATAATAAAAAGTTTTTATAATATTGGATGGAAAAAAAACAAATAAAAGTAACTTAAACAAATTTTATTTATGAACATAATTTAAATGAAATTTTTTTTTTTTTTTTTTATTTATTATGCAAAATTATTGCTTATAAACTTTTTATAAATATGATCAAAATGCTTTTAAAGCATAAAGAATGAGTAAAAAAAAAAATGTATGTCTTTGATATTTTAAATTAGTGAAATGATCTAATATTTTATTTAAAGTGCTGAATATTCTAAATTAGACTAAAAACATATGAAAAGTTTAAAGTTGGAAAAAAAGTTTAAAGTTTGATTTAAATACCAATTTTTTATTATTAAAATTTAAACTTGATTTAATATTTATCTGAAAAATATTTTAAAAAGTTTTTAAAACTTGATTTGAACACATAATGAATACAAAATAATTTTTAAATGGAACGTTTTGTTATTCTTGTAATACAATGTAAATTAGACTTTTGGTAAATATGTTTTTACTTTATTAAAAGCTTTGAGTTAACGGTTGAAATTATATTGTTAATAATATAAGCTGAGATTATGAAATACAAATTGAAAACATGATCAAGTTCAAGTTAAAAGTAAACAAAAAAAATGAAAACAAGTAAATGTAACAGTAAGTCGATGCAACCGACTTATTAATACCCTACACCTGAATAATTCGAATTAAATTAACAATCCATAAGTGTTTTTGGCAGTGCTTGAACTTCTTCCCTTTTCTGTCTTATTCAACTCGAATTTCAAGAACGTAAAAGAGGCATCCGCTTGGGATATTCTTGACACCCACCCCTTGTATAAAATTTTAAGTTTCTATCTTAATTATTTTCGAAGATTGGTAGTCCTTGGGATGTTTGTGTCAGCTACCCGAATTGCCACTCCAATTCATCGAATCCATCTCAGGAACATAAAGAAAACTTGCCAGAACACCATTCTATTAAATTTAAAGGTTCTACTTTTGTTGGTTTTGGAGATATGCTCGTTGCTCTTGTGCTCGTCCGGAAGTTTCCAAAATACGAACCCATGGTTCAAATTCTTTCAAATGTGAGTTTCCAATTTGACAGAAAAGGAAACATAACAGAACACCTTTGTACTAAAAATAAAAGTTCTATCTTTGTTGGTTGTGGAGGTATACTCGTTTTGATCTGGGGCTCGTCCGGAAGCTTTCAAGATTTGAACCCAAGGACCAAATCCTCACAAATTTCAGAAACATAAATCAAACATGAAGGAACACCATTCTGCCTAATTTAAAGGTTATATCATTGTTGCATTTGGAGATAATATCATTTGCTCTGAGGCTCGTTCGGAAGCTTTCAAAATCCGAACCCAAGGACCAAATCCTCTCAAATTTCAGAGGCCTAAATCATACATGAAAGAACACCATTATGCCAAAAGTAAAGGTTATATATTTGTTGTTTTTGGAGATAATCTCATTTGCTCTGGGGCTCGTTCGGAAGCTTCCAAAATCCAAACCCATGGACCACATCCTCTTAAATTTTAGAGACATAAATCAAACTGGAAGAAACATCATTATAAAAAATTTAAAGGTTCTATCTTTATTGGTTTTGGAGATAATCTCGTTTGCTCTGGGGCTCGTTCGGAAGTTTCCAAAACCCGAACCCATGGACCAAATCTTCTCACATTTCAGAGACTTAAATAAAACATGAAAGAACACCACCCTGCCAAATTTAAAGGTTATATCTTTGTTGGTTTTGGAGATAATCTCATTTGCTCTGGTGCTCGTTCGGAAGCTTCCAAAACTAAACCCATGGACCAAATCCTCTTAAATTTCAGAGACATAAATCAAACACGAAAGAACACCATTGTACCAAATTCAAAGGTTCTACCTTTGTTCGTATTGGATATAATCTCATTTGCTCTGCGGCTCGTTGGGAAGCTTTCAAAATTCGAATCCACGGTTCAAATTCTTTCAAATTTAAACCCATGGCCAAATCCTCTCAAATTTCAGAGACTTAAATCAAACATGAAAAAACACCATTCGGCCAAATTTAAAGGTTATATATATTTGTTGTTTTTGGAGATAATCTCATTTGCTCTGGAGCTCGTTCGGAAGCTTCCAAAATCCAAACCCATGGACCACATCCTCTTAAATTTTAGAGACATAAATCAAACTGGAAGAAACATCATTATAAAAAATTTAAAGGTTCTATCTTTATTGGTTTTGGAGATAATCTCGTTTGCTCTGGGGCTCGTTCGGAAGTTTCCAAAACCCGAACCCATGGACCAAATCTTCTCACATTTCAGAGACTTAAATAAAACATGAAAGAACACCACCCTGCCTAATTTAAAGGTTATATCTTTGTTGGTTTTGGAGATAATCTCATTTGCTCTGGTGCTCGTTCGGAAGCTTCCAAATCCAAACCCATGGACCAAATCCTCTTAAATTTCAGAGGCCTAAATCATACATGAAAGAACACCACCCTGCCAAATTTAAAGGTTATATCTTTGTTGGTTTTGGAGATAATCTCATTTGCTCTGGTGCTCGTTCGGAAGCTTCCAAATCCAAACCCATGGACCAAATCCTCTTAAATTTCAGAGGCCTAAATCATACATGAAAGAACACCATTCTGCCAAAAGTAAAGGTTCTATCTTTATTGGTTTTGGAGATAATCTCGTTTGCTCTGGGGCTCGTTCGGAAGTTTCCAAAAGCCGAACCCATGGACCAAATCTTCTCACATTTCAGAGACTTAAATAAAACATGAAAGAACACCACCCTGCCAAATTTAAAGGTTCTATCTTTGTTGGTTTTGGAGATAATCTCATTTGCTCTGGTGCTCGTTCGGAAGCTTACAAAACCCAAACCTATTAACCAAATCCTCTTAAATTTCAGAGACATAAATCGAACGGGAAGAAACATCATTGTACAAAATTTGAATGTTCTATCTTTGTTGCTTTTGGAGATAATCTCGTTTGCGGAGATTATCTCCAAAAGCCCGGAATCATTCGGAAGCTTCCAGAATCCGAACCCATGGACGGATTTTGTCCAGATTCGAACTTAGCCTTTCTTTCGTAATTAGTAACCTACTATATAAATTTCATCAAGATAGCATCATTATTTTTTGAGTTATCGTGCGTACGGACGGACGGACGGACGGACGGACATCGCTAAATCGACTCCGGCGGTGATCCTGATTCAGAATATATATACATGTCTATACCTAACTCGCTTCCTTTTGGTGGTTACAAACACCATACCAAAGTTAATATACCCTATACTTTAGGTGTAGGGTATAAAAACTTGGGTTTAAAAAGTTGTTTTTAATATTAAATAACAGCATTGCATTTTTTACTAAAAGTTTATAAATTTTTATTCATTAAATAATATCTCGTTTATTTATCCATGAATCATGTTTTTTATCAAAACCAAGCCACCTAACCAAAACTTGATTTCCTTTTTTTCTTATTATTTTTTCTACAAGGTAAACATTAGGTAAACATTAAATTTAACAGATATAAGTTCAGGTTCATAAAAACTGCCTTTTATTTGTTTTTGTGTGTAATCGAGTAAATTGTATGTTATTGGATCAGTTATTTTTATTTTTGCTATGGTATATATTTCTGTTGACCAATTAGGTTAATAAACTTTTGTAAACTAAATTGTTTCCACATCGTGTTTTTTAGCGTACGATTGAAACGTTCTACAATTGATGCTTTTAGTTATGAATATGTATGATAATGGTTAATTTTATTTTTCCTCATTAGATTTTGAAATTTTTTGTTGAAAAATTCCATACCTTGATCAGATTGTAAATTTTTTGGTTTTTACCAGCTCGCTTAAAAATATTTTTCATTGCGATTAAAACATTATCAGCACTTTTGCTTTTAACTGGTTCAGCATACGCAAATTTTGAAAATGTATCAATTACTGTTAAGAAATATTTATATCCCTTGTTGAATTTTGCATATGGAATCATTTCAACCAAATCAATTTGCCAAGTATCATTTAAACCCTTTTGAATAAATTTTCTTCGCGTAAATTTTCTTCTAGCGCCTCTATGAATTTGTGATACAACTTGTAATCCTTACATTATTCTCGTACCATTTAATTAAATTTTCCAAAGTTATGCTAAAATTTTCTATTGTATGATATTCACATGTGTCTGGTCCTGAAGTAGAATTATCATATGCCCATGGACAAAGGGTAAAATGAGTACCATAAATTGAAGTGTACTTATTTACTCCAGAATAATTTTTAATGTGTGTCTATAGATGTAATATTAGTTTCTTATGATCATCTAATAAGATGGAGGAATAAATATTTAAGAACTCCTCTACTTCCATAATTCAAAATGACTGTACTAAGAATATGTTCGCTGCTTTTATATAATTTCTCAATTGTATTTTAAATTTAGCTTCTTATCAGACACAGACCAAAAATGATTAACTTTATTCATCCATTTACAATGATGATTGCGGGACCATCTGGTTGTGGGAAAACAACATTTGTAATTTAATTGAAAATATAGACAAATTGATTTATCCGAAAATTGAAAAAATAAAACAGTGTAACCCAGAAATATCTGCTGTTCCGAAAAATATAGATTTTCCTGATATAGACTTTTATACCAGTATTCCCAAAGAGTTTAGTGGGAATGAAAATAGACCCACTTTAATTGTTTTAGATGATTTAATGTTAGATTCTTCAAATAAACAGGTATGCGAATTATTTACTAAAGGTTCGAACCATCGTAATTTATCTATTGTATTGTTAACGCAAAACGTTTTTTATCAGGGGAAATTCTGAAGAGATATTTCATTAAATTGTAAATATTTCGTGCTTTTCAAAAACCCTCGAGACAAATCACAGATTTTTCCTCTTGCTAGACAACTATATCCGGAAAATATAAAAGGTTTCCTGGGGGTATATAATGAATGAACCTCAAGTCCACATGGTTATATTGTATTGGATTTAACACAAGACGTTAACGATTTGTTTCGTATTAGAACTAATATTTTTTCAAAAGAATATTGCATATGCTTCTGTGATACGAGTGATTTGAACAACTGTCAAAAGTATGAAACGATTGAAGAAAAACCAACATATATTATATGTACTAGGAAAGTGCAAGAAGAAGAAATTTCCTGAAAATATTGTTAATATTATAAAAACTATTGCTGAAATTGCAATCAATATATTAAATGGTAATAATAAAATTTCACCAGCAAAAAAAGCTAAATTAAGAAAACATAAAAAAAAATTAAGATTCCTAGCCTGTGCAAAGAAAAGTATAAAAACCAAACGAAAAATATTAGTTCAACATGGTGGATTTTTACCAACTTTAATCGGTACTATATTATCTGGTGTAATAGGAAAATTGCTCAGTAAGACATAATGCAGCGAATGATTGTTATGTCACCAGAAATATTTTCAAAATTTAGTAAATTATTTCAAGATGATAAAAACTTGGATTTATTAGATCAAAAAATGAAAAAAGTTTTATATGACAAAAAATTAAAACCATTGCAAAAATGGTACTTATATCGGCAAAATCTCCTCAAATATGGAATTAACAAAAGACACGCAAAAAAATTACCAGAAAAGAATAATAATCTTACATTTGATATAGGCACTCAAACAAAATTGTTTTCTAAACGAAATGCATATACAGAAACTGAATTACCTAAATACAAATCAACATCAGCACAGGCCGATTTTTTACCATCAGTTACTGATGATGTGTTTGAATATGATCCTAAAAAAGAAAATTCAAGTATGGATATCGATTTAACACATTATGATTTGGATGATGAAAATTCATTTAAAAAATTAGCTCAAAACTGAAATGTTGAAAGATGAAAACTTAGTCGAAAGACCATCTCTAAGCTCTGATTATCGAATGTTTGAAACGCCAAGTGGTGATGTAATTACCGTTGCTGTACCATCTCCTGAAAAAAAGAAGACTCTAAGATCGGCCGGTAGTTCAATGTCCTCAACTATACTTTCACAGTTTCCTGAAACAAAAAAACGAAAACTAAAACCTTTACTAAGAAGTCCAAAACTAAGAACTTCATCAACACCGGAATGGACAACATATAAATAGTTCAACATTTTATGTTTTCGTAGAAGTTAACAAAGATGGATAGTCAAGATAACTTCTATGTAACATTGTTTAGTAATGATAATTTAACACTGTTTCCAGATAACACTTTAGCTTCATTCGAAAATAAATTACCTATTCACTTTGATTCAAGAAATGGAAATTGGAAAGTTGGTCTTTCAGAAATATATCTGAACGATTTCCTACAAACAGAAGAATTTAACAAAGAGAAATGTGCTTTTATTAATATTGGACAGTATAATGTTTATGTAACAAATATTGAAAAACCTCTAGAAAAAATTAAAGTAACCAAATCTATAGGCTACACATATTATACATATGACGATTCAGAACTACATTTGGATGATTGGAAGTTTAATTTTTTGCCAAAGCTTATAAAAAATATAACTCCTAATCCCGGGTTTACTCGAAATCAAGTTTTCAAAGAATTTTTTAATGAAGTTTTGACATATATCTCTACTCCTAAAAATTATGATGATATAATATTTAAAAAAGTGTCAGAATCTGACCGAGGGGATTTAATTCGAATATCGCAGACTTTTGATGAAGACAGTTTCTATATAAAAGTTAATCAAAGTTATAATGTAAAAACATTACTAACTGAATTATTTCAACAGAAAAAAAATATAAAAAATTTCAAAACAAAATTACCTGAACTATTCAAATTAGCTGTTGCTAATAATAAAGATGAATTGTATGGAATGGTGATGATTTATTCAGATATCATTCAATCATCTGTTTTTGGAAGTAGCAAAGTGCGGGCGTTGAGAGCTATCAACATAGAAAATTGTAGAATACCTACAAATATTGAATTTGAAAATGTTCATTACATACCAATAGAAAAAAATTGTTTTGAAACAATAGCAATTAAAATTTGTAACCAATACGGTGATGAAATAAATTTTGTTTCCAGTTACTATCCAACAAAAATTGTATTACACTTTAAAAAGCATTGATTCCCCAAAAACAATATAAATACTACTACTCAAATATGGTATCCTATCAAACATGGAAGGAGCTCACGTGAGATATTATTCCTCTCAAGTAGGTGGAGGGGTCAACAATATTGGGCCTTTATTACAATTTTATCCAGCTATACAAAGAGGTCGTGGTTTTGGAAATATATTTGGAAGTTTAATTCGTTACTTAAAGCCTGTTTTTACATCAGGTTGGGACTTAATTAAGTAAACACAAGTAAAAATATTTTTAATGATATAGCATCTGGTGCAAACATAAAAGAAGCTGTAATTGATCAAAGCAAAGGCGGTATAAAAAATTTACGGAAATCAGTAGTTAACCAACTGCATTCGATGTATGGTGGAAGACAAAGAACTATAAAAAGACAAAGAGCTATTAAAAGACGAACAGTTTCTAAAAAGACACATTTGAAGTCGAAACGACGAAAAAAGCAAAGTAAAACCTCCGACATATTCAATTAAAAATGGAATGTATGAAATCTGAACTTGATCGTTTTGCGTCATTACCCGTACAAACAAGTATTTTGCGTTCAGAAGAGGTAGCGTACAATCCTTTAGCTTCTGTAGAGGCATCACCGTCAACTATTGAATTTGTTTCACTTGGAAATGGAGATATATATCGAGATTTATCCTCAACCTATATAAAATTTAAAGTTCAAATATTAAAAAAAGATGGATCAGTTTGAAGTGCAAATGATAAAGTAGGAACTGGAACTGAAGCAAGGGCAGCTCCACAGCCCAGTGTTGTAAATAATTTATTACACTCTTTAATTAAACAATGTAATGTAACTCTAAACGGAAAAAACATCACTCCTTCAGACTCCTTACACCATTATAAAGCATACTTAACTACTTTACTAAATTATGGTACAGATTCCAGTCAAACACATCTGGAAGCATCTGGTTGGGAATTGGATAAACCAAATGTAAATGATTTTAATAATTCTGGTTCTAAATCAAGACAAAAATCATACAACAATTCTACAGTAGTAGAATTAATGGGAAAATTACATGTAGATTTCTTCAATACTCCTAAATTACTTTTAAATAATGTTGACATTCGAATTGCTTTAGCCCTAGAAAAACAGGATTTTTTTATTTTCTTATGCATTTTTCGGCATTCTTAACGATGCCGATGAAAGCTATTTAAAAATTCTCGAAACTACGTTATACATGAAACATTTAACAATTAATCCTAGTATATTGATGGCACATAATACTGTATTAGAAAAGGCTAACGCGAAATATTTTTATACCAGAAGTGAAATCAAAACATTTACAATTCCAGCTAACACATCTAACATATCATTGGATAATATATTTATAGGGCAAATACCAAAAGCTCTAGTATTTTGTATGGTTAATAATGAAAATTTCAATGGTAAGAGATCAAAAAATCCATACCATTTCGACCATCAAAATCTCACACAATTCCAATTATATGTGAATGGAGTGCCTAACCCAACTCTGCAATTGAAACAAGTTTTACACGGCATAATTTTTGTAATTCTCGAGCATATTTAACATTATTTAGCAGAACATGTATACATCATTCTGATAGAGGACATCAAATTTCAAAAGAATTATTTTCAAAAGATTATACAATACTGGTTTTTGATTTATCACCAGACGGCTCGGGAACAGATACATGTCAGAGTTTATTAAACCAGGGAGTATTATTTCTGAATTATTTCAACAGAAAAAAAATATAAAAAATTTCAAAACAAAATTACCTGAACTATTCAAATTAGCTGTTGCTAATAATAAAGATGAATTGTATGGAATGGTGATGATTTATTCAGATATCATTCAATCATCTGTTTTTGGAAGTAGCAAAGTGCGGGCGTTGAGAGCTATCAACATAGAAAATTGTAGAATACCTACAAATATTGAATTTGAAAATGTTCATTACATACCAATAGAAAAAAATTGTTTTGAAACAATAGCAATTAAAATTTGTAACCAATACGGTGATGAAATAAATTTTGTTTCCAGTTACTATCCAACAAAAATTGTATTACACTTTAAAAAGCATTGATTCCCCAAAAACAATATAAATACTACTACTCAAATATGGTATCCTATCAAACATGGAAGGAGCTCACGTGAGATATTATTCCTCTCAAGTAGGTGGAGGGGTCAACAATATTGGGCCTTTATTACAATTTTATCCAGCTATACAAAGAGGTCGTGGTTTTGGAAATATATTTGGAAGTTTAATTCGTTACTTAAAGCCTGTTTTTACATCAGGTTGGGACTTAATTAAGTAAACACAAGTAAAAATATTTTTAATGATATAGCATCTGGTGCAAACATAAAAGAAGCTGTAATTGATCAAAGCAAAGGCGGTATAAAAAATTTACGGAAATCAGTAGTTAACCAACTGCATTCGATGTATGGTGGAAGACAAAGAACTATAAAAAGACAAAGAGCTATTAAAAGACGAACAGTTTCTAAAAAGACACATTTGAAGTCGAAACGACGAAAAAAGCAAAGTAAAACCTCCGACATATTCAATTAAAAATGGAATGTATGAAATCTGAACTTGATCGTTTTGCGTCATTACCCGTACAAACAAGTATTTTGCGTTCAGAAGAGGTAGCGTACAATCCTTTAGCTTCTGTAGAGGCATCACCGTCAACTATTGAATTTGTTTCACTTGGAAATGGAGATATATATCGAGATTTATCCTCAACCTATATAAAATTTAAAGTTCAAATATTAAAAAAAGATGGATCAGTTTGAAGTGCAAATGATAAAGTAGGAACTGGAACTGAAGCAAGGGCAGCTCCACAGCCCAGTGTTGTAAATAATTTATTACACTCTTTAATTAAACAATGTAATGTAACTCTAAACGGAAAAAACATCACTCCTTCAGACTCCTTACACCATTATAAAGCATACTTAACTACTTTACTAAATTATGGTACAGATTCCAGTCAAACACATCTGGAAGCATCTGGTTGGGAATTGGATAAACCAAATGTAAATGATTTTAATAATTCTGGTTCTAAATCAAGACAAAAATCATACAACAATTCTACAGTAGTAGAATTAATGGGAAAATTACATGTAGATTTCTTCAATACTCCTAAATTACTTTTAAATAATGTTGACATTCGAATTGCTTTAGCCCTAGAAAAACAGGATTTTTTTATTTTCTTATGCATTTCTCGGCATTCTTAACGATGCCGATGAAAGCTATTTAAAAATTCTCGAAACTACGTTATACATGAAACATTTAACAATTAATCCTAGTATATTGATGGCACATAATACTGTATTAGAAAAGGCTAACGCGAAATATTTTTATACCAGAAGTGAAATCAAAACATTTACAATTCCAGCTAACACATCTAACATATCATTGGATAATATATTTATAGGGCAAATACCAAAAGCTCTAGTATTTTGTATGGTTAATAATGAAAATTTCAATGGTAAGAGATCAAAAAATCCATACCATTTCGACCATCAAAATCTCACACAATTCCAATTATATGTGAATGGAGTGCCTAACCCAACTCTGCAATTGAAACAAGTTTTACACGGCATAATTTTTGTAATTCTCGAGCATATTTAACATTATTTAGCAGAACATGTATACATCATTCTGATAGAGGACATCAAATTTCAAAAGAATTATTTTCAAAAGATTATACAATACTGGTTTTTGATTTATCACCAGACGGCTCGGGAACAGATACATGTCAGAGTTTATTAAACCAGGGAGTATTATTTCTGAATTATTTCAACAGAAAAAAAATATAAAAAATTTCAAAACAAAATTACCTGAACTATTCAAATTAGCTGTTGCTAATAATAAAGATGAATTGTATGGAATGGTGATGATTTATTCAGATATCATTCAATCATCTGTTTTTGGAAGTAGCAAAGTGCGGGCGTTGAGAGCTATCAACATAGAAAATTGTAGAATACCTACAAATATTGAATTTGAAAATGTTCATTACATACCAATAGAAAAAAATTGTTTTGAAACAATAGCAATTAAAATTTGTAACCAATACGGTGATGAAATAAATTTTGTTTCCAGTTACTATCCAACAAAAATTGTATTACACTTTAAAAAGCATTGATTCCCCAAAAACAATATAAATACTACTACTCAAATATGGTATCCTATCAAACATGGAAGGAGCTCACGTGAGATATTATTCCTCTCAAGTAGGTGGAGGGGTCAACAATATTGGGCCTTTATTACAATTTTATCCAGCTATACAAAGAGGTCGTGGTTTTGGAAATATATTTGGAAGTTTAATTCGTTACTTAAAGCCTGTTTTTACATCAGGTTGGGACTTAATTAAGTAAACACAAGTAAAAATATTTTTAATGATATAGCATCTGGTGCAAACATAAAAGAAGCTGTAATTGATCAAAGCAAAGGCGGTATAAAAAATTTACGGAAATCAGTAGTTAACCAACTGCATTCGATGTATGGTGGAAGACAAAGAACTATAAAAAGACAAAGAGCTATTAAAAGACGAACAGTTTCTAAAAAGACACATTTGAAGTCGAAACGACGAAAAAAGCAAAGTAAAACCTCCGACATATTCAATTAAAAATGGAATGTATGAAATCTGAACTTGATCGTTTTGCGTCATTACCCGTACAAACAAATATTTTACGTTCAGAAGAGGTAGCATACAATCCTTTAGCTTCTGTAGAGGCATCACCGTCAACTATTGAATTTGTTTCACTTGGAAATGGGGATATATATCGAGATTTATCCTCAACCTATATAAAATTTAAAGTTCAAATATTAAAAAAAGATGGATCAGCCCAGTTTTGTAAATAATTTATTACACTCTTTAATTAAACAATGTAATGTAACTCTAAACGGAAAAAACATCACTCCTTCAGACTCCTTACACCATTATAAAGCATACTTAACTACTTTACTAAATTATGGTACAGATTCCAGTCAAACACATCTGGAAGCATCTGGTTGGGAATTGGATAAACCAAATGTAAATGATTTTAATAATTCTGGTTCTAAATCAAGACAAAAATCATACAACAATTCTACAGTAGTAGAATTAATGGGAAAATTACATGTAGATTTCTTCAATACTCCTAAATTACTTTTAAATAATGTTGACATTCGAATTGCTTTAGCCCTAGAAAAACAGGATTTTTTTATTTTCTTATGCATTTCTCGGCATTCTTAACGATGCCGATGAAAGCTATTTAAAAATTCTCGAAACTACGTTATACATGAAACATTTAACAATTAATCCTAGTATATTGATGGCACATAATACTGTATTAGAAAAGGCTAACGCGAAATATTTTTATACCAGAAGTGAAATCAAAACATTTACAATTCCAGCTAACACATCTAACATATCATTGGATAATATATTTATAGGGCAAATACCAAAAGCTCTAGTATTTTGTATGGTTAATAATGAAAATTTCAATGGTAAGAGATCAAAAAATCCATACCATTTCGACCATCAAAATCTCACACAATTCCAATTATATGTGAATGGAGTGCCTAACCCAACTCTGCAATTGAAACAAGTTTTACACGGCATAATTTTTGTAATTCTCGAGCATATTTAACATTATTTAGCAGAACATGTATACATCATTCTGATAGAGGACATCAAATTTCAAAAGAATTATTTTCAAAAGATTATACAATACTGGTTTTTGATTTATCACCAGACGGCTCGGGAACAGATACATGTCAGAGTTTATTAAACCAGGGAGTATTATTTCTGAATTATTTCAACAGAAAAAAAATATAAAAAATTTCAAAACAAAATTACCTGAACTATTCAAATTAGCTGTTGCTAATAATAAAGATGAATTGTATGGAATGGTGATGATTTATTCAGATATCATTCAATCATCTGTTTTTGGAAGTAGCAAAGTGCGGGCGTTGAGAGCTATCAACATAGAAAATTGTAGAATACCTACAAATATTGAATTTGAAAATGTTCATTACATACCAATAGAAAAAAATTGTTTTGAAACAATAGCAATTAAAATTTGTAACCAATACGGTGATGAAATAAATTTTGTTTCCAGTTACTATCCAACAAAAATTGTATTACACTTTAAAAAGCATTGATTCCCCAAAAACAATATAAATACTACTACTCAAATATGGTATCCTATCAAACATGGAAGGAGCTCACGTGAGATATTATTCCTCTCAAGTAGGTGGAGGGGTCAACAATATTGGGCCTTTATTACAATTTTATCCAGCTATACAAAGAGGTCGTGGTTTTGGAAATATATTTGGAAGTTTAATTCGTTACTTAAAGCCAGTTTTTACATCAGGTTGGGACTTAATTAAGTAAACACAAGTAAAAATATTTTTAATGATATAGCATCTGGTGCAAACATAAAAGAAGCTGTAATTGATCAAAGCAAAGGCGGTATAAAAAATTTACGGAAATCAGTAGTTAACCAACTGCATTCGATGTATGGTGGAAGACAAAGAACTATAAAAAGACAAAGAGCTATTAAAAGACGAACAGTTTCTAAAAAGACACATTTGAAGTCGAAACGACGAAAAAAGCAAAGTAAAACCTCCGACATATTCAATTAAAAATGGAATGTATGAAATCTGAACTTGATCGTTTTGCGTCATTACCCGTACAAACAAGTATTTTGCGTTCAGAAGAGGTAGCGTACAATCCTTTAGCTTCTGTAGAGGCATCACCGTCAACTATTGAATTTGTTTCACTTGGAAATGGAGATATATATCGAGATTTATCCTCAACCTATATAAAATTTAAAGTTCAAATATTAAAAAAAGATGGATCAGTTTGAAGTGCAAATGATAAAGTAGGAACTGGAACTGAAGCAAGGGCAGCTCCACAGCCCAGTGTTGTAAATAATTTATTACACTCTTTAATTAAACAATGTAATGTAACTCTAAACGGAAAAAACATCACTCCTTCAGACTCCTTACACCATTATAAAGCATACTTAACTACTTTACTAAATTATGGTACAGATTCCAGTCAAACACATCTGGAAGCATCTGGTTGGGAATTGGATAAACCAAATGTAAATGATTTTAATAATTCTGGTTCTAAATCAAGACAAAAATCATACAACAATTCTACAGTAGTAGAATTAATGGGAAAATTACATGTAGATTTCTTCAATACTCCTAAATTACTTTTAAATAATGTTGACATTCGAATTGCTTTAGCCCTAGAAAAACAGGATTTTTTTATTTTCTTATGCATTTCTCGGCATTCTTAACGATGCCGATGAAAGCTATTTAAAAATTCTCGAAACTACGTTATACATGAAACATTTAACAATTAATCCTAGTATATTGATGGCACATAATACTGTATTAGAAAAGGCTAACGCGAAATATTTTTATACCAGAAGTGAAATCAAAACATTTACAATTCCAGCTAACACATCTAACATATCATTGGATAATATATTTATAGGGCAAATACCAAAAGCTCTAGTATTTTGTATGGTTAATAATGAAAATTTCAATGGTAAGAGATCAAAAAATCCATACCATTTCGACCATCAAAATCCCACACAATTCCAATTATATGTGAATGGAGTGCCTAACCCAATTCTGCAATTGAAACAAGTTTTACACGGCATAATTCTTGTAATTCTCGAGCATATTTAACATTATTTAGCAGAACATGTATACATCATTCTGATAGAGGACATCAAATTTCAAAAGAATTATTTTCAAAAGATTATACAATACTGGTTTTTGATTTATCACCAGACGGCTCGGGAACAGATACATGTCAGAGTTTATTAAACCAGGGAGTAGTAAAGATTGAAGCAAGACTCAGCTCTCCATTAACTTCAACATTAACTTGAATTATATTTACAGAATTCGATGCTAATATCGAAATTTATAAAAATCGCAACGTCTACATGAATATATAAAAGGAAGTTCAGCGAACCATCTCTGTTCATTTCAAAATGACATGTGCTCTAGTAGATTTATCGTTCTGTACGGATGATAACAATACAATATTTGCAAAAAATATTGCTGTGGCTGGTATAAAAGAAAAATGTAAAACTATTGTAAAAGAATTAAAGTATAAATTTCCTGTCAGAGATTTGAAAAAAACAGACATTGAGAATTACTCTTTTGGACATATCGATAACGAAAAAATAACTTAATAAATTTGCTTGAAAAATTCGATATTATATCCATTTGTATAACAAATGGAAAACTTAAAGGAGAATTTTTGATAGCATTTATACGAGGAAATACTCGACTCATTGATATTTCACGTTTGCAAGATAATGAATACACTTCAGATTTCAAAAGTTCTGAAATGTAATAAGTTAACACATAAAATATTTAGAGGCGTTTATGCTCTTGATAAATTACCAAAACAAGTTTTAAAACCTAGTATTTTGGAGGTAAATACCGATAATTCTAATGAAAAGGGATAATTCTAATGAATTGGTTAGCAATATTTGTTCCAGTTTAAGGGTGTGCAGAATATTTTGATTCATTTGGAAATCCTCCGATTCACAATGAGATTATAAAATTTCTACAAAATCAATCAACATGTTTTGTTTTCAACAATAAGCGTTTACAAAGTAATTTAACATCTGCTTGTGGACATTATTGTTGTGTATATCTATGGATGCGAAGTTCCCGTAAAAGCATACAATATTTTCTTACTTTATTCGATACATCATCCCCACTTAAAAACGATAAAAAAATACAAAGAATATTTCGAAAAATTTTTAAAAAATGTGGAGGAAAACCTATAAATAGAAAATTCTAAAATAGAATTCATCAGTTAAAACAAAAAAAAACAAAAAATAGAGCGATCTACATATTCAGAAGTATTTAAAACAGAAAAAGGTGAGCCACCGCAGAGCCTTTTATTAAGCTATATATTATTATTATATTATTTTTTGGATAAAAAACAAACAATAAAAATTCAAATTGGATTTAATATTGAAAATTTTTTGCTGCATCAATAATTTTCCAACGACAAAACAAATTTATAAGCGAAATGAATTATTTGGAATGGTATACATTTTATCATGTTTTTAAAAACAGTCAAGCAAAATTAAATTCAAAAGGATTTTCGTTAACATTTAATCATACAGAGCACACTAAAAAACTTACATTGCAGCTAGATGAGTACACTCATTTTTGTCTCATGCTAGATTTTATACAAGCAGGGATATCATATAACAATGGAGCTGAACTTAATATACGAGAATATGTATTCAAATATTTTGATAGATGTATCGCAAAGAATAAATTAAGATTGGAACAAGAAGATTTCTACATTCCAATGAATTTACACATAGCTCAGTGTAACTATTCTAGACTATTTTATGAAATACCTGTGTTTCTGTCAGAAAAATTATCTTGGTCAACAATAAATAAAACAAATATTTTTTAAAACCAATTATTTTCTTTTATTAAATACATGTACAAATTCATACAATTTTTTACAGCACATCTTTTTAAATTTTCAGTTATGTTATGGTGAGCGCAAATGGTTGTGAAATTCCTGAGTTTCTGAAGAGATGGAATGTCATTATCTAAATTGATAACTTCTACTGAACTGGAAACAAATTTATCTAAAAATTCCTTTTTCTGGTACCCCTTTACGTAAACGACATCGAATGAATTTAAATGTTCCTTTAAAATATTTTTAATCGCTAAATATTCTATAAATCCATCATCACAGTCAAGCCCATTTATTTGCATTTTATTGAATTCATTCTGCTGTTTAACATCACTATTTAACTCTTCGAACGAGTAAGGTGCCTTAAACAT
Organism: Poecilobothrus nobilitatus; assembly: GCA_947095535.1. Classification (NCBI taxonomy): domain Eukaryota; kingdom Metazoa; phylum Arthropoda; class Insecta; order Diptera; family Dolichopodidae; genus Poecilobothrus; species Poecilobothrus nobilitatus. The sequence continues at coordinate 241,303,915 of OX352772.1, forward strand.
AAACAGCTTTGGTATCAGTGACCCTTCGGCTATCAACGCAAATTCCTTCAAGAAATATTGCTTATTATTTCCAACAATAAACTGTAGATCAACTACTGCTTTCCTGCTGCTCATTTTGTGTCTTACTATATTAAAATAACTTGAAAACCTCTAATTTATACCTAATACGATTTTAAAAAGAGAAGAAAAAAAGAGGGATCCCCTAGGGCCCTTAACCCCTTGCCCCTATGGGAAGGGAGCCATTAGCAGAAGCATAAACCGATACCGGACCCTCAAGGACCGATGCCGGACCTTGGGGGGTATATTTCGGACCTCTGAGGACCGGACCCTCAAGGACTGACATCGGACCTTGGGGACTATATTTCAGACATCCGGGGACCCTATACAGAATCAAGAGAGGGGGATCGCCAGAATTAGGCCCCATTTTAAAGGAGACCGGACCTCAGGGGACCGATATTGGACTTTTTCGGACCGGATATCGGCTCTCTAGAAACAAAGTTGATTTAAATGGATTAACCTGAAAAATATTTGTTTCGAGATACATATAAAATACAAACAATATTACAATTTAAAATTAATTTTTTTTTTTCTTTTATTAAATAGTAAGGTCTTTGTTTTTTTTTTTTTTTTTATTTCAATAGTTTCTTTTGGGAATCGATACTAGTCATTGGTATTAACTCGAATAGAGCCATGTTCCATCTGGGTTCGTCTCTTCCCAAAAACTTTATATAGAAAGGTACTTTGTTTAATTCGCTTAATTCAGAATCTGTTGACACTTTTTTGTTAAATCTATCAGGCATGTAAAACGTTATTTTTTCATTATCGAACGGATCCTTTACCTCACAAAGTAGTGCTTTTTGCCCTCGTTTTGTATCTAAAAATTTAAACGTTGTAACTTCATACATCTTGTTTATGGCGAGGACATCAATATTTTTGAAAAGTTCTTGTTCACCCTTTCCTAATGCTATTAATTCATTAATGAAAACCTAGAATGTTGAAAATAATAAGGATAACAGAAATAATATTGATTGAAAAAATATCTTACCATTTTCAATTTATATTTTGAATTGGATTTGATTCGTTTTTCGAAATTTATTCGTTTTTCAAAGTAAAGTAAATAACTATTTTGAATTTTCAAAGCATTATATACCTACTGTTTAAAAGCAAATAACCACAACTTCTTTTTTTTTTTTGAAATATATAATGCATGCATAGTTTCTTTATTCTGATTATTTAAAAAAAAAAAAAACTGCATAAACTAAGTAATTAATAGTTTATATCTAATGCAATAGAACTATGTCAATTATCATGTAATTTCTTAAATAATTGCATGACACATATGTACCTTGAATTATTATTTATAGCAACCAGGAACTAAACTAAATTTATTCATAAATTCTTTTGTGAAAACAATAAATCTTTTCATTAACTTACAAGTTGCGTTTTCAACATTGACTTCAATACGTGACACATCTCAAACTTGATATAAAAATAAAAAAAATTAATAATACAATGTTGTAAAAAAAAAAAATATGTATATATTGATTAAATAATCGTGAGTAGATAATAATTCAATAACACATGGAATTTTCAATGCAACAATTAATTTTTAACAGAATGAAAAAAAAAAACATTTTTTACTTATACATTACATTGTTGCATTTATTTAAATTTGATTTATTTAATCATTATTCATTTTATTTTTAAAAATACACCTAAAACTTGTAGCATAGAATTTAATTTATAATAAATTCAATATCTAATATGATGCAACATTGTTCTAGTATTTGAAAAGTTGTCAAGGACTTTTGTAACATTTTTCTATTATTATAATTTGATTTATGACTTCCGCTTTTATTTTATTAATTAATTTCAAGTGAAATAAAAATATTCCAAATGTATTATTTTATAGTTTATGAAAAAAAGCAAAAAAGAATTTGTGTAATTTAAAATCGATTCATAACATAAAGTTATAACAATAGCATAACATAAAGTTATTTTTTATAAAAACAAAAACAAAAAAAATGAACTCACAAAACAAGAGATCAAAATTAGCTTGTGAAATCTGTTCCAAGGAATTCACAAGAGCTGATAGCTTGAAAAAACACTTGAAATTGGTACATAATGCTGAAAAAGAAGATTTGTTTTGCACCCCCTGTGGCAAATACATCTCTGAAAAGTTCCAAGCTGCACATCTGCGTACTAATTCACATAAAATGAATTCAGCTGAACATCTTACTAAAAATTTACGGAAAATTCACCAGTCTTTTGATGGTAGATTGGAAACATACCTGCGCGATAATGAAAATGAAGCGATTTTAAATCCCAGAGAGTTTCTCGATTGTATCAAAAATGAGATTATTGAGTTACTACAATGCTCAGTAAGAAAGCATAATGCTATAAAATTCAATCTTGAACTCTTTGGAGATTATATAAAGCCGATTGATGATGATTCAGAAAGTTTATCAACCAAATCTTTTCAAACCCAAATGAAAATTGCTAAACGTGCGGATGATCTTTCTTCTATATATGATAACATAACAGAGAAGATCCAACAACAAGCTAAAGAATTTCATTAAAAAGATAGCAGTGGGGCGATAATACAAATTTTGCGGGTTGAAATAAATATAAATAAATATCAACCAATCCGTGGATCATCATATATCGCTCTCCCAAGATCAATTATTAGAAGGAGAGCCTGTATAAATGTACGAAATGACGTATACTGTTTCAAGTGGAGTATGATATCAGCTATGCAACGACTTGCATCACAATCTAGTGAATATGAAACATCATCGTATAAAATTAGTGATATAACATCCCCACCTATTGATTTAGAATATGGTTATGTACGTCAACTGCATTTTGAGAGTATGTCATTTCCAGCACAGCTAAGCGATTTACGTATTTTTGAAGAAATTAATGATGATATAAGCATTAATGTTTTTGGATTGGAGTATAAGAATGCAGAACATCAAATTGTTGGACCTTTTTATATAACCAAAGAAGAAAAACTAAATCATGTAAATCTACTATTACTTGAAAAAGATAAGAACTTCCACTTTGTTTATATAAAGCATATCTCTAAGTTATTACGGAGTTCTATAACTTATCATGAACATCAAATATACATATGTAATTCTTGTTTACACCATTTCTATGATCCTGAACAGCTTATTATACACAAGGAGGAGTGTAAGAAAATTGTTGCGATACTTCCTACTGAAGACAACAACACTCTAATTTATAAAAATTACCAACAACAAATGGAAGCTCTTTTTGTGATTTATGCTGATGCTGAAAGTATTTTATCACCAATTTCCACATGTAACCCTAATCCAGAAATTTCATCAACTATAAATATACATAGACCAATAGCATTTTCATATTATTTTAAATGTACTTTCGTTGATTCTTTGAGTGGTTATGAGGAGTTTGTAGGAGTTGATTGTTCTAAGGAGTTTATAACATCGTTGGTAAATAAATGCACAAACATATTTCAAAATCATCACATGGCACCGAAATCAATGGCAAATCTAACATTGGACGAAGAATTACACCAATTAACAGAGAGGAATTGTCACATTTGTAGTAAGTCTTTAGACTATATTGATAGAGTAAGAGATCATTGTCATTTTTCAGGTAGATATAGAGGCCCTGCACATTTTTCATGTAACATATTATATAGACGACCTAATTTTTTTCCTATATTTTTCCATAATTTTTCAAAATACGATTGTCATTTATTGTTTAGGGCTTTGAATGAAATTAAAGGTAATATTGCTGTATTACCTTTAAATAAAGAACTTTACATTTCACTGACCAAACAAATTAGTCTTGACGGAGACAATCATTTTTATTTACGTTTTCTTGATAGTTTTAGATTTATGCCCTCAAGCCTTGACTCATTATGTAGGAATTTAAATAAAGGGAATTTAGAACACGTCAGAAAAGCATTTGATTTTGAGGCAAAATTTGAATTAATGAGACGGAAAGGAGTTTACCCGTATAAATACATTGATTCGATAGAAAAACTTTATGAGGAATGTTTACCACATCAGGAAGCATTTAAGAACCGAATGACAAATACCGCTTGTTCTAATACTGACTATAATCACGCAACTACCGTATGGCACACATTTAATTTTAAAAATCTCGACGATTACATGAAAATATACTTAAAAACTGAAGTGTTAATATTGACAGATGTTTTTGAAAATTTCCGAAAAATATGTAGAAAAATTTATGAACTAAATCCTACTAATTTTTACACTGCACCGGGCCTTACTTGGGCTGTTATGTTAAAATATGCAGGTGTCGAGTTAGAGTTATTAACTGATATTAATATGTACAATTTTTTCCAAAAAAGAATACGTGCTGGTATTAGTCAATGTTCCTTAAGACATTCAAAAGCCAACAATAAATATATGGGGGAATATTATAAAAAAGAAGAAAATTCAACATATCGTCGTTGCGCCTGCAAAAGCCGACAAATGCTAAATTGACATTTTTCAGGAGAAGCCAAAAACTGTTAAAAAACTGTTTATTTTAAAATTATAAGTTTTTTTCTAGAAAAAAAGTAAACAGTATTTTAGTTTTTAGTTTAAAATTTGCTATTTAGTACTTTTTGAAATAATTTTGATTATTGTTTAGCTGTTATTGTAAAAAAAAGACACATAACGTACTTTTTTTTTTTTTTTTTGCTTGCAAAATCCTTTATCTAACAAAGATTGCACATAACGCTTTTTGAAAAGCGGTTCAATATAGACTAAAGAATTATAAACTAATACATAGCGGATTTTATAAATGTAAATATTGAGGAATTGATAAAATTTAATACATAATAAGAATAAATTAAGTAACTTTTATTAATTAATTTTCAAAATTTTTAATATTTTATTATTAATACAAAAATAACATTTTAAATTTTTGAAATTTTGTTTATTATTCAGAAGGGAAAATGTAATATATTATTTTAATGTACATAAATTATTTATCAAAAGAAAGATTATCATAAAAATTATGGTGTTCTCTGTGCATAAATATTTTTAACGTTTGTAAGCTTTCAAATTTACTTTTTTCAATTTTTCTAAGCTCTGAGTATAATGCTTTTGGAATTTCATAAATTATTTTTTTTCGTTGCGGAAGTAAAGTCCAAGGATCTGTATGACGTAATTTATAGAAAGCTTCACCATTTTTGTACAAAAGTTCCCTTAATTCGGCAACGGTAGGGTCTCCAGATTTTTTCCCTGGGCGAATACTTTTGAAATTATAAGGAATAGCCTCGTAATTTTTAAAAAATGCGTAGTCAAGATAATTAATTATATAAGGTTGCTTCGGCCTTGCCTTTTTTATGCAACTAATATAATCACTTGAAACATATAAAGGTGCAATACATAATTTTTCAATTCTTGAATGCACGCTATCAACCTCCATCATTGTGTGACCTTTTTCTAAAATTAATTGCTGAATCTCAATAGATTTAAATTTAGAAATATCTGCCAATGCACTAGATAAAATCTTATTTTTATTTTGATAGCAGCATCCATCAGAAATAAATGTAATTTTTTTTGTAATGTTTTACAGTAACCTTTTCAATAAAGTCAGTGATGCAACTTACAAATTCATTAGCGGAAACACCACCAATACCCTCGTGCCAAATGTATAAGTAAACATCTTTTGTGTTATTGACATAAATTGTAAAGTTATGTAGTTGTAGTTTTTGTTTATAGTACTGGGAAGATACTAATAGTTTCGGACATAATTGTGTACTTTGTACATCCATGGTAGCTACCAAATGTGTATTAGAAGAAGTTGAAATAGCAAGATTCTTAGCTTCCCTAGCTTCATTTTTTTTTGTCAAATGTAACTGATACGCATCTTCATTTAAATTCCCTTCTTTGTATGACACGCACATGTCGCATTGGTCTTTTCTAGGCTTAAAAATTGAAATTTTTTTTATATCAAGAATATTACAAAATTTTTTCCTTTGTACAGGGTTTAAAGAATTTTCTGAACACCATGAAGCATAAATTTTATGCATTTCACTTTTTGAGTTAAAAGATTCCTCTACGTATATTCTAGAACTGTTTGAGCGACAATAATGGCTGGAAACTTTTGGCAACAAATCTAACCATATATTAACGGAATCAGATTTTAATAATTTTTTATTGGCATTTGCTTTTTCCAAAACTGTAGTACTTTTTTCTGTATTTTTATTTTTTTCAAAAATCCATTCAGTAAACATGTCTTTTGTAATCCCTAAAGTGCATATAAAAAACTCTCTACACACTCTAACTTTTATTCCGTTAAATGTAGGCAGAGAGCAATCGATTCCAATATTTCGTTTAGTAGAATTTCCATCTAAATTTTTCCGTCTTTTATTGACATTTCTGCGACTTACAAGTCCAATCAAATATGACTTTTTAGCCTCCCAAGAAGACAATTCCCAAAAATAAGTGAAAATATCTAACCTTGCTTGGTCATTGGCAGTACCACATAGAAAGGATCGATTAGATAATTGTATATTTCCATGATTGCATAGTACATCTTTAATTTTTCGTCGTAATTTATTTACAACAGTAATTTTGCCATCTATTTTTTTAAAACCTAAATAATCTGCACCGAATAATCGTAATTTTTTATTAAGTTTTCGGCTGTCTTTAATTCCTGTTAGTTTGTTTTTTATTTTATAATTATCATTAAATATATTTTTTGAACCGTTCATTGATTCATCATAATCTTCAAAAAATCCTGTTTCATGATTTAACATTACTTTCTTACTACAGCTGGTAGGGTTTTTATTAATTTGTGTTAGTTCGTCATAACTTGTTAAAATATCATCAGTATCTCTTGTACTACCTATAATATTAGATGTATTTTCAAACAGGCCAGTTTCAGAATTAAGTATTGGGCTGGCATTATTTTTATCATTTTCAAACTCTGAAGCAGTTAAAATTTGTGAATAAATAAGTCTGTCTATACTAGAAGTTATTGAAATGTCAAATGGTGTCCTATTTTTGTCTAAATCATAAAGATCTGAACTATCAGGTGGTAGCATTTAATTTAAATTATCTTCGACAGGCTTTGCAATTAATATACGATCATTATTTTCTTCAAAAAATTCATTAGACTTATCACTGAAACTTTTCCATAGAAGTTTCTTCTAATTTGGCAAAAGCCATATTTACAAGGAGTTTACCTCTACTATATTTATTAGCAAATTTGTTTGAAAGATGATCGTGCAGATACCTATAACGCGATAAAAAAAATATACATTTAAAAAATTTGAAAATATGTCGATGAGAAGCTGAATTTTGCAAGTTTTTAATACATGATTCGAATATAAAGCATTTAACTTAAAATTAAAAATAAAATTATGTCAATATCAATGTATGCTATCGAAAATTTTTATTAGCGCACAATATTATATTGTATATAGTTGATCTAAATTTAATAATTTACTTCAGAATGTTCTTTTAAAAACAAGTGATAATTTATATTATAATTATTATGATTACATGGAAAATTACTACTTATGTAGTTAAATTAAAATTTTTAATAACTTCCATGAAGTTTATATTATTTTTTAATTATGAATAAAATTTATTAAAATTAAAAGTGAAACATGCTAAATATGTAGGTATCTTAAAATTTATTGATATTTAAAATACATAATTAAATTTTTATTTTGAACTTTTGATAATTGATTTCAACTCAACTAAAAGTTGTATAATAGTAATATTAAGTATATTGTATTGTAGTAATTAAATAGAAAAAATACTAAGTTCTTCTTTTAAAAATCTGTATAACAAATCATTTTATTAATTTTTTTTCCTCTCTTTATATACAATTTTTTATTTAAATTTACGATAAAATTTATACCGTAATATAATTTATTTTGGCATTATTGCCATATTAAATTACAAATCTTACAGTATTAAACTTACATATTATTGCCTTAGATAATTTAATCAACGTATATAAATAATCTAAGTAGGATCTTGTTATTATTTATCACACTTGAACTGATTAACTGATTTTTATTAGGTTTATTTTAATTTAAAAATTATTTATTAGAAATAAATTCCTTAAAAGTATTAGTCATTGAGTTTTTTGAATTTTGTCGATATATTTACCGCTATATGCAAATAAAAAAATCATTTTAAATACATTTATAATTAATAAAAAGCCGTCATCTGCTGCAAATACACATAGAGGATTTTAAAATGCCACATTTTATTAAAAATACATAGCTTGTTTTGCACTTTAACGAAACCAAGGCAGGTATCAAAAAACGAATTTCAGAGGCATGTCGGGCTTGAAAAGTTCTATTTAAAGACATAAAAATGACATTTCGACCAAAAACTCATTTGTCGGGTTTTGCAGGCACAACGACGATATATTGTTTATTTACATGCGAATAATTTATATGGCTGGGCAATGTCTCAATATGTACCATATAAAAGTTTTCAGTGGGTTGACAATCCCGATAGTATTAATGTAATAGAAATTCCAGATGAATCGGAAATAGGGTATGTTTTAGAAGTAGATTTAGAATATCCGCAGAATCTTCATGATCTGCATAATGATTTTCCGTTTTGTGCAGAAAATAAAATTCCGATCGGTAGCAAAATACGAAAATTGTTGCTTGATCTAAATAATAAATATAAATATGTTATTCATCACCGAAATTTAAAACAATGCCTTCAAAATGGTATAGTACTTCAAAAAGTTCATAGCGCTCTAAAATTTCAGCAATCTGATTGGTTGAAAAAGTACATTGATTTAAATAACATGCACAGAACTAATGCATTAAATAATTTTGAGAAAGACTTTTTTAAATTAATGAATAATGCCGTTTTCGGAAAAACTACGGAGAATGTTGACAAGAGAGTCAATGTGAAAATAGCTACTTCATGGGAAAGTGAAAGGAGACATTTGGGTGCTCGAGTTCTGATAGCAAAACCTAATTACAATAGTTCATCTAGATTTGCTGAAAATTTAATTGCAATTCAACTTAATAAATCCCAAGTTCTTTATAACAAACCGATATATTTAGGTTTGTGTGTGTTAGAACAATCCAAAATTCTAATGTATGATTTTCACTATAATTATATTAAACCAAAATGTGGTAATAGATTTTCTTTAAATTATACTGATACCGACAGTTTCATTTATACTATACAAACAGATAATTTTTATTCTGATATACATAAAGATTTAGCCATACATTTTGATACATCTGATTATACTCCTGAAAACCCATACAAATTCCCTTTATTAAATAAAAAAACTTGGATTATTTAAAGATGAATTCAACGGTAGAATTGTTTCTGAATTTATTGGTTTAAGATCAAAAATGTATTACCTTGAATCGTTTCAGGGTAAGCAGGTAAAAAAGGCAAAAGGTGTGAAAAAATATGTTGTAAATGACCTAAATTTAAATAATTACAAAGACTGTCTATTAAAAAATAAAATTATATATAGAGAAATGAATAATTTTCAATCATATTTACATGTAATTTACACTCAAAACTTAAATAAAATACCTTTAAGTTCTTTAGATAATAAGAGATATATATTACATGATAAAATTAATACCCTTGCATGGGGTCATTGTAAATTAAATTAATTTATATAAACTTTATTTTAATTATTGTAGACATTATGTAACTAATGCAAGCTTAATTTAAGGAAATTTATAATTAAAATTATTAATATAGTTTTTAATGAAAAAACAAAACAAACTTTTATTATGAAATGCAAACTGTTTTTTAATTATAAAAATTACTTTTTGAACACAAGTTTTACAGTATTAAGAGTACGTGGATTTATCATAACCAAACTTTAAAAAACTTTTCATATCTTCACTCTAATTAAAAATATTAGTACTTTTAATTTAACTATAAAGCTTCTCAAAGATCATAATAATTCATCAATTTAAACTTAAGTTCCATAATCAAGAAAATTTTTTTATAATAAAAATTATTAAGCTTCTCAAAGATAATAATAATTCTACAATTTTTAATCCAGCTTTAAAAGCTTTTTTAAATTTTTTATATAAACATTAAATCAACTTTAAACTTAAGTTCCAAAATCAATAAAACTTTTATTAATAAAAACAAGTAAAAATAACAGTAAGTCGATGCAACCGACTTATTTATACCCTACACCTAAAACATTCAAATTAAATTAAAAATCCATAAGTATTTTAGTTAGGTATTTAATACAAGCTAAAAAAAATAAATGCTGTTACAACCTTTGTACAAAATTTCAGGTTTCTATCTTTATTAAATTCGAAAATATGATTGTTAGGTCTTGGGAAGTGTGTGAAGGCACGCGGACCACCACCCCAATTCATCTCAAATTTTAGAGACATCAACAGGGTAGAACATTCTTATATCAAATTTCAAGTTTATATATTTATTAATTTCGAAGATATGCTTGTTTGGTCTTAGGAGTTGTGTGGCAGATACCCGAACGACCACTCCTATTCATCTCAAATTTTAGGCAAATCAGGGATTTAGGAAACAGCACCCTCGTATCAAATTTGAAGTTCCCATCTTTATTAATTTCGAAGATATGCATGTTCGGTTTTGGGAGTTGTATGGGAGGTACCCGAACAGCTCCACCAATTAATCTGAAATTTTGGACAAATCAGGGATTCAGGAAACAACACCATAGTACCAAATTTGAAGTTTCTGTCTTTATTAATTTCGAAGATATGCTTGTTCGGTTTTGGGAGTTGTATGGGAGGTACCCGAACGACCACTCCAATTCCTCTCAAATTTTAGACAAATCAGGGATTTAGGAAACAGCACCCTCCTATCAAATTTGAAGTTCCTATCTTTATTAACTTCGAAGATATGCATGTTCGGTTTTGGGAGTTGTATGGGAGGTACCCGAACAACAACTGCACTTCATCTCAAATTTTGGGTATATCAGGGATTCAGAAAAACACACCCTCGTACAAAATTTTAAGTTTCTATCTTTATTAATTTCGAAAATATGCGTATTGGTTTTGGAAGTTGTATGGGAGGTATTCGAACGCATGGTCCGATTTCGCCCATTTACAATCCCCGCCTTACCTTAGTCATTGTTAACCTACAGTATAAATTTCATCAAGATGGCATCATTATTTTTTGAGTTATCGTGCGTACGGACGGACGGACGGACATCGCTAAATCGACTCCGGCGGTGATCCTGATTCAGAATATATATACATGTCTATACCTAACTCGCTTCCTTTTGGTGGTTACAAACACCATACCAAAGTTAATATACCCTATACTTAATGTGTAGGGTATAATAAATCTTTAAATAAATTTAAAATATCAAACACATAAGCCTTTTACTCATACTTTACCGCTTAAAAACTCCGTTGCAGCCACAGCACCATTGTTTTGCTCCTCTCCACATTATCATGTGCTTAAAAACTCCGTTGCAGCAGCAGCGTCATTGTTTTGCTCCTCCCCACAAGATCATGTAAAATATCAAAGACACAAATCTTTTACTCGTACTTTACCGCTTAAAAACTTTGCCGTTTAAAAGTTCCATCATTTGCGCCACCATTTGCACCGCCATATCCTTACTAATCAATTACATCCACTGTGGAGGACGAGGAGTTAGTAGAAACAGAAGAATTTTTATTACCGTTCTTGGTAAATGAGTCGCAAAGAGGAAGACGTAAACGAAGCCGTAGATTTAAACGAAAATGAAGAAGGAGAAACGAGGAAAAAATAGAAATTTGTGATATAAATAACCAGCAGGGAGATTCTGAATATTTTGGGGATATATATGGAAATCTTTTTAGTCTATATGTAAACAAATATATAAATAAAATACAAAATAAAACTGTAATATTTGACAATAAATCACATTGTATTTATTTTATGTAGTATATTACAGATTTTCTCTTTTAAAATTACAGGAATTTCAAAAAACAACCTTGAATAATTGCATTGAATATTAAAATGTTGCATTAGTATATAAATTTCTTGTTGTAAACTTAATACCTGCTGTTAATTTTAGGTGTTCTCCAAGATATTGTTTTACATTAAGCTCAGCATTTTTATTATAGGTCATCACATCATCAATTATTTAAATAGTAAAATTTTTCTGCTTCTTCTCTGTTAATAGTTAAACTTTGTCCGTTTGACGATCTTAGCCCATGATGAAAACTCTGTTTTATGTCTTTTATTATCTGCTCATCGAGTTTTTAGTTAAATTGGTAATACAATTTATTCCATTCATGATATTTTAAAGCAATTTCCTTTTTACCAATATGATGAAATATGGTTAAAGCTTTAAACAGAAAAGCAAACTCAAAACTTAATATGGTTGCAATTTATTGCTAAGTTAAACTTATTTTCCCAATAAAAGTCATACATTAAAAATTTCTAATGTATGACTTTTATTGGGAAAATAAGTTTAACTTAGCAATAAATTTGTCTTTTGGCCTTTGGTCCTCCATTACTTTAATTTCACTAAAAATTGTTTATTATGTTTTTATTATTTATAGGTTTTAGGAACACAAGTTTGTAATGAGTTATATTTTCTAAATACAATTTGAAAGGTTTTTAGAGTCAATTTGTCGTTTTCAAGTTGATTTACGTTATAAAATTTTTTTAAAAAGGCATTCATACTATAACCGCAACATCTATACCAAGTATAAACACAACAATATCCACGTACATCTGACTAGTTACTTAGTAACTGTTTCTCTTTAAAAATTATACTATGGTTTTTTAAGTAACTCAAAATTTCGAATTTATCTGGTTTTCCACCAAACGAATCGAAATATTCAATACCCACCATGTTTTGGAATATAAATAGCTAACCAATGTGTCCCTGGATCTTGTGCTTTGTCGGTGTTTACAATTAAAAAAGTTTGTTTTTCAATTATTCTGGGGAGTTTATTCTAAAGCAAAAACTCCTTTAAAAATTTTTTTGTGTGTTTGTTACATTTTCACATGTTGCTTATTTCTAGGGCGTTCATTAATCACATTGACTCTTTAGTTGTTTCTTTAATGTAGTTCCATAAGAAGTATTTTTTGATTTTTTCATTGGTTATAATAGCAACAAATTTTTCTAGTACTTGACAAGCTCTTTATTTATTTTATCGTTGTACACAGTTCCGAAAGAGTAATTTACAAAATTATCATTTGCCAAATCCCTAGTTGGAAATTTATACTGAGCTCTTTTACAATCTTTTTACAAGGTTCTTTAACACCAACTATACAAATATCTTTCGCAAACAAATTATTATTATCATCACAGCAAAATGTTACATCCAGAAGTGCACAAGACAGTGACATTTTGTCAAATATTCATATTTACTTTTATGTATACTTTTTATAGGTTTGTGAATATATTTCGATTTTTATCAATTTGTAAGCTTGCATCAAATTTTCCATAAACTATAGCAGTTAGTGTTGATGTAAGGGACTTTTATAGCCTTGTCTTTATCCTAATTGTACTCTGGTTTAGTCAACCTTGACACACTTCATTTCCAGATGCCTCTGGACTTAAACCAAGAGCTAGTATAAAGAATCTATTGCTAAACATAGACTTTGTTATCAGAAGTCCTTTATCAATATGGTAAATTCCAGTACCTGAATAAAATGTGCTATAAACTTTGGTGTGGCAATTATTTTCTTCGGAAAAACTAGTTTCAATTACTGAATTGGAGATTTCAACTCATTTACGTTTAATATAAATTGCGAAATATCAAAGTGTTCAAAATTGTATCGGTTTTTTGATCTTTTTTCAGAGTAATCTGCATTTTCTGTCATACAAAATATTATTGAGTTTGGTAACTGTGCAATGAAAACATTATCAAGTGATATTGATGAACTATTCTGGAGAATTGTAAAACTTTTTATCTCTACACGTTTGTAATTGTTTTAATATTAGTTTTTTTCAATACTGCATTATGTGCCAATAGCACACTAGGAATAATAGTTACATATCTCATAAATAAGGTAGCTGATTGTAGCTTTTCCTGATTGAACTAAAGAATATTTATAGTATGTTCTCTCCATAATGTTTAAATAAAATAATAAATAATGTTTTTATTTATACTTTTTTAAAATGCAATACAACTTTTGTTATTAGTGTTACATAAGTAGGGAAATTCATTGGACTACCATACTTATCACATAACAAAATAGAAATTTTGTCAAAATTTTTCTGTTCAAAAGGAAAATATTGAACATTTTTTGTTGTTTGACAATTTTGAACATTTTCATAAACATTTTTAATTATTATTGCTCTTAAACATCTTATAGTATTATGTGGTTCAATAATATCAGTATATACAAATATAATATCAGATTTAATAACTGGTATCAAGTATAATGTTTCTAAATATGATTTATATAGTTCTACAATTCTATTTTTATGCTTTTTAAAGTCAGGGAATTTTTGTAAAATTTGGTTAAAACATTCCTTAATAAGAAAGTCTATTGTAAAATCACCTTTCCGCGCAACTTTTTTTCGACTTTTGGCTTATTAACACAAATTTTAATTAATTCTCCAACATACGATGCTGATTCTTGAAATTTAATATAGCTAGAATCTTTAGAAATATAATCATAAATTTGCCATACAAGTTGACGTTCACATTCTGTCTTTGTGTATCCATCAAATGGTTGTATATTTTGTGTTAGCGTTAGTAAAACAAATGCTTTCCAATCACAATTAATTTGTTCAGATCAGTATGGAATGTATGTTATACCAATACTATTATATTTAACCTCCGATATCAATTGTAATTCGTTTTTCTACCTCCGATATCAATTGTAATTCGTTTTTCCGGATTATCTACATATGCGTTTGGAATAAAATCATTTATATATATTTCAGAAATTCCAACTTTCCATTCTGTATCCAAAATGACTTGCTTACTTAAGTATTTTGCAAAAGCTGATAATGTATTTTCCGGATAATAATTCAAAGATGAATCGCTGAGTAAAGTAATGTAAAATTCATCGTTTATTTGTATGCTGGTCCATGAGCTGGTTGATTTATTCTTACGAATGGGAAAATTAAGTTCTGTTTTTTGTATTACCTGCAATAGCTGATCGTAAAACACGTCTTGATGTATTAGTTAACAATTTGCTATTTATAGTTTTTCTATTTTCGTTGGTAGGCTTGTCTAAAGGAACTGCTATTATGTACCCTGCATCAGTTTCAAAAATTTGTACATTTTTATTAAACGGTTAAAAGCTCCTCCTGTAGCAGAACCCGTATATCAAAAGCTTCTAAAAGCTCACTATTATTTTGAAATTATAAAAACTTATTTTTTTTTAATCACACAACATTTCACTTACATAAAGTTTACTGAGATTTGCTTCGAAATCAAACAGCTGATCCAATTTAATTCACTTCCACTGATTCAACTGAACACGATATTGTATTATTAATTCTTCAATTATATAATGAATCATGTCCTAAATTAAATTTCTGTGACGCGGTAATTATTTAGTGATTAGTGAATTAATATTTCAAACTACTATCAAGAAAAAATTGATCGTATGCAAATAATATTTTTAAATAATTCTGTTTATAATATATTTGCATACTTTAGAATTAGAAAATTTGATTTTTTCCTATTAATTAATTGTAAGCCAACCAAAAATAACTTATTGAATACAAAATATTCCTTTCTCATTCTCAAATGATGATTAATATAGATGTTAGCATAAGCTTCAGGGAAAATTTAAAAATAAACTCCTTTACAGAGATATATAATGTTATTTTATGTACAAAATACAAGAATAATTTTAACAAAATATATCTCAATATTTAGAATTTGCGGAACAAATTAAGTAACTTAGACCTAGTTGTACATTCCTACAAGATCGAAATTTACTGTATTGCACTGACGTATATTTGGTTACGCGAAAATGAAAATACATTTTTTAATATTGCCGGCTATACGCCTTATTATACCCGTATGAATTATGGTCAAGGGTATAATAAATTTGTCATTACGTTTGTGAAACCTTAAAGCAGCTACATATATTGTCAAAGGTATGGATTCAAAATCGAATTCTGTGACGATTAACCCATATGCGCCCGGTTAAACCACGTCATGTAATAAGAAAATTATGTTTGTCAATTATTAGAATAATTTATTTATTATTAAGGTTTAAAAACTCTCTCAGCCACTAAGCAGGACGACGTAAACAGATATATTTAATATATATACGTATAAATATATCTACGTATTTACATTTTTATACATATACATATATATATACATATTCATATACATATATATATACATATACATATACATATACATATACATATACATATACATATACATATACATATACATATACATATACATATACATATACATATACATATACATATACATATACATATACATATACATATACATATACATATACATATACATATACATATACATATACATATACATATACATATACATATACATATACATATACATATACATATACATATACATATACATATACATATACATATACATATACATATACATATACATTTTTTTTTTTTTTTTTTTTTTTTTTACGAGGGACGGTGGAAAACATCAAAAGTCACCCAAAGGAACTGCACGAGGTTCCTCTGAGTAGTGTTGGACTTTAACCAACCAAAACCACCCCCTTTAAAACCAAACTATAGGATTGGTCCTTTAATACATAATAATATAATGTACAGCTTGGTTTTGGGGAAAAGGATGGGGGAAGGAATACTTGGGTGTTTGAATATAGGAAAATTGGGATTATGGAGGATGAAGGGAAAAATTTGGATAGTTATTTTGAAGAAAGATGTTAGTGTTCTTCTTGAATTTCGATATATCGTACACAAATGAATTACCAACTTTTGGGAACACATGTATATACATATACATATACATATACATATACATATATACATATACATATACATATACATATACATATACATATACATATACATATACATATACATATACATATATACATATACATATACATATACATATACATATACATATACATATACATATACATATACATATACATATACATATACATATACATATACATATACATATACATATACATATACATATACATATACATATACATATACATATACATATACATATACATATACATATACATATACATATACATATACATATACATATACATATACATATACATATACATATACATATACATATACATATACATATACATATACATATACATATACATATACATATACATATACATATACATATACATATACATATACATATACATATACATATACATATACATATACAT